>CM057459.1:213126250-213772500 GCA_016271365.2 Neoceratodus forsteri
AGCGGAGAGCAAGATCAGAATTCAGATAACAACCCTATCCAGCTATTTCATTTATTCATGTGTTTTGGGTAAAGCTACCAACTTTCCAAGGTCTAAAACTGGGATGGTCCATCCTGACCATGACCCCACACACACACATACACCGTGTCACTCCCATGGGCACCGCTGCAGATAACGCTGTGTACAATTAAATTTTGCTGCTTGCTCTGGCCATACCACCCCTCAGTAACACCAGTAGCAAACATCCAGATTAAAACAATACATCATTCTGCTGCAGCAAGTTCCAAATCATGATGTACAGAAAGTTCATCAGAAGCAAACCTGCCTTAAATTGTGATCAAACATTCGAGCTGCATGTATTGCTCCTCCTGAAAGTCCCATCCAACCTGCCTACACTCATCTCAGTTGCTGAACAAACTTCACTTCAGTGACTCCCACTACCACACCAGATTGTTTTCACAAACTTCCATACTGCTGATCAGGTTCAGGTACCTTAGTTCCCTGCCGCTAATCTCTTCTCTGTCTGGAGTTCCTCTCAACTGCTGGCAGGCAGATGTCCACTTGTGCTTGTTTGCACTACTACCCAGTCTAATCTAACAGGAAGGAATATGCTTTACTGTGCTTCCACCGACATGCTTGCAGTGCAACATAGGCGCAGGGGTTGAAGTTGCAAACTACCGTCCAGTCCAAGCAGAACCACAGTGGTGCTGAAATAACTGTCACTCATGCGTTAGCAGTCAGCAAAAAAAAAAAAAAGGGACAAAACTGGGACAAGTAAGCAAAAAAAGGGACACAAATGACATTTTACAAAATGTGGGACACTGGGACATGGTGTCTAAAATAGGGACTGTCCTGGGAAAATAGGGACTGTTGGTAGCTTTATGGTGGCCGCATTGGGGCAAATATTTGTTTACCTCTGGCTGCATCAGAACTTTTATTCTGGACTGTGCTATTTCTGCTTTTGGAACTGTGATTTAGCAGCCATTTCATGCAGTAGCAGCCAGGAAAATAAAGCCAGGACTTGGGGGACATTCTCTACACCTCATGGGAAAGTACCAAGTGTTCATGGGGACTTACAGGGACTAGTGTTTAAGAGCCAAAACTGGGAGCCCGTAATGCATCGAGTGAGGTTCATGCATAATTCATTTTTGTGACTGACAAGTGCTTCAGACAATCAAGGAGGAAGTATCAGGTTATAGCAGCCAATCAGGGATTGCAGAGGAGCCCTATAAGAGATAGTATTTTCTAGCTGTGCAAGCAGATCTAGCTGGAGTCTCTCCACATGGGAGAGAAGTTTTTCTCCTTCCAGAAGACCAGAAGGAAGAACAGTGGCAGCTTGAAGCAGAAGCCTGTAGCCTGTAGGTTGCCAGAAAATGTCATCCAGGGCTAGATCCAGCCTTGCACGTGGTGGGAAAATGTGAGCCAGTAACTTGATGAAGCCAGCTGTGAGAGGGCTGAACCTGCCTCAATGGTGAGAGCGTTGAAGAAAGAACTCATTCCAGAAAAGCCAGCAGCATCTAACAAATTGCTACCAAGGTCTGAGTGAGTAAACCTGTATTATACAATGGCAAGAAAAAATCAAGGATGCCGATTGGCTGTTAAGCCCTAGACACAGTGATGTTATTAAACAATAACATCACTGTATCTAGGGCAGGCAGAAAGATGACTGCACTACAGATTGAATACCCATCCCTGCTTGTCTATCCCAAAGCTGATACGGCTTCACGTTCCCCTGCTGACAGATGGCTGTTTCCAGTACTTCAAAATCCGCAAGTACATTCCACACATAGAAGGCAAAGGCACAACACAGCATTTTCATGTGCCCCTACACAATTCTCAACTATGGTATTTAGTATAAAAAAGAAAAGCTGTAACCTAAACGGCTTCCTCAACACTTGCCAGAGTGATCAAGGCAGTACAGCTCAGACTGAAGTTTGTCACTTTACAAACAAACCCACACATAACCTGGATACAAGCCAAAGTACTTGCCACCATAGACTTTAAAACCCACTAACATACATCCTCTGTTCTTGCCCTAATCCTCTGTACTCACCACGGGAAACAAAAGAAAGCCATGAAAGCAATCGGCTTTTCCATCCTGTTCGCTACAGTTGTCTTTTCAGCGCGTGCACAGTTTACAGCCGCACTTTACAATCACCGAGTGACTCGCCAACCACACAAACGAAGATAATTTTTTCACCTCAAAAAAACAAAACATGAAATACAGCCTGATTTAACAGATGGGCTACCGGTAGTGGTGTTGGGGGGGGGGCGATTGATAAAGATCACATTAACACACAGGACACAGAACACAAATTGGGCAGCCAAGATCATTCAAACTGCACCTAGACCAAGTGGTGGAAAGTATCCTGCACTTTTTTTTGTAATAGTGTACCTCCACACACAAAAATCAAACATAAAACACATTAAATATGTTTTTCTATTCTTTTTCTTTTTTTATTAACAAACGAGCCATTGTATGATAGCAATAAGGCACTCCAGGGTGTGTGTTATTGTGTAATAACGTCACTCCTGGGGTGGTGGAAGCACTCAGCTTTGCCTCGTGCTTCAGCCCACCCCAGGTGTGTCTATAATAACACTATCTGTCTATTATTAATTAACTTAATCTAGTATCAAAGCAGTGTGAAAGGCCATTAAGTTAGAGCCAAGGCAAAGTTACAATATCTGCATGGGGCAGCCTAGCCCACAGTGACTAGTTTTGGCTACAGTTAACCATGTGAATGTGCTGACAGTTAATCATATAAATGTGCATGAAAGCTAGAACAGTGTTTGAGACAGTGGGAGCTGCAAGAGCCAGCGTAGAGCCACATGGACAGTCAGTTAGGGTCTGAGTTAATGCACCTACAGTGTCTGGTAAAAGGAACAGAGTCTTGAGGCAAATAAACTTAATGTAGTTTATGCAAGCAGTGCAGTGTATACAGCAAACGTCTGCATCGAAGGAACCCTTGCATCTGTGTTGCCACCAAGCAAAGGTAGTCAAGGCTAAGTGATTGAAAGTGTTCAAGAGTTGTGCAAATGGTAGTGGGCCATGCCTCAAGCCCGGTCAAGTTGTTTCAAGAGTTGTGCAAATGGCAGCGGGCCATGCCCCAAGCCCGGTTAAGTTGTTTCAAGAGTTGTGCAAATGGCAGCGGGCCATGCCTCAAGCCCGGTCAAGTTGTTTCAAGAGTTGTGCAAATGGTAGCGGGCCATGCCTCAAGCCCGGCCAAGTTGTTTCAAGAGTTGTGCAAATGGTAGTGGGCCATGCCTCAAGCCCAGTCTCATGTGTAAAGTCTCCAGACCAAAGAGCTCAGACAGACTATAGTTCAATGTGAGACAACAGTCACTGAAGTTGGCCTTGTACATGTGTGTAATCAAAGCTCCATGTGATATAAATACGATGAAGGTGCCTAGCGGGTTATTCTAACCCCAGAATCGTATAAATGTGCTGCTAGGTATATCAATGTACTGAATGAGAAAGTAAACTGGATGTGTCTCTTTTTAAGTGTTTGCTGCCTGGGGACAGGGTCCCACCAAGGGTCCAGATGTGTTCTATTCTGTACAAGTTGTTCCATCTTTGCAGTCATTGTTGGGGTATTGGCAGCTTTTAGCTTTGCCAGCCATCGTGGTCCTTGAGGAGGAGCCTGCCAGCAGAAGCACTTGCAACCCGAATCAAAACAAATTGTGAGTAAGGCAGGGCACCCCTGCATCAATGCCTTAAGTCTTGAAAATAGTTCTGCTCAGGAGCTCAAGAAAGGTCTGCACTCAGCAGTGCCAGAGTTTAGAAGTACAAATTCTACCTCAAGTTAATCTTTCAATAATGGGCCCCAGCCTCTTATGCTAGCCAATGTACAGCAAAGCATCTATCAGGCCTGCACCCTTTTGTGGACAGCATTACTAGACTCCCAGATTGTGTGGGATTGCGGGGTCCTTGCACAGGTGGGGTAATAGTACCAGTGTGTGGGCAATAATGTAACAACCTGATTATTTTAGCTAGTTAGAGAGCCAGGGCTCTGAATACATCAAAAGGTTGGAGGGAAATAATTGTGATTTGCTCTATGTGTGATTCACCCAGCTGGAGGGCTTCGCCAGCACCAATCAATCAAACCATTTGTAAATACATTGTGAATACATAAACTCTATTCCAGTTCCCTTCTCCTAGCCCTCTTCTCCAAAGAAATTGTTTGTTATTTGAAAATCCAGTGTCATGAGCATATTATTAGAGATAGTCTTTAAATGCAAAATGTCAGAAATGTGGGGAAAGGTCTATTGGGTCATGTTTGGGAGTGGCTAATGGTTATCGTGATAGGTACAGCATCTCGGGGGGGGGGCTATACCTAGTACCAGCTTACCCACGTAAAACACCCTAAGTGGAGGCACTGCACAAATGTTTAAAAGTGTTGTAAGTTAACAAACCCAAACCACTCAGCCTAGCTCCCAGGATAGTAGGCAGCGGTGTAACACTGGGGATAACGCCACCCAGGGGTTACACATACATAAATAAAAATAGTACTGGTGGCCCAGATGAGACTACTCCAAAACTGATCAGACTAGTACTCAGTGAGATCCTGAATCCAATCACATTTATTTATAATAAATCTTTAGCTGTGGAAATGTACCACAGGACTGAAAAATAGCAAGGGTGAAAGGAAGTACATCAATACCAGCAAATTATAGATCTATTGTTCTCACTTCCACATATGGAAAAAACCTGGAGTCTATAATCAAGGACTACCTGTTGGGTGTTTTGGAAAACTTCCTGATGCATGACAAAACCCAGTATGGATTCACTAAAGGCAGATCATGTGTCACAAACTTCTTATCCTTTTATAAGCCTGTTAGTAAGACCATGGAGAAATAAAAACGAGTGGCTGTTATCCTTTAGACTTCAGCAAGGCATCTGATCTGATATCCCATAAGGCTGTATAGCAAAACTTCAAAACCTGGATATTGACACGAATGTAATGACATGGAATGGAGACTGGTTGGCAGACAGAACACATAAAGTGTTCATAAATGGTATTCTATCGGGGGGGGGTAGTGGGTAGTGGAGCCCTTCAGGGGTTGGTACTGGAACCTACCTTGTTACAGATCTTCACTGAGGACATGGGTGTCACAAATCCACTCTGGGGGTCAGGCCCTCTGCTCCCACAGTGCCCAAACTTGACATGCGTTTCATGAACAGGGGACAAACAGGGAGACCCTCCTGTTTGTTTTGGGTCCAAGCAAACTACCAGTCTCAAGTCCTAAGGTCAATTATGAACCCTTTTCAGCTAGCACACCCAGGTAAATATCCAAAAATCACACTCTCTTCAGGGAAAGCAGCGCAATACTTGAACCAGCAGGCATACAACCAACCTGGTTCACAACTCCCTGCCGACTCAATTGAGACACTGGTATTTTCTTACCTTGCTGGATCTTTACACTGATCCTTGTTAGTGTGGCTGCATATGGTGACACTCTAAGCAATTTAACAGTTAAGTCAGAATTATCAATACTGTTCCACCATTCACACTCAAAATGAGCAAGTTCCCAGGTAGGTTTAAGGAAAAACAAGGTTTATTAAAATTAAAAATAGTAAATGAATACAGAACATATCTACATTAAGGTTACAGTCAGAAAAGAAATGGAGAATTACAAAACAAAGTGCCTTGTAACTGATTTAACTAATTTGACCTCAGGTTTTCAGTTGGCAAATGATTTGGGCTGTTACCTACCTTGGCAGAAGTGTCCCTTTGAAATCCAGAAACAAAGATGACTCTTAGAAGTCCAGAAAAGAGTGTCCGTCTTTTCAGCCAGGCTTCACGCATATCAGAAAGGCCAGAATGTCCCTCCCTTCTTGTGATGTCACAGCTCTGAGCTGTTAGTGTGAAGTCACACTCAGTCCTGCATACTTAATTTGTAACATGCAGCTGCATATGCAAACAGGTTAAATTACTACTTGATTGGAAACTGCAAATACAGCAATATTTTTTTAATTATAACAAGACATTCTGTCTTCCTCAGAGTATGGTTTATGACCCCTTTTTATGTTGCAGAAATATCCTGTAAGGTTAATTCACATATGCTTTCCAAAAACAGTCTTCCTCCTGCTATCCTATAAAATGTAACCTTTTATGGCAGTCTTCCTAAGTTCAAAGCAGTTGTTTTTTTTATATAACCTGGTTGTATAAAGACTACACAGGTTTTGGCAAGTAGATGTTAAAATAGGAAAGGAAGCTCTAGCCAGCTTATCCTCTAGGTGAGCGAGAGGCCAGACCATTTTGTTCTTCTCTTTTAAAATCCAGTGTCCCATAAGGCTCTGCTGCGTGGCCTGTTTCCTATGCAGGATTGTCATGCAAAACATAGATTTATAGCAAAATTATATACACGTAACTGGCAGATGGCTATTCCAGGTATACCCCTCCCTCCTAGACTGAATTTGTGGGAACCATTCCTAGGCATGGGATGAGTTTCACAAATTCAGTTCACTGATCTGTCAGGATAGCCCATCAGCATTGGCATTTGCTGCCCTGCTCAGTGAGTGATAGTCATGTCATAACCCTGTAAGGCAAGGCTCCATCTTAGAAGCCTACCATTCGTTTTACCCATTTGTGACAGCCAAACCAGGGAGTTATGATCCATCTATACCTCAAAGTGCCTCCTGTACAGGTATGGCTCCAGTTTCTTCAGTGCCCACACTAGTGCAAGGCACTTCTTCTCCACTGCAGAATAAGCCTGTTCCCCTGGGAAATAATTTCTTACTGAGGTATACTATTGGGTGATCTTTCCCTTGGTTAGAAATCTGACCAAGTACTGCCCCAATACCCACGTCTGAGGCATCTGTCTGAACTACAACTGGTTTACTAACACAGGAGCACCACACAGTTCCTCCTTTAGCTGTGTAAAGGCTCATTCACAGGCTGGCTCCCATTTTACCTTTTCAGGCATTCTTTTCTTTAGCAGACCAGATAGGGGAGCTGCCAGGGCACTGTAGTTTGGTACAAATTTTCGATAGTACCCTGCGGAGCCTAGAAAACTCCGGACCTGCTTCTGTGTTTCAGGTCTGGGCTATGCCTCTATTGTCTCAATCTTTGCTTGATTAGAATGGAGCTGTCTCCATCCTACTACATGCCCTAGGTGTGCCACCTCCGCCATGGCAACCTGGCACTTTCCAGCATTGACAATAATCCCGTCCTTCTGTATCCTGCCCAACACTTCCTTAAGGTGGGACAGGTGTTCCTTCTAGCTGGCACCGAAGATGGCAATATCATCCAGGTACACCACGGCATACTCTTCAGTACCATGTAACACCTGGTTCACCAACCTTTGGAAGGTGGCAGGGGAATTCTTCATTCCAAAAGGTATTACCTTGAACTCAACCCTATCGAAGTGATGAAGGCTGACCTTTCCCTAGCTCTGGCAGTTAACTCCATAAGGGTGGTACACATGCCATCAAAAACTATAGGCCGTTCTCGATCTTGTGTCTCCTGGCTAAGATTTAAGAAAGGATTTTATACAACCAGTTGCAGTCCTACTTAGATATACATCAGCTCCTAACAGACTGCCAGCATGGTTTAGAAAGGGACATAGTACCGCCACAGCCCTGGTCAAAGTATCAGCTGATATCCTTAAAGCCAGCGATGATGGCCTGGTAACTGGTACTGTGTTCGTTGACCTTTCTAATGCCTTTGATCTCATCAGCCACCACCTTCTGCTCGGTAAACTGCATCAACTTGGCCTTGATCACCTAGCTCTCACTTGGTTTAAGGACTATCTCACTGGTAGATCGCAAAGGGTAAAATGGTCTGGATCTCACTCATCCCTCAGACCTGCTGCACACGGTGTACTGCAGGGTTCAATTCTTGGACCGATATTGTTCTCACTCTTTATTAATGAACTTCCTAACTTCGGCGGTGCAGCAGCTCAACTGTATGCAGTTGATGTAGTCTTATACCGTTCATTTAACAACATGTAGGGGCTTAATCAAAGGCTCAACTCCGACTTCAATATGCTGAAAACTTGGTTCTTGGCTAATCACCTAATCTTGAAAATGAAAAAAACAAAGTCATGTTATTCCACAATCCCTCCTGTAAAATAATCAGTCCGCTCCTAATAGGCTCAATGTCTGGCGACACCATAGAAGTTGTCAAAACTTTCATTTATCTTGAAATGATCCTTGATGCCTCATTTTCACTAGTGCCTCGTGTATTGCAGCTTACTAAGACAATAAACCAAAAGCTAGGTCTCTTATACCATCTCCACCCCCTACTATCAGCTGGTGCCTGTCAAAAAATTGCCTCCATATCACTCCTCCCTATTTTGCTATATGGTGCTCCACTCCTACTCTCAGCTCAAATCTCATCCCTTGCGCAGCTGCGTCAAATCTACCATAGGACAGGACGTTTTGCCCTAGGCGCTAACCCAAGACAGCATCACTGTGACACCCTGTATTCTTTCCAATGGCCTAGCTGTGACTCAAAGCTACAGTACCTTACACTATGCTTTGTGTGCAAACCAGTTAATCTCTTCAACCCTCCTTGTTTCAAGGGAATCATGTATCATAAAACTTATGCACGCCCCCTTAGGTCTACTTCTCTCCCATTATTAGCTGTCCTGACACCGAAGCATCCATCGGGCAAACATTCATTTGCCTTCTCTGCCACCTCTGCCTGGAGTTCCCTTCCTCCTACTTTGCTCACCTGCTCCTCCCTAACTCTTTTCAAAATAGAGCTTACCTCATATCTCCTCAAACTCCCCCCCACTGCACCTGTTTCAACTAATCTCTACCTTCTCTACCATCTGCTGCTTGCATGCATTTTTCCTGATGCTAAAATAGTGTGCATGTGTATTACAAACATGTGTATTGTAAATATGTACATACTAATGTAATAAATTGTATTTACTCTTAATATCATTTGAGTTTGCTCGATGTAAAATGTTAGGTTGCCTATTTAACTATCTTAAAGTCTCTGTATATCCCTCATATGCACTGTTTCTTTGTACTCTATAGTTCACTGTATCTGTCTTGTTGTATTGTTCTGTAATTGCCTCCCAGGTCGTCACTGAAAAAGGGACCGCATTGTCTCAGTGGGCCTACCTGGTTACCAAAATTCAAATTAATAAATAAATAAACGCCACCTGCCAATACCCTTTCATCAGGTCAATAATGGTATGGTATGTCGCTCCTCCCAACTTGTCCAGTAGTTTGTCCATGGCATTGGGTGGGCATCAGACTTTGTGACTGCATTGAGTCCATGATAGTCCACACAAAAGCAAGTTGAGCCATCCAGCTTGGGAACAAGGACTACGGGTGAGTCCAAGAGGCTGTGGAAATTCTGGATTACCCCTAAATCCAGCATTTCTTCCACCTCCTTCTTCCACCTCCCTCCTAAGGTCCTTTAGGATGTCCTTAGACACCCAATATGCTGTCCACCATATGGGTGCTTGCATCCTCGTGTCTACATCATGTGTTGCTAAGGGGGTTAGTCCAGGCTTGGCATTAAACAATGGGGTAAAGTCTGCTAAAACCTCCCTTACTTCCTGGGTGTGTTCTGGTGTCAACTGGGGTGACAGTCTGATTACCTCCACAGAGGACTCCTGCTTGCTTTCCTCAAGCAAGTCCAGAAGGGGGTCTTCCTCATCCGTCCCCTTCCCAGGACTACACACTGCAAATACCATGTCAGCCCTATTTGTATATGGCTTCATCATGTTGATTGACATAGTACATTCTATGGGTATGTCTCCTGTCAGGCAGTTCTACAATGTAATTTATGTCCTTCACCTGTCTTGACTACTTTGTATGGTCCTGCCCACTCGGCCTGCAGCTTATCCTTCCGGACTGGGATTAGGACCATGACTTCCTGACCTATGGTGTATGAGTGAGCTCTGGCTCTGTGGTCGTAACAGACCTTTTGCTTCTTCCCATAAGCTCCTTCAGTGTTTCCCTAAACTTCAGGACATATTCCACTATGGGAGTTCCCTGGGTGGCATGCTTGCCTTCCCAGTCTTCCCAGACCAAGTCTAGGGGCCCATGTACTCTGCATCCATATAAGAGTTCGAAGGGGGAGAACCCTGTCGACTCTTGGGGCACCTCCCTGTATACGAACAATGGGTGGGGAAGGCATTTCTCCCAGTTCCTCCCATGCTGTTCAGCAAACGCTTGGAGCATTGATTTTAGGGTACCATTAAACCTTTCCATAAGCCCATTGGCTTGTGGGTGATAAGGTATTGTGTGTCTCTGCACCACCCCACACTTCTCCCACAAACACTTCATCAGGTCCGATATGAAGGAATCCCCTTGATCGGTGATAACCTCCTGCAGAAACCCAACACAGGAAAAAATTCCTAGCAAGATGTCTGCCACTTTGTCTGTCCTCAGTGAGGATAAGGTGACTGCCTCTGGGTACCGGGTGGCGTAATCCACCACCGTCAAGATAAGCCTCTTCCCGGAGAAGCTAGGGTATTCAAAGGTCCCATCATAGCCATTCCTACCCTCTGGAATGGCTCCTCCACAGTGGGCAAGGGAATTCGGGCGGCTACTCTGTACGTTTCAGATGTCAGTTCATACTTTTTAAGCAATGCAGCTTTAAGTTTATCATAATCATTACTGTCCTGATTGTCCATTTGACCCAATGCATCACGAGCTTTCCCGGTAAGCAGAGGGGATAGCTGGAAGCTCCAGGACTCTCGGGGAATTTTTGCCTGAATGCATACCTTTTCAAATTCATTTAAAGGTTCCCACCTCTGCAAAGCTTACCCTCTGGTTTAGCTTTAGTGAGAAAAGCAGCTTTTTTCTCGTGCCGCAAAGTAGTGTAATTTAATTATGAAAAGTCCACTACCCGGAAGTATGGGGGATGCTGGGGCAGCTCCGTTAACTGTAAAGGTACTTTGCACTGTGAGAAAACAGACGCTTTTCTCACTAAAGCTAAACCAGAGGTTAAGCTTTGCAGGGGCAGGAGCCCTGCAAATGACAGTTTTCCTTTAAAAATGCATCCATATCCTCCCCCTCTTTAAATTCAGCTATCAATTTAGATTTTAATTTGTACCCCAGTCCTGGAGTTACAGGTTCACTCATGCCACTTACCTGCTCTGGTGTTGGATGCTGGAGTTTTAGCTTCTGTAGTTCAAACTCCCTCTGGCACTCTCTCTCTCTCCTCTTGTTTAGCCTCTCACCGCTCTCACTTGGCCTCTTGCTGCTCTCACTCAGCCTCTCGCTGCCACTGTCGTTCTCATTCCTTGGCCTCTCTCTCTGAAGCTGTCACTGTCTTTCCTCAGCCTCTCTCCAAAGCTGGTTTTCTTTTTCCTACTTCTCCAGCTCCATCTGGAACTTCCTCTGTTCAAATTCCAGCTCCATTCTCCTCAACACTAGCTGCATACTGAGCCCTTCTGGCTCCACCATGGTGGTGACCTTCCCCTGCTGCTGTGGTCCTGGGTTCCCTCTGATCCCACTGTCCTCCTCCCTGGGACTGGACACTGCAGTAGACCCTAGGCCCTCCACGCCCAAGGTCTGGTCCCTTTCAGTCACCGACTGTGACTCGAGGTCCTGGGCAGTCACCTGTGCATCGGCTGCCACAAGAGCCTCCACAAGGTGCAGTTTGGTTTACCCCTCGCACCAGACTTCTCTTTCCTGGCACAACTGCCTCAGGTATTCCGCTGTGTATTCGCTGTAGATGGAAGTCATCTTCTTCCCTAATCTACGGCTAAAAAAAAATCTTGAACTCCTGTTTTTGTTTTTAATTTGGGTAAATTAGAGCATTGAATTTATGATTACGGGAGATTTAAACTTTGAGTCAAAATTTTATAATGGGGGGTTTCGTATAGGTGGAAAACTCCTTCCTTTGCAGTGGTGAGAGCACTGTGGGTGGGGCCAGATGGATAAGTGCTTCTGATAAAATTAATGTGTAAGCTCTGACACATTGTTAGGAAATGGTTTTGTTTTGTTTTTAATTATTGTATTTATATTTATACTTTGAATACAGTGTGGTTAATTTATTTATATTGTTAGGGTATAATTTTGTTTTGTAGTATTTATATTTTATTATTTGGGTGTGGTGTCTAGAATTTCTGTTATTTATATAAACCGGTGGGGTTTATTGTAATTAGTGTGTAACTCATTATGTGTTGGAGTGAAAATAGGAAAGTCGGCTATTATTCCCCCTCCAGGCTCAGGGAGCTTTGTCCTTTCTCCTGTCCCCCCCCCTGTCACCGGGAACCTACAGAAGGTGTAGGGCTCTGGGGATTGTAAGGGAGAGGAGGAGGCGAGTTGGAGCTGGGCCTGTGGGGGGAATGGAAAGGAGTGGGCGGATAGGGATAGTGAGGTCAAGGAGACACCCTGGGGCAAAATGGGCACAGGAGAGGAGTTTTTCCTGTCTTGTGCCCATTCCCAAGGGTTCTGGTTATCAGCAGGTAAGGCGGTCATCATCGGAGGTTCATCCTGCTCGGGTGGTGTTGTGCAATGCTAGGTCTATTAAAAACAAGACGGCCATTATAGCCGATCTTGTTGGGTCAACTGACCTAGCATGCATCACCGAGACCTGGCTGGATGGAAATACTGGGCCGATTTTAGCTGCAGCCGTTCCGTCCGGTACTAGGTGATACACCGCCGAGGCAGGATCATGAGGGGTGCTGCCATTTGTTTTAAATCAGAATTGGGCCTGGTGGAGGTACCGTGGGAGTCACCAGATCCTTTGAGTGTGTTTAGGCGAGGGTGGGGTGCAGGATACTTCTGTAGCCGTCCACCAGGTAGCCGAGAATGTTTTCCTGCAGGAAGTCGCAGATTCCATTGTCAACCTGACGTTGGGATCCCCAGATGGTTGGTTCTGGGGACTTCAATGCTTGGCCGACGATGAACTCACGCTTTGGTCAAGACTTCCAGCAGTTGATGTTATCACTGGGCTTCACACAGGTAGTTTCCTCCTCGACCCATATTGGTGGGCACTCATTGGATCTGGTGTTCCTTCTGGGGATGGGGATATCTGATTTGGTGGTGGAGCCGGTCAGATGGTCTGACCATCACTCCATCAGGTTCAATTTTGAGGCCACCCCTATTAGGTCAGCCCCTTTGGAGATGGTCTGGTATCGCCCATTAAGGGGAGTGTCCCCGGATGACCTGATGGCGGTGCTGGACCTATCGGACCTTCCGATATATTGCTTGGATCCTGGTGACCTAGTACAGGCCTATATCAGGGCGGTTACGGGGGCCTTGGATTCCATTGCACCTGTTCGTGTTCGTCCTCTCACTCTTCGGCCCAGGTCTCCATGGTTTGATGAGACCATGAGGAGTTGAGGAGGGTTGGACGAGGCTGGAGAGGTGTTGGCGGAAGTCAGGTCTGGATGATGACAGACTTAGTTTGATGGACCATTATATGGTTTATCAATCCGCAATCTCTCGTAAGAAGGCAGAGTTCCTGTCCAGGAGATAGCGGCTGCACAGAGATAGATCAGCTCTCTTCTCTGGACTGTGGACAGACTGTGCAATCCAGTCTGTCTTCAGCCCGAAGGGCCTTTTCCACAGAATGGTGTGAGGAGTTTCTCTCTTCTTGCAGATAAGGTTGCCAAAATCAGATCAGGCGTCCGTTCTTCCCTCTCAATGGGAGCGGTGATGGTCGGCTGAGATGTCGAACACCCAGTTGGTATGGTCTGACTTCAGCCTCCCAAAATCGATGATATTGTGATGGTCATCCGAGCATTGCGACCAACCAGCTGTGATTTGGACCCTGGCCCATCGCCTTTTAGTGGAATGTGTGGATAAAATCGGCCTAGTCCTGGCTTTGATAGTCTGGAAGTCTTTGGAGGGATCTTTCCAGATCCCTTAAAGAGGCTATAGTTAAGCCTCTTTAAAGAAATCCACCTTAGACCCAGATTGTCTAGCAAATTACAGACCAGTCTCTAACCTACCCTTTGTGGGTAAGGTTATTGAGAAGGTGAGTCGCAAGGCAATTGGAGGATCATTTGACCAACAACAATATCTACGATTCTCTCCAATCTGGACTTAGGAAGAGGCATAGTACCGAGACAGCACTTGGTACTTTAAATGACCTCCTAATAGAGAGATCGTAAGACCTGTTCTATTTTGGTACTTCTTGATCTCTCAGCATTTGACACTGTTGATCAAGGTGTGCTGTTAGAGCATCTGCGGTCCATCTGTGGATTATCTGGTATGGTCCTTAGGTGGTTTAGATCTTACCTTGAAGGTAGGACTCAGAGGGTGGTGTCAGGAATTTTTTCCTCGGCATCAGTCTCCCTATCTTGTGGGGTACCGCAGGGCTCTAGTCTAGCGCCTATGTTATTTGCGGTCTATATGCTGCCGTTAGGAGCGATTATAAGATGATACGGTCTGGGCTTCCATTGTTATGCCGATGATACCCAGCTGTATATGTCTTTTGTACCCGGCCAGGATGCTGCCTTGTCGGTATTTAATAACTGCCTTGCAGACATCCAAGATTGGATGAATGGGAGTTGGTTGAGGTTAAACCCGGAGAAAACTGAGGTGTTGGTTGTGGACAAAGGTCACTGTGAGGCGGGTTGGCCGGCTGGATCGCACTCAGGCTTAAGGCTTGCAGGCGTTCATCTGACGACCTCAGATCAGGTGCGGAATCTTGGCGTAATAATTGATGACCGCTTGACACTTAAAGCTCAGGTGTCAGCGGTGGTCAAAACTTCCTTTTTCCATCTGAGGAATATCACCAGGGTGAAGCATCTGGTTCCTCCAGAAGATCTTCCAACATTGATCCACGCCTTCGTTACCTCCCGCCTTGACTATTGCAACTCCCTGTACCTAGGGCTATCGGGGGTTGAGCTTCGTCGTCTGCAGCTAGTGCAGAATGCGGCGGCCAGGTTATTGACTGGTTCTTCTAGATCCAGTCATATAATGCCTGTGCTCCACGGACTGCACTGGCTGCCAGTATTTTGGCGATTCGCCTTCAAGGTCGGTTTGCTGACCTATAAAGCCCTACATGACCAGGGACCTACTTACCTGAAAGAGCTCCTTTGCCCCTACTGTCCCTCCTGCCCCCTCCAATCCACTGACGAGGGATTGCTGGAGATTCCAGGTCCATTTGAAAACATCAGGGCTAGATCATTTAGTTTTATGGCCCTCAACCTGTGGAATTCTCTACCTCGTAGGTGCGAAATAGTCCGACTGTCCTGAGTTTTAAAGAGCCTTGAAGACCCATCTTTTTAACATAGCTTTTATTGATTTATAATAGTTTTAGATTTTGTTTATTTATTGTTCTATGAAATTGTACAGGCGCTTTGGTTTTAAGAAAAGCGCCTTTTTAAAAATAAAGTTTGATTGATTGATTGATTGATAAACTAGCTTGGCACCCAAAAAATATAAAACAGGTAGGGAACTTTAGACTGTAACCAAAATTATGTATTTCTTTTAAAATCTCTGCCTTGTTTGTGTTTGAACTGTTACAGTTTATCAATCCGACACACTGGACTGTTAATGCCCATGCCACCAAATAATTGCACAGTACACAAACAAATCTTTAAGATCCCACCACTACACACCAAATCTGTCACAAATGCACTCTGGGGGTCAGGCCATCTGCTCCCACAGTGCCCAAACTTGAAGTATGATTCGTGAACGGAGGACAAACAGGGGCACCCTCCTGTTTGTTTTGGGTCCAAGCAAACTACCAGTCTTAAGTCCTGGGGTCAATTATGAATGCTTTTTAGCTAGCACACCTAGGTAACAAGTCCAAATATCACAATCTCTTTGGGGAAAGCAGTGCAGTACTTAACCCAGTGGGCATACAACCAAACTGGTTCACAACTCCCTGCCGACTCAATTGAGGCACTGGTATTTTCTTACCTTGCTGGATCTTTACACAGATCCTTGTTAGTGTGGCTGCATATGGTGACACTCTAAGCACTTTAACAGTTATGTCAGAATTATCAATACTGTCCCACCATTCACACTCAAAATGAGCAAGTTCCCAGGTAGGTTTAATGAAAAACAAGGTTTACTGAATTTAAAAATAGTAAATAAATACAGAACATATCTACATTAAGGTTACAGTCAGAAAAGAAATGGAGAATTACAAAACAAAGTGCCTTGTAACTGAGTTAGCTAATTTGACCTCAGGTTTTCAGTTGGCAAATGATTTGGGCTGTTACCTACCTTGGCAGAAGTGTCCCTTAGAAGTCCAGAAACAAAGATGACTCTTGGAAGTCCAGAAAAGAGTGTCTGTCCTTTCAGCCAGGCTTCATGCATATCAGGGAGGCCAGAATGTCCCTCCCTTCTTGTGATGTCACAGCTCTGAGCTGTTAGTGTGAGGTTACACTCAGTCCTGCATACTTAATTTGTAACATGCAGATGCATATGCAAACAAGTTAGATTACTACTTGATTAGAATCTGCAAATACAGCAATTTTTTTTAATTATAACAAGACATTCTGTCTTCCTCAGAGTATGGTTTATGACACCCTTTGATGTAGAAGAAATATCCTGTAAGGTTACTTCACATATGCTTTCCAAAAACAACCTTCCTCCTGTTTTCCTATAAAATGTAACCTTTTACGGCAGTCTTCCTAAGTTCAAAGCAGTTGTTTTTTTATAACCTGGTTGTATAACAGCTACACAGGTTTTGGCAGGTAGGTGTTAAAACAGGAAAGGAAACTCTAGCTAGCTTATTCTCTAGGTCAGCAAGAGGACAGACCATTTGTTTTCTTCTCTTTTAAAACCCAATGTCCCATGAGGCTCTGCTGTGTTGCCTGTTTCCTAAGCAGGACTGTCATACGAAACATAGATTTATAGCAAAATTATATACACATAACTGGCAAACAGCTATTCCTGTTACAGTGGGTTCAGAGAAAAAAAATGGGAAAAGTATGTGGATGATACTAAAATTGGGGGACTTATGGAAACCACAGAACAACACCAGCCAATCCAGAATTATTTAAATCCTATTAATAAATGGGCTGTTTTACAGGATATGAGATTTAACCTAGATAAATGCTATGTCCTACATATGGGTTCAACAAACAAATAAAGAAGAATTTCTGACGAGGTAAGGAAAGTAAGGAAACAAAAGAGGACAAGAATCTGGGTATAATAGTTAATAATTACCTTAGTAACAACAGACAAAATGAGCAGGCAATAGCAAAAGCTACTAGAGTGTTAGGCTGTATTAGGTGTAACTTTACTAGTCGTCGTAAGGTTGTCATTGGCCAGTTGTACAGAGGACTGGTCAGACCACACCTTTTTTGGGGGGGGGTCAGAGCGGGAGTACCATCATCCATACACAATCTGAGTAAACACTCAGACTGGACTGATATCCAGTCTTCAGTGCCTGTCATCATATCCATTAAAATAGGATTTAAACCCTGTCCTATTGTTTTGCGAAATAGTTGTAGTTAATGCCTGGTGAACAGTAAGCTACATATATTAAACTTTCATAGAGAAACTCTCTAAAAATTTCCAAATGACCTTAAATTGTGAGTATTTACCTTCCAAATGATAATAAATTCTTTCTAATTGTAAAGTGTCTATCATAAGACATAATTGATAGGGAGACTCCAGTGGATGTGGTGTTCTTGGACTATAGAAAGGCCTTTGATACGGTCGATCATTTTAATCTGATAAGCAAGTTGGGGAGCATGGGAGTTAATGGATGGCTGGTTAAGTGGATTGACTCATGGCTGACAGGAAGAGTACAGAGTGTCACTAAGAGGAGTGTTGTCTGAATGTATGGAGGTGATGAGTGGAGTCCCACAGGGATCAGTGCTGGGTCCATGTTTGTTCAAAATGTATGTGTCTTCTATGAGTTGTGATGGCTCAGTATGGTTAACTAAATTCACAGATGACTGTTAAGTTGGGATCAGTAGTCAGAAATGAAGAGGAGACAGAAAACGTACAGAGAGAAATACATAGATTAGAGGAATAGGCAGAGAAGCATGGGTTGGAATTTAACACAGAAAAGTGCAAGGTTATGCATTTGGGCAGAAACAATAGTAGAGCAAATTATGTGCTAAATGGTAAGGAGCTTGCAGAAACAAGGGAAGAAAGGGATGTGGGCATAGTAATTACAGATGATTGCTCCTTTAAATGACAATGCAGTGAGATATCAAGGAAATGTTATAACTTACTGGGATGCATTTGAAGACACATACATAGCAGGGATAGGACTTTTTTTTTTTTCATTTGCTGTTTATGTCCCCTCCTTCTCCATGGCCTTACCTTCCCTCAGGTCCAGGTCCTCCAAGGCATCGGGTTGGCTGCTCTCTGACCTCTTCCCCCAGGGCCACCTCCATGCTGCTTAGGTTCCCCCAGTGGGGAGGGTGGAGCGGTCTCTCCTTAGCGCTCCCCACCAGCTGCTTTATGTCTTCATCAGGCCCCCTGGGGGAACATCAGAGTGATATCTCCAGGTTCGGCCATGGGATCTTTCCACATTTTCTCCCATTCCTGAGAGCATTGGCATACTGGAAGCTCCAAGGGATGTAGGCATGTCACAGCATGATGACCATCCCAGAGCTCACTGACGTCCTCCCCACCTACAGAATCCCTGAGCTGCACCTCCACCTGTGGTCTCCCAGGTGGAGATATTGCAGTGGGTATGACTGCCCTCCCTCCCTAGAGGAGGAGGAGAGTGATCTGAGGGATGCTCTATGCTCCTCCCCCAGCCAACCCCCAACAACCCAAAGTTGCACCCGAACCCGGGTCACCAATGGGCCGGCCAGGGCTAGGAAGGTTTTGATGCCATTATGTACATTGTTGGTGAGGCCACACTTGGAGTACTGCAGTCAGTTCTGGGCACCTTATACAAAGGAGGAGACTGGAGCATTGGATGGGGTTCAGAGAAGAGCTACAAGGAGAATAACAGGTATGAAGGGATTAAGCTATGAGGACAGAATGAATAATTTGGGACTTGGGGCAGAGGTGGAGCTAATTGCAAATGGTGACTGGCAGAAGCTACGAGGAGTAGCTTGTTGGTGACTCACCCCATGGTGTAGAGAATGCTTACTGTCCCCTTCCGCAGAACGACACCACTTGCTAGAGCTTAAACTCTTGTGTATGGGAGAATATGGGACCTTTTGGCAGGAGCAAGAAGAGAATTCACAAAAAACGTTAACTAAATTTTTTCGAACCTTCAATTTGGGCATGACTCCAAAAAAACTGTTCAGGCTCCGAAATCGCAATCTGCTGGGAAAGCTTATGCCAAATGAATAAAAGAATTGGATGTGCAAACCAGGTTGAAATCACTTAAGAATAAGACTAACACGAAGTCCACACAAAGCACTAACCTGCCCTCTCCTACCTTGTCCCCTCCAGAACAAGTTAGTAAATATGGACGCCAGGCCCACAGCTCCCATTTTCCTTAAGAAAACCTCAACACACAGCATCCAGAACTCATCAGACCATGACCAGGAAGGAAGAGAGAGACCGACAATAGCACCGCAGATGGGAAACTTCCAGGTGACTCTTTGCTGGACACCAATACTGCATGTAGCGGAGAAGAAACTTCTGCCTAACATCAGGATGACTGCTTGCCTCAGAGTCCTATCATGGTACCAGAGCCCTCAGGTATGTTGAACTACCTTAATACTACACTGTCTTGCAACAATCTAAAAAAACATACCATGGGGCCAAAGATAAACAAAATGAAAAAAAGACATACCCAGTGGATAGTGAAACTAACACTAAAGAGTATAGGGACAATTACATTCAAAATGAGGGGAAAATAATTATTTAAAGGTGGAAACCAGTACTGAAACACAAAAGGAAAATGACAAGGGGAGTAAGGTGGATAATCAGACACCAGAATGGGTGAATTTAATATTACAGCGGTTGAACCAAATAGAAGAGAAATTACATAAAATACAATTAATAGACAAGAAAGTGTATGGTTTACATCAAATAATACAATCAGAACTTGAACAGAATAAATTGTTAAAAAACGAGTTGGAACTAGCACAAAAGAGAATTTCAGATGTGGAGGACAGAATTCTACCCTCTAAAAGACAAATAAAACATTTGGAGACAAACAATAAAGACTTAAGGGACAAGCTTATAGATTTTAAGGCACGAGCACATAGGAAGAATGTTAGGATAGTGGGCATCCCAGAGCTATGGGATATGCAGTGGCCTCTGAAGGAAACAATGAAACTGGTGGTTACAAATTTTGTGGGCATAAACCTTAATGATGTAAACGTTAAAATAGATGGAATTCATAGAACTTACAGATCAAATGTTGACCCAAATCAAGGCCCACCAAGACCTATCATTTGCAAACTCTATAAGTCAGAAGATAAAGAACGCATATTGGCAGCAGTGTATAAAAAGAAATTGATCAACCTAAATGGAGCTAATGTCTCTGTGTTTTGTGATTTTCCTTCAGAAATAGTCCAGGAACAAAAGAAATATATGATGATAAAAAGGAAACTCTGGGAGAAGCAAATTAAATTCTTGATTTCATATCCAGCTAAACTTAAAGTTGTAGTCCAGGGAATGCAACACATATTTTACTCTAGTGAAGAAGCAACAAAAAAATTGAGAGCTAGTTTACCTAACTGCTTCACTTTATAGCATTGCTTTATAATTTTCTAGGATGAAGGAAGTCTCCTGATAATTCATAGAATGTGGGATTAACTTGAATAAACTGGAGAATTTGTTGGTTAGAGCTAGGGGCGGTGTTGAATGGGTGGGGTGGGGAGGGCCTCTGGCACAGAAAAAGGTGAATGGTGCTTGATATAAGCACAGGGTAACATTTATTAAGTTTAGGAAAAGATGCTGAAAAGGGGAAGGGAACAAGTTTATGATGTGTTTCTATAATATTAAAGGGGTAAGGAGGAGATTTGAAAATTCTTTGATGCGTTTGAGGCTTAAAACAAGGTTAAAGATTAAGCAGGAATTGGGGGTCGAAGGGGAATCTTTCTTTGAGAGAAGGGGTACTTAATAGAGGTGCAAGACAAGTATTGAAAAACATGGACCCATGGTTGAACTGGGCAACTGCAGACCGGTGAGCTTGACTTCTATAGTGGAGAAGTTGATGGAGACCATTCTGAAGGAGAGGTTGATAACCTTTCTCGATAGCAATGGTCTACAGGATCAGAGACAACATGGGTTTGTCTCAGCAAGATCGTGCTAAATTAACCTAATCGACTTCTTCATCTGGGTCAGTAGGGCGGTCGATGAAGGCCATGCTGTGGATGTCCTATATCTGGACTTAAGCAAGGCTTTCGACTCAGTGCCACACAGGAGGTCAATGAGCAAGCTGAGGGACATGAGGGTGGGGGAGAAACTGGTGGGGTGGGTTGAGAACTGGCTGCAGGGCAGACAACATAGGGTAGTTGTAAGGGGGAGTCATCCAAGACAAGGACAGTAATTAGTGGGGTACCATAGGGTTCAGTGCTGGGCCCTGTTTTGTTCAATGTCTTCACAGGAGACACTGCAGAGGGGGTCAAGAGTAAAATCAACCTGTTCACTGATGACTCTAAGATTTGTGTAGAAGTGGACAGTGAAGAAGGGAGGCCCTCAGGGAGGATCCAGCTAAACTCGAACACTGGTCTAAGAAGTGGCAGTTGGGATTTAATGCTTAGAAGTGCAAGGTTATGCACCTCAGAGCCAGAAATCCCAGAATTAGCTACTGGCTGAGGGAAGTGCAGGTAGCATCTTCAGAAGAGGAAAGGGACCTGGGGGTAATAGTCACAAGGGACATGAAGGTAACAGCACAGTGTAGAAGGACTGCAGCAAGGGCAAATCAGATGCTGGGGTGCATTGCAAGAGAGATCACCTCTAGAAAGGCGGAGGTCATCCTGCCTTTGTATAGATCAGTGGTGAGGCTGCACTTGGAGTACTGTGTACAGTAGTGGTGCCCATACCTCAAGAAGGATGTGAGATTGCTGGAGGGCATGCAGCGAAGGGCTACAAAAATGATCATGGGACTAGGGGAGTTGCCTTATGAGGAAAGATTGAGGGGGCTCAACATGTACTCACTGGAGGTGAGAGGAGAAAGGTGGACAGGATGGAGACCTTTAAATACTTGAAAGGCATAAACAAAGTCAGAGAGGGAGGATTGTTCTGCTTAAAGGAAGGTAGGGTCACTAGGGGGCACAGTCTGAAGTTGGAAGGGGGAAGGTTCAGGACAGAAATGATGAGGCACTACTTTATTTTATTTTTATTTTAGTCTTTGGTAACCGGTAGGGCCCACTAGGCACAAGTGCCTGTTTCAGGGGTGACCTGGGAGCACTGGAGAGGTTAAGTGACTTGTTCAGAGTCATACAGTATGCAAGTGGAGGTTATTGGAATCAAACCCAGGCCTGCTGGATGTACCAAGCTCATTCACAGCTCGTTACTCTAACCTCTAGGCTATACTGCCAGCCCCAGACTTCACAGAGAGACTGAACAAACTTCACAGAGAGAGTGGTGGTGGGATGGAACGCACTGCCAGAGGAGTTAATCAAACTGAGGACAGTGGATAGCTTTAAGCAGGGTTGGGATAGGGGCAGGGGCAGGGTTAGTACAGACAAGAACACAATGGAGGAAGGATTGGGAGGGGATGAAGGAGGGATTGGGTGGGGGCAGCTGCAGTGGTATTAAACTGAGAGCTGCACAATCTGACCAACTTTATAGACCTGTGAGCCTTTTTCTTCCGGCAATTTCATATGTTCGTATGACAATAAAAACTGCAAAAAATGTATCCAACAATCAGCATCATCTAAGATTACACATTGGAATCAATTATTAGTACAAAACTAGTTTCCAGATTACAATTCATTTATAAAAAAGGAATCAAATAAAAAGTTACAACATTTCTTACCCTATCAAAGTTTGAACAAACTTTTTAAAAATTATAAATCATATTATAACTCGAGAGGTTCAGATTTCTCGTTAATACTAGAGAAAGAACAACAAATGAGCTCCCATTTAAAAAAGAAGCCCTTATCCAAGATCTATAAAACAATTATTAGTAATTTGGATTACAAAATTTCAAAACAATAAAAATCAAGGGAGAAAGAATTAGATATGGAATATACTAAGGAGCTATAGAAAAATCTATATAAAGAGACAAATTACAACTTAACCTCAGCAAAACATAAATCAGTCCAATACAAAATACTTAATACAGCCTACGTAACACCAACAACAATACATACATTTAACAAGACATACTCTGAAACCTGCTGGCATCAATGTGGTTCGAGAGCCGATATAAAACATTGTATATGGGACTGCTCCAAAATAAAAAAAAATTGTGGTCTCAAATAGAAAAAATCTAAGAAAAAAACTAGCTCACCAATATTAGAAACATTTCACACTTTGGTTCTTAATGATCTCTCACAGTTACAACTAAACAAACAGAATAGAGTAATCTTTTTGGGATCAATGGCCTGTAAAGGTTGATCTTAAATAACTGGAACAGCCAGGTCCTTCACAATAATATATAGATGGAATGATACTACGTATTCAATGAAATGCTTCTAATTTAAGAAATTGCTGCATCAATAGAGGAAATTGACCAGGAAAACAACTCCAGTTGGAAAGAACTATTAAACATATTTCCACCTCTATCGTGCCTACGAACTGTAATAAAACCGTTAAGAAGGAGAACAGTTGGAGGGGGTTTAGGAAGGGAGAAAATGGAACGCTTATTAATTATGTTCTAAATCTGTAATCGCATAAACATTTCTATGTATTGTTCAACTATGACTTTGGAATATAATAAAATATGCTTTAAAAAATAATGAATAATTTGGGACTGTACTCATTGGAATACAGGAGGATGAGGGGAGAGTTATGTTTGGTGTACAGAGCATTTGAAGAGGATGACCTATGGGAGAGTATTGGTCTGGAAATGAAGGAAGGGCAATTTAAAACTAGATCACACAGCCTAAAACTGCATAGTGAAATCACTAACACAAAAAGGAGGGGAATGTGGTTCTCACAGAGAGCGGTGAGAGTTTGGAATGGCCTTCCTCTGGAGATAGTCAGAAGCGGGAATATGGAGGAGTTCAAGACTAAATTGGATAGATACTGGTAAAAGGGGTTATAACCACTGAAGAAGTGAGCAGTTAAAGGCAAATTGCCTATATATGCTCTAAGATAACCTATGAAACCTATGAAGTAAGACTGAGCCATTCTTTAAACATAGGTGAAATGAGGTTTTTTTTTCAGTTTTTTAGGCTTAATGTTTTTGCTACTATCATTGCTATATCAGTGAAGGAAACCCAATTTAAATTAATATTTTCACAGATATCAGAATGTAACCCCAGTAAAGTTCTACCTGGGACACATGGGAAATCGATTCCCAGTGTCTTACAAATCATCTCATGAATTTTGTCTAAAAGGTATCTAAAAAGGGATATAGAAACATAGAAAGTGACAGCAGAAGGAGACCACAAGATCTATCTAAGCTCCCAAAAAAATTTACTAGGATGATACCACCTCCCTTAGCCTTTCTGTAAAATGATACCCTTGTGTCTATCCCATGCATTCTTGAACTCTTTTACTGTCTTGGCCCCCACCACCGCCTAAAACTTTCTAGCATTGCACTTGAACCTTCCACCCTTCAGCCTAATATTATGCCCTCTAGTTCTACCACTCTCCTTCACCTGAAATTGCTCCTGAACCCAACCTTATTTATACCCCTAATATACTTAAAGGTCTCAATCATGTCCCCTTCCTCTCCCTCCTTTGTTTCAGCAAGTACATGTTGAGCTCCCACAGCCTATCCTTATATGTTATCTGGTGCAGCCCCTGAATCATCTTCTTTGCCGTCCTTTGCACTGTCTCCATTCTGTCAATGTCCCTTTTAAGGTGCGACCTCCAGTACTGTACGCAGTACTCCAAGTGGGGGTGCACTAATGACCTGTACAGTGGCAGAACTACCTCCCTCCTGCAACTCTTGATTCTCCTCCCAACACAACCCAGCACGCCACTGGCTTTTAGCGCTGCTTTTTCACACTGTTTCTCCACCTTCAAGTCTTCTGAGATTATGACCCCTAGGTCATGTTCATAGCTGGTGGAAGCTAGCTTCTCCCCCCCTGCCCCAGGTAGTAATCCTCCTTGGGATTGCCCCTGCCTATGTGCATGACTTTTCACTTTTTGGTGTTGAATTTCAACTGCCAAGCCTCTGACGACTCCTCCAGTTTCTTTAGGTCTGAATTCATACTCCTTACTCCTTCAGGGGAGTCCACTGTGTTGCATATCTCGTCGTCATTGGCAAATAGACACACCTTTCCCTCCAATCCATTTGTGATGTTGGATATGAAAACATTGAAGAGTAGAGGCCCCAGCACTGACCCCTGTGGTACACCACTAGTTGCCTCCCTCTCAGCAGATACTGCGCCATTTACCTACACCCTTTGTAATCTTCCTCTCAGCCAATTGTTCACCTACCAGACCACCTCCTTACCCACCCCTATGTGAACCAGCTTCTTTACCAGCCTTCTGTGGGGAACAGAGTCAAAGGCCTTACTAAAGTCCAGGAAGACCACATCTACTGCCACTCCCTGCTCTACTGCCTTGTAACCCAGTCAAAGAAGTCGACCAGGTTCTGGTGCTAACAAATGGGGATCAAGTCCAGGATGTGGTAGTACAGGACCCTCTAGCAGGAAGTGACCACCTCTCAGTGTGGTTCCTCCTCAACACAGGGAGGGAGGGAGTTGGCTAAGACCAGTACAAGAGTGTTGGATTTCAGGAAGGCAGATTTTGCCAGAATGGGCAGCATCCTAGATGAGTATTTAGCTAAAATTAACCCAGGGATGGATGCTGAACAGAAGTGGGCAGTCATTAGAAAGGGGCTGAATAAGGCCACGAACACATGTGCCAAATCTCAGAGCAAGCAGTCCAGGTAAAAAAAAAAACTAGCTGGCTCAGCAGGAAAGCTGAGGGGAAGGTGAGGGAAAAAAGATTGGCCTTCATTAAGTTAAAAAAATCAGGGTGTGAGGAGGATAGAGACATACCTCTCAACCTTTGGTCAGTGAAATGAGGGACATGGACATTAATAGACACTTAAAATGAGGGACAATGAGGGACACAGACCTTCATAATGAGGGATGCATTCTCAAACATGGAGATACAAGCTCAGAACACTGTGGAAGCTCTTGGGTTTACTTGTACATATTTTATTTTTTAATTTAGCATTTTAGAATATTATAAATTTCTGCTTTAAATTCTGAATTTACAGCACATTCACTATGTGGACAGCACTTTTTTCTATGAGGGACGGATGAGGGACATAGCAGTATTGAGGGGTTAAATGAGGGATGTCCCTCGTAATCAGGGACAGTTGAGAGGTATGGATAGAGAGGTGTTCTCAAAGGCATCCGGGAAGGTGGCCAGGTCAGTCAGGGCAGCAAAGGAGCTGAAGCTGGCTCAGGGGATCAGAGAGGGGGAAAAGGGGTTCTTTAAATATATAAGGGAGAAGAGGAGTTGTAGGGATGACATTGTTAGAATCGGGGGGGATGGGCGGAACAAGGGGAAGATCAAGCAGAGGCACTCAATGAGTATTTCTGCTCGGTGTTCACAAATGAAAGGGATGGCCCAATACCGAAGGGGAAAGGGGGCAAGGGTGGAGGGGGCAGAGATAACAGATGGGGTCATCCAAGAGGATAGAGTTCTTTTTTTATTCAGGTATTTATGCTCCCCACACCCTGGCAGGGGCTTTGGCCCCCCCAAAGGAGGGACACTCTCTCTGGTCCCGCTGCACCACACTTGCCAACCCCAGAGATCCCCCCATGATGGGGCTGGGGAGGTGGCACCCCCTTCCCTGGAGACCCAATCCAGAAGCCAGGGTCAGCCCTCAGCATGGTGGACCATCATGGAGTCCTGCCAGGCTCCTTTTCCTTCCTGTTTCTCCCATCCCCCCTTCCTACTGACATAACTACATCGGAGCATGGCTCCTGACCCATATTGCCCTCCCGTCACCACTAGAGAGCAATCAATGAGTGGGGCAACATGGGACCCTCCCACCAAGGGAGGAGAGCAGTCCTCCAGATGCTCAATCCTCTCTCCCCCCTCACCGACCCCTGGCGGCCCAGGCTCGTTCCCAAACCTGGGTCACCGGCGTGGAGCCAGGTGTGGCGTCCAGTGCCTCAACCCTCAGTGCCACCAGACCAGCTAAAGGATAGAGTTCTGAAGGGTCTTAAAGCCTTGTGGGTGGACAAGGCACCAGGACCAGATGGTGTACACCCAAGGGTCCTGAAGGAAATGGGCAGAGATGTTGGCAGGCCCTCTGACAGACCTGTTCAACACCTCTTTGGAGATGGAGAATGTACCCAAGGACTAGAGGATGGCTCACATGGTGCCCCTTCACAAGAGTGGACCCAAGGACCAACCGGGCAACTACAGACCGGTGAGCCTGACTTCCATAGTGGGGAAGTTGATGGAGACCATTCTGAAGGAAATATTGATAACCTTTCTCAATAGCAATGGTCTGCAGGTTGATAGACAGCATGGGTTTGTCATGGGAAGATCTTGCCAAATTAACCTGATCAACTTCTTCGACTGGGTCACTAGGGTAGTTGATGAAGGCCATGCTGCGGATGTCCTGTATCTGGACTTCAGCAATGCTTTTGACTCAGTGCTGCGCAAGAGGTTAATGAGCAAGCTGAGGGACATGGGGGCAGGTGAAAAACTGATGGGGTGGGTGGAGAGCTGGTTGCAGGGTAGACAACATAAGGTAGTTGTAAGGGGGAGACATCCAAGCCAAGGCCAGTAACAAGTGGGGCACCACAGGGTTCAGTGCTGGGCCCTGTTTTGTTCAATATCTTTACTGGAGACATTGCAGAGGGGGTCAAGAGTAAGATCCACCTGTTCACAGATGACACTAAGATTTGTGCAAAAGTGGACAATGAGGAAGGGAGGCAGGCACTCAGAGAGGATCTAGCTAAACTCAGACACTGGTCTAGGGAGTGGCAGTTGGGGTTTAACACTAAGAAGAGCAAGGTCATGCACCTCGGAGCCAGAAATCCCAGGAACAGCTACTGGCTGGGGGAGTGCAGGTAGCATCTTCAGAGGAGGAAATGGACCTGGGGTAATAGTTATAGGTGACATGAAGGTATCAGCACAATGTAGGAGGGTGGCAGCAAGGGCAAATAGGATGCTGGGGTGCATTGCCACCAGCAGGATGACCTCTAGAAAGGGGGAGGTCATCCTGCTATTGTATAGATCACTGGTGAGGGCACACTTGGAGTACTGTGTATAGTAACGGTGCCCATACCTCAAAAAGGATGTGAGATTACTGGAGGGTGTGCAGCATAGGGCTACAAAAATTATCATGGGACTTGGGGAGTTGCCATATGAGGAAAGGTTGAAGGAGCTCAACATGTACTCACTGGAAGAGAGAAGGGAAAGAGGGGACATGATAGAGACCTTTAAGTACTTGAAAGGTACAAACAAAGTCAGGGAGGGATTAGTGTTCTGCTTAAAGGGGGGGAAGGGTCACTGGGGGCACAGTCTGAAGGGGGAAGGTTTAGGAGGGAGATGAGGAGGCACTACTTCACAGAGAGAGTGGTAGTGGGTTGGAATGCACTGCTGGAAGAGTTAATCACTCAAAGGACAGTAGAAAGCTTTAAGTGGGGTTGGGATCAAGTCAAGGGCAGGGTTAGTACAGACAAGAACACAAAGGGGAGAAGGACCAAGAAAGAGGAGGAAATGAGGGGTTTGGTGGGGCAGCTGTAGTGATATGAAACTAAGAGCTGCACAATCAGGTAGACTTGATAGACCTTTTGGCCTTTTTCTGCGAGCAATTTTGTATGTTCATATGTAGGTTCATTTGACAAGATCTACCTGCTGTGAAACTGTGCTGTTTTGGGTCTTGTTGTCCACTGGCTTCCAGAAAAGCTATTATCCTCTGTTTGAGCAGTGTCTCCATCAGTTTTCCCACCAGTGACGTGGAGCTCACTGGACGGTAGTTGCCAGCCTCCTCTCTACTCCCTGATTTGTGAAGTGGGACCACTGTTACCCTTTTCCAGTCTTTCAGTACCATCCCGCACTCCAGTGATTTCGTGAAGAGTTGTTCTAGGGGAGCTGCCAGCACGTTCCCCTATTCCCTGAGAACTCTCAGGTGAATATCATCTGGACCCCTGGCCTTGTTTCTTTTTAGTTTACTTAGGGCATCCAAGACTTGACCTTCTCTGAAGGGGCTAGTATCCACCCCTGGTCCTTGGGTGCCACTGCTTAGTAAGTTAGGTCTGTGCCCTGGATTCTCCTCAGTGAACACAGAACAGAAGTAGTGGTTTAAGACTTCTGCTTTGTCACTGTCCTTTTCTACTAGATGCCCTCCTGCAGCTGCCAGTCTTATTATTCCCCCTTTGTTTTTATCTTTTCTCTTATATACCTAAAGAAGGTTTTGTCTCCCCCTTTACCCCTTGTGCTCTCCTCAATTCAGTTTAAGCTTGGGCCTTCCTTATTGCTGTCCCTGCTTCCCTCCATGCTTCCTAATATGATTCCTTATCTTCCTCTTTCTTTGATGCCTTAAATTTCTTGTAAGCCTTCTTTTTATGGCTGCAGTAAGCGGAGCCTGCAGACGTTTTGCACGTGCCAAAGGAGTGATGTCAGGTTTTCTGTCCATGGAACTGACTGAAGGTGTAAATAGTCTCTTCCACCTTACCCTCCTCCAAGCAATGTTTTCCACCCTCAAATAAATACACTTTCGTGTTAGTCAATGGTTGCGGGGTACTATTTTCTTTCTTAAATGGGTGGTACAAGAACTGGAACCAGAGTAGTGGGAAGCAGCATTAGTTTTTTGGGGGGAGTAAGATCCACCCCCATCTCCACCCGAGAATCTCCTAAAGATCCACCCCCAACTTTTTTTGATTCATGTGGGAGGGGCATGAGGTGGCTCTATCATGCTGTAACAAGACACACTAGTTTGGGACCTGTATCAACCAACAGAACAAGTCTGTACAGTGATCAAGTTGTGGAGCCCTGCACTTTATTAAGGACTGGGAGAACAGAAGATATTTAATGCCTTCAAATTGACTTAAAAAACCTTTGGAATAAATAATTATCAGAGCCATCTGGGGCCTCAGAAGGAGACAGCAATTAAGGAATGAAACTACAGCTCCCAAGGAAAACAATAGACACAGCATTCTAATTTACAGTAAGTTGAAAGAGCCACAGGTTTTTCTTAAACATTTATATACTAAAAACATAAAGTTCACCTTTTGGGATTAATAATGTTTGTTTACTTATATGCAATATATATATATATATATATATATATATATATATATATATATATATGTGTGTGTATATATATATTGTGTGTGTGTGTGTGTATATATATAGTTTATATATAATTTTGTATTTTTAGTAGTTTCAAAACATTGAAAGCATTGGTGTTAGTAATGCATTTAGAAATACATTTTAATTGTCTTTACAGTTAAACATGCAGTTTCATGTCAGGGCACATTTTTGGGGAGAGGAGGTTCAAATTATTTTAATCATGAAGCACTGGTGTTAGTAATGCATTTAGAAATACATTTCTTAATTGTCTTTACAGTTAGACATGCAGTTCATGTCAAGGCACATTTTTGGGGTTCAAATTATTTTAATCATGGGCACAGTACTTGGTGAACATAGACTTTGATGGTAAAGTGTGTTTTTTCTTTTAAGTTTGTGAAGTATGTATTAGAAAACATTGAACAAGAAAACAATTGGTGATTTTAAAAGCTGTTCTAATCAGAGCTGACATTAAAAAAAATCGCAAATGTATGTTTTATTTTATTTTGTCAGGGACACTAGAAACAGGATGTTAACATTTACTCCCTGGAGCCTGCTATTCAGATTTTTTTTATTGCATCTTGTCCCAGGCAATCTTCCCAGATTGCAGTTTGTCAGGGCACATTTTTGGGGGGGAGGGACTCAAATTATTTTAATCATGAAGCACTGGTGTTAGTAATGCATTTAGAAATACATTTTTTAATTGTCTTTGCAGTTAAACATGCAGTTTCATGTCAGGGCACATTTTGGGGGGAGAGAGTTCAAATTATGTTAATCATGGGCATAGTACTTGGTAAACACAAACTTGGATGATAAAGTATGTTTTTTTTTAATTTTTATTGTTGAAGAAATAGAGAAACTCCCTGCTGTGGTGGTGGCAAGTTCAAAATTAGAAATGCTGCTATGACACACAATGGGACAGCACACATCTCATTTCAATGGAATAAGCAGACCTCCTTCATTTTCCATTTATGTGGGTTCAGTGATTACCGTTGGCAAATCTTGTGATATTAGTGCTAAGACAGCTCTTTATTGAAAATATAGGTGTCTCAATACAAGATGATAAAGAGCAGCTAGAAAAAAATAACATCCATATAGAATTCTTACATATTTGTTTAAGACATCAGCTCAGCGTCCAGCTGTTAAAATTCCCAATTGATGTTTTACACTTTTGCGCATCCTCAAAGTACTGTGCAGCAATTTGTTAGCTATAATCTAAGTTCTGCCAGTGTGTATAATAACCTGGCAATGGCCTTCCATTGATTCAGTTCTTAATTACATGCCTACATTGCTTTGGCATACAATTGCTAGGTAACTATAATGTCACCTGTTACACGTTCATTCTTTGGCTCCTAAATGGCAAAACAGTCCATTATACACACTTAAAACAGGCATTTAAAATATATTCTTTTCAGGCTAGAACAGGGGACAAGATCAACATGAAATTTTTTCCGTTTCAAAAAATGGAAGCTGCAGTCCCAAACAACTCTTGCCCCCCCCCATTGTACCTCTGCATGTCTCGTTGGTAGAATGACTGATCTGTGTGTTTTTCTTTTTTTTTATAACAGCCTACTCTCTAGCCAGCGAAGAAGCACACCTTGCTCCTGGAGACACTTAGCATATCCCAAACCACTGACTGTCATCATTTACATTAGTCCGGTCAGAAGAAAGGTGCTACTTCTTTTTATCATTAAATTAAAAAAAAAGAGGAAAGGCCTAATATCTTGAAACAGATTTAAGAAAAATTATTCTGCACTTACTTTGAGACACATTTTTTCAGCTTTCCTCTTTATAATCAGAGCTGCTGATGCCACAGTGAAAACTTTGAAAAAACTAATAACTTGGTACAGCTCAGTTTACATTTTAAATATATTTTGTAGATTTCTCCTGCCGATCTTTTATCACAGAGGAAATTTGGATGAATATATGATCTTCATCTGTTAAGAGTTCATCTGCCTCTATAGCTTACTCCCTACTTCAAGTCATAATGCTATGTTGTGACATCACAGTCTGCTGTCATGGGATTAACTCTGATGTCACAAGCCATGCATTGTAACCTCAGATAGGGAGAAAGCACCAGGAATACTTGAACACTTCAGGAGCAGTGGTCCTCTTTTCATGCAAATGGACTTAGTAAAAAATAACGGGGGGAAAAATACAGAACTAATGTGAAATATAAACTGAACTGTGTCTAAATATTATGTTTTCTTTCACTTATCCTGAAGGCGTCAGATGCTCTTTAAGACTGGCACTCTGCTTGGGGGAGGGTGCTCATTGGAGCAAGGTGGCAACATGTTTCAGTGCTAAACTATAACACAATTGCTTTCATTGTTTTTCCTGTACTATAACTGTTTTAAGACATTCCAATACATGCTTAAACCCATAGGCGATTACTGACAGCAGAATAGTGCTGCTTGAAACGTTTTTCAACCCAAATTAGTGAACATGACTGTAACTGCAGTTTCCTCTCCAAAGACTGTCATGACTATAACTTCTCCCTCTGTCTGTCTGTCTATCTGTATGTCTATGTAATTGTCTATATTTCTATCAGTTGCATCTATCCCTATTTTTACCTACTGTATATGTAAAATAAACCTGCATATCGCATTTGCCTGCAATCTGAATACATACTTATGATACAGTGAATATTTGTACTCCACTCCTGTATAGACCTCATACTGTCCTGATATTCCCATTATTACAGGCATAACCACCTTAACCTTATCAACAGCAGCCCCTTATAAAAGTTACTCTCACATTTTCTCTCCTAATGAAGTTCATCATTACATCTGACTGCCTGACATCAACACATTACTTAAATATAACTTACATAACTGCATGGGCAACCCCCCTGTTTTTTTCTATAAAACTGTGTAAATAATCCCAAGACTGAACATATGCCAGCCATTACTTTTTCATGTACTGCCACCTATTGTACCTGTCAAACCTATATTGCTTACTATTCCTTCCATTGAAATCTACACCTCCATATCTTTTCCTAATAATGTGTCTGCCTTCCTTAGAATGCAAAATAAAACAAATCTTACTAGTTAAAAATCATTGTGTTGTTTCTCCATGTCTTCTTAACAGTTCCACACAACCTCACTAACTTCATTATGCAGCCGTGGTGGATCAGACCAGATTTTGTTATCCCTTGCTGTAGTTGCCACCTCCTTGGAGAACCAGAGGGGTTTCCTTTTCTTATTGGCCTTAGTCACCGTCCTGGCGCATAGATCAGTTACCTGTGTGATAGCTTCCTTGAGGCTCTCCCACATTTCCTCCACCCCTTTCCCTTCTCTATGTCTAGACTGGCTCTCATTTTCTGGAAGTCTTCCTTCCTGAAATCTAAAACCCTGATCTTGGAGTGGCTAGTGTCCTCACTTGTGATCACTTGGAATCTGACCATATGGTGGTCACTGCTGCCTAGATGACAGTGTACAAACATATGCTTTAAGGTACCAGAATTAATCAAGCATCTAGGATGGTGTTCACGAATTGCTGCACTAAATTTATGTAACTTCAAAGGGGTAAAATAGATTCTTTGTAGTAAATTACACTAAATCTCTTTAATAGATTTGGATACCATATGTGGATAAGACATTGCTGTCAGACATTTTTCTAGTTTAATCTCAACTCCCTACTTTCTTTCCCAAGACTCCTTCAAACCCAAAGGAAGTACGTGTTGTTTTTCTTTGATCACGTAATACATTTTCCCAATTGTGTGTTTATGGTTTTCAGTGTTCAAAAAAAACTCCTCCAAAGGAGTTAATGACATTTCCTCTTTTAAACTCCAAATACGTATTTTAAGTTGTGGCTATCAAATGTTATCCTGTTATGTGATGTACAACACCCAGCTGCCAACCGCTACCTTGTTATGCAATGTTTTCTTTTCCTTTTTTTAACTTTATTTTTTATTAAGTTTTTACAGGTACTGGGGTACACAAGTCAATATCATTTTACATGTCAGATAGTAGTACACTATTAATACATTGTGATGTCAGAGAACATAATAAATAATATAATAAATATAATTGCTTTAAAGAGGTAGGGAAGGGGCTAGGCAGGGGCAACACATTATTAATTCCAGTGTTTAGATATTTTGTTATCTGGTAGACCAATCAGGTGTCCAGAAGAGTTCCAAATATATGCTCCTAAGGGGGTCCTATTCTCTTTATATCCCCAGATCATCTACAGGGCTAAATCTGGTCTATGATCCATGATCCCCATCCACCAGGCAGTCCAATAGCCCATGATCTGTGAGGTCTTTCCTTGTATTTTAGCCATCATGTGCTCCATTAAATAGATATTATAAACCAGATCCTCCCACATTCTAAGTGTGGGGGGTCTGGAGTCAGCCAGTTCCTGGTAATAACCTTCTTAGCTGCAGTAATTAACACTGAGGCCAGGTATAATTTGGATTTATGCTTGAACTTGGTGGGGAAATGTTGTAATATTGCCATTGCTGGCATTAATGGTTTAAATTCTGGACATATATCCGTCAATACTGTTCTACCCCTTGCCAGTATTGTTTTAAAATGGGGCAACTCCAAAATATATGTGTGTGGTTAGCCACTTCAGAGCTGCAGCCTCTCCAACAAGAGGCATCATAAGTGGATAAGAACTTAGCTGTTATTTGTGGTGTGTGAAAAAATCGTGACACCACTTTCCAACCAAATTCACACCAACTAAATGAGCCCGTAGTTCTGTGCTGTCATCTCCATAGCCACAGCCAAACCTTGTCAGTGAGCTGTATCCCCATTTCCTCTTCCCAAGTTCTATGTATTTTCTCCCAATTGGGTCTAACTCTCAGTCTTTCTGCTAAATAGAACCTGGATATCAGATGTTTAGGGGCCTGCTCTCCTGGGACTGCCATCAGGAGTGTAGTCAGGGGTGGGACCCTCTCCTGTTTTACCTGTAGGCCTATAGTAGCCTCATAAAAGTGACGAATCTGAAAGTATCGGAGCCAGTCCCATCCAGGGATGGAGAATTCCTCTTATAGCTGTGAGAACATTTTAAATTGGCCATTTAAATAGAACTGATGTGTATATCTCAGGCCTCGGTCATCCCAAATTTTAAAACTCTCATCCAAACCAGCTGGGCAGAAAGCCTGGTTCTGCCAGGGTATCCCCATCCAGCGAGCACCAAATTCATTATCAGGGTGAGTTAAATAAGTGATCCATCTCCTAAGATAGCTCCAAGTATATATTGATGTCTCCAGTCCTAAGGAGTTCAAGGGTGGTGGTTGAAAAATTATTGATTTATTCAGCTGATAGGCTGACATTGTTTGTTCTATCCCTAACCACTGGGGTCCATCTTCCTTGGGAGTAATCCATTCCCTAGCATGGGTAAGCAAGGTGGCCAACACATAGCCAGACCAGTTGGGTAGGGCCAGGTCTCCCCTTTCATTGGGAGCCTGTAATCTATCTAACGATATTCATGGTCTGCCCCCCCACCATAGGTAGTTCATTATCAGCCTGTTCCATCTCCTCTCTTCTCCCTTTGTGAACATTTGGGGAATTGACTGCATTAAATATAGCAAACGGGGTAATATATTCATTTGGACTGCCTGTATCCTGTTAATGGCATTGGGAGCTTGGTCCAGGTTTTAAGGTTCTGTTTAACCTGATTAAAATATGTGTCATAATTAAGGGGGAAGGTCTGCCTTGGTTTCCCTGTTATACTAATCCCCAAGTAGCTGATTGACTTTCATTTCTAATTGTAATGGTGTTTATTTTGTATGGACATTGGGATATGTGCCCCTGTATATAACGCCTCCATCTTCTGAGTATTAATCTTATAGCCAGAAAGTCTTTCTATTAATGTCAGGGCCTGTTCTAAAATTGGGACGGAATTCTCTGGATCCATGACATACAGTATAATAAAAGGTCATCAGCTTACAGTGCCACTCTGTGTTCTCTATCCCCTATCTGGTATCCCCTCACTCCCTCCAGTTGCCGAAGAAACTGCGCCAATGGTTCCACATATAAAGCAAATAGGTAGGGTGAGAGGGGACAACCCTGCCTTGTGCCTTGAATGAGCAAGAATCTCGTGGAGCATGAGCCATTAACCTTGACCACCTCTTGAGGAGCCGAGTAAACACCCATAATATTATTAATGAACCCTGTGGGGAAGCCCAATTTAATAAGAGTTTTTTCAAGAAATGTCCAGGAAACCCTGTCAAATGCTTTTTGGGCATCTAATCCCAGTATTAACAATGGGGTTTGGGAGTTATTTGCACGTTCAATTAAGTATCAGGTTCTTTTAATATTATCTGAGGTCTGTCGTGTAGGTATAAATCTGGCCTGGTCCAGATGCACCAACGAGGGCATCATATCATCTAGCCTGTGTGCCAATATGCTGGCATATATTTTATAGTCTTGGTTTAGCACCGAAATTGGTCAATAGGAGTCACAGAGGTGAGGGGGCTGCTTTGGTTTTAAAATCACGGATATCATGGCTTGCGACCAAGATAGTGGATACATCGCTCTCGAATGGCTCTCTTTTAGGGTTTCTGTCAGTGGGTCTTTAACCCATTCCCAGGCCACCTTATAAAACTCTGCCCTGTAGCCATCTGGACCAGGGCTCTTGCCATTTTTAAGATGTGTGATTACAGTCTTTATTTCTGATGTAGTAATGGGCCATGTCAAGGACTGTGTCTGTGCTTCCGTAAGATGTGGGAGGTTCAGGTTAGACAAGAAGGCGTCCCCCTCCACCCCAGACACAGAAGATTCGGCTATATACAACTTTGTATAATAAGTTTTAAAAGCTGAGACTATAGCTGAAATTGTAAGGCATGGGCATCCCGTCAAAGGATCCCTAATTTTAGTGACTGTTGTTTTCTGGCTCTGTCTCCTAAGTCGATGTGCTAATATCCTAGAAGCCCAAGGACCCCCCTCATAGTATCTCTGTCTAAGCCAGAGTAGTGCTTGTTCTGTTTTGGCGGTGAGTAAATTATGTATGGAATGTTGGGTAGTTGCAATTTGACCTAATAGGGAGTTGTCTCCTTGCATATGGGCAAGTTGCATAAAGCTCAGTTGTTCCTGTAGCTGCTGTAGTTTAGCCTCCATTCTAGTTTTTTTGCGACGCATATGCTATAATATAGCTTCTAAGCACTACTTTCATAGTGTCCCGGAATAATTGAGGTGGGATCTGTGGGGTACAGTCATCGGCTAGTATCTCTGCTATTTTAGCTTTTATTAATTCTTTGCACTCTGGATCTTGTAATAGGGAATTATTAAGTTGCCAGTAAGTGTTCTTCCTCTCCCCTTGGGTTTCCAAGTCCAGAGTGACAGGAGCATGATCTGATAAGCATGTTATGCATCTCTGCTGCTTAGACCTGATCCAGATGCTCCTTTGATATAGAAAAATCGTCCAGCTGAGAGTAATGCCTGTGAGCATAAGAATAAAAGCTACATTTCCTGGTTGCAGGATGCAGGTGGCACCATGTGTCCACAAGGCCTATTTCCTTAATAATTTTTCTCAGGTGACGTTGGCCTGATGTCTGTGGAGGAGCTTTGGGGCAGATGTGTCTCGGGTAGGGTTGAGGAGGCAATTATAAACTCCCCCTAAGACCAGGCTTCCTTTTTTGAGTTCAAGGATCTTATCAAGCAACTGTTGGATAGAGGAAGCATCACTGCCGGGGGGAACATAAATGTTTGCTATGGTATATTGTTGACCTCTAAGTGTACCCACCATCAAAACTAATCTTCCCTCAGGATCTGAATAATGACTGGAGACAACAAAGGAGGATCGTTTAGTGATCAATATGACTACCCCCCTACGTCTCCCCTGCGGTAGGCCAATTCATAAAGCTGTCCAAATCCAAATTTAAGTAGTTTTTGGTGCTCACTGGAGTTAAGGTGTATTTCTTCTAATAAAAGTATCTCAGCATTAAATTTCCTAAGTGCATTAATAGTCCTATATCTTTTCACTGGTCTGGTCAAACCATTCACATTGTGCGAAAGCACTCTTAATGGGTTACTCATCTAGGACTAGGAATGTGTAATACTCCCCTCCCCATCCCCTCCTCCAATCCTCAACTGCATCATTTTTCAAATATAACTCTGTAACCTGTTCAGTGATAAAAGCCCAGTCCCGGTATGGTAACAAAACTGCCTCACCCTGGTCCCAACTGGGGAGCAAGTGAGAAGTGGGAAACCAAGCACAATGTAACCTTAAACTATATACAATAGTGACTTCCAGAGTATAGGTGGCTATCTCTTGCCAACCTAATTGTAGCAACCTATTTGGTTGCCGAGGGAGCGCTGCATAACAATGCAACCAAGGGGCTCCCTCTGGGTATGACTTGACCTGAAACGGGGTATAGGAAGGTAAGGGAGAGGAGAAAATAAAAGAGATGTTGATCTTTACGGTCTGGGTTCAGATAAAAAGGAAAATGGGAGTACATAAGGTGCGGCACCCCGAAAGACCCCACAACTCCCGTGTCTACCCTCCCCTGAAAGAGAGAAAAAAGGAAAAGTAATGCTATGGTTCTGTTCTAGTAAAAAGGTGTTCTATCTTATGGTTCAGTATCTGAGCAGGTCTGCCCACGTAGTCCATAAGTCTCCAATTTAAATAGAGTCATATATCCTATTTAAATAAAGTAAGTTTGTCCTCTTAGAGAGTCTCCCAAGGCCTGAAGAAGCAACTTGCACATATTAGCATCAATAAAGGCTGAAAGTCTCAAGGCCTGAGGCACCAAGTTTGGCTAGACTTAATGTATGGATTGTCATGTCAGACCATTTTAATGGGTTATCCTCTCATCCAGGGTTGGAGTGTGCTCCCCAGGTGCCCATTCCCCAGGCATCTCAGCGGATCCCCATCTCAGCCAATATCTTTCTCTGCAAGTATAGAAATGTGTATTCATGACTTTTAAATAGGCAGGTTTGGGCCCAGTTGGATCCCCAAGTTGCCAGATCCCCTCAGTAAACCTGAAGGGGTCCCCGTAGACAGCCCAGAGCTTAAAGAAATGCCCCTTGAGCCTCAAGAATTGTTCATCAGTCCATGATCCAGCAGCCCATCCAGCCAGTCCCGACCATGTCAATATACAATCCCACGCACCATAAGCATTGGTTCTGGCTCATCAAGCTTGATTTCCCCTGTGGGCCATCCAGGGCCTTCGCCCCAGTCAGAACCCTGGGTCTCCCCTCCACTCCGAGCTCATCTTATATTTCATTTATGGTCTCCCCTATGCAGTGGATACATGGGTGCATATATAAGATCCATTAAACAAGGTCAGGCCAGAGGGGATCACCAGGGCCCCGGACTCATCCATTGCAAGGCTCGGCTATAAAGAAGAAAGAGATATTTTCTCTAATTACTAATACTATTATAGCTACAGAGAATGGGGCCTCTAATCCCTTCAATTTATTAGAGTTTGTTAAGTGTCTCATCTGTGTTCCAGTCTGCTCCCAGGGGCCCCCCCCCCCGTTGCGTAGGAAACGCTGCAGTGGCAGGGCGATACTAGGCCACCGAGGGGACCACACCACCAGGCCCTCCACCTGTTTCCTCTTTTATTTCAGGGGGTCCACCAAGATGCCCAGCCAAGGGTTGAGAAAGAAAGACTTTCAGTTCACCAGGCTTCACTCTGCTTGTGGGCCGCGTTGTGTGAGCCTTTTAAGGAAGTCCAAGGCCTGCTGCATCTGGGAGTCCATGTCTGTGTGTCTTCCTCCCTGAGGTTATGTGGGCAATCTTTTAGACAGGGCGGTTCCGGGTGGAATCGGCAGGTCTCGTTTCTAGAAATCTAAGAGGGCTTCTGAGGCAGATCCATATGTTTGTTGCCCCTCTGGAAATTGTATCACCAATAATGCCGGCTATGGCGTTCTAAAGTTATATTTATTCTGGCAGAGCACCTGGAATGGGGGGTGTACTCTCTTCGTTTTCTCAAGGTATAAGGAGCATAATCATTATCTATAAATATCCGCGTGGCACCATAGCAAACCTTTTTTTGTGCCCAAGCTTTCTTCAGGATTAGCTCTTTTGTTGTGTACTTTAGAAAACTAATAATAATAGAGTGAGGATATGCTGAAGGAGATGTGGGTTTTGGGCCTAATGCCCTATGGACTCGTTTGAACTCCAGTGGTAGATCTATATCCAGGACCAGGGCAGTTCGTAGTAGTGTTTCCATAAAATCTGCTACATCTCGACCTTCTGCCCCCTCTGGAACTGAGTAAACCCTCAAGTTATTTCTCCTTTGTCTGTTTTATGAATCTTCCTGCCTTTCTGTGGTAAGTTTACATATTTGGATTACTTGTTTCATCTGATCTTGTATCTGGGAAATTTGAGAAGAAGCAGAGGACTGATGCTGGTCTAAAACTGACTTTGGTCTCCAGATGCTGCATGTCTGTTTTAATTTCTGTTATTGTATTTTTAAATGTTTTAATCTTGTTTTTTATATCTATATATATCCACAAGCTCGGAGAGGATTCTGTCTAATTTGCCATCCATCGTAGATTCTGTTTGTTTATCCGATGTATCTTTGTGAGTTTTATTGCTGTTTTTAGACCGAGCACCTCATCTGGATGGGTTTTGGTTTTAGAAGCGTGCTGCAAGGAGGCCGAGGCTCCAGAGTCGGACGCGTCTCCCTCAATTTCTTCAAATTCCTGTGGTAAAGCTGAGAACTGATTAGATATTTCCATAGCTGGAACTGATTACTATCCCCACTTGCTGTCTGATACTTTTGTTTGGTAGTTTTCAGTTAGATTAGTGAGGAGAGTTGTTGTAGGTTCACGGAGCATGGGAGCTAGATGGCCATATCCAAAGTGACGTCACCAGAAGCCCCTATGCTATGTTTTCTATATGCCTTCCTGGTAAGTCATGTTGCGTCTGACTATTTACCTTTCTCTGAAATGCTGTTATACCTGCTGTTCTCTATATTATGTAATCTCCCAGGTCACACCTAAAAATAGGCATATGACTGTCTAGTGTGCTTACCTTTTTGACAGAAGCTAAATAAATAAATAAATATTTTCTAATACATTCCCTTACTTGTGAAAAAGGCATATATGCATTATTGTTTAGATTGAATTTTTTTTTAATTCTTTGAAACTTATGATTCCACTACAAAATAAATTATTTAAACTCCATATCCCTTTAGAATGCCAAGCTTTCCAGATAGAGTCTGAATTTATTTTTTGTAAAACTCATTGTTATTAACAGGCATACATTTAAAAATCCTGGATTTCGGACCCAAAATTTTATTTTTTTTTTATTTTATTTCACTTTGTGCATTATATATCCTCTTATGAACATATGAAAGTGCCAGCAGAAGCAGGCCTTACAGTCCATCAAGTCTGCTCGAACGAGCAGCTGGCCCCTCAACTTGTAGCTGCCCCACCCTCCCACCCTCTTCATCATAACCCCTCACCCTGACCCAATGCCTCTTAAAGCCGCTCACCGTTCTACAGGATACCACCTCCTCAGGCTGAATATTCCACCTGTCCACTGCCCTTTCAGTGAAAAAGTGTCTCCTGATTTCCCTCCTGAATCTTCACCTCCACAATCTCTGCTGATGCCTTCTCATATCCCTCCCTCTTCTAAGCTGGAACATCCCTTCTATATTAGCCTTATTTATCCCCTTAAGGTATTTGAAGATTTCAATCATATCGCCCCTGTCCCTCCTCTCCTCCAGGGAGTACATGTTCAGCTCGCCCAATCTATCCTCATAGGACTTTCCCTCCAATCCCTGGATCATCTTTGTTGAGCTACGTTGCACCCCCTTCAACAATTTGATGTCCTTCTTCAGGGATGGGCACCAGTACTGCACTCAGTACTCCAGGTGAGGCCTGACCAGAGACCTGTACAGGGGAAGGATCACCTCCCTATTTCTGGAGGAGATTCCCCTCGCTATACATCCTGGCATCCTGTTGGCTTTTGCTGCCGCCTTCCTGCACTGAGCTGAGTTGTTCATGCTACCGGTCCTTTTCCTCCTCGGTGCTTTTCAGCTCCACCCCTCCCAGCTGATAGCTCCTCCTTTGGTTTCTAGCACCAAAGTGCAGTACCTTGCACTTCTTGGCGTTGAACCCCAGCTGCCATGTTCCTGACCACTCCTGTAGTTTGATCAGGTCCTCCTGCAGCCCCTTCCACCCTTCGATGTCATCTACCACAGCTCATATCTTCATATCATCAGTGAACAGACTGCTCCTATCCTGATCCCACATGAGATATCAGCTATGAATATCCCAAACAGCACTGGTCCCAGCACCGATCCCTGTGGCACCCTGTTCATCAATTCCCTCGGTGATGAGAGTTCCCCCACCACCACCACTAACTGCTGCCTTCCATTCAGCCAGTTGATGAGCCATTTGACCATCTTTGTTCCCACCTCTGTGTATTCCAGCTTCACCCCCAGCCTCCCATATAACACGGAATCAAAGTCTTTGCTGAAGTCCAAATAATGGACATCTACCGCATGGCCCCTGTCCAGCTCCCTAGTCACCCAGTGATAATACTCAGTTAGATTTGTCAAAAACAGTGGTGGAATTCAAGCATGCATGGAACAGTCATAAGGCCATTCTAGGGGTTGGGGGTAGGAAGAAGTAGGCTGCTGGTTAACTAGGATCTGCAGCTTATCCAGTAGGTAGGGAAATGGGCAGACTGGGTGGGCCAAGCGGTCCTTATCTGCCGTCAAATTGTATGTTTCTATGTTTCTATGGCAGGATTTGCCCAGAACAAACCCATGTTTATGACCATCCTGGAGGCCATTGTCCTCCAAAAAGGTCACCAGGCTCTCTTTTAGGATTGTCTCCATGAGCTTCCCCACAATTGGTGTGAGGTTCACTGGTCTGTAGTTGCCTGGTTCATCCCATGGGCCACTTTGGTGAATGGGCACCACATGGGCCATCCTCCAGTATTGTGGTATGCATCCTGTGTCCAGGGAGGTGTTGAACAGGTCAGCCAGTGGTCCTACGGGGATCTCCACTAGCTCTCTGAGTATCCTAGGGTGAATGCCATCTGGTCCCAGTGCCTTGTCCACCCTTAGTGCCCTCAATCCTTCCAGAACCTTGTCTTCTGTAGTCCCTACGTCATTCACCCCCTTCCCCCAACTACCCACTCTACCCCCCCCTTGAGGTATCTGCCCCCTTTCTCCTTCATGAACACAGAACAGAAGTATTCATTTAATGCCTCTACCTGGTCCACCCCTTCTCCACCCACCCTTCATTCTTCCTAATCCTCACAATCTGGTCTTTTTTCTTCCTTCTTTCCCTAATGTATCTGAAGAAGTCCCTTTCTCCTTCCTTGATACCCTGTGCCAGTCTCAGCTGTCTTGAAGCCTTGGCTGCTCTGACTAGCCTAGTAACCTCCCTGGACTTCTTCGTATACTCATCCCTGTCATCCCCCCTCCTGATTTCTTGAGTTTCCAAAATGCCTTCCTCTTGGCCCTTACCCCCTCCATAACCTTTCAAGTCCACCAGTTGGGTTTCTTTGCCCTTCCCTTCTTAGTCTGTGTCTTTGTACAAGTCCCCGTGGCCTCCATCAGACCTTTTTTAATAATATCCCATTTTTGACTAGCATCCATGTCTGGTTGAATTACCACCAGATACTTACTCAAGATTTCCCCCATCCTTTTAAAGTCCTCCCCTTTAAAGTCAATCACCCTGGTCCCCATACCCCCTGTTTCCCTACCCATATTGAGTGTGATCCACACTGGGTGGTGGCCACTCCCAGCCAGAGGGTCCTCTACCCCCAGATCTCTTACAGCCTCCCCATTTGAAAGTACCAGGTCCAGAGTCCTCTCCAGTCTAGTCAGCTCATGTACTAACTGCACCAGGAAGCTGTCCTGAAATGCTTCTAGTATAACCTGCTCCCTTGTACTCATGGTGGTTGGAGTACTCCAATCCACCCAGGTAGGTTGAAGTCCCCCCCTCCACCACTGTGTTCCCCTTCCTACAGGCCCTTCTGATTTGCTCAGCTAGCTCCCTATCCAGGTCATCTCCTTGTGCTGGTGGTCTGTATGCTACCCCCATCCTTAGCGTCCTACCTTTTGAGTCCTGGAACTGCATCCATAGGGCCTCTGTTCTGCTTTCCTCACCCTCTTCCCTTATACACCTTATCCCTTCCCATACATAGATTGCCACACACACAGCCATTTCCCCTTTGCTCTATCCTTCCTTTATATTCTATACCTTGGGATCATCATATCCCGGTCCTAGTACTGGGTGGCCCATGTTTCCATGATGGCTGCAATATCCACCTTCCTCACTGCCAAGACAGCCTGCAACTCAGCTGACTTATTACCCAGGCTCCTCACATTCAGGGTGACTACCCTCCATCCTGTTTCCTTCCTTACCTTTCCCTCTTCCAAAATTTGTTTCTAAACATCGGTTAATTTTGGAAGGTTAATATTATCTAAAAATTGATTTATTGGTTCATTTGTAGGCTTATTTTCTACTGTATATAAAGTCTGATAGAATTCTTTAAGGATTTCCAGAATTTTCATCTGGTCTGCTTGAATGGATCCATTCTTTCCTTGAATACACAGTATTCATTTATTAGTCGCTTCATGTTTAAGTTGCCATGCTAACAATCTATCTAGATTTTCCCCTAAATAATAATCTTTTGTCTTAGATCTATTTACGGCTGCTCTGAATGTAAGCTCCAATGGTGAATTATATTTACTTTTAGTTACCAATAGTTTTTGTAAATTGTTTACAAATGCTGATTGAATGTACATTTGTTCTGCTCTTCTTGATTGTTCCTCTAAAACCTTATATTGGTTAGCTTGCTTTTTATCCCTATAGGCCTTAAAAGAGTTACTGTGTGCTCTTAACAGGGATTTTAATGCTTCCTATATTAAAAAAGGTGATAGTTCTTCTCTACTATTTTCTTTAAAATAGTTTGTTAATTCTACTTCCAAAAATGTTCAAAATAAGGATCTTCAAGTAAAGTCTAGTCCAATCTCCAATTTTTTTTTGTGTTAACCTCAATTAGCTTTATTTCCCAAGTCATCGAGGCATGATCTGAAATTATTATTGGGCCATAATAAAAATCAGAAATATATTCCAATAAACTCATTGCAACCAGTATAAACTCTGTCCTAGAGTGTACATGATGAACTTGAGAAAAAAAGGAGTACAAATTTTGTCTCAGGATGTTTATTCCAATGCCGATCTGTTAGACTAAGATCTCTAATATACTCATTTATAACTTGTACTGCTTTTTCTTGCTTCAAAACTTCCTAATGATCTATCAATATTATGCAAAGTTAAATTATAGCCTCCTGCTAATATATAATGGGCTGAGAACTGAGAGAGAGCCAAAAAAGATTTGTAAAAAACAATGGAGAATCTTCATTCAGTGCATAGAGCCCTACTAAAGTAAAATTTTGTGTTTTAAACTGTAAATACAATATAATCAATTGACCAGCTGTATCAATAGTACACTTTTTACGTTGCAGAAGTGAATTCTTCTTTATTAACACAGCAAGCCCTCACAAATGTAAATCAGTATAGTACCCAGCTGCTCTAAATAGGTTAGCACAATATTTAGCATCTTGTGCCATAAAGTGAGTTTCCTGGACTGTTAACACTTCTATATGTTTTAGATTACAATGCCGTATAACAATTCTCATTTTAACACAATCTCGCAGTCCCTTTACATTCCATGAGGCAAAACTACAACTGTATTGTTGGTCTGGGTTAGACATATTTAATGTACCAGGTTAAGTTAGTTGGGAACTGTTTGTTAATCAAATCCTCCGAGTTTATCTTGAGGGGTTGATATTTAAACATGGAAAAAAAATGTTAATAATACCCGTTACTTTGTCTCCATTGTTTAATCTATTCTGACCTCTTCTTTCCAGTTTCATATAGCTAAAGAACGTATCATGTCGAGGGTGACTCAAAAGCCAATATAGCGTAACTCCCTTATCCATATTTATGCTCCATTCCCTTCCCATATGTATTTTTCTTTCCCTGTTCTGAATGACATGTAATAAACACCATATGAGGAACAAAAGGATATGGAAAAGAAAATAATAAATAATAAATTCTTATCTCTACCCTCCCCATGTCATTAACCCTATGAAAATAAAAAACTCATACCTCCATTACCCTCAAGACAGAGGAAAGAGTCCATAGTGCCCACTGAATGAGTGTCTGAAAACCCTCAACTTCACTACATCTCCGAAACTATAAAAGGAATATGATACTGTACTAACCCTTTTTATTTTCCCCCATTCTTTTTCTCCTGTCCTGCTCACATCTGCATCTTCCCCTCCTACCTTATATCTATTACTGCCAAAAAAATTCCCTCTCCTCCCTCTCCACATATCCCCCATTCCTTCCTCTAACCTGCCTACTTTCACTCTATCCATTAATTTTTATGTCAAAATTTTGCTGACTTTCTTCTGACAAATTGACATCTTTTTTCAGAATTGAGTTGAATTTCAGAAGCAGCAGGTATAGAATTTGTTAAATTTATATCTTTATAGCTGGCCCGGTGATGAAGAGGACAGAGGCACCTTGTGCACCTAATCTGTTCCCATGCCAGCAACCCAAGCTCAGGAATGAGCTTGGGGTGCCAGGGGTTATCCAGGAGGAGAGGATCGAACACCCAATGGACTGCCTGGGTGACAGGGCCCGAGTACGAATGACATAGTAGGGAGGGTCCATGATTTTGTAGTGTGTGTGCATCTCCACATGCTTATGTGCCACCTAGGCAAGGGGAGGAAGGGAGAAAATGGGAAGGCACCGGCTTAATGAACCCCTGCCTGCCCCCATTCCCACATTGCCACCCGACCACCACCCCCATTTCTGGATGAAAGTCACCAGGTGGGAGGAGGACAGCCCTCCCCTTCCTGGCCCCACCATGGGGTGGGGCAATCCGTGAGGGAATACACAGGTGAAGTGAGGCAGGGGGACAAGTGCCAGACAGGGGAGGCAGGCACAGGGCAGAACAAGACTGCCAGTGCCAACCTATAGGAAAAGGTTAAATGAAAAAAAAAAAATTATATCTTCAGATCCCAAATTTTCTTGTAGATGAAAACCTTCTCTATTACTCTCTGATATAAATATTTTTTCAGGTTCTTGACTAGGGCCTGCTTTCAGGAATTCAGAAGGCATAACATTAGTTGGACTTGCTGTATCATTACTTTTCTCTGATTGCTGAATGTTAACTGATTTAACTTTGCTATAAAGACTATGTCCTTCATTCAGTGCAGATTTTATCATGGATTCCACTTCTACTAGGGAGGTAAAAATCAGAGTTCTACCACATAATGATACGCTGAGTTTAGATGAAGACAACATGGTAAATGTTATAGTATTCTTCCATAACAAATCTTTTACATTCTGGAATGATTTTTGTTTTTGTCTGACCTCTGGGGATATATCCAGGAATACCTGAATATTCATATTGCAAACATGAAGGATCTTTTCAAGTCTCACTTTCCTCAGCAATTCTTCCTTATTGTGATATTTTAATGGTTTAACAAAGACAAATCTTGGAAGAGTTGCTTTGTAATTAGAGCTTCTGAAACTACAATGAGCTCTGTCTAGTATCACTTTATCTGTTGAATATTCTCTTCCCAATGCTTTTGTCGATAAGGATTCAAAATATGTCAGTGGATTGCCACCCTTTATACCTTCTGGGACTCCTCCTAATTTTATATTACATTTGTGTGATCTGGTTTTCGTCTCTTCTATTTTCTCTCATAGAGCTTCCAGTTTTTATGTTGATTGCACACAAGCATGGAACATGACATGGCAACTTTCTCAGAAACGAGTTGTGACGGTGGGCACTGTTGTGGTAATGCCCCCAAGCCTGCAAAGGCTGTCCCGCTTCCCTAATCCTCTTGCATGCTGCTGCTGGCACAAGTTTGGAACCTTGGCACCAACATGACAATTCGCTACTGCAATCAGAACACTCTCGTTATTGCAGCGTCAGCCATCTGCTGCAATGAGGGAGTGACCCGTCATTGCAGGGTGAGACATTGAGGCCTTGATGTTGTTTGCAAACATGGTGGCAGTTTGCTGCTGTGTTCACAAACAATATAACCCCCCCACCATGTTTATTTGCCGACGGGGGCCCCAATCCCCATCGGCTTCCGTGCCCCTGTGTTTCTGTTGCCAACGGGGGAGCTCACTCCCCATCAGCATTCTGTAACCCCCCCCACTTTTATTCCTGCCAATGGGGTGCCAGATCCCCGTTGGCATAATGATACCCTCCTTTGTGTGCCGACGGGGGTGCTCAATCCCCTGTCGGCTACTGCTGCCCCCCCCAAAAGAAAGCCTCTGGCGGTACGCTGGGAGCCCACCCCAGCATGCCACATGCCCCAGTAAAGGAAAAATCGGTCCTGTGACATCTTTTTTTTTTTCTGCAAAAAAGGAAACGGTCCCTCATAGTCTCCCTACCCCCCACCCACAACCCGCATCCACCCACTGCACACTCTACCTCCCCACACCCCCCTCACCCCATACTTACATCCGGAGCTTGGCGTGATGATCTTCAGTAAACCGGGAACATGTCTGCATGCTTCAAAGCCGACTGCGAACTGAGGAAATGCCGGTAAGCTTTATAATGTAATAAATAGGGTTTTTTCAACTTTAGTGCATATCTCGGGCATTTTGGGGAATTTTTTCACCAAATTTTCAACATGGAGTTTTTGGGACCCCTCCTCATGAATTCTTGAACTGTCATGGCGTTAATCTGCCCTGAAAGGTGATTTTGCGGTCACTGCGCGGAATCACCTTTTGGGGCCAATTAATGAAATGACAGAGTCAGTGTTCTTGAGGTGGGCTCTCAAAAAGCCTATGTTGCAAATTTGGTGGAAAAAATCCAAAAAATGACTGTTTTATGAGCATGCGCTGCGCAGTTGCTATGCACGCCGTAACTTCGTGACTTTGCAATATTGTCACACCAGATTTTCAACATTGGCATTTTGTCACACCTCCTTGTGAACAGTACAGCTGTCATTGTTCACATCCTAGCAGAATGTGTTTTCGCACTTCCGGCACAGAATAGCGCAGTCGCAGTGGGAAATCAGTGTTCGGGACAGATCAAGAAAATGACAGTAACACTGTTCATGAGTAGAGGTCCTGAATGGCTATGTTGAAAATTTGGTAACGATACTCCATAAAATGACTGTGTTACGAGCATGCATTGTGCTGTTTGCACGCACACTCATAACTTCGCAAATTTATAGTATTTTCACTCCAGATTTTCAACATTGGCATTTTCCCATGCCTACTTATGAACAGTGCAGCTGTCATTTTTACCATCCTGGCCAAAGTGTGTTTTTGCACACTTTCCACACACCCTTGTAACTTTGCAGATTTGTAATATTGTCATGCCAGATTTTCAGCAATAGCATTTTTTCACACCTCCTTATGAGCAGTACAGCTGTCCTTTTTCACATCCTGACTGAAATGTGGTTTCACAGTTGCTGCACAGAATAACACGGTCACTGTGGGAAATCAGTGTTTGGGACAGATTAAGGAAATGACAGTGGCACTGTTCATGAGCAGAGGTCCTAAAATCCCTATGTTGAAAATTTGGTGACGTAACTCCATAACATGACTGTGTTACAAGCGTGCATTAAACTGTTTCCACGCACCCTTGTAACTTCGCAAATTTGTAATATTTTCACGCCACATTTTCAACAGTGACAGTTTTTCACACCTCCTTATGAACAGTACAGCAGTCATTTTTCACATCCTGGCTAAAATATATTTTTGCACTCCTGCCGGAGAATAGCACGGTCGCTTTTGGAAATCAGTGTTTGGAACAGATTAAGATCAAATGAGTGAGAGGGGGGAGTGACCGAGCTCAACTGCTGTGAATTTGTTTGTGGGCAGCAAAAGTCCCCAACGCAAGAGCCCAGTACAAAAGGGCAGCCTGCAGCACTGGAAGAAACAGAATGAGAGAGTGAGTGAGGGAAGGGGAGGGGAGTGAGCGAACTCACCAGAGTGCTGTCAGGACTGCTGTGGATTTCTTTGTGGGCAGAAAAAGGCATCAAAGCAGGCAGGGGCCCAGTAGAAAAGGTCAGCCTGCAGCAGTGGGAGAAACAGTATGAGTGAGTGAGACAGGGGGACTGCGTGAGCTCAACGGAGCTCTATCAGGACTGCTGCGGATTTCTTTGTGGGCAGAAAAAGGTGCCAATGCAGGCAGGAGCCCCGTACAAAAGGGCCGCTTGCAGCGCCAGGACAAACAGTATGAGCGCATGACAGAGGGAGACTGAGCGACCTCAACGGAGCTCTGTCAGGACAGCTGCAGATTTCTTTGTGGACAGACAAAGGTGACAATGCAGCCAGGAGCCCCGTACACAAGCGCAGCCTGCAGCACCAAGAGAAACAGAACGAGTGAGTGACAGAGCGGTAGTGAGCGAGCTCAACGGAGCTGTATTGTGACTGCTGCAGATTTCTTTGTGGGCAGAAAATGCGGCAACGCAGGCAGAATCCCAGTACAAAAGGCCAGCTTGCAGCACCGGCAGAAACGGAATGAGTGAGTGAGAGAGGGGGAGTGAGTGGGCTCAATGGAGCTGTTTCAGGACTGCTTCAGAATTCTTTCTGGCCAGAACAAGCCGCCAATGCAGGCAGGAGCCCAGTACAAAAGGGCAGCCTGCAGCGGCAGGAGACAAAGAACGAGCAAGTGAGGGAGGGGGAGTGAGTGAGCTCAACAGAGCTCTGTTGGGACTGCTGCAGATTTGTTTGTGGGCAGAAAAAAGCAGCAATGCACGCAAGGGCCCAGTACAAAAGGGCAGCCTGCAGTGACGGGAAAACCAGAATGAGCGAGTGAGAGAGGGGGAGTGAGCGAGCTCAATGGAGCTCTATTGTAACTGCTGCAAATTTCTTTGTGGGCAAATGCAGGCAGCAACGCAGGCAGGAGCCCAATAGAAAAGGGCAGCCTGCAGCGCCGGCAGAAATGGAATGAGCAAGTGAGAGAGGGGGAGTCAGCAGGCTCAACAGACCTATGTCGGGACTGCTGCAGATTTCTTTGTGGGCAGAAAACGCCACCAACAGAGGCAGGAGCCCAGTACAAAAAGGCAGTCTGCAGTGCCAGGAGAAGCAGAATGAGCGAGCGAGAGAGGGGAAGTGAGCCACCTCAGCGGAGCTCTGTCGGGACAGCTGTGGATTTCTTAGTGGGCAGAACAAGGTGCCAATGCAGGCAGGAGCCCAGTACAAAAGAGCACCCTGCAGCACCGGGAGACACAGACTGAGTGAGTGACAGAGGGGCAGTGAGCGAGCTCAACACACCAACGCAATCAACATTTGCATTTTACAAATGCTTGTTTTTATAGTCATTTGGAGTGGTTGTTTTTCATCTTAAACTTTACTCACTCAAACTTCTAATTCACTCGCTCTAGTGTTTAGAGATTCTAATTGTTTAGCAACTGCAGAAACTTGTTTGATTAGACCACCAAACTCATTTTTCACTGCATCAGATCCACCTCTCAGTCCCTTTAACAGAACATTGCTTTGCTCTTCCTTATTTCGTTGATCTTCATGCACACTATTTCCTCCACCCAGATTTGTCTTCTTTCTCCATTTTATTTTTTGCTTGATTATGATTTTTTTTATATGTGCTTCAGTTTTATTTCCTTTCTGACCCGTCATAGTGCTATTACTCTCAATTGAAGCTTCTTCTGAGATTGTAATTTGTGTAACTACAGCCTTAAAGTCTGCATGGGTTCTGAGAGTATAATTTTTCATTTTATTTGTTACCATATGCTTTTTTCCTTTCAATTTCCAGTTCAAAGAGTTGACTGATTTTATCTCCTTAATCAATTTTTATTTGATAGTATTCAGTTTAATTTTTATTGTTCAACAAATGAAATTGTCATTACAATATATCAAAAACATTAAAATAAAATATTAAAAATTATTAAAAAGTACATGCATAAATACATAGGAATCAACATACACATTCTAACAAACATCTATTACAAACTAAATTGCACACAGTATTTGCTGTCTGAACATATATGATTTCATGAGGTTTCACATTTATCTCAATTATCTCTTTGGCTATCAATATGCAGTTTTTCACTGTCAATTATCCTGCACAATGATGCTATTATCTCCAACATTCATCTGTTTCTTCATTTCAAGCAGACATGTGACTAAATATTTAGGTTCCATATTCACGCCAGACAATATTTCCCCTAGATACCAGTTCCTCTCATGATTGCATAGTGGGCACAATATTAATAAATGGGTCAAATTGTCCTCCCCAAGCTGGCACTTACATTTATTATGTCTATTTTTATTGTAAACGTTTCTGAGTCTTTCATTATCATTGTACTCAAATCTGAATATGGCCAAGATCTTTCTCTTAACTGGGTCTTTGACCATCAGCAAATATGATTCCATTCCAAACTGCCTTTTATTTTCCAAGAGCCACTTACTAATATAATTTTACATGTTTCCAGTTCATTTTGTACATGAATCTCTCTGATTCTTCATTTTATTCGGTATTCCTTTTCCTTCCATGTTCTAATAAAGCTCTCTGAGAGGCAGTTAAGTAATCCGTATGGTTTTAAAATTGTCTCTATAATATGTGTGTTTGGGAAGGAGAATTTTCTCTCCATGTATTCAATAGTTTCATCTGTGTGAGCCCAGGGGAGTCTTACTTCGTGCATATTATAAGCTTTAACCTAATAAAGTGCAAATCTCTGCTCAATACTACATTAGACAGGGGTCTGCCCAATTTCCAATCTTACTAGAATCGAAGGGGCCCCCTTTTGGCAGGCCTAATAATCTTTTATAAAAGAGATTCATTATTGTTTCTAATGACTCATTATTATCCAATCCCCATATATCTGTCTCATATAATATTTGACTCTTTAACTTTGCTTTTAATGTTTGAAGACATCCTTTTATTGAGTTTCTTCCTTACTTGTAGGTGAAACTCTCCAAACCTGGAATAAATCTTATGACCCTAAATAGTAAAATTTGTAAACTCCTTCTATTTTATAGCTATTGTATATTAAACTAGATGTATTTGTTGCCTTGCCTTTTTGTTTGTTAAAAATCATGAACTTTGTTTGATCATAGTTTATTTCCAGATATGCCTCTACACATTTCTCCTGGAATTTTATCAGACTTCTTTTAATAACCAAAAGACTTGTGGACGTAAGTACTACGTTGTCAGCATATGCCAGGTAGGGGCAACACCTGGAGCCCACCCTTGGCATATTTATTTATTTATTTAAGAGTTTTACCAGGAAGGCATACTGAGCAGTGTACCACTCGATTCCAGATGTGCCCTGGGGGAATAGGGATAGGCAGGATACAGTAATAGTAGAAGTTACACATGTACATGTTAAATTGCAATCATATTAGAGTAGCATATGGAGCTTAGAATCATACATCTCCATTAATATCCTATTCAAAAATACATTGAACAGGATTGGGGATAGTATGCAACTCTGTCTTACTCCACAATCTGTTGTAAATGTAGGTGTTCTGTCTCCTTCTTTGTTAAAACACTTGTTCCATTATTTGTATACAATGTAATAATGATATTTAACAGGGACTGATCTATTCCGTAGCAACTGAGGACTTCCCACAACTTAACCCTGTTAACTCTGTTGAATGCTGCACGGAGATCAGTAAACACACAATATAATTTTTGATTTTTGATTCTTATGTATTTATAAATCAAGTGTGAAAGAATAATCCGCTGATCAATTGTGGCATGATCTGGCATAAATACCGCCTGCACTTCATCAATTATCCTATATTCTGATATGCATTCCAGAATTCTCTCATTTATTATTTTTGTAAAAATGTTCTGTGTTGTGTCTAGTAGACTGATTGGTCTATAGTGTCTTGGATTATTCCTGTCTCCTTTTTCAAATATTGGAATAAAAATATTTTCTCTCCATGAGAGTGGGACTTGGCCTGCATCATAGATAAATTTGTAGATTTTATATAACAAGGGGACCAAATGTTTATGCCATTCATTATTATATCTAGGGGCATCCTGTCTAGGCCCGGAGCGTTATGTCATTTAGCATAAATAATTGCATTATTTATTTCTTCTTTTCTAATATCTTTTGTCAATGGGAAACATTCATCCGTATCATTATCTTGATGTATACCATTTGGGTCAAAAAATAAGTTCTGAAAGTGTTCTTCACAAATATAAGGGTCGATATGGCATTCTGTCTCATTTACTTCATTATCTCATCCATTTGCTACCATTCTCAAAAATGTTCTATTATCTTTTTTCCACACTGCCTTTTCAAACTCCTTCCATAGGCTCACTCTCTGTACTTCCCTTTTTCTTACTAGCATATGTTTATAATCTTTATGTTGTCTTTGAACTGCTTTTTTATTCTCAATAGAGGGCCTTTATTTGATAGTAGTTGAATTCTCCTCTTGAATTCTCCCCATCTAGTTTGCTAGTTTTACCTGATTGCCTCCAGACAGATATTGCCTTAGTATGATGAAAGTTTTTTAACATCATCTTTAATACTTCACAACATAATAATTGGGCTATTTTTTAAGCATAATATTTTAGCTTTATGCTAATTAAAATCAGCTATGTGCAGCATTTTGCAGCATCTAAACTTCTTTTGCCCTTGAAGCGGGCTGTAAATTTTAGTATTAGTTAATTACCAGCAGCTGTTTTATCATATTGAACAAAGGGAGAAGGGGGCAGTCAGACAGGAATAATTCCCATGTTGAAGAGGCAGCACTTGTTTTGTTTTTTTAGAAGTGTTAAATAAAAGGCAGTCACCAACAATTTAGAATTGTCTCCGCAGTTATACAAACAAGAATATTATATGCCCTCAGAACAGCCATCCTCCACAGCCAATGATCTTTCCCAAACATTGAAACTCATTCCAGGCAACTGTTGCATACAGACCTCCCACAAACCACACAGTCAACGAGTCTCCAATTTTTATAATGTTTAAAAGGAAAGCTTAAAAAATGCAACACAGTTTGACTATGTTCACTTCACATTCACTTGCCTAGGTTTCCCGAGATCTGTTTTATCAACAATGGAACACTCAGCTTTCTCTTCTGTTCCTTCTCCACTTTTTAGATAGCAGGCCTCCATTTGTATTTCATGCAGAGAAGGGCTTGAAAATTATAAGGGTTCCAAAAATACAGGTGAGAACCTCACGCATAAAAAACTGCTTCACATAGTCATAAAGCATTGATACCGACAGAGTCTCTTCAAACAGCGCTTTCACCCATTCCTAATTTTCAGTTCATTTAGCTGATTTTTTTAGCTCCTCTTGAAATAAATAATTCCCCCTTTTTTCTGTTATACTCATAAAGGTATTGAAAGAGTTGAAATAGGACTTCTTTTATATGAAGTCTCTCCGTCACCATTTTCAACAGCACACTGCAGACTGCGTACCACACTCAGGGAATTTACAAAACTGAAGTGGACAGGAGGCATGCATGAACATTCAGATCTCTAAATGCCATTGTGTTATGCCAACTTCAGGTTAGCTTTCACACACACAAAAATTAAAAGACAAACATGTTTCTGTTCGGAGAGCAGCAGCCAAGCCTCCTCTCACTCAGTCAGCGTGTCCACTATCTTGAAGCAACCATCAGACCACACCTTGACTGCTGTAGTTTGTTCTGGTCTCTTTATTTGACAAAGGACATAGACAGGGTTGAATGGGTGCAGAGAAGGAAAACCAAAATGATATGGTGTCTAAGTAATATGTTCTATGAGGAAAGGCGAAGGGTATTAGACATGGCAACTTTGAAAAAGGGGTATATCGGGGCAATATCTTGCTCATATACTGTATGACATCATCAGAGATGCTGAGCTCAAATTTCAGTTGGGATTACAATCAAAAAATGATCATTATCACACAAGAGGGCATGATATACTAATCCATCCTTCGTACTTTAATAGTGACATGAGAAAGCGTATATGGAATGAGCTGCCAGAAGACATGGTTAGTTGTCAAACAAAAGACTCTTTCAAAAAAGAAGCTAGATATTTGTATGCAGGATGAGACAGTAAAAATATAGAAACACAGAAATTGGATGCAGAAAAAGACCCTTGGTCCATCCAATCTGCCCATAATAACCTATCCTACCACTGAGACCTAGTGTTTATTTAGTGTTTATGCCCCTGCTACTCACCCTATATTCCCGAGAACCATGTTTCTAGAAGTCCAGTACTACAAGTGAGGTGCGGGGGAGCAAACTTGATGAGTTCCATGGCATTCTCCTGCCTTATAGACCTTAGAAAACCTTAGTAAACCCTGAATTAACTATTAAAAGGTTTCAGTTGCAGTTAGAAACATAGAAACAGAGAATGTGTTGGCAGAAAAGGACCGAAGGGCCCTTCTGGTCCGCCCTATTTTCCTTACCTGTTACTACATCCTGGACCCTATTCGGTCGCAGGTGTCCCTCCCTCCCTCCTCCCTTTCCTCAACCTATTATGCCCATATGCCTATCCCACACATGCTTGAAGCTCCCACTGTCTTCACCTCCACCACCTCCTCTGGCAGGCTGTTCCAGGTGTCCACCACCCTTTCTGTGAAGAAGAATTTCCTCACATCCCTCTTAAACTTCCTCCCTCAAGCTCCATAACATGCTCCCTGTGTTCTGGTACTCCTCCTCCTCCTCCTCCTCTGAAAGAGACTCCCTCCTGCAGCTTGTTCACCCCCAGAGGTACTTATTGATCTTAATCATGTCCCCTCTTGCTCTTCTCTCCTCCAGGAAGTACATGTTGAGCTCATGCATCCTCTCCTCATATGGTTGCTTGAGCAATCCCTGCACCATTTTGGTAGCCCTGGAATGTGGCCTCCAGAAATGGACACAGTAATCCAGGTGGTGTCTCACTAGTGAGCAATACAGTGGCAACACCACATCCTTTCTTATGCTAGATATCCCCTCACTTTGTACCCCAAGGTCGTTTCCCTGCCCCAGGTGTATGACTGCACTATTTGGCACTAAAACCCAGCTGCAACACCCTAGACCACTCTTCTAGTTACCCCAGATCCCTTTGCATTCTCTCCACCCCCTCCTGGGTATCCACCCTGTTGCAGATTTGTATGTCATCCGCAAAGAGACGCACATTCCTTCCAGTTCCTTTGCAATAGCGCTTATGAAGACACTAAAGAGGATAGAACCCAGTACAGATCCCAGTGGTACTCCACTGGTCGCTCTCCCATCTCCTGAGTGACTGCTGTATACCACCATCTTCTGCCTCCAACCTTTCAACCAGTTAGATACTCAGCTTGCCACCTTCTCCCCCATCCCCCGCATTGCTAAGTTTCTTCAAGTCAAGTCATTTGTTTTATTGGATGACAAGTTGTGAGAGAATTCTATCATTTACAACTGCATCCAGCAAACAGCCTCCTGTGTGGTTAGAGTCAAAGGCCTTACTGAAGTCCAGATAGGCCACATCCACTGCCCTCCCCGATCCACTTCCTTAGTTACCCAGTCAAAGAAATCTATGAGAGATGTCTGACATGACCTCCCCCCTTTGAAACCATGCTGCTGGTGGTCCTGCAGCCCATCTGCCTGCAGGTACTCCATCAGTCCCTCCTTCAGAAGGGTTTCCATTAATTTCCTCGCCACTGATGTAAGACTGACTGGTCTGCAATTTCTAGCTTCCGCTCTGCTGCCGCTCTTGTGCAGAGGGACCAAATCAGCCCTCCTCCATTTCTTGTGGAACTACCGCCATCTCCAATGAGGTGCTGAATAGTGTTGCCAGAGAGGTGGCTAGCATCGTGTTCAATTCTTTAGTTTTAATACCCTTGGGTAAATGCCATCTGGCTCCATTGCCTTGTTTTCCTTTAGGGCTTCCAATCCCTGGTGGACTCTCTCTTCCGAAAATGGTTTTGTGTTCACTCCCTTCAGTTCATGCTGATGCATGTCAGTCTGTCCCCCTCCCCCGTGAAGATTGAGCAGAAGTACTATTTAAAATTTTAGCTTTTTCTTGATCTTGCTCTGCATAGTTAGCCCCCTACACACACACACTCCTGATCTTCACTATCCCACCACTTGCCTTCCTCTTTTCACTCATGTACCTGAAGAAAGTCTTATCCCCTTTTTGACCTGGATATTCCTCTCCTCTGTTTGAGCCTTTGCTGCCCTCACCCTCCTTCCTGCCTCCCTTTATTAATCTAGATATACTTCCCTGTCCCCTCCACTTGGGTCTCCTTGTACTTCCTACAGCTGTTTTTTTTTTCTCCTATATCATGCTAGCCACATCCTTTGAGGAATCATAGTGGACTCTTCCTCCTCTTACCCTTATTTCCTTGAGTTTGTCATTGCCTTTGTTATTCCTTCCTTTATTCTTTTTCATTGTGCCTCCACCCCCCCCCAGCCATCCCCTCCTTCAAGGTACTTTACCAAGGCAATCTCCCATTTCTTTAAAATCTGCTCTGCTGAAGTTCAGGACCATTGTTCTAGTGTGCTTTTTCTCCTGCCCAATCCATATGCTAAGACACATTGTATGATGATCGCTTGGAACCAGAAGGCTACCCACTGTGACGTTTGCAATGCTGTCCTTGTTTCTAAGTACCAGATCCAGCACTGCTCTGTCTCTAGTGGGTTCTGTAACCAGTTGCCTAAATAAATGCCCCTTGTAGGGTGTCTAGGATGGCCCTGCTTCTAGTTGTAGCTGTGGGCAGAATGCTCCAGTCTACATCTGGCAGATTAAAGTCCCCAATAATCAGTACCTTCACTTAGCTTGCCTTCTGCCAGTATCCTACCCCAAAACCCTGTCTAAATCCTCCCCCTGTGTTGGTGGTCTATACAACCCCCATGTGGACAAAGGCCCTGGACCCTGTCTCTAAGACCACCTAAAGAACCTCCAGCCCTTCCTTATCCCTGGTGTGTCCTTGTACCTCTAGGCTTTTATAACTTTCCTCACCTATAACACCCCCCTTCCTCCCTGCACTATCCTTATGAAATATGTTGCAACTCAGTATGGCTATATCCCAGCTGTGGTTGTTGGTGCAACATGATTCTGTTATGTCCACCATATCCAGGTCTGCCTCTATAATGGTTGCCTCAAGGTCAGGAATCTTATTTCCTAGGCTCCTTGCGTTGGCACATATGGCTTTCCACTCCTTTTTCCCTCCCTGACCCTACTTTGCCTTCCCTTCCCGAGTCCATCCTTCACCCTTCCCTTGTCCCTGGTACTGTCCTCCCTTTTTTTATCCTCCCTCTGTCCACCCTATTTAGTTCTTTTCTCAACATTAGAACCATTTCCTGATGCTCCCAACCCTCCCCCCTCTTGTCTGTATGCCCCTCAATCAATGGGGAATTTATGTCCCCTGGGCTACTCTTCTCTGCTGCTCCATTTTCTGCGGGGAGCATTCACTGTTTCCCTCATTTTTTCTGCCTCCACCCTTCACTAGTTTAAATATCCATTTAAGTAGCATTTAAACCTTCCACCCAGCACTGACGTTCCCCCCCCTCCTGGATGGATGGAGGCCATCTCTTTTGTACAGGCCTTCATCCAGCCAGGTAGGACCCAGTCCCAGATATAGCCAAACCCCTCCTTCCTGCACCATGCCTTCAGCCAGTCACTGAAGACTCTGGTGCGGTGTTTCCTAGCCACCTCCCAGCCATACTCAAGTAGCACCTCAGTGAAGGCCACCATGCATACTACCTGCTTCAGGCCCCTTCCCAGTTCCCTAAACCTATCCTGCACCACCCCTGCTGCATCTCTTGCCAGGTCGTTAGTCCCCAGATAGACAAAGACATTCATTTCCCCCTCAAGGACTGCAGCCCTAGTGATCCTAAGGATCTGTCTCCATCCCTCCATGTCAAAGTGCCAGGTAATCACCTCACCTCCCTCTTTGCCTCCCTTCCTGTACCCAACACTACCCCTCCACCAACGATTGAGTCTCCCACCAGAAGTTGTTTCCTCTTCCACTAGGTCCTCTGCCCCTCACTTTGTGGCCTCCCCTCTGGAGGACCCGCACATCCTCCCTTGCCACAATCACGGGTGCCTCCTCTTGGCAGTCCCATCCTGCCAGAGTGGCAAAAGAGTTGTGTAGGGGCACCAGCTGAGGAATGTGCTTCTGAACCCACACCCCCACCTTCCCACAGCCCACCATAGTCAGCTGACCCTCCTTCCTGGCACCCTCTGAGGCAACGGTGGTGGACGTGGTGGACCCTGTGTTGGAGAAGACTTCCCCTAAACCCTAGCCAACTCAGCTCAGAGTCTAGTCACCTCCCCCCTCAGCCCAGAGAGGTGCATGCTGATGAGGCAGCACCTCAGTCTCCAAATGGTCTCCCTGAAGACTGCCACTGCACTGCACCACTCCCATCATTCCCAAAACTACACTTCTTATGACCTGAAAAATAACTTATGCCCTTACCCCTGCTAGGGTGTTTCAAGATTTCCTTTTTTTGTTTGGTTTACTTCTTGTTGATATACTCGAGATAGGGTTCTTATAAGATTTCCCCTTTTGCTTTTAATAAAACTTTACTAGATTTCCCCTTTTTGTTTAGCCTAACCCTTTTTCACCCAGCCCTAGGTTTTTTTTAAAGTTTCCCCTTTGTCACTTCCTTCTTAACCTTATCGTAGAAAGTTTCCCCTTTGTCTCCCTCTATATATCTTTACCCTTGACAGGGTGTTCTATCAGTACTCTCTTTAACAGGTGCTTACAGTTCCTAGTCTCTTTAACACAGGAGGCAACAAGTATAGAGGCAGTCTACCTAACCTTACCTTGCCTTACTAGTCTGGCAGAGTTCCCTGTATGCCTGCTGTCACCTGTGGATATCTGCTGATGCCTCAGATGCCAGTCTCAACACCTATTCCACTCCTGTTCTGTTTCACTCACATGCTGGGACATGAATATGAATGGGACACATTAGGAGTACTTCCTTTTAACCTCCCTTGGGAACCTCCCCAGGCAGGACTTCCTACTGAAACTGGATTGGTCTTTGATCCTCACATTACCCACCTCTCAATATCTGTGGTGATGAGGCTGCCCTGCTAGGGAGACAAAGGATGCAAATAGGTATATAAACAGGTTTTAGTTGCGGTTGGAAGGCACCGGACCTGGTTATGAACTCACGGAACCTCAACTTGGCAGATTCCCAGATGCTGGCTCCTCTCTGGCTCTGGTCCCTGATCAGTTCTCTGGTCAGTTCTCTCTGCTATGCCTCAGGCAGTAACACTCTCAGGCAGATAAGCATAGCTCTAGCCTCTGTCTCTGTCAGTGCAGAAGTCTCTCTTAGATGATCACCTCTACAGTCAGTTAGTTGGTCTTCTCTCCACTCTCTCTCTACTGGTTGCTGTCTGGCACCTCTCACAGATCAGCTTGCTTGGCCCCATGAGCACCCACTCACCTGCCAGTGCAGCATTCCCACAACTCCCACAGCACTGTGGACCAGTCACCTGATGATGGTGATCCAAACACTGAGCTGTACTTCTGGGTCGGCAGATGACAGGTTTGGGGAGTTGGTGCATTGGGTAAATCTCCCCTTCTCCAGCTTGCTTTCAGCATTCTTCTCCTCTTGGATGTTCAAACCCAGGAGTCACATCTTCTCTCCTGCCTGTGGAAGCCTCAGACAGGCCTCCCAATTCTGGCACAGTCAGGCAGCCGTTTTGCTTCCAAGTTGTCCAGACATGGACTGAAAAAGTTCTCAAAAGTGTCCAGACATAGACTGAAAAAGTTGTGAAAGGAACAAACTCTGCTGTTCACTGAGGAATTCAGCCCTTCCATTGGTTGATCATTGCTGTCAGTCACTGGGGAGGGTCTGTCTGGCTGTTACTGGATGCCCTATTGGCTGAGATTTGTGGGCAATATCAATGAGTCCTCCAGTGTGTCCCATCAGCCCTCTCTGGCTCCCCCTGCAGGCTCTGAAGCCAGATTGGTTGTTGTGCTAACCTGTGACCATGTTGCCATGGATCCTGGTAGTCAGGGGCAGAATGATAGCTGCTGCCTCTGTAGTTCTTTGGGCTCTTGCCCAAAGTCCATATATAGTGTATGGTGGAATGTAATTGTGTATGGATTTCCATACACTCGAAAAAGGTGTTCTGCTTTAGTAGTGATGTGACTACTAACACAGAATGACTTTTCTTTCTGCATTAGTAGCTACATCACAATGCAACCACCACCAAACAACACTGTTCATTGGACAGGTGGCAGTTGACTAGTCCGCGCATGAGGTGGCCGACCAGCGAAGACTTAGGAAGTGCGGGTCTCCGGAACAAAATGCTGCCACAGATCAAGAATAGTAAGCATTTTGTTTTTGGTTTTGGACACCATACACTATAAAGAAAAGTGTATAGGAGCCCAAATACACAACCACACTATTATCGCTACCTCTTGGTTTCCGTGATGAAAGGGACCTCTCGAGCTTCTCTCTCGAGGTCCTCAGCATTATGGAAATCACTCAGTATGAGAACAGTGCGGTTGTGTATGGGCTCCCATACACTATCCTGTATTATTTAGGGCTCTTGCCTTCTTTAAAAATGTATGTCCCCCAGTTAGTGCATGGTTTGTGCCAGTGCTCCGGTCTAGACAGGCACTGTCTGGGGAATCCCCAATAATGCGGGTGTGCAATAGCACTTCTCTTATTAGCAGTAGGGAGTTGCAGTATGGCAGCAAAGCCACACACATCAGTAGTGCAGAGTGCCAAAGAACTAGCACATCCTTCCTCCATTCCCTCTCTGATCCTGACGCTTGTTCTGGGGAATAAGAGGGGAGTACAGTGGTGGGGGGCTGCAAGGCAGATTTCTGAGAGCTAAAAAGTAAGCCCCATCATGAGTGTGTGTGTGTGTGTGGGGGGGTTACACAATAATAAAACAATAAAATACAATAAAGTGGTTCACAATACATATTTTTTATCTTATGTTTAAAAGTATCCAGTGATATGCAGATCGTGATATGATATCCAATGATATGCAGATCATATATGCGGGGATAGTGAATTCCATATGGCTGGTGTCAAATGCATGAAGGCTTGTTTCTTGTTGCAGGACCAGGCAGCTGCTGAAAGGAATAACCAATACTTGACTCTCTGAGGAGCAACGCTGTCTTAAAGGGATATACAGAGTAATCAGAACCTACAAATATGCTGGTGTTGAAACTTGCTGGGCCTCAAATTTTAAAACCATTAACTTGAACAACATTCTGTTAGAAATGTTGATCCACTGAAGATTTATTGTTTAAAAATAAACCTGGTCCCCCAATTTAGAATCATCTGTAAAGGGTGGAGTACAGATTCAAGCAGCTCTGCTGACAGAGAATTACAATAATCTTTGCATGTAATCATTAAGGTATGCACCAAAATATTAGTAGCATCAAAAGTTTAAAAAATTCTTATATGTGCAATTTTAAAAAGTTGAAATTGGCAGGTCTTCACCACCACAGCAATGTGGTGTGCATATTTTACCTCTCAATCAATTTCCTCACAGCTCAGGGACAAGGCTTACAAATAGTCATATCAGCGGAAGAAGCTGCAGCAGCATTCCGCTTAGTAGGAAAAGCTTTGCCTAATAGGGAACTAGACTGTAACATAAATGTGAGAAAAAAAGTACAGGGTCTATAGGGAAACTTTAAGGACTGTGGAGTCTCAAAAAAACAGAGGAGTGCACTATATACCCCAGGAGTTGAAGCAGAAACCTCAAAAAAACAAACAAAGGGGCCAGCAACTTAGAGGCTATAAACACTTCAAGCTTTATTGCAAAAATATGCTGAAAAACTAATAAAATTGTCTCATGTACCAACGTAGAACAATTTTGACACCACGAGAGAATACAAAAGGGTATCACAAAGGTTGCAATATTGCACAAAACAAAAAAAGGGGAGCAGAGCAAACACAAATATTCTGTGTATCATTGACCAGTTAAAAGCTTTGAAATATGCAGTGTATCGACTGAAACATCTTAATTTTTTTGGTTTTCATTCTTTGTTTAGCTCATTTTATTGTTTTGGGTATATGGTGGCACTTATGTAGTTTTCATGGCTATGACTTTTCATGCTCTAGCCTTGATTAGTGGGGACTATGACTTGTCTGGCTCTTTTCCCCTTTTTAAATTATGCAGTATTTATGGAATTTGGTAACTTATTCTATGTTTGTTTAGTTTTATTAATTGTAGGTATATGGAGGTATATGTTATGTGGTGCAGTTTTTCGGTTTGTCCCTTTAAGAGTCTTTCTGTATTTAAGAGGACACAGTGCATCCAATCCACGCTCTGAGGAAGACGTTTCAGTCGATATGAAAGCGTGACATCGGTTCTGACGCTTCGTTGTCTCTTCCGTGTATCGGCTTCAGCGAAATTCATGGTGAGCAGAGTTTTTAACGCATGGAGTGTATGGGGTGCTGAGCTGTTATACTCGCACTATACATCTGCGACTGACCAGTTCTTTTAGCCCTTGAGTGGTATGTTTGCTTTGTTTGCACATTTTGTAAAGCTTTTTTTGCGATATGCATCTGCAGTTTCGCTGCCGTTTTCAGGCATTTTTTGTGCTCTACAAACACTGCATATTTCAAAGCTTTTAACTGGTCAATGATACACAGAATATTTGTGTTTGCTGTGCTCCCCTTTTTCTGTTTTGTGCAATATTGCAACCTTTGTGATACCCTTTTGTATTCTCTCGTGGTGTCAAAATTGTTCTACGTTGGTACATGAGAGAATTTTATTAGTTTTTCAGCATATTTTTGCAATAAAGCTTGAAGTGTTTATAGCCTCTAAGTTGCTGACCTCTTTGTTTGTTTTTTTGATGTAACATAAATGTGTGGCAATATTTTAGGTTTTAAATCCCTACTTTTTGATAACATGGCTTTTTAATTTTCAGGTGGTTATGATGTCTGACCAGTCACAATCTTTCAGTTTCCAAGTCACAGTAGCAAGTAAGTCTATATCCAGATGTAGAAGTGGATCCTGTCCAGAAGGTTACATTGGAAGATGGGCTGGCAGATACATTCAGTGTACGCTGCAGATGCACAACAACCCAGTGTGGGAGAAACTCAGGACATTGAGTGGGTTAGCCAGGGAGGAGGATGGAGGGTCTGAAGGACTGCTGTCTTCCTCTGGGGGGGGGTTATGGAACCCAGCAAATGACAGATCCCTAGCAGAAGCTGGGGGGAAGGCAGTTCAGGAACGCTAGAGAGCAAGGGAGCACAGCAGTCATTGACACATGTTGCATGGCAGCACAGACCATGGGTCATGATGACTCTGCATGCCACACCTTCTCAGGACGAAAACGGAGGAGAAAATGCTGGCATGTAGGATGACACCAGATACTCACAAGGCCCCACACCTAGCTATCTGGGCCAGCCAGCAGAAGGCATAAAACTGAACAAACAATGTGTAAAAATGCAACATTTATGAGTATGTGCTCTCCCAGACCCCTGTCAGATATGTTTGATCCAACATGCAAGGTAATGGCTCCCCCAGTACATTTTTCCATTTCCAGCAGGGTTTGTAGGTGGGGAAAGTGCCATTTTTATGTGGTGAACTCTCCTATATTATTCAAAGAAGAAAATTGACAGAGGTGAAGAAACATCTGTTTGTTTTTTCACGATATTGTAAGAGGTGGTAGAACTAAGTCCCTGTGGCTGCTGTCCAATTTAACCCTGATCCTATCTGTGGATCTTCCTGGCATGGGGAAGTGGATAGATGCAGTTGTTATGACAGCTGTACCTGGTCAGTCAACCATAGTCCTCTTGACCAGAATGAAACAATTAAATCAGCATTGCTCTGTGAAGATGGAGCTTACTGATAACTCTGGACAACTGTCTCAAGTTTAAGGGCCTTAGGAGAGTAACTTAACTGCAAGACATTTTACGCCAAGCCTAAGAAAAAATTACTCACCTTAGTAATTATGTTTCTTCTAATGGAGTCTTGCTGTATTCTGACTATTGCAGTTAGCCCCAGCACTCAAACTGCCCTGGAGAGTAGAGGGTTAATTTTCTATGCAGAGCATAGAACGTTGAGCTCGAGCTCAGTTCAAACCTTTGTCTGCTGCACTTTGAAGTGCAACTGTCAGATTCTTAGGAGCTAATACTAACTAAGTACTATGTGGAAATTGTAAAATTTTTGCGAGCCAAATGGCAACCAAATATTTTGGATCCCCAAAAGACTCAAGTCAAGAAATCCAAAATCAAAAACCAGGTAGTGAACAACTTAAGACTGTTAAATTAATAATATAACCCACTCCCCCTCTCTAAAAGGAGGAAGTACCCAAATGCACCCCTGGGGTGCAACACTACTGCACCTCCACTTCCCAAAACACGCTCTGAGAGGGGAGGTAGAGGGAGGTCAGAATACAGCAAGACTCCATTAGAAGAAACATAATTACTAAGGTGAGTAATTTTTCTTCAAACAACATGAAGTCTTGCTGTATTCTGACTATTGCAGACTACTAAGCAGTACCTCCATGGAGGAGGAATCGAACCTACCTTGGGAATCTGGCTCTGCAGTACTGCTGTATTGAAACTGAGCATCACTCCAGCCTGGATGTCCAGGGAGTAATGCTTGGTAAATGTATGGACTGTTTCCAGGTGGCTGCTTTACATATCTCTAGCAAAGGAATATCCTCGGCAGCTGCCAGAAGCAGCTGTACCTCTAGTTTCCAATGAGCCTCAGGCCTGAGGGAGGTATTTTGCCTAGCCTCTCATATCAGAATTGAATACAAGAGACAATCCACCTGGCAATAGTTCTTTTAGTGGCAGGTTTGCCCTTACCCACTTCCCCATAAGTGAGAAACAACTAAAGGGAGTCAAACCTGTGAGCCTTAGTACGCTCAATGTAGTAACTAAGGGCTCTTTTAACATCCAAACTGTGTAAACTTCTTTCTCCTGAAGAACAATGATCAGTGAAGAACACAGGGAGAGACATAGATTGGTTCAGATGAAAATCTGAAACCACTTTGGGTAAAAACCTCCTATAGTTCTAAGGACCACCTTATCTCTATGGAATGAGATAAAATCAGGCTCCACTGACAGAGCTTGCAATTCACTGATACGCCTGGCAGAGGTAATAGCTTCCAGGAACACAGTTTTACAAGTCAAGTACTTAAACTCTGCTGAAGACAAAGGCTCAAAAGTGGGTTGCATAAGCTGAGCAATGCAAACAGTAAGATCCCAAGCAAGGGTAGGATCCCTAAAGGGGGGATTGGTATGAAGCAATCCCTTGAAAAATTTACAGAATACAGGGTGAGATGACAGGTGAGGCTTTTCAGCTGACAGAAAGCAGGAAAACAGCTGACAAATGTACTTTGAGAGTAGCTGGTCTGAGGCCTAGGCCATTAAGATGAACCATATAATCCAGAACTGTAGACAATTTAGCAGTGTCTGGGGATATATGCTTCTTGGAACACCAAATGCTGAATCTTTTCCATTTGGAGTTGTAAGTTTTTCTGGTGGCAGGCTTTCAAGAGGCTTTGAGAATATCCAGAACCCCTTGGGACAGATGCAAATCTGCATACTCTAATTCTTCAAGAGCCATGCCTTGAGATTGAGCAACCGAAGATTGAGTACAAATCCTCCCTGAGAGAAGGTTAACAGGTTGTAATTCCTGGGAAGACAGGGAAGATGGATCATGTTAGGACAGCAAATAGGGGCACAAGGCTGCCTGGCCCAGTCTGGAGCAATCAGAATCACTTTGCAAAGTTGTGACCTTACCTTGACCAGAACCTTGAACAGTAGAGGAAAGGCAGGGAAAGCATATAGAAATTTCCCTTCCCAGTTCAAAGTCAGAGCATTCAGAGGGACTAAGCGCAATACTGGGGGTCTGCAACAAAACAGAGGAAATTGGTGATTGTCTGGGGCTGCAAAGAGATCTATCTCTGGAGTGACCCACCTTGAAAAAATCACATTCAACACCAGAGAGTCCAGGAACCATTCGTGATGGCCCTGGGAGATCCTGCTCAATGCATCTGCTAGCACATTGTCCTTCCCTGGAAGGTGGACTGCTATCAGAGAGGTCTGCAGAGAATAAGCTAGGGACCACAATTTCATGGCTTCTGTGCACAAGGCCATGGACCGAGTGCCTCCCTGCTTGTTGATGTACCACATGGTGGTGGTGTTGTCTGTCCTGACCTGAACCACCTTGTTCTGCACTGACTGAGAGAAAGCTTGCAGGGCCAGAAAGACCACCCTGAGTTCCAAGAGACTGATATGAAGAAGGCTCCTGAGGGGACCACAGTCCCTGGGCTGTGAGAGCCCCCAGATGGGCTTCCCACCCCAATAGAGAAGCATCCGTGGTTAGGACCACAGAGTGAGACTGAGTGACGAATGGGACTCCTTGCCTGAGGTTACCCTGATCCTGCCACTACTGGAGAGCCTGGATCAGAGACTGGGTCACTGGAACTAGTTTGGTTAGAGAATCTTTCTTCTGAGACCAAAAGGCCCTCAGGTGAAACTGAATGTCCCTCATCTGAAATCTGACCCCTTGGACCACTGCTGTAGAAGCTGCCATGTGGCCCAGAAGTTGAAGGAAGTGCCTTGCTGGCCGAGAGACCAGAAGGTGGAATGAAGAAGCCAGCTCTACAATAGCCCTTGCCCTTTCCAGGGGAAGAAAAGCTCTTGCTTTGACTGTATCCAACTCTGCCATTATGAAGGTGAGGAGCTGTACAGGCTCGAGAACTGACTTGGGAAGATTGAGAAGGAATCCTAGGGAAGTGAACACTTGCTGAGTCACTTGAAGGTCTGACTTGACTTGGTCTGGGGACTGACCCACAATGAGCCAGTTATCCAGGTATGGAAATATGGAAATATTTTTCTTTCTTAAAAAAGCCACTACTACTACTGGGCACTTTGTGAATACCCTTGGAGCTGATGTCAGGCCGAAGGACATAGCTTTGAACTGATAATGGCCTGAAGGCAATTCGAACCTGAGGTACTTTCTGTGGGAGCACCTGATGGGAATGTGAAAGTAGGCATCTTTTAAGTCCAGGGAGGCTAGCCAGTCCCCTGGCCTTAGAGAGGGAAGGATTATTCCCAGAGTCACCATTTTGAATTTCGGTTTTAAAAGATGTTTGCTCAGGTATCTTAAGTCTAGGATGGGTCACCACTCCCCTGTCTTTTTTGGGGTAAGGAAGTACCTGGAGTACAGACCTTTGCCCCTGTGCAATGTAGGAACTCTCTCACTACAGCCTTTAGAGCCAGTAGAGATGAAACCTCTGCCTCTAGGGCAATGGTTTCGGAGATGCTTGCAGGTGGAAAAGATCTGGCCCTCAGCTTTGGAAATTTCTTGAAGCTGAGAACCAGCCCCTGGCTTACCACCTCCAGGACCCACTTGTCTGAGGTAACAGACATCCAGTCCTGGACAAACTAAGCCAGCCTGCTTCCTATAGGAATGGGGGAGTCGACCCAGGCTGACACATCAGGGTGTCTGCTTGGCAGGAGCCTTAGGTTGAGGGATGGATGCAGCCCTGCTCATCCCCCTTCTGCCTCTCCCTCTGAAGAACCCCCTCTGAGGAAAGGGAGAAGAGGCCTGTGCTGGGTAGAAAGGCCTATGAAAAGGCCTGCCCCTGCCCCAAACCTGCTGCCTTTGAGGAGTTGCCTTTCTTTGGCCTGTGCACTCCTGTGGAGGTAGTCCCTATACTCATCCATGTTTTTCATGTAATTCTCTGTCTGCTCCCCAAACAGAGAATTACCCACCAGGAAATCCATGGCCTTAGCCTGGGTGTCCTGTGAGAGACTAGTACATCTGAGCCAAGCCATTCTCCGAAGAGCCACAGATGTAGTCATGACTCTAGAGAACACATCATTGGAGTCCACAGCAGCATGGAACTGTACCTTAGATGCCTCAATCCCATCAGCAGCCATCCCCTCCAGCTCCGAGGCTAGCTGGGAGCCTGCTTAGCCAGTGCCAGTGCAGTGTCCCACCTGGACTTCTGGTACCTGGCTGCATAGGCCATATAATTAGCCTGCCTGAATACCAAGGCAGATGCCATGTACTGTTTCTTTGCCATGGCATCCAGCTTCCTAGAATCTTTATCTGGGGGGTGTGAAGCCAAGGGTATATTAGCCTCATCACAGGCTGCAGCTTGCACAACCCCAACATGGCTGCATTGTTGATACAAGTACTCTGTACCAGAACCTGATACGATGTACCTTTTGTCCATCCTTCTGACGACAGGAGGTACAGAATTTGGAGTTTTGGTTTTTTTTTTGTATTATGGTATTTATCACCCCCCCGTGCACCTGACCGGACTTCCTTTCGGGCCCCCATATGGATTACCCCACCCCCGGTGCACCCGACCCCACCGCCCCACATCACAGCCTGCCCAGGTATCCTCGACATATCCCTTCGTCGGGAGGGTCCCTTACCTTCATTGGAGAAGAGTCTATTCGGCTAAGTCCAACAACCCTGGGTGCTGCTGAGGTGGCTGATGGAGGTACGGGAGCCCAGGAATGAGAATCCGCGGGGGGCCGTCATCTGACCGGCCAGGGTGCCATTTTCGGTGTTTTTTCCTCCGAGGAGAGACCTGCCATGACATCTAGGCTTACGCCAACGTCTGTCTCTCCCCAAGCGTTGTGGGTCGGATGTCATGCTGAACCCCCAGCCTCTGCTAGGGGTCAGCAGACACCGACCTGCACCCTCACCCTCACCGTCCCCCCAGAGAAGGCGAGCTGTCAGTGGACGCTCCCTCCTTCTCCCCCCGGCTGGCCCTCCAGCGACCCAAGTCCATTCCTGAACCTGGGTTGCCAGCGTTGCAGGCGGAAATCCAACTGCTGCGCTGATGGGCTGGCTGAATTTGGAGTTTTTAAAATCTTTTGTATCTGTTTCCCAAAAGACTTATGAAGGGGAATAGACAGTCTCATGGACTCTGGGATGTCCATCATCTCCACATAATTAGGTTCCTCTTGTTCTTCTACAGCTTCTTCCACAGGGAGCTGGAGGGTTTCTGCCACTTTCCTGTAAAACATGTAGTGGGAAGGGGACACAGAAAAACCTAGGAGGGGAAACACCAGAAGGCCTGTCTGGGGAGATGTCCCGTTCAGTGGGCTCAACCAGACCTCCCACACCATCGTCATCATCATCATCATCATAATCTTCATCCCCCTCCAAATCCGGTTCATAGAAATCTTCAGGGTCATAATCTTGAACCAGAGGAACCGACCAAACTGAGCACCTGCCAGAAGGTGCCGGATCAGACAGAACTGGATGAAGCAATTCTACAATCCTTATCGCATTGACAATCTCTTCGGCAGTCGGAAAATGGGTCTCTGGAACCGAACCAGCCAATTTTTCTTTTTTTTTCTTTTTGTAGGAACCAATCCCTCAGAATTGGCTCTCCTCTTGCCCGAAGAAATATCGCCCTGGTCAGAGGGCACTCCCCCAGGTTCGGTCGGAACCGAACTGGGCTGGCCATCCGGGTCAGCAGACTTCACGGCCTCCTTATCCCTGAGCCTACCTAATCTTTTTTCCAGGGTAAACTTAGCGAAATTTTTACAGATTTGGCAGTCTGAATCGAGGTGGTCAAACCCCAGACAATAAATACAGGTGGTGTGGGGATCAGCCTTAGCGAAGACCTCCTCACACACAGTGCAGTGTTGAAACCAGTGGGCCCGGGTTTTTCTTTTGGGGTTTTCCGACATAGCCATCCTAACCACAAACTTACCCTTTTTATGGCAAACAACCATCGGTTTTAACGTGTCACGGGTATTGGAAAAAAACACAAGAAAATGCAGTTTTTTTAAAACAGATAAGGACCGGTAACCACAATCTAAGTTTAAAAACAAAGACAGAATATATAAATCACTAAACAGCCGGTTCATCCGAACTGGTCAAAAAATCAATTTTTACAATTTCCACAAGTTTACTATGTCTAGTTCACTACCTAGTACTTACTGTACCACAGACCAAGATCTGAACCGAAACTTGCGGAAAATAATCGGTAAAACCGAGGACTTTAACCGACTTACGAACCGTGAGCAAAGGAGAAATCTCCGGAGCCGCCGTTCAGTTAGGCAGAGTAAAGAATCTGACAGTTGCGCTTCAAAGTGCAGCTGACAGAGGTTTGAACTGAGCTCGAGCTCAACGTTCTATGCTCTGCATAGAAAATTAACCCTCTACTCTCCAGGGCAGTTTGAGTGCTGGGGCTAACTGCAATAGTCAGAATACAGCAGGACTTCATGTTGTTTGAACATGTTTTACTCAGGTAAATGCCATATAATAAATATCATGACTTCCAAAGTTATACGGTGAAGCTTTGCTTACCTCAGCTATTTTGTTAGAACCATTGCATCGTTAACATTTTTGATGTGATTCACAATCTCTGTATTTCTGTTTGTAAAATCTCCCAACTCTGTACCCACCCCGGGTCGCACCTTGGAAACAAGTGTCAGCTCAGTGTGCCTATCCCAGTTACCAACATTTTAAATAAATAAATAAAATGTATGAGTCACTCAGAAGAATATTTAAGCAGTGTAAAAAACATATAGCATAGGTACAGTATACTCCACAGTGTAATAATAGTATATCAGCGCCATAATAAGATATTTTGAATCCAAGGAGAACCATTGAGGGTGCTCCATTGGCTGAGTTGCTCCCTCTAATATCCCCAAAATACTGAATGCAACATGGTATGCATTCATTTATTTATTTATTTAAGCGTTTCAGCAGGAAAGACATACTGATCCAAACTAGCTAGTTTCCAGATGCGTCCGAGGGAGGGAGGGGTAGAGGGAAGAGCACAATAATATGTACATTCGTACAAAAGTTTAGATATGTAGTAACAATAAATGTAGAGGTAGATACAATATATATACATTTGTAAAAAAGTTTAGATACAGAGTAACAAAAAATACAGAGGTAGATTCAAAATATATACAGAATACACAAATGAGAGAACGGAAACAGGAACGTAGAGTATGCATAATTAAATATTTGCAAACAGGATGTCATGGCAGGCGGGTATGGGGATGCAGACATTAGAGCACATAAGAGTATCAAGTTAGCAGCAAAGGGGGTAAGCTATAAATCAGAAAAGTGGGGAGAGGAGGAGAAGCAAAAAAAAACAAAACAAGGGGCCAACCATGTTTAGGGCAGTGAGTGACAGGAGGGAGAGGTATGTGAGCGGAGTAGAGAAAGGATTTGGAGGAGGCAGAGCAAATGGATAGAGGGAGAGAATTCCAGAGTTTAGGAAAGCGGAATGGCCAATGGCCAAATGTAATCAAACAATCTCCCAAATAACAGTTCACTCCCCCCGGTCACAGAGACAACACTGATCATACAGTTCCAGAACCTGGTGGATTGCTCCCTCGCATTGCAGGGTTTGAGGTCTCTGGCTTCAGGGATCTCACTCAAGCAGCCATGCTGTCTCTACATTTTCATGCTTCACTCACTCTCCAATGTTGGCCTCACAGTTTCTGTCTAGAGGTTTGGCTGGCCCCTGCCGATCCAGCAACAGCATATCTACACTGATCAACATGTAAAGGCCTCTGCACTCTCAGAGAAGTGGCAGCCTGACACCTGGCTATGGTGCTCACTAGTGGACCCCACAGCAGCCCCTGACTGCAGCCCTTCCTGCTCTCTCACTTTGCACTGGCAATCCACAGCACTAACTAACTTGCTGGCTAGCATGAGAATACCACTCTTTTCTCCCACCGAGAATGCTACTTCTCGCAGTTCCTCTCCTTGTAGATGCACAGCCTGTAGCTCAACTTCAGCTCTCCTGGACAGCAGTCCTTATGTCCCACAGATCTGCCTAAGTGGCAGCACAGCCCCTGCTGTTCTCTCAGAAAAGAACTAGCTCCCACTTGTCCACCAAGGTTGTCAATCAGACCAGGGAGTTCTGGAGGTCTGATCCCCGAATCTGATTAGCTGAGAAAAAGGCACCTGAGTTAATCAGTCCACCAATAGTCTATGAGTCTTTGGTCTCCCTTTTCAGGGCTCTGTCTCCTGAATGGCTGAAACAACAACCTCTGACCACTTTTGGCAGGTTGTATAGCATAGTGGTTAACGGCACTGAGCTGCAAACCTGGAGACCTGGGGTTGAATCCCATCAGCCTCCATTTGTATACTGTGTGTGACCTTGAGCAAGTCACTTAACTTCCTTGTGCTCCCAGGTCACACCTGGAAACAAGCTCTGGCTTACTGTGCCTTTCCTAGTTAAACTATTTCCCCCTTTCCCCCTTTTGATTGGGGGGACAGGGTCAATGGGCACAAACATAGCAGCAGCCATAGCTGGTGAGGGGCACTGACCTCAGATCTATTTCAAAAAGACTTTTGCCCTTCATCTATCTGGTGCCATTTGGTTTGCATGGTCATTCTGAGGTGTCAGGTGGGGTTGGGGCTGTCACCTGGGAAACTCAGGTCCCACTGTGAGTGCGATCAGTCTATGTCAGTGGCCACAGCAACCCCTTGAAATGCATCTGGAGCCATGTCTGCAATGACATAGGAGGTGCTGAAGAATTCTATTCCCCCGCAGCTCTGCTCCTGTCACCTGCACAGTGTCCCAATCCTCTGGGAAACTGTAGAGAGCAGGAAAAAAAGTGATGGCTGTCCTGTTGTTCCCTGTGGAGCCAGAGGTAGGCCCACACCTTTGAAGGGGCTAAATATTTATTTTGGGGTCTATTTGTTTTGTAATCTCTTCACCGGGCACATTGAACCATGGCATCTCATTTCCAGGTGCATCCTGGGGTGTTGGTTACATAAGCAACAACACAATAGGGTGTGCATTAAGCTGTATCAATGCATGCGTTGGGTGCATTGTGAAGCATAAGGCTGTAGGCTGAATGCCTTCAGCCACCCAGGAAGTGCAACGATTATAGCTTAATGCACACTTTGGTTTGTCTTATTTCACCTATAAAATGGGCCTTTAACTAAGAAAATTATATCTAAAACAAAACCCGTAACCCTGCATTAAGCAATATTGTGGCACGGTCATGTGCTGGGTCTTGACCAGTCATAGCTCTTTATTTTCTCCACCCATTTTATAAACTGACCTGTTTTATTGACAAAGAGAGCATTTGCCAGGACACCAGGGAAAATCCCATACTCTTACCATAAGTGACATGGGGGTTCAATTCTCATACAGTATGTGTTGGACTGGGTGCGCCAAACTCATGGCATATGGGGCTTGTGGCAGTCCCTGGCCAGAATTCTGGATTCTTGATCCAGTGCACCATACAGCGTGCATTAGACCAGCTTTGATTGGTCTAACTTTGGGGACCCTTTTATGGGGGTTTGTGCCACATATGTGGTGTAAGCCACTGTAAAAGGGGTACACTGTCACAGAGGCGCACGACCTTTGTGAATCTGGTGCAAGGTGTGTCAGAGTGGTTGGTGCAGGGTTTGACACAGGGCTTGTGCAAGTCGTACATCAACCTTTGAGAATCGAGCCCTGGATTTTTAACTTCCACCTGGACAGCCACCAGAGGGACCTCAGGTTAATGTCTCATCCATGTGGCACTCCTACAGTGCAGCAGAAGGGACCTCTGTTTTATGTCTCCTCTGGATGGCATCTCAAAAGCGCAGCCCTCCCTAGCGCTGCACACTACAGTATCAGTACTGGGTATCAGCCCAGGTTTCTGTTGTGGAACTTGAACCCACAACCACCTAAATTGTAACAATATAAACAAACTGGTCAGTGTTGTTTTTGGTCATAGATACATGGATACAAGCAAATCTCTTCAACTCATTCATCTTGCATGTATTCAGATTTCCACAACTCTGGAACTGCTTTTCTTAAAAACAAAACAAGGTCATACCTTAATAAAGTCAAGGAAATCTTTAGTGGAAACTAAGTTCTGTGACAACAGTCATTTGGCTACAGATTTTACAATCTTCATGTGTATCATCTGAGTAGAAGTGTGACTGCAGATACATGTGGCTTCCTTTATCTTTCTTGCAGAGCCAAGTGGGCTTAGCTAAGAGCTGGCTTGGTTGGAGGCAGTATGGCTCTTGTTCTTAGGAAATGAATGCATTTTCATTCACTGAAAACTCAGGAATGGTTATGTGAGTTAACATCAGCACAGTCATCATCAATACCCCCACCTCTTTACATGCTTTTCGGGTGACTACCCTGAGTACCTCTGAAATATGCTTTTCAGAGCTCTAATTGCCTTAGATCGCATGTGCAAGAAGTCCTCCTTGTGCCTATAACCAATAATATAGTTAGAGAAAAAGCATTTGTCATGTCTGCCCCTTCTAGCTAGAATAAAATCCCTAATGATGTTAGAAATATATCAACCCTAATCACTTCAGAATGGTATAACACTACCTGTTCAAATCTCCTTACACATGTCACTCACCTGCACCACTCTGGTTTACTCTGATCTCTCAGTAAATATAAATATGTATATCATTGAAAAGAATCATGCAACTTTGCATGTACTATATATCTTGCTCATTCTCTCTTGTAAGTTGCCACCATATAGGTAGACTCTTAATGTAACTATTATAAGACTTGTGTTTGTTTTTGTGTAATGATTGTTGCTGTGGTCAGTTCACCATGGGCCCCCTATATCAGCTAGGTAATGTTTCTAATTGGAGCTGTTCCAGTGTAGAAAAGTTCTACATAATACATAAACCTCCATTAGCAGTGCTCCTAATTGCCCAGTCACATTCAATAGGGTACTTCCAATCTGGATATTTCTTAGACCTGATGTATCTACATCTGCGTCCCACTGTCCTTGACACAACTGAAACTTGCTTTCTACAATGTGCATGTTGAATACTGCATAACACAACTAAATTCCTGCCTTCATTTTCCAATCCATAATGTTTTGGGCTGCTCCATCTTCTTCCAACCATTCTGCCATGCACACTCAAAGAAACATACAATACAAGCTATCCAAAAAGGTATCACCCTATATGGGTGAGTATTATTGAGCGATTCAATAATACCACTTATTTGTAAGGCAACTGTTGAAACAGATCGGAAGATCCTGTATAGCGAGTGTAGCAGTGAATTACACTCACTATACTAGTATAAACTTAGACATGTATGTGTGTGTGTGTGGGGGGGCGCAAAACGCCACTAGGGCTGTTGTTCAGTTTTCCAAACACTTTATTAGAGTCCTTTTTTGTTGCCCTGGCGTTTCGCACTTATGTGCTTTTTCAAAGGGCTCCTTCTCTTTTATTTTCTACCAAAAATATATAATACATTTGTTTAAGTACTTATCGCATTTTTGTTTACATTCAATTAATTATTATACATATAAACTTTTTTAGTGATATACACACTTGCCACTGTCTTCTTCTCGCACTACTGATGAGCATTCTTTATGTTAAATCTTTTACTTTATCTGAAAAATCACACACCGTAGATAAAAAATCAGTACGCTTCAGCCGTGCTTTTATTCTGCTTACCCAGCCTCAAATGACTGCTGCTGATGAGCCTGGTCCACTGTTTTAACTGAGCTTAGGGAAACCCTGCACCTAATTTTTATGTTATTTCAATTTTTCTAATAAGTTAAAGTTAGTGTGCCATATGGTTTCTCATTACTTTACCCCCTCGGTCTGATTATTCTGCCACTTCTTACATTATTATGACTGTTTGTTTTATACTGACGTTCATACCTTGGTTTAAAACTTAGTTTACGTGCTTTCCTCCTAAATTTACTTGTTTGCTTGTTTCTTCCGTTTATCCACCTGTATTGAAGTAATACATTGTTTTAGGTGCTTAATCATATATGCTGCATACCCCTCATTTCTCATTTTTACTTGTTTCCCCTGTTTCTAAAATGCTAGTGTTGACAGTTTTCACCTCAGCAGTTCCTATATCCGCTTGGAAGTTCTGGTTTCTTGATTCTGAGTTCCTTTTTTTTTTTCCCGAACTCTATTTATCACCCACTACTGCAGTAGCTAAACCAATGTTTAATAAACTTTTGACTGACAATTCGTCTATTTGTGGAGTTACTACCCGGGCTCAGGCACAAGAAGAACAGGCTGAGCTAGACCTTTTTCCATTTGAGGATACTTGTTCAATGCCCCTGGTAAACCCCCCAAATCCAAAAGGCAGAAAAAAGTGGACAAATGGACATGTAATAAGAAAAGGGACTTATGTATAGATGAAACAATGTTGAAAACCACCATATCACAGTCTTTTGAAAATGACCAAAAGTTGGGTGATACACTAACCCTATCATTTTTGCAGGTTACCCCTTGGGAGACTGAGTCTAAACCCCCTATGTACAAGATTCATCAGGAAAAGTTGTATAGAGTCTGTGAAAACCCAAAAACTGGGGAAAGAGTAAATCAACAAGTGGTTCCAAAACACTATAGAGAAAAACGAATGTTTTTAGCACATGATGTTCCTTGAGGGGGTCATGCAGGGAGAGACAGAACATTACAAAGATTCCTTTACAGGTTTTACTGGCCTGGTATACATACTCAGGTAGCGGAATACTGTAAGAGTTGTGATAAATGTCAACTGGTATCACCAGTCACCAGAAAAGACAAAGTCCTCCTGCAACCACTACCTTTGGTAACAGTGCCCTTTGAGTGTATGGCAATGGACATCATAAAACCCCTTCCAAAAAGTTGAAAGGGAATAGATTTGCTTTGGTTATATGCGACTACGCAACAAAATATCCAGAAGCCATCCCTTTGAGAACTGTCCCAGCTGACAGGACAGCTGAAGCATTGATGAAAATCTTTAGTCAAGTGGGTATCCCTAAGGTTATTTTAACAGATAGAGGGACTCATTTTTGCTCTACATTATTGAAACATCTCTACCAGGCTCTGGGGTGGCAGCTATATACACCTCTCCGTATCATCCCAGGTGAACGGACTAGTTGAATGTTTCAATAAAACACTAAAGAAAATGATCCAAAAGTATGTGGAGGATGAAGGGAAACACTGGGACAGGTACCTGCCATTGCTGCTCTTTGCTTATTGGGAGGTCCCCCAAGCTTCAACGGGATTCTCACCATTTGAGCTATTGTATGGTAAGAACCCCAGAGGCCTTCTAGATGTGGTAAAAGAACAATGGGAGTATAATACTGAATGGAAAAATCCAACCACTTTGGAATATGTAGCCCAGCTACGCCAAAGGGTGGCGAGATATGCCCAGCTGGCTCAGGGTCAAAATCAGGTTAAACAGAATTATCAAAAAGAACAGCATGATGCAGGGGTTGGTAAAAATGTTTTAATGTTGGAGACCGGGTTTTACTGTTATTTCCATCAACAGATAATAAATTGACTATGAAATGGCAGGGACCTTATGCCATACTGAAACAAACTGGTCCTGTCACGTATATGGTGGAAGTACCAGATAGAAGAAATAAGCTAAAAATATATCATGCAAACTTGTTAAGAAAAATGGAATGAAAGACCCAGTGAAAGTCTGTATGTATGTTCCAATCCAATGGATGATGAGCTGAATGTGGCATATGATCAGTTAGACAGCAAATAGGTCCCCAATGAGATAAAAATAAGTGCCTTGTTGGATGAAGCCCAGAACAGGAGCTATCCCAACTCTTAAGTCAGTTTAACGACACAGTCACTTCCATACCTGGTAGAACCACTGCAGTTACCCACCAGATTCAAGTTTCCCAGACTGTACCTATTAGGGTAAAATCTTACCGCATACCTGAAAAAGTAAAGTCAGAGGTTATAAGGGAATTGCAGAAGATGAAAGAAATGAGGGTCATAGAAGAAGCAAACAGTGAGTGGGGATTCCCTATGGTAATTGTACCTAAAAAAGAGGATGGGATTCGCCTTTGTTTAGATTTTCGGAAACTGAATGCAGTCTCCAAATTTGATGGGTACACTATGCCCTGGGTGGATGTCATCAAAGATCAGCTAGGGCAAACCTGGTATGTCAGTACACTCAACTTAACAAAGGGGTACTGGCAGATACCATTAGAGAAGACAGCTAAAAGACAAAACGGCCTTTAGTACACCTTTGAGAACCTACCAGTTCACTATGATGCCCTTTGGACTGCATGGCACCCCAGCCACATTCCAAAGACTCATGGGCAAACTATTAAGGCCACATTTAGGCTATTGTGCAGCATATCTTGATGATGCGATCATTTATAGCCCCGCATGTAAAGACCATATTCAACATCTGACGCAGGTATTGGAAACCATCAGCCAGACAGGTCTTACTATAAACCCAGCTAAATGTTTCCTTGCCATGGAGGAAGTATGATATCTCGGATTCCTGATAGGAGAAGGACAGGTAAAACCTGAAATAGTAAAAACAGATGCAGTAGCTAAAAGTCCACGGCCAGTCACAAAGAAACATGTACGGTCATTTCTTGGACTGTCAGGGTACTATAGGCGTTTTGTACCGCAATTTCGCCACTTTGGCTAGCCCATTAATTGAATTAACCAAGAAAAACAAACCACCTAAGGTAAAGTGGACCCCAGATTACAAAGAGTCTATTTGTGTAATAAAAGCTGCCCTTTGTTCGGCTCCAGTGTTGAAAAGCCCTGATTTTTCTAAGCCTTTCATTGTCCAGACGGATGCTTCTAACATTGGCATAGGAGTATTATCTCAAATTCAGGAGGGAGAAGAACATCCCATACTTTTTATTAGTAGGACACTTCATGCCAAAGAATGTAAGTACTCCACAATAGAAAAAGAGTGCTTGGCGTTGAAGTGGGCCATAGAGTCCCTGCGTTATTATCTATGGGGAAATCAATCTGAGGTATGGACTGATCATAATCCCCCTTTGCTGAATTCAAAACATGAAAGATAATAATCCACGAATCATGCGATGGTATTTAACACTTCAGCCATATAATTTCTCTGTTAAGCACAGAGCAGGATCAGCTAACTGTAATGCAGATGTTTTGTCTCAATTTGGAGCTGACATAACGTTAAAGACAGGAATAGACCTCAGGGTAAATGAATGAGAAAAAGTTGGTTGAGGACATAATAAATGTCCAAAGCTAACTAATGTATGTCTAGTTTATATTAGGGACCCCGAGGTGGAGCTTTAGGAGTGGGTGAGCTGAAGCTCCATCTCTCCTTTGTTGAGAGATCTAGCAAACAAAAAGGAAAACCTGTGGTTTTCTCTTAAGTGGGAAGGAATGTAGCAGGGACTAGGACCCCGATTGTTGTTTATGCTCATGGATCCTATTAAACCCGGAGTTTATATTGGGTTGGTATGCTGAGGTTTATTGGTAATTGGGCTGAAAATACACTTTAAAAATCCGTTGCAACAGTAATTCTGTCTCTTTTCTATATCTTTATTCTTTCTGTCATTTCTCAGGCTTCTTTATTTCCCCTACCCATAGTGTGGCCACCTATGCATAGTCTATCTATCTCTAGTCTCCTCCGCATGTTTTCTTATGTATTTTTATGCCCCATTCCTTTGAAACCCTGAACAACATTTAAATCTGGAAACAGAAACTCAAAGTGAGGCAGGGACTTGCTACTCTGATTACAGCAAATACTGTCCAGCTGCTTCAAGAGGTCTACAAATTAAAAGGTCTAGGTAGCTGCAGTTTAATTAGTAAACTTAAATAAACTCACACATTTTGGTTGCTGCTGCAATGATATAAGTATTTGTATTGCTTTGTTTGAACTCTTAATAAAAGAAATGTTACTGTTTAGTTCATGTTTAAGGGATACAGCTTACTCTTTGTTGTTTGTAAGTTCATCAGTTCACCAGACCCTCCTCTCAGCTCTATACCTTTGCTATAGTGCTGGCCGGCCCTGTCTCCACTCTTTTTATGGTACAGGCTGATGGGAGGAGCTTGGTGTGCACTTTCTTAGACTAAAAAGCTGAAATAGTTATTTATTTATTAGCTTTTGGTAACCGGGTAAGTGAGCTAGGCAACAGACCTGCCTATTTTCAGGCACGACCAGGGAGAGCACAGGACATTGGTTACAATATGCAGAAATGCACAGACATAATATAGGTGTACAGGAGCAAAACAAGATATACATTGGGTAGCACAGTAATAGTTACATAAGGGTACATTTTAGGCATAGATCATAATAAGGATGTAAAATAAAGCAATTAGGGTAATGTTTTATTTGGTTCTTTCAGGCTGAACTTCAGAAGTATGTACAAATTAAGTAGAAGATATAATTCAGATCACATTTAAAGCTTTTATTATTAAAATGACTATGTTTGGGGTGGAGTTACAGATGTCATGTGATCTGAAAACCATATAAATTGTGGAAATAACCCTGTTTAAAGCAGTGTGTGGTAGGAGGGCGAACCTACCAGAGGTCTAGCTTGCTACTAGACCTATAATCTCCAGTGGCGCTAACTGATGAGATGCTATAAATACTTATGTTATATAGAACTTATTTTATTTTTCCGCTGTTTAAGTCCATTTATTATTTTCCTGCTTAAGAGTAAATTTGAGTTATTTTCTGAATCCTGACTGATTGCTAGACTCCATTTGTTACCCACATGTACAGTAGGATGTAGATTTTTATTTATGTCCTTCCCCGAGATGATTATATTAATTCGCGGGTGCGGGGCAACTTGCCCCCAAAAAAAAGTATTTGTATAGCTGTTCATTGAACAGCTGAGGATCATCACTGTTTATGGTGGTCATTGTTTTTTGCAGTCGCCCTTCTGCATCGGGCAATGTTGGAGTCGCAGTTTGTGTGCTGCGCAGTAAGGGATTTGCCCTTATCACATAAAATCCATTAAAAACCTTTAATTGAAGTGCAGTTCTAACAGAAGCACTTAATTTTCTGTACAGCCTCTCTAACAATAATAAAATATTTGTTTTTAAAATGAGTTTTCTACAGTCTGGCGCTCACTAACCACATACACACACACACTCACCTTCTTTCATCCCTGTCTCTAATGCAATAAGAAAATGTGCAGACTGTCACTGCAGAGTTTGAAATACAACCACAGGAAGTGCTTTGAAAAGGCCAGCTCTTCCCCTCTACCACTGAATGTTTTCACCAAACTGATAGCACCTATACATCTTGGATGATTACTATCAAATCCTATTAGGTCAGATTGTGTGTCTTTGGCAACAAATAATCTGCTTCTATCTATTTAGTTGGATTGTGCTACTGACTAAGCTATCCAGAACATACACTATTTACACAGGGCTACCCATATAAATTTCCCCTTAAACCAAGTACACTGATCTGTGCCTCCACCCAGGGAATGTTAAAGAGGGCTGGGTGAGAAGCTGGTACTGCCCCCAGGGAAACAATACCAACACACTGGGGCCCCACAGGTTCAACCCACCACTTCCCACACAGTGCAATAACAAATAGTGTAACTAAATGCAACAAGCAATTGTCAATGCCGAATGTTTGCTTGCTGGCATTGGCATTGGTAGTGTAGGAGTTACAGAGCTGCATACTAGGAATGGCAGTGAAGTACTGAACTGAAGCCAAGCCTGTCACCACCCTGCAGATAGTGACAGGCATTGGGGTGTGCCTTTGGGTCGTCAGGCATAACGGCCATGCCATTTCACCACACCCTACCCTGCAGACACCGACAAGTGTCACAGTGTGCCTTGGGGTCTTTGGCCCTTATGCGCACCCCATTCCATCAGGAAATACAGTGAGATGGGTACGGTATAGGAGAATGGGGTGAACTTTGGGGCCGAAGAGTCCACGACACACCTCAATGCCTCTTACTGGCTGCAGGGTGTGGGTGGGGGTGGAATGGTATGAGCATTGCAGGCAACAATCCCAAGTCACAGCCCTGATGCCTGTCATTCTGTACAGGGTGGGGTGTTATGGTCGGAAACCCTAACGCCTCAGGCATTCGTTGGTATTTTCACTCCAAATTTTCAACATGTTTTTTTTGTGACCCCCACCTCATGAACAGTGGCAATATTAGTTTGTTAGCCGAAAACTGCTTTTGCACAGCGACTATAGCATTTGGCACCACAGGTGCAAAAACACATTCTGAACAGGATATGAAAAATGACAGTGGTACTGTTCATGGGGAGGTGTAAAAAATGGCAATGTTGAAAATCTGCAGTGAAAATATTAAAAAAACTGGTGAAATCACGAGAGTGTATAGAAACAGTGCAACGCACACCCATAATGTAACTAGTTTGGGGATTTTTTACAGCAGATTGTTAACACAGGCATTTTGGGACCTCTGATCATGAACAGTGTCACTGTGATTTTCTTTATCTCTCCCGAACAATGATTTCCCACAGCGACCACGCATTTCTGTGCTGAAAGTGTGAAAACACATTTCGGCCATGTTGTTAAAAATAACAGCTGTACTGTTCATAAGGAAGTGTGGAAAAATGCCAGTGGTGAAAATCTGGACTGAAAATATTACAAATTCATGAACTTCACGAGGGTGCGTGGAAACTGCACAATGCTCACTCGTAACACAGTCATTTATGGAGTTTTGTCACCAAATTTTCAACATAGCCATTTTAAGACCTCTGCTCATGACCAGTGTCACTGTGATTTTCTTAATCTGTCCCAAACATTGTTTTTGCACACCAACTGCACCATTGTGCGCTACATGTGCGGAAACACATTTTGGGCAAGATGTGAAAAATGGCAGCTGTACTGCTCATAAGGAAGTGTGGTAAAATGGCAATGTTGAAAATCTGGCGTGCAAATATTACAAATTTGCAAACTTGCCAGTGTGCATATGAACTGCGCAATATGCACTCCTAAAACAGTCATTTTTGGGAATTTTTTCACCAAATTTTCAACATAGCCATTTTAAGACCTCTGCTCATGAACACTGTCACTGTGATTTTCTTAATGTGTCCCATACATTGATTTCGCACACCGACAGCACCATTGTGCGCTACATGCGCAGAAACACATTTTGGGTGAGATGTGAAAAATGACAGCCTGTACTGCTCATAAGGAGATGTGTTAAAATATTAATGTTGAAAATCTAAGTGCGAATATTAAGTCCGCGAAGGCGTCTGGCGTGCGTAGGAACTCATAGCTGCACGCCAGTAAAACAGTCATTTTTAGGAATGTTTTCCATAAATTTTCAACATAGGCTTTTTGAGAGCCCACTCATGAACACTGGCACTGTCATTCCATTAATTGGTCCCGAAAGGTGATTCCACGGTGACCATGAAATCACCCTTTGGGCCTGTTTAACGCCATGACAGTGACAGAATTCATGAGGGGGTCCAAAAACCCTGTTGAAAATTTGGTGCAAAATTCAAAACATGCCTGAGATATGCATCAAAGTTGAAAAACCCTATCTATTACATTATACAGCTTACCAGCATTTCCTCAGTTTGCGGTCGGCTTTGAAGAGTGCAGACGTGTTCCCAGTCCACCAAAGATCATCGTGCCAGAATCAGAGGTAAGTATGGGGTGAGGGAGGTGTGGGGAGGCAGAGGTGCGCAGTGGGTGGTGTGGTGGGAGGGCCACTTGAGACCATGAGGGACCATTTTTCCTTTCAGAGACTTTTTTTTTTTAAAGGAGGACAACGCGGGACATTTGCCACGCTGGAGTGGGCTCCCAGCATGGCATCAGTAAGGCTGCTTGTGGGGACTGGAGCCAACGGAGGATTAGGCACCCCCGTTGGCCATAACAGTTTCTGCCACGCTGGGGTGGGCTCCCAGCGTGGCACCTGGAAACGTTTTGGGGGACCTGGAGATGTGGAGCCAACGGGGGATTTGGCACCCCTGTCAGCCATTACACTGTTTTCCATGCTGGGGTGGGCTCCCAGCATGACACCAGGAAGCTTGTTTTCTTTGGGGGGGGCCTGGAGCCGACAGGGATTGGGCACCCCGTTGGCCATACAGTGTGTGTGTCGGGGGGAGCGCGCATGAGCACGAGCATGCAAAATGCAGTGCTTGCATGCCTGCGTGCATGGGGGGGGAGCTCTGCTCACTGAAGTGGACCTCTCCCTTTCAACTGTATGCCACTGCATATGGAATCTCGGATGATGGCGCTATGTTTCCTGCACATGCGTGCAAGCAAACATAAAAACTTATAAATGTAAACAATAATAAGTGACTCAGAAGTAAAATTGCAAAAAAAAAAAAACACAAGGAATAATTTTATTGGGGATCAGGAACAAAGTATCTGGGGAAGGAAAGGGTTAAAGGTGAAGCAGTGTAAATTATAATAAGCAATAGGCAGTAGTCCCACACAGGAATCACCCCTGCAGTTGTAGACTATTACTCTGCCTGCCCTCACCTTTCCTACACACTGCCTAACTACTGTCAGCTGTTACCCCAATTCCTTACTGGTACTAGTAATACTACCTCCAGTTTAATGAGCTCCACTGGGTACTGAGCCATGGAAATGGTATAGGCCTGTCAACAGTCCTACTGCATAGGACAGGTAGTGAGGAAACAATATTACAGTGTGCTATTTGTACTCCCAGGCCAGATGGCCTATTTGTAATCCAAAAAGTGAAATGTTCACTAGGATGCAAATAATGCCCAGTCTATTTATTAAACCTAGCTAACTATCTACACAGGTTCAAGGCCATGCTTACAGCTGTCACAGACAATGTGTCTGCCTCCTCCTTCTGTCTCTGGCAGACTGAGATCCTGCTGCAAAGTCTCACACACGTCACCACAAGCTGACAGCCATGTGGTTGGTCAAGTTCTTCTGTCAATCACAGCGAAGGGGGTGTCTGGTTGTCACTAGACAGATCACTGGCTAAAAACTCGTGGGTGAATTAATGAAGCTCTTTTGTCCTACATGAGCGCTCTTGGTTCTGTTGCAGGCTCTACCAACCCGATTTGCTGATGTGTGGCTGTCCTGTGACCCTGGTTGCCATGATGATGGGGGTCAGAGGCTTACACGATGGCTGCTACTGTAGTTCTTGTGGGCACTGGCCCAGTGTTCTTTATGTTTTTATGTTTCTTTAAGGGCTCCTGCGCCATACATTAATGGGTATCCTGTGAACATGGTGACCACAATTGAGTGACTGCAAAAACCGTGACTCAGTCATGCTGCCTGTGTTCTATGCTACCTGGCAGAGTAGTGACAGGATACCACAGTGGGCAAAGGAGGGTGACAGGAAGTATACACTTGCGTGCGGGGGGGACCACACTGTGCAAGGGGTGGAAGGGGAGGGAGGGTACATGGGGGGTAGTGTGACAGACAGCTGCCATGCTGGCCATGTGGTGTGGTGGCGAGGGTGACCGGCTGGGGTTGAGAGGGTGCCAGGTTCAGTTCTGGGGTGAGCGTCGCTTTTTGTGTCGGGGCTGTTTTTGTTTTTAGGTTTACCCCCAACATGCCCCCTGGAGTTGAGAATCTTTAGTTAGGGGAACAGGGGACACCCCCCCACCCTACATTACAGTCCCATCACCGCCTTTGGAGTCGAGTGTACATCATCGGTATTTATTTTCGGTGCAGTACACTCGCCCAAACGGCAATCGCCATTATGACATGAAACCATATTAATGTGCCCCTATTTGTGTTTGCACTTCATGGTGCTACTGCCCAGGTGGAGTTCAGGGACAGTTCCCACTCTGAGTGTGTGATTGCACTCCTCTCCTCATCAGCAGCAGTAGAATCTCTGTGGCAGCAGTGAAACATGCGATAATGTCCAAGCCAAAGATGCAGGAACTTCATCTTTACTCCTGCTTCATTCCTCAATGTAGTCCAAGTCCCTGCGGGACAGAGGTAGCAACAGAGGTGGTGGCAGCAAGATTGGAGGGCTAGCCAAAGGTATGCCCCAACAAATGGAAGAGGATATCGCGTCTAACTGAGTGTCATCTATAGGAATGCAGGCCAGGAAAAGAAGCAGTCAAAAGCAACATTCTGACCTGGTATATAACATATAGAAACCATTTGGTGCATAATGAAACCAATAGCTGCTAACCATTTTATAGACAGTGCAAAAGGGCCAATCCTCTGTCTCAGTGTGTTTTGGAATTGGAGACATCTTTGTGTTTTTTATTGGGCGTATACAAGTACTGAAAGCCTGAGCAGAAGTCCAGATTTATAGGAGGGAAGGAGGTGCTGGTAGATTCTCTTGATCCAATATTTGAATTTGTGTCTCTGCGGAATTTGGAGCTACATTCAGAAGACTGGTTTGTGACATGTCATACACCACAAATAAAAACTGCTACCTCAAGGGAAGCGGTGGAATCCTGTTGCACAGAGTAAGATGAAGAATGCAAACGTGTGGGTTTTCGATACAGGCTGGATACAAGCTGTATGTTATTTAGGGGGTAGGTCTTACACTTTCGCAGATTTCCCCCTACAACTTATGGTGAGATAGAATAACCCTATTAAACAAGGTCAGTGAAGACAGTGAATTCAAACCATAAACCGTATCTCCTGTTTTTTCTTCAGTCTAGGTGTTTTTCGACTTCACTGCTCTCTCAAACGTTGCCAGTTTTTTTTCAGCCCGGACACCTACCTTTAGCTTTTTTTTTTCCTTTTGTGACGTGGTGTCTGAGAGTGCCAGAATGCTGAATTTTTCAATTTTCTTTCCTGACCTTCATACTGGTGCTGCATGCTGTCACACCAATGACCCTGCATGCATGCTGCTTCCCTTGTGCAGGATATTGATATCCTTGGCCCATCACAGGGGTTAGTACAGCATCAGAGTGCAGTTCACACCTCCCCTTACTAGAAGACACTGCCACCACTGCTGTTTGTGACCCTCCCCGCTTCCCTCAACCTCCTGTTTTCCCCGGGAATAATGTAACTAATACTTGCCTTTTTGCTACTGCTTGTGATCATCCTCATTTCCCCATCCTTCTGGTCACCCTACCATAATAATTTAATTACATAGATGAGTGACAACAGATGAAGACAAGAGTCCATCCAGTCTGCCCTGTTTTGTCTATCTGAGCTTAACCAATCATTTTGAAGCTCCCAGTGGTCCCTTCAGACTTCCATTTGTTCTGATTATGCCTTGCAGTTATCCCATTGGGGTTTGAACCCTGAGCTTGTACTAGTATTGACTACATCTTTGAGCAGCTTGTTCCATTTATCCACAACCTTTTGTGTAAAGAAATGCTTCCTTATGTCTTTTTTGATACTACCCAATCTAGTTTGAGGTTGTATCCCCTGGTGGTAGTCTTCCCTGTTATCTAACATGAATCTGTGGCACCTACCTTGTTATGGAAGTAATAAGTCAAAATGAGGTGTGGGTTATGGCCTGATAAGAGCATGCCCCAGGTGTGTTATGAGGCACAAGGCACTTGCGCTGAGTGCCTTTAGCACCTGGGAAGTGATCTTATCAGGCAATAACCCACACCTTGGAGTGTCTTATTGCACTTTTAAAATGGGCCCCCAAATAACTATTTAAGAAAGAAAAAAAAGAATAAAAACATGGCAAAATATTAAAAAAATGCTAAGGTTTTAATAACTAAAGTAGTAAAATAGTACCCCTATTTAGGTACTTTCTGTACTGTGTGATGCCCAGTGCATGGCGCTCCACCCCTCCCCAACCCCCCCACACACACACACACACACACACACACACAGATACTGGTCAGGTTGTCTCCTCCACACACTTATTAATCCACCACTGTCCTCCCCCCTCTCCATATACTGTTAATCCCCCACTGCCACAGCGAGTGGCTGGTTTGAGATGGATGATAGCCTGTAAACATTTACAAACAACCGTTGACTGAGCCAACCGCTGAAGAGTGACTTCTGCCCCCCCCGCTCAAGATTTAATTTAATTTTTTTGTGTGTGTGTGTGTGGTTTTCTGTTCCATTTTCAGTGTTTTTCCTCTGCTGCCTGCTTTCAGAGGGGATAGATGATATTCTCGTTCTGAACATTTATAGACCACGGTTGACTGAGCTGTCGGCTGAAGTTACTTCCAGTTTTCTGGTGAGCTTTGGATATTGCAGTCAGCAGTGTGGTCAGCTTTCCCAATGTGATTGTTGTTGGTATGCTGTCTAGTCCATTGTTTTCAGGGAAAGGGGACAGGTGACAGCTTTTTAACATTTAGAACCAACAGCTGAGTGAGCCGACCACTGAGGACTGACTTCCGAGTTTTGCGATCGGCTTCGGAGATCGCAGTCGACTTTGGAGATTGTGGTCAGCTTTTTAACCAGAGATTTCTGAGTGAGGTTGGCTGGCACAGTGATACCCACAGTTATGGGGCTTTCCCTGGCATAAGTAGTGCCGGTTGCACAGTTATGGTCTCATAAGGACATGGCTGAAAAGAGCTATCAGCAATCAGATTTATGGAAATTTTGTGTCCATTTTATAAGCCATTGTACAGTATGTATTTGTTAGTTCCTGTTACTGTATAACGGGTAATATTAGCACTATGTTTATATTAGCTGACATTAAGGAAAGCGTTAATATTAACTGACCGCTAATACTACCTGACAAAATGTACATATGGACCTGTGCACTGAACTGCATCATAGTAACCCCTAAGCTACAAGTAGCAACATGCAGCACATGAAGCAAATACTGTGCTGTCAAAAGCAGTACATTATTTCATAACCTCACAACAAAAGGTCAAAAGTGGGAAAAAAAATTTATATAAATAAAGTTGTCAACAGCAGCTTTGCTGCTTCTTCCACTTCGGTTATGTCCTGCTGTTTCCTTCTCATCCTTCTATTCTGCTCATCTGCTTCCTCAAAAACAAAAACAACCTGACGTGTGGCAGTATCTGAAACAACACAAAGAAGCAGAATGATTTGCTCCACCCGATACCCGAGATCCTATACCTACCACCCACAACTTACTGCCCACCACAGCACAACAGATACAGTACTTACCGAACTAAGAAGTTCAGGCACTCAGGCAATTTTCATGCGCTTCTAGTATGCTTGACTGTTGGGAACCATGGACAATGTTGTCATGCTGGCCCTTTAAGGAATTGAAGCTTGTCTCAAGCCACCTTGAGTGATGTTCTTTTAAATTCATCAGACAGAGATCCGCGCTTAGATTCTCTGTACCGGCCGCATCTCCTCCCACCAGTCTTTTGGACACCATTCCCGCATACCAGCTGGTAAATTCCTTTTTTTTTAATCTTTAAAAAACGTATTCACACCGATGTCCAGGGATTGAAGGGCGTCAGTGCATGATGCTGACACATAAACTGGTATAATGTTATTGGTCTCCAAATGTTGTATGACAGTTTCTGTCATGTGTGCTCGGTAGAGGTCCAATATAAGGAGAGCCTTTTGTTCTTCAGGTAAGGACATTGTGGCTATTTGCTTTCTCACATGGGGTAACCTAACATGGTCTATAAATTCAATGGTGGTCTCGCCATTTGCTCAGTGATTGTCTGAGTGTGTCACACTCCAGTTACTGGGGAATTTTAGCTTTGGATGGATTATAGTACGTTACCCCATCTCCCTCCTGACCTACAATGAGTACAAGTTTAGACCCTCCAGTCTCTCTCTGGATATATCCTCCCTGGTGACCATGAATAACTTTTGTTGTCCTCCACTGAATATTTTCAAGTCTAGCCTTATCCTTTTTCAGAGGATTGAGACACCCTCACAAACAAAATGGATCTTTCCTAACTCTTTTGCACCATCGAGTCCCCTATTTGGACCACTGTTTCAAGACTGGTTGGGCACCAGAATTACTATAGTGCAACTTGGGACCATATCTTTTTAAGAACTCTGCAAGCTGGCTGTTGTGATGTTAAGGCTCAGTATTGCAATCTGCCTACTATGTTTTCAGGGAAACCCCCCCATGAGTCTGCACCAATAAGGAGCTCTAGTTCTGCAGAAAACTGTGCATGCAGACTTACTGAACATCAGGACATGGTAACTATGGAAACATGAGGGTTGATGGGTCTTCAAGTTGTCTGGACTATAAAACTTGCTTGTGTTATTCATTGCTTTTTTGGCAGCTGTATTTTAGCTATCACTGTTCAATGTGTTGCCAGTTCACGCTCATGACCCTCAGGCTATAGGGGCCTACTTTTCTTGAAGCTAATGTGAAACTGGGAAAGTTTTCAGAGACATTTTCTACAGTGCTCCCCTGGGTTTGGCAGGCCAGGTGAGTCGCCAATGCATCGACATGTTGAACTCTCATTCTGCCTACAACTAGTGCTACAGTTGCTTTGTGCCTGAGATTTGAAGGCATCTGGAAGTTGCATTTGCTCTGCCCCTCCTCAAAAGGAGTATTTCAGAATGTAAGGCCCATCTACTGGAGGCCCTTACCTATGCCAGCAATCCAGCCATGTACATCCCAGGGTGAGTATCCTCTGGCACCCAGCACAACTGTGTCCTACTGTTCATTCACAGGGATAGAGACTGACCAAGATGGGAAGTCTTGATATGCCACCAGGCCAGAGAGTTTTGGGGTATTAGTGCAGGCTCACCAATATGCTATACCTGGTTAAACAACTAAATAAATAAAATAAAAAAAATATACGGAGAGAGATTGAGAAACACCACTTCATCTGAGGGAATCGGGACTCACAAGAAGGAAGGACTACAATAGAAACCGGAGATCCATCCACCATCATGCTAGATCCAGCAACCTTTTTCATCCCTGCAATGCAGATGAGATATCCATCAACTGCTTGTTTCATTTCAGTTGATGGAGCATGAGTAACTTGGAGTTTAGGTTCCAAAGGGTTTCATGTTTATTAGGATAGGGATGTTAGGAAACCTCCTTTCCTGTCATCCTTACTTTGTTATTTACAACACAAACTGTATGTGCTAATGAGCCCCACTGTACCATTAGCCAATGATCATCACAGCTAGGTATCTGCTGCACCAAGAGGAGAGCGCTCCCATACATGGCCTTTAGGGGTAAAGTTGGGTGCACCTACTAGAATGGGGAACAGAAACTGCCAGCGGGAGGGCACTGAAGACTAAAATTGCTTATAAAGATACAGTGACACGTACCCCTTTTAATTAAATCCATGTAATGATCCTATTGGGGTTTGAACCCTGAGATAGTAGTAGCATTATTCATATGACTGAGCAATATGCTCCACCTACTGTATCTACCATGCTCTTTGCACAGAAAAAGTTCATTGTGTCCTCCTTGCATTTCTCCCTGCCACAGTAAGCTGAGGTTGTGCCCCCTGGTTGTCATGTTGTTCCATAGAGTAAATGCATCTGTAGTATCAACCTTGTTATGACCCTGCATGTATTTATAGGTTTCTTTCTATGACGTCCCTCCTCTCTCATCTGTCTTCTGTTTGGTATGCATTTAGGCTGCCTAGTCTCACTTGACAGGTCCTACCCTGTTGCCTTTGAATCATTTTAGTTGTTTCCTATTGCATAGTTTCTTGTTTCTCTTTATCCTTTTTCAGATGTGGATTTCAAAACTGCACTAAGTATTACTGGTGTGTCCTAACCAATGACCTGTACAGCGGCAAGACCAACTCTTTGTCACGACTACTAAAATCTCTTCTGATAACACCCCAGCCTCCTATTTTCTTCTGATAACACCCCAGTCTCCTATTTGCTTTACCATATGCTGTCCCACATTGAGAAGAGGTTCTCAAACGGCTGTTTATTATGACCCCTCAGTCTCTTTCTTCGTTTGGATGCTCTGCCTTTGTGCCACTGATGTTGTGTTCTTGCTGCAGATTTCTGTTGCCAGTATGGATCATCTTGCATTGGTTGGCATTCAATTTTAACTGCCGTGTTTTGGACCACTGTTCCAGATTTTATTTAACTCTCTTCATGTTGTTAGTCTTATCTTTATTGTTTGCAGGGTTTGTTGTTGTCTGCGAACAGACTTACAGTACTTTACTATCTAATCCCAACCCAATGTCTCTAATATACATATTGAAAAGCATTATGCCTAGAAACAGACATTGGGGTACTCCACTTGTGATCTTCCTGATATCAGAGAATTTACCATTCAGGACCCCATTCCGGGTCCTGTCTGACAGATAGTTGCCAGACCGCCTAGTTTACCCTTTCCTCATTCCTATTCCCCTTCCCTTCTGTATAAGCCTTCTGTGAGGCACTGAATCAAATGCTTTGCTGAAGTCTAGGTATAGAATGTCATCTGCCTGGTTCCTATTTACCATCTATGTCACCGAATTAAAGAAGTCAATCAAGTTTGTTTGACAAGACTTTCCCATCATAATACCATGCTGGTTCCTGTCCTTAAGATCATTATCGTTCAGGAAGTCTACTGTTTGCTTCTTGATGATTGATTACCTTCCTCCACTCCCCAAGCACCTCTACCATATCCAGCAATTTAGTAACTAGGTCTACCAGGGATGCCTTGCTATCAACTGGCTCAACTCCTTCTGGAAGCAGCCTGTCTGGCCCAGGGTACTTTTTACACTAAGTTCTTGCAAACCTTTCAGAACTCTTTTACTAGTTAAACACCTTGTCACCAACCTATCTCCAGAATATTACTGCCACTACCCTGTAGTCTAATTTTGCAGTCAGGAATTGATCGAAAACGTTCTGTTGTAAACATAGAGCTGAAGAAATACAGTAATTTAATATGTTTGCCTTTTTTGCATCCTTTTCAATGCTTATGTTTCTTATTTATTTCTGTGTTTTTCTTCCTCTTTTTTCCCTTGTGGACCTGTTGAAGGTTTTGTCATTTTGATACTATATGCTATCGTTAAATGCTTGCTTTTGTTCTCTTTATAATGTCATAAGTCTTTGCTAATTTATCTTTGTAAGAGGCCCTGTTGGCCTCATTCTCATTCCTCTTATATAGCTTAAAAGCCTTGCCTTTGTCCCGTATGTCTTCTCTCATTTGCTTTCGTTGCAGATAGAGTTTGTTTGCTTTTTAATCTTATTCACAGATTTTATACATACTTGGGTGACTCCCAGTATTGCCCCTTTATTTGCTGACCACTTATCTTTTTCCCCTTATTTTTCATTCAGGTTTTCCAGCTGCCTGTCTATGACTATCTTCATTTTATTGAAATATACCTTCCTAATATCAGGGAACACTGCAATGATTTTAAGTTGCTCAGTTCCCAGCACAATGTCAAATTTATTGGTATCGCGGTCAATCTTTCCAACTGGATCCTCGCTTGTAATATTCCTGAGTCTATATTGGTTAGAAAGCACCAGATCTACTATTGTGTCTCCTCTAGTGGTGCTCAGATAGTGCTCTGCAGGATCTGAGCACCATCTGATGAATAGCCCTACTATCCATCCACTGGATCCAACACCCATCCGAACAAGCCTGTATGTTAGATCCCTAGTCATATTTTCAAGGTAACAGGTTGGATGGGGTGTGATGTCTGTATCCAGGGGTCAGATCTTTGGATCTGACCCTCAAATAGTTGTGATCCAACTGTCGGATCCCTGATCTGACTGTCAGATCCCTTGGATCCCATCATATCCTATAGCTCCAATTGGATTCATTCCTAGGCTCCAAGGAGATCACAGCCAAGGTCAGATGTCATCCATATCCAACAGCACTCAACATCCAGTAAAAACAGAGGTATCTGCCAGTATATAAGCCCAGCAGATACTGTCTAAGTGTCACTGATCTCCTCTATAGGGATCGTATATCCATTGTGTGAGGAAGTTGTCTTTTACCATATCCAGGAACTTCTGACTTTTTTGGCTTACTGCTATGGAAGTCTCCCATTCTATGTCTGGGAGATTGAAATCCCCATGCATGCTGTTCTTGCCTGGCTAGTCAGTATTTCCTCATCCCAGTCTGCACCCTTATTTGGCAGCTGATAGATTTACTCCAGCTGTATCTATCTTCATTTTATTGAAATATACCTTCCTAATATCAGGGACCACTGCAATGATTTTAAGTTGCTCAGTCCCCAACACAATGTGAATGGGTCTCTCACATCGGGGTAGTTAGGTCTAGAAGACACCCTGGGGCCAAATGGAGTCTGTAGTGTGGTGCTCCATGTTTAGTCCCCATACCCTAGGGCACTACCATTTCCAGTGGGCAAGTAGCCGGGGCAGCCCTTGAAGCCTGTCCAACTTAAGCGGTGTTATGCAATGCCAGATCTGTTAAGAATAAGATGGCAATTATTTCTGATCTTATTGGAACAACCGATCTGGCATGCATCACCGAGACCTGGGTGGATGAAAATGCTGGTCCCATATTGGAAGCTGCAATTCTGGCCTGGTACTCAGTGATACACCACTCGAGATTGGACTGCGGGGGAAGGGGTGGCGGTCTGTTTCAAGACTGAGTTGGGCCTCACAAGTGTACCAGTTGAGGAGGCCGAATCCTTTGAGTGTACCGTGGTGGCAGGTGTAGGTTATAGGATAGCTCTTGTCTACCGTCCACCCGGGGACAAGAAGCGATTCCTACAGGAAGTAGCAGACTTCGTGGTTGACATGGCGCTGGAGCCGCCCAGACTGATGGTTCTGGGTGACTTTAATGCCTGGGTCGATGATGAACTCTTGTAATTTGGACAGCACTTCCTCCAGTTGATGACATCGCTGGGCCTTACACAGATTGTTACCTCTGCCACCGATCAATACGGTCACTCTCTTGATCTGGTCTTCCACCTGGGGAGTGAGGCCTCTGATTTGGGGGTGGAATCTGTCAGTTGGTCTGATCACTACACCGTGAGGTTCAACTTTTGTGCCCCCCTGCATAGGCCTGCCCCTGTGGAGATGGTCAGTTACCGCCCTTTATGGGAGGTGAGCCCTGAAGTCCTGATAGTGGTGATTGACCTCTTGGGCTTTCCTGTGGCCAGCACGAGTCCAGAGACCTTGGTTTTGGCCTATAATAAGGCCATTTCTATGGCTCTGGACTTGATTGCTCCTATCCATGTTCGTTCTCTCCCCCTTCACCCTTGGGCCCCTTTGGTTTGATGGGTCCTTGAGGAAGTTGTGGTGACTAGGACATAGGTTAGAGTGACGTTGGTGGAAATCTGCCATTGAGATCAACCACCTTAGATTGGTAGAGCATTATCAGGCCTACCAGTCAGTGATCTCCTGTAAGAAAGTAGAATTCCTGTCCGGGGAGATTGCTGCCACTCAGAATCGATCAGCTCAGCTCTTCCGAACCGTGGACAGGTTATGCAACCCAACCTGTCTGCAGCTCTGAAGACCTTTTTCGTAAGTGGAGTGCGATGAGCTTGCTCGATTCTTTGCGAATAAGGTGGCCAACATCAGATCGGAGATCCTCTTGACTTGCTCTGTGGGGGATGCTGGTGATCGATGCTTGGTCATTCCACCTCGTGCTTCCTGGAGTTCCTTTGACCTGCTGGAGTTTGTGGATGTCATGCGGATTGTCCAGAGTATGCACCCTATGTGTGGTAGTTTGGATCCGGGTCCAACCTCCTTGATTATGGAATGTTGTGATATTATTCACCCGGTCCTGGTACAGATAGTCCTGTGCTCCCTTGATTCGGGTGAGTTCCCAAGCTCCCTGAAGGAGGTGGTGGTAACACCCCTCCTGAAGAAAGCTTCTTTGGACCCAGACTCTCTGGCCAACTACAGACCAATCTCAAACCTCCACTTTATAGGAAAGGTTATTGAGAAAGTAGTGGTGGTACAACTGGAGAACCACTTGACCATCCATAACATCTACAAACCTCTCCAGTTTGGTTTTCCAAAGAGGCATAGTACCGAGACCATGCTGGTTCAGGTGCTCAATAATCTCCTGATGGCGAGAGATCAGAGAAGCCATTCCATTCTGGTGCTCCTAGAGCTCTCTTCAGCCTTTGACACTGTCGACCATGGGGTATTGATTGGGCGTTTGAGGTCCATCTGTGGCCTAATATGCAAGGTCCTCAGGTGGTTTACATCTTTCCTTACTGGTAGAACTCAGAGAGTGGTGTCTGGGATTTTTTCCTCGGACCCATTCTCTCTGTCATGTGCAGTCCCTCAGGGCTCAGTGCTGTTCCCCATGTTGTTTGCAGTGTATATGCAACCCCTTGGAGACATTGTAAGACTGTATGGGCTGAGGTTTCACTGCTATGCTGATGATACCCAACTCTACCTGTCTTTCACACCTGACCAGGATAGTGCTCTCTCGGTATTTAACAACTGCAGCTGAAATCCAGGACTAGATGAATTCGAGCTGACTAAAGCAGAACGTAGGAAAGACAAGGTGATGGTTGTGGACCTGGGTCACCAGATATAGGGGTTGAGGACTGGTCAGCCCTCTGGAATTTATCTAGGGGTCTCCCAGATTCTTACCTCTGAGCAGGTGCGGGACCTGGGGGTGATGCTTGATGACAGGCTGACTTTATAATCTCAGGTGTCAGCTGTCATCAAGTCTTCCTTTTATCATCTTAGGAACATCGCCAGGATCAAGCACCTTGTTCCATCTGGGGATCTACCTACATTGGTCCACGCCTTTGTGACTTCACGCCTTGAGTACTGCAACTCCCTGTACTTAGGGCTTCCTGGAGTTGATATCCTCCGCTACTGCAGAATGCCGCAGCACAATTGTTTTTTTTGTTTTTTTTCCAATCTCTTTTTCCCTCCAGTCGCGGTCTGGGGGGGCCTCTCTCAGGCATCCCGCCTGCTCCTGCCCTGCCTGAAGTCCTCCTACCTGTGCCTCCTCTCTCCCTCCTCCTCTGTCCATGATCGGCACCCCCAGCTTAACCCCTCTGGGGTGGAGCCGCTCCTCCTCTTTGGGTGCACTTAGAGACAGACTCCAACATGGAAGAGGACCCCGGTGGAGGAACCTGGAAGGCCAGGTAGGATGGACCCAGCCATGGGCATGGGGGCAGGTGCCATTGCCTACCCCCACAGACTGGGTTTTTCCTTATTCTTGTGATCTCTCCCCTCCTCCCATGCGTGTCCATATCCCGACACTAGGCACGTGGCAATCCTTGCCTGTGTCAGGCATGCTGGTCGTGCAATAAACGTACTGCAGCACCCCAGTCTCCACCAGGAGCCGCTGGCATGCCGAGCGATCCGCGACCACCCCCCAAGGAGTAGAGCAGCCCATCAGATGCTCAATCCTCACCCACCCCTGCCATCCCCCATCAGTCTGAGCTCACTCCTGAACCCAGGTTGCCGGCATGGCATGAGGTGTGGAGTCCAGCGGCTCAACCCTCAGCACCACCAGGCCGGCAGCAGCACGATTGTTGATGGGGACTTCTCGAGGTTCTCATATCACCCCTGTGCTGCGCAGTCTGCACTGGCTGCTAACTTGGTGGTGGATGACTTTTTCTTTTTTTTTTTCTGTTATCTATTTATCTCCCCTGTGACCCTCACCTACCTCTCCTTCAGGCCAATTGCCAAGGACACTCACCTCTCGCTCGTATCCACCGCTGACCCCGACCCCACAGTGCAGCCACCTCAGGGTAACCTGACGTAACCCTTGCATTGGGTGGGTCCTCCTCTTCCAAGGAGAAATGGCCTATCAGTCCAGGCATTGGCCCTGGGTGCTGCTGCAGCCGGGTCAGCTGTTGCGGTGCTCGAGGGGGCACTTGTCCAGGCATCTGTCAGCCGGTAGAAGGAGACACCATTTTCAGTTTTTCCTCTGATTTCCCCTAGTTGCGCTGCCTCTGAGCTTCCCCTGGTCTCTATCAGGGGCTGCTAAAGAGCAACGCTGATCCCCAACCCACCCCAGAAGAGGAGAGCAGTCCTCTGGATGCTCAATCCTACTCCTTCCCCTGCCGACCCTCTGGCGCCCGAGTCCATTCCCGAACTCGGGTCACCGGTGTGGTGTGAGGTAAGGTGCCAGCACCTCAACCCTCTGTGCCACCGGGCTGGTGGCAGATCACTTTTAAAGTTGGTTTACCGACTTATAAATCCCTACATGGACTTGGCTTGACTACTTGAAAGTGCTTCTTGTTCCCTATCACCCCGAGCGACAGCTCCGTTCGGCCGACGAGGGGTTGCTGGAGATCCCAAGGGTGTCTTTGAGAGTGTTCTGGGACCCATGCATTTATGTACATGGCTCCTACCCTCTGGAATTCTCTACTGCATTGGCTGCGGGAGTTCACGACCGTGGGAGGTTTTAAACAGGCCTTAAAAACCTTTTTATGTGCCAGACCTTTAATGGCACTGAATGAGGAATCCTTGTCAGACTATTGTTACTGCTCTGTATGGTATTTACTGATTTTACTATTGTTGTCTTAATCTTTTGTAAAGTGCCTTGGTATTTGAAAGGCGCTTATGCGAAATAAAGTTTATTATTATTATCTGTCAGGTGGTGCTAGAGTGACTTTACTCCCTCACTTCCATGATTGATTTATCCTCTTATTACACATCAAAGTTTATTTCTTTAACCACTATGACCTTTACAAAGACAAAACAGCTTTACACAAAATACAGTCCAATCCATTTACATCACTAGAAACTGACAATGATAAGAATCTTTAAACAAAATGCTACAAGAAAGTTAAAATGAGAGTACACTACAATTAGAATTCCAGTTGTATTTAAGTATATCAGGTAGAACATTTCCTTGGCAAAGAAGGTGGGTAGAGTGACTACATCGTTAGATAATGCCATACAGGCATGTAAATTGGCATGAAGAGAGACTGTGAAGGGCTGGATATGGTTACCTACATTCATATAATAGCTTCCTCTAAAATCCAGTCATCTCCAAATTACTGATGATTTAACGGCTTTAAATGCTATGACTCTATTACTCATCACTAATTCCTCAAAAAGCACATATGTAAAACGTGTTTAACCAGGGATTTTTTATGAACAACTATGTTTAAAAATGTAATCATCCTTTTTTCCACACATATTTTCTCCCCAGCTGGCAGCTCATCTTCATACAATGATACATCCTGTTTGCACAGGGATATACCCTGATCAGGCCATGGGGTCTCCGACTATCATACAATCATTTACCACATTTTTATCACCAGGTTTTTCTCCCACCTCATCCCCTGGCATTGGTGATGCCTCAGATGGCCTCACACACACAGCTTCCCTCTGCAGCAGAAGCAAGCTCCCTGGCCTTGCTGCAGGAGTCACTGTGGAGGTGGAACCTGCCGCCAACCCTACCCAGATGAGATGTACTTCCATGCAGCAACAGTCTCAGCCTAGCCTTCCTCCCGACACGACGCCTCAGTTCACTTGCAAACTCAGGTCATCTGCACAGCAGCACAACATGCTGCCACTGTGCCCTCATGATGACCCCTTAATCACCTTACTTATTATTTATTCATCCTTATGAAATGGGTTGAAAAAATGATGCCTCCTAATTGGCTAAGAGGTACATTCAGCCATGCCGTTATCCCAGTACAAGAGCCCAGTTGAAAGTATTTCAACAAAAATAGGATTACAAAAAATATATCCAATTTACTAAAAAGAACCCATTTCATAATTGCAATAAGACACTCCAAGGGAAGTGTTATGGTGGGCTAACAGCTTTTCTCAGGAGGTGGAAGCACTTTACTTAGTCTCGTACTTTAACCTACCCAAGGTGGGCCATTATGCCACCATAATGCACTCCCTGTAATGTCTTATTGCTTAAATAGTACCCATTCATGAAAACTAAAGTTTACCTCTTGCTTTGTACTTATTTGAGAAAAAATTAGCCAAGAAAGATGTCCCTTTGTTTATAATACAAAAGGTAAATTTATGTATTTATTTACTTATTTATTTAAAAGTTTTACCAGGAAAGAAACACTGAGCTGGGAGCTCATTTTCTGATGTGCCCTGGGGGAAGGGGCAGTGGTACAAAGTGAGGCTTGATAGCTCGAGAGCACAAGTACAGTTACAAGTTGGCAATACATTTACAGAGTAGAAATAGCACTCAAGTGCAATATACATTGAGTATAGGTACAGCACAAGTCATGAATAACAAGCATACAAGGAAAACAGAGTTAGCTGTCAAAAATGTTGAGCAGTCAGATCATAAGTGCCTATAAACAGTGGTTTACCACTTGGAAAATGAGAGTCAGGAGAGGAAAACGGGGAGAGGGGGCAGGGGTGAGCAGGGCAGAGGAGAGGAATTTAGGTGCAATTGCAGGTAGGGGAAGCGAGACCTCTGAGGTGGTTTGAGAGGGCCCAAGGGGACAGGGCAAGTCAGATGACATGAGGGAGGGAGTTCCAGATTTTAGGGAAATGGTGGCTGAAAGCAGCCTGGCCAATGGTCATGGAGACCAGAGGAACTACACGGGTACAATCATTTAAGCTTCTGAGGGTATGGGAGTGGGGGGATGGGAGAGAGAAGCAAAGAGGTAGGAGGGAAGAGAGCTGAACTAGAATTTGCTCACGTAGTTGGCGCAGTGGGCACGGCGCCTGTCCTCTAGAGAAGGAAAGGAGAGAGACTGATACATAGAGCAGTGATGAGTATGAGGGGGACAGTCAAGAGTGTAGCAACAAAAAGAGTGGAAGAGAGTGTCCAGTCTGGTAAAAGTGGTGCCTGTGGCAGCGCTGTAGACTACGTTACCATAGTGTAAGATAGGGAGAATCATTCTCTGGATGATAACATGGTGGGCCAGTAGTGGGATGTAGTCATGGTTCCTGTGCAGGGCACCTAGCTTGGGGTGCAGTTTTCTGACAATAGCATCCACATGACCAGAGAAGTTTAGGTGTTGGTCAAGCCAGATACCTAAATACCTAAAGATGGTAACATCCTCCAGAGGGGAGCTGTCCAGGGTGCGGAAAGTGGGAAGGGAGGGAGGGAAGCCTAGAGAGTCGCTGCCTCATGCCAAAAGACATGGAGGCAGTCTTCTTGGCATTGAGAAAAGCTGGTTATAGTGTAGCCAGAGCTGAACTTGATCGAAGCTGAGCTGGAGTCTGTGCGCCACATCATCAGCTGAGGGGCCTGAGGTGAAAAGAACCATGTCATCTGCATACATGTGAATGGATGTGGATGAGCAGATGGAGGGGAGATCATTGAGGAAGATGGAAAATAGTAGAGGATCTAGCACAGAACTTTGCAGAACCCTAGTGGTTATAGGCAAGGGAGGGGAGAGGGCATCATCAATTTTGACTGATTGGGACCTGCCCATGAGGCAGGAGCAGAACCAGCTGATGGCCATATCAGAGAGGCCAGCAGCCTGGAGCTTAGATAGTAATAGGGAGTGGGAGACAGTGTAGAACGGCTTGGCTAGATTGACGAAGATGGCGGAAGTGAAGAGGCGGTGGTCCATACCATTGCACATGGAGTCAGTGAGCCTGAGGAGGGAGGTAGTTGTGGATTGGTTCTTTCAGAAGCCAGACTGGTAGGGGATAAAGAAGGAAGAGAAGTCCAAGTAGGGAGAGAGCTGGGATAAGACAATATGTTCCTATATTTTGGATAAGATAGGGAGGAGGGAGATAGGGTGGTAACTGTTAGTAGCAGATGGGTCTCCACCTTTTAGAAGTGGAATAACAGTGGTTGTCTTCCAGTCAGCAGGGAAGGAGGAACAGGAGAAGGAAAAGTTCAGGAGGTCAGCCAGAGGGTAGGAGACTGCAGGGCAGAAAGATAGAGGAGCTTGCTATCCAGACCATCTGGATTCTTACCCTTGGATGGGTTGAGGGCAAGAAGGGCATCGAGAATGGAGGAGGGAGATACAGGAGAGAAGGAGAAAGTGGGGCTAGAAGGAGATAGCCACCATGAGGACCGGCAAGGAGGTGAGGCAGGGGAGAAGAGGGAGGGAGGAGAGAAGAGAGGAGGTGCAGGTGGTAAAGAAGGAGTTAAACTCTGAGGTGACAGAGAGGGGGTCAGAAACTGAGGTATCATTAACTTTGAGGACTGGTAAAGGGGGTTGAGTAGGAGGGGAGGTAAGACTATGGACTACCTTCCAGAATTTTGAAGGGTGATCAATGTTGGCTTCGAACAATCAGTAGGCTATGGAATAAATTTATTTTATTTTACAATTTTTGGCAAGGAAAGACACTTCTAAGCCAAGGCTTGCTGTCAGGTGCATCCTAGGAGCAGAAGGAAGTTAAGTGACTTGCTTGTGGTCACATAGTATATAAGTGTTGGCTGTAGGAGTCAAACACAGTTCTCCAGGTTTGCAGTTCAGTGTACTTAATCACTATGCTATACTGCCTCCAAGCAAATTATCTTTGAGTTTAATTCTGCATCTACAAAATGGTTGAAGTTCACTAGATTTTGTGTAACTTGTTTTCAAGAAATTGCTGTTGTATAACAAAATCAAATAATGTAAAGTTTGCTACCTTCCTCCTTTCGAATCAAGATTAGAAAACAAATATGATTTGAGGAGACAAGTTGTTTTGAACTTTTCTAGTCAGACACTTGCTGTCTGATTCTTAAATAATTTCAAATCCTTTTTGTTGCACCTGATCTAAATTTCTGTTCTTAATTTTAGGAATAACGTAAGAAAGGGGTTCTATTGTCACAACATGAAATAAGTAACCAATACCCAAATCATTAAACAGTTTTTTAAATGTTTGAATTGTTGAAGTAGTGAATTTGTTATTATGATACAGTAATTCCATGATTCCACTAGGCGCGAGGAATTTGCCTCACTTGAAAAATTATGATTTTCAACTACAGTGTCAAATTAGGTCTAAAACAAATGGGCAGACTAGATGGAGCTAGCGGTCTCCTTCTGCCGTCAACTTCTGTGTTTCTATGTCTATTTTGATAGAGCCAGTCTCTAATCTATAATATGTTTTAGTGTAAGCTTATCAAATTCCACTATTTTCTTTTCCTTTTTGACTCAGAGCGTGGGTATATTGATCATGATACATAATCACAACTTTATGCTCACATCATAGCCAAAACAAACAGCCTGTCCTGCAGTCCCCCTCTAAACAATGCTGTCCATTCCTAGAGAGTTTATAAAAGGAAGCCATATTCCTTGGAACTTGATTGGTTCATTCTCCAGATTATAAAAGGCTCTTTCTATGTTGCTTAAGTCAAACATCAGTCATTGCTGTGACGTGGACAGCCAGTTCTCAGTGCTGTATGATTTTTTGTAAAATAAAAAAAATGTGTTATGAACTGTCTCCCATGAGAAAGGTTGAAACAGCATGTGAGATCACACACACACACACAGGTTTTAGATACAAGGTGTTATGTGGAAGGCCAGAAGCTAATTATAGAGTAGAACAGGCCTTGATCAAGGATCTCCTGTCTTATATAAGTTAATTACAGGCTGGCAGAGGCTTGAGTTGAGCATATCCATTTTATGACATTTCAAGAGGAGGAAACCAGGTTTTGTACACTGGTGCGAAATCATAAATGCTTTGGTGTCTGTGTGAGAGGGAAGCTTGATCAATAGATCAAAGAGATGTCATTTGAAAGAAGAACATGAGGTATGCTGAGGTTGCAGAGTTTAATACTTTGAAAAGACATCCTGTTTTTTTAATATAGATATATTTTTTATATATTCTGACAGGGAGCAGCTAGGTGACCTCATGCAAAATAGGTGGGGAAAACCAGCTTTTAAAACATTATTCTGTTTTCTTTCAGAGACACTTTTATCTAGACTCTGACAAAGAAACATCTGTGAGCACTTTAAACAGGTATTTAGAAAGATAGACAAATATAATTACTGTAGTAGGAATTGCACTGTTTAAAACCTTGTTCTTTTAAAAGATTTGTATGTCTTGTGATATAATAGTTCTGTATTGTATGTTTTACATATTATTATCTATTTTAGTAAAACTCTTTTTAGAGCTTACTTGGTCTGTCTTTGATTTCTTCCCTTTACAAGTAGAGTATATATGGTTACAGCAGACACTGGGCATAAGCTTGAATGGTGATACCAAACCGGAAAAAGGTCTTTATTAAAGTTTTTAAAGGGTTCATTTTTGTACACCTGGTTAAGTGCCTGTAGGCAAAGATATATGGACCCCCGATGACAGATATATTTGAGCCTGTGCATTGGGTATGCTAGCAAGAGGTTCACAGTTTGAATGCCTCCAAGACTTGAGACCAAAGGTTGATTCGAACCCACAAAAACAGACAAGAGGATTACCTTGTTCTGTTAAACTGTTCACAAGACTGCGCTCGGAGGTTGGCACTTTGGGAGTAGAGGGCTGACCTGCTGAGTGGGTTTGTGACAGATTGGTTGGCAGCAGTGGCATAAATTTTGGTATTACAAGCTTGTATTGTTCAGCGTGTCAGCTTGAGACCGTTAGCTCACTTGCAAAGAAAGAAAACAGCAGAGTTTTATTTTAAAAAGGAAACAGAACTGTATATCACTTGGCATACAGTCAAGTTCCTACCTGTTTTATTTTGTTTTCTAAAGTGAAAGTCAGAGTAGCAGTAGTCAGGGAAGAAGATGGCTTCCAACTACAGCAGGCACACTGTAGATTACTTAAAGCAGTTGTGTGGGGACAGAGGAGTCCCGTTCGAGGTGACAGCCAAAAAGCAGAACCTCATAGATGCCCTGATCATAGCAGATACCCAGAGCAATGAGTCATGGACTGTGACTGGAAAGGACCAAACCTCAAGTGGGGTAGGGCTAGCGGCCAGTGCAGTGTCCAGATCCAATGAGGAGGGCAACAGGGCCACTGTTAGTGAAGGGCCACAGCAGCAGGGGAAGGTCACCAGTATCCTGAACCCAGAGGTACTCAGGCTGCAAATTGAGTTGCGCAGGATGGAGTTGGAGTTCCAGGAGAAGAGAGAGTGGGAATAACAAGAGGCAGAGCAAGAACACCGAGAGGTAGAGCGGGAACAGAGAGACGATGACCGTAAGGAGCATAAGTGCCAGTGAGCTGCTACTTACCCGGAAAGCTCGGGATGCATTGGGTCAAATGGACAATGAGAACAGTAATAATTACAACAAACTAAAAGCTGCACTGTTAAAAAAGTTTGACTTAACTGCTGAATCATACAGAGCTAAATTCCATAAGCTCAGGAGAAGCCCTGATATGAGATATGAGGAGCTAGCCATGAAACAACGTCAGTTACTAAAACATTGGTGGGAAGGAACTGAGGCAAACTCTGTTGATAAAATTGTGATTTTATTAGAACAGTTTTATTGGGCATGCCCAGCAGAGCTAAAAATCTGGCTAGAGGACTGAGATCCCAAAACAGTGCAAGAGGCTGCTGAACTCTCGGACCACTATGCCAAGAGCAGACCTGCTCTGAGAATGAATGAGGTGGGTGTGGCAGAGCAGAAAGGGAAAAGCACGAGTTCAGGGCAGCTAAAACCCTCACTGCCTCCACCAAAACCAGTTAGCCCCAGGTTTCAGAGAAAAGATTTCTCTGAGAGAAGAAATGAATGTTGGTTATGTAAAGAAACTGGGCATATTGCCAGACAGTGTCCCAAAAAGGCGAGCAATAATACACAACCGGGTGCTAGAAAAGAAGTGGGTTGTTTGTGTGTCCCTGGAAGCATTCCAGTGAACATGAGGGAACACATGCACCCAGTCATGGTGAATGGTGTACAGATGCAGGGGTTAAGGGACACAGGGCATTCCTGACCTTGGTAAAGGGGGATCTGGTACAGCCTGGTCAGCTTATACCCAATAAATACGTCACTGTCCAAGGGTTCACTGGTGAAGAGAAAATGTTGCCACTGGCCAGTGTTCTGCTGGACTGGGGTGAAACAGGGGGAATTGTACAACAGGTGGCTTTAGCCAAAACCTTAGCAGAGGGTGTGATCCTGGGCAACAATCTAAAACAGGGGATGGTATGTGCAGTTACCCATAGCCAGGTGGCAAGGGAAAATTGCATTCCCTGAACCCCACAGAAGCCATTGTAGAAACCACTGAGAGGCTGGTTCCCCAGCCTGTGTCTCCAGATGGGGAGACTAATGAAAAGGGGGTAGAAATTTCCCCAGTAGCAAGTAACCACACAGCTACAGAGGGTTACTCCGAAGAGGGAAGGGTGACCCATTGTCAGAGGGTTGGGATTGACAGTGATCCTGAAGGCCCTGACGCTAGTGCTAGGGACCCTAGTTTAGTGACTGAAGGGGACCTGACCCATGCCTTGGGAATGTGTGAGGGGTTCACAGCTGCTCAGAGAAGTGACCCTAATTTAGAGAAGCTGAGGGCTTGGTCAGACTCGGATGGTACGCAGGGAAGTGATGGCAGACATAAGGTTTATTGGGAAAATGGACTTATGTACACTTAGGCAATATAGACAGAGGGAAGGATGCTAGGCAGGCAGCTTGTCGTTCCCCAGGGGTATCGTGAGAAGTTGCTCAAAATTGCACATGATATTCCCTTGTCTGGTCATCTGGGAATCACGTGCACCATGCAGCAGTTAGCCCAGAATTTCTACTGGCCTAACTTCACCCAGCAGGTGAAGGAGTATTGCAGGTCTTGTCACCGGTGCCAAGAAATAGGGAAGGTGGGCAAGAAAACCCAAGCTGCCCTGATTCCATTACTCACAGTGGAGGAGCCACTCCAGAGGGTGGGAATGGATATTGTGGGGCCTTTAAATACCCCCAGCTCCTCAGGGAAGAGATTCATCCTGACTGTGGTGGATTATGCCACCTGGTACCCGGAGGCAGTCACCCTATCCTCACTGAGGACGGACAGCGTGGCAGATGCCTTACTTGGGATTTTCTCCTGTGTTGGGTTTCTGCAGAAGGTAATCACCGATCGAGGGGGTTCCTTCATGTCGGACCTGATGAAATGTTTATGGGAGAAGTGTGGGGTGGTGGAGAGATGCATGACACCATATCATCCACAAGCCAATGGTCTTATGGAACGATTCAATGGTACCCTGAAGTTAATGCTCCGGGTGTTTGCTGAACTCCAGGAAGTCTTGCAGGTTTGCATCTTTCCAGTGGAGAAGTAACACTTTCTTGGCCACTAAGAGCCCCATATTAATTAGGATTAGGTGAGTATTTATCATATCATATTCAGAATCTAAACCAAAAATCACAATTCCAATGTCCAAGGGAAAATCACAACCAATAATGTTTCCAAAAACTGTTAAAATATTTTGCCAAAAAAAGACTTATCCTGGAACATGATGCCAACATATGTAATAGGGAGCCTTTTTCTACTAGCCATCTTTGGCACCCATCTGACAAAATGGCTTCCATTTTATTAAGCCTTGTTGGTGTGAGATAGGTCCAATGGATAGTATTTATATGAATTTGCCTTAGTCAATTATTCTTTATTTTTAGTCTATCAAAATCTATGATTCTTTCCCAGCTAGTTCCCGATATTATCCAAGCTCTCTCTCTTTTCCCATGAATTCTTTAACATTGATAAAGAAATAGTGGCATTGTAATTAAGGAGTTTATACAGAGCTGTAATAACATGCTTAGCAGAGTTTAAATTTAGAATAGTCTTTTCCAGCTTAGATAAGGTCAGAATTGTCCAGCTTCTGTTTTTCTTGAAAACAAAGCTCTTTACCCGAAGATATGGAAAAATTGCCCTATGTAAAAGATTACAATTCTGCTGCAAAGCTTGAAAAGACATGAAACCATTTTCATTAAAGAAATTATCTAATAGAGATATACCTTTATTATAAAATTATGTCTTTATTAATCCACCTGACATAGAGGGAGGGCAGTACATATTATTTAAAATTGGAGTATGTCTAGAGAGATATTTTGAATCCTCCAATATTTTTGTGTGACATTCCAAATATGATTGGTAACTTTTGTTGTAGATAAAATATTATTGTAAGAGTTTGATTTATGTAAAGTAACCATTAATGCTTGTATAAGAATAGTAAATGGAATGTTGACTTCTTCAGTTTGAAAATAAGCAATTGCTACCATACCCCCTTAAACCAGTGGTACAAACATTATAGTTGAGCAGACAAATAATAATACCAGAAGTTCGGTTGTGCCAACCACCCCCTTTCTTTAGGAAGATATAGCTTTTTTTAAAGCTATTCTAGGTTGTTTCTGTTTCCATAGAAATTTTCTGACAAGTTTATCTAATTCATCAAAGAAAGCTTGAGGAATTATTATAGATAAGGTTTGAAAAAGAAACAACAGCCTCAGCAAGATATTCACTTTCAGAACATTTACTCTACCAATAAGGACTAATGGTAGCAATAGCCAAAGTTCTAGACCTTGTTTAATTTTTTCCAGAACTGGTGTATAATTTAGAGTATAAAGGAGTTTATTATCAATAGAGATTTGCACCCCAAATATCTCATAGATTGCTTACGTAATTTTGACAATGGATGACCCTGTGATAAACCAATCTTATCTGACAGAAACAGTGCTTCACTCTCACCCCCAACTCATTTTGTACCCTGATAATTTGCTAAAATTAGAGAATAAATCTAACAATAAGGAACACGTCTTCTCTAGTTCTGATATGAAAAGTAAAATATCACCGGCGTATAGGGCTATTTTATTAATCTGATTATTTAATCAAATTACTTTTTCTAACCTGAATTGCCAGAGGTTCCAAAAATATCACAAAGAGTAAGGGGGATAGTGGACACCCCTGCCTAGTTCCATGAGAGAGAGATTGAAAAAATCAAAGATAATTTGATTAGTTTTAATTTTAATCCGAGGTTTAGAATTTATTTTGATCTAATCCAAAAATCTTCCCTCCATTCCAAAGGCCTTCTAAAGAAATTAAGTTCAAAAAGAAATTGCCATTGTGCCCTATCGAAGGCCTTTTCTGCATCAAGAGGCAGGATGATGGTATCAGAATTGTGGGTGCATTCTATAAGGGTCATGACTCTCCTGATGTAATGTTGGAGTTTTCTTCCTTCAACAAAGCCAGTCTGATCGCTATGCATAATCTTTGGAATGATGGTGGATAATCTATTTGCTAACATTTTCACAAATATTTTGTAATCATTATTTAATAAAGAAACTGGTCTATATGATTTGCATTGGTCTGGAGGTTTATCTTTTTTTAATAATAATGAGATAGTGGCTTTGTTGAAGGAAGGACCTCACTGTCATGTATAATCTGAAAAAGCTGCTCCAGAACAGAAACCAAGATGTCATTTAGTTGTTTTTTTTTTTATTCTGCTGGAAAACCATCTGGACCTGGTGATTTCCCATTTTCGAAGATTATTTTTAACTTCTGATATTTCCATAGCTGTTATAGCTTTGTGAAGAATTTTTTTCCATATTATATTTTTTCACTATGTATTTTATGTGTTTTTTCCCATTTTTCACCTGTCCCCAGTCCCAGACATGCACGCCACATTCCGAGACACCCTCCCGACTTGCCACCACCCTCCCACCTGTGCTGCCACTGGACCTCCACCCAGTGACAGCGGAACTATGGGGGGAGGCAACCACCCCAGGAGAGGAGAGCTGCTATTAGGCACGCGATCCTGCTCTGCCCCTTCACCCTGTGCTGGCACCCCAACGAACCAAGGTAGTTCCTGAACCCGGGTCGCTGGCATGGCGTGAGGTGTGGTGTCCACCACCTCAACCCTCAGCGCCACTGGGGTGACATTCATATTCTGATATTTGTGGTATGTTTATCTTTTTTAAATAAGAATGTTTATTTGATTCAGTTATAGAGTGATCTGCATGATAGAGTTTTGAATAAAATTCTTTAAATTCTTTATTAATTTCAGTTGGATTTGTAATTAGTTTACCTTCTGATGAAATGTTTTTCAGTTCTATTCTGATTTTGTTTATCTTTCAGTTGATAGGCCAGTAGCTTATGTGGAGTGTCTGCAAAAAAAATAATATTTGGCTCTGACTCTATACATCTGCCTTTCTGCCCTACTGTTCAATAACCTCTCAACTCTTTCTTTTATATGCAGAACTTTTATTTTGTTCAGAACCAGTCTGTGCATGAAGTACATCTGCTACAATTAGTTCTGATTCAAAGTGAATGATAATGCCAAAGGTGCAGCAATTTTTGTTAAAAAAAAAAAAAAACCTTCGGCCTCATATACTTAAGACAAACATTGATCCTGGTGGTCACTGGGTAAGTGGTAAATTTTCTATAGCTGATGCACAACTGAATATATTTAGTCTCAATGGCCCTAATGAAGAAGACCCCGCTTTCTTCACGGATTTATTTTTGCAGGTTGCTTCCTGTGATGCTCTATGCATCATAGGAGGAAACTTCAATTTAACTCTTTCCTTGATGAAGCATGTTCTGCACCAGAACATAAAGCAAAAACAGTGAAAATAGTTATTAACGATATGCAAGATTTAGCACTATCAAACGCTTTTCAATTTTCTCATCCAACTATGTCCAGATTCTCCTACTTTTCAAAAACTTACAATTCTTTCTCTGGAATAGATTTTTTCTGGTATCTAGTAGCTTATTGTGTAAGATAGACTTTGTCAGGTACAATTCCATAATAATTTCAGATTATGCTTCATGCTATATGGATTTAAATATATCATCACCATTATTAGGCCACCCTAGAAATAGGACCTTAGACAATTCTTTATGGCAGGAGGAACAATTTTCATTAATGTTGCAAAGAGAAACTACTTTTTTTTTTACTTAGAAATACATCCGAAGGAGGCGCTAAAGAGCACACCTATGAAGTGGACGCATTTTTCCACTGCTCCCTGAATACACCAAACTTAGAGTCTTAAAATAACTACTTAAAATAAAAAATGATATACGATTTTGGTATCATCAGCCAGAAGAATATCTGAGGAATGCATAGTAGTAATTCTAGAAGATGGGCTGCACTAATAAAGGAGCTCCAAGCGGATCGAGACTACCACCATCGACGGACCAACAGGCCCTAACGGCAGCGACCACGAGTACAGTTCCTGATCCCCCCTGGAAAGCGCTACAATTATCGATGCAGGCCTTAGATGAAAAAGTTGGTGCCATTCTGCAGCGTATGGGGGAACAAGATGTCAAGATCAAGCTGGCAACTAAAACAGCTGCATCGGCTGAGACCCAGGCAAATAAAGCCCTTACCATTACCACTAAACTGATGCAGGAAAATGCACAACTTAGATATCGACTAGAGGCATTAGAAAATGCTCAGCGTGCCTCCAACCTTCGGATAGTGGGTATACCGGAGGGCAAAGATGACCCCAATCCCCTTGCCTTTCTGAAAACCTGGCTCCCTGAGACCCTTCAGTTAGAACAAGACTGGGGAAAGCACTTTCATCGGGCCTACAGAATTTCACTGTGAGTGGCAGAAGCACAGAGGGACTTACCTCGAACCATACTTTTGATAACTGATGGGGTGTCAACTAGAGACTGTGTCCTGCAGGCAGCTAAATCAGCGGAGAGATTGAATTGTAATGGCCAAACAGTTCATATCTTCCTAGACTTATCATATGCCACTAGAGCCAGGCGTAAGCAGTACGATGGGGTCCGTGCGAGGTTGAGGAGCCTGGGAGTGGTGCATTCATTGTTCTTGCCAGCGTGGCTGAGGATTTTTTATGGAGGCCGTACTTATCAATTTATGGACCCGGTGGAGGCAGGAAAGAGGATGGAGCTGATACAAAGAGAGTTTGAGGCTGCACAAGGGTCCAGAATAGATGACCATAGTTCCGATGAGTCAGAAGAGACTACTTGAATCATATTGGACTGATTATTGACTGGTATAAGGAAAGCGATCCAGCTTTCGATAAAAAGCAGCAGTGTAAACTAACTTGGCCATAGAAAAGTAGTTAGCTAAGTTCATATTTGTTTTGGAGAGTCTGTGTAAATGCTAGAAATGTTTGGATAAATATTTTAGGGAAGGGGTCATATCAACTTTTATGTTGAGGCATTGTATGATGGAGGGTCTTGATAATACTAAGCTGACCACCTAAATTATGTAGGGTGCAGCCATCCGTATTATTTATTTTGTTAAAAGCACAACTTCTGTTTGGATTCCCCCATATATGCTTAACCATTATTTGCTCAGATTACTGGTGACTACTCCACAGGATGGATCCTGAGTGTTATGATGATGTCTGGCAAACGGTTTACTTTGTATTGTATTTACTAAATGCAATAAATATAAAGTTAAAAAAAAAAAAAAGAAATACATCTGAAGATGCTTATATTTTTTCAATATGGGACTCACTGAAAATATTTTTGAGAGGTTGTATTATTTCCTGTTAATAAAAGAAAGAAGAATCAGGAAACTATCAAATTCCACTCTTAATAGGCAGCTTGGAACATATTTTGAAAGTCATAAGACATTTATATAATGAATTCAAAATATTATTAAACTATTTTTTCAGCCCAGTAACCCAAATCTCACATCCATATGAAGTATTTGCTCTTCACTTAACATTGATGACTTGGAGAGCTACTTTTATGCACTTACCCCCAAACTGATAATTAAATTTAAAAATGCCTCCAGTATTTTGTTTTATTTTGCTTTGTTCCCAATTATGGTGATGGGTCCCATGCAGATTAGCAGAGAAATCAATCCCCAAATAGTCATAAATATTTACATTCTGGAATTTCTCTCCATACAAAGAAACATTTCTCTTTGTCTTTTGCTGCTGTCTTATGTAGGTTTTTGTAATATTTATTTATAGACTTGAATTTTTTTTTTTACGAAGTTCAGCAAATTTATCTAGCTTCCTCTGAAGGCCTGTCCTTGTGGTTGCTTAAAAGACTACATCATCTGCATAAGCTAGGCAGCTTACATTTTTATCTAACAATTTAGGGTTATAGTAGTCAGGGTGATTCAGATTTAACCAGACAGGGTTAATGAAAATGTTAAAAAGAAACAGTGCTGAAAGACTGCCCTGCTTTACTCCAAAGTTCATAGGAAATGTTGGTGTTACATCTCTGTTTACTCTGGACAGGACACATGCCCAGGCATTTGTATACAGTATAAACATTTAACAATCAGGAACAAGTCAGTAGGTAAGCGAATGGATTCCATCTCTTTTCATAACATTTGTCTGATTACCTTGTCAAATGTTGGGGACAAGTAAGCAATAATATCTGATAGGGTGGGTGGGTGGTATTGGGAAATACCGGACCACCAAGGGGCATAATGAGGCCTGTCACCACAGGTAGAGGGCCTTATAGCCCTTGGAAGGTCTAGTATTTCTCAATCCCACCCACCCTAGAGGGTATTATTGCACTAGAAAATGGCACAGTATTTTTATATGTTTATATATAAAATATATATAACATATAAAACACAGCACCAGACGGTTTCTGTTCAGGCAATTAAATGACCTTCCTCGATAGCTTAGAGATCGAAAGACCTCGCTCCATCTTGGTCCTTCTTGATCTCTCTGCAGCATTTGATACTGTGGACCATGTAGTGCTGTTGGATTGCCTGTGGCTTATCTGTGGACTGTCAGGGACTGTCCTCAGATGGTTTCGATCTTACCTCATGGGTAGGACTCAGAGAGTGGTGTCTGGGGTTTGTACCTCAGCTCCATTCTCCCTACCCTGTGGAGTTCTGCAGGGATCCATTCTAGTGCCCATGTTGTCTGCAGTGTATATGCTGCCATTGGGAGCGGTTATTAGATGGTATGGCTTGAGTTTTCACTGCTATGCAGATGATATTCAGCTATACATGTCTTTTGTCCCTGAACAAGATGATGCTGTCTCGGTGCTTAACAGCTGTCTGACTGAAACTCAGGCCTGGATGAATGTGAGCTGGCTAAGGTTGAACCCTGAAAAAACTGAGGTGTTGGTTGTGAACCCGGGACATTGTGATGCGGGTATGTTGGCAGGTTTACCTTCGGGTTTGTGGCTTGGAGGTGTCCAGCTAGCTACTTCAGACCAGGTGCGGAACCTGGGCGTTATGTTTGATGACTGTCTGACCTTAAAATTACAGGTGTCAGCAGTTGTTAAAACTTCTTTTTACCATCTGAGAAATATCACCTGGGTGAAACATCTGGTTCCTCCCGATGATCTTCCAACGTTGGTTCACGCCTTTGTTACCTCCCGCCTTGTCTACTGCAATGCCCTTTACCTAGGGCTGCCGGGGGTTGATATCCACTGCTTGCAGCTGGTGCAGAACATGGCAGCCAGGCTTTTGACTGGTGCTTCAAGAGCCAGTCATATGATGCCTGTGCTTCACGGTCTGCACTGGCTGCCAATATAGTGGCAGATCACCTTTAAGGTTGCTTTGTTAACCTTTAAGGCCATACACGGCCAGGGACCGAGTCACCTGAAAGATCTCCTTTGTCCCTACTGTCCCCTTCGTCCTCTCCGATCCACTGATGAGGGATTGCTAGAGGTTCCCAGGGTACATTTGCAGACATCGGGAGCAAGGGCATTTAGCTTTGTTGCTCCGTCCCTGTGGAATTCTCTACCTCATCGGGTATGAGATTGCCTAACCGTCCAGAGTTTTAAAACTGCTTTAAAAACTTTTCTTTTTAACCTGGCTTTTGTTGATTAGTGGGGTTATTTTAGTTTGTTATAGAAACATAGACTTTGATGGCAGATAAGGACCACTTGGCCCACCCAGTCTGCCCATTTCCCTACCTACTGGATAAGCTGCAGATTCTAGTTAACCAACAGCCTACTTCCTGCAACCCCCCACTATAATTGCCTTGTGTCTGTCCCATGCATGTTTGAATTCCCCCACTGTTTTAGACCCAACGACACCTCCTCAGGAAGGCTGTTCCATGTATCCACCACTCTCTCCATGAAAAAAAATTTCCTCACATTACCCCTGAGCCGTCCCCCCTCTATCTTTAAATTGTGCCCCCTTGTTCTTACACATCTCTTTTTCAGAAAGATGCTACCCTCCTGGACTTTGTTGATTCCCTTCAGGTACTTGAACGTTTCTATCATGTCCCCCGTCCCTCCTTTCATCAAGAGTATACATATTAAGCTCTCTCAGTCTGTCTTCATATGGTTTCTGCTGCAGACCCTGCACCATTTTAGTTGCCCTACTCTGGACTGCTTCCATCCTGTCTATGTCTTTGCATAGATGAGGTCTCCAAAACTGCACACAGTACTCCAGATGGGGTCTCACCAACTGTCTGTATAGAGGGATAACCACTTCCCTTTTTCTACTTGTGATGCCCCTTCCTATGCATCCCAGTATCCCCCTGGCTCTCCTTACCGACTTTTCACATTGCTTACCCACTTTTAGGTCATCTGATATGACTACCCCCAGGTCCCTTTCCATTTTTGTTGTTGTTAGTACCTCCTCTGCTATTGTGTACTCTTCTCCTGGGTTTTTGTTTCCCAGGTGCATTACTTTGCACTTCTTTGTATTGAATCTAAGTTGCCACATGTCTGACCATTCCTACAACCTTGCCAAGTCCCTTCTCATCTTTTCTTCCCCCTCCTTGTGTATCAACTCTGTTACAGATCTTCGTGTCATCTGCAAAGAGGCATACCTTTCCCTCCAGACCCTCTGCAATGTCACCTATAAAGATGTTAAAGAGGACTGGACCCAGTACTGAGCCATGAGGTATTCCGCTAGTAACCCCCCTTTCTTCGGAATGTGTTCCATTCACTGTTACCTTCTGTGTCCTGTTGTGCAGCCAGTCTGCTACCCAGGCTACCACCCTGGGACCCACTCCCAGGCTGGCTAACTTGATTATTAATCTTTTGTGCGGGACTGTGTCAAATACCTTGCTAAAGTCTAGGTAGGGCCATATCCACAGCCCCTCCCTGGTCTATTACTTTGGTCACCCAGTGCCAACAAATCAGATTCATCTGACATGACCTTCCTGCTGTAAGCATGCTGCTTTGGGTCCTGTGCCCCCTGGTCTCTAGGCACGCAACAATTCTTTCTTTCAGAAGTGATTCCATTATTTTCTCTACCACTGAGGTCAAACTTACAGGTCTGTAGTTTCCTGCTTCTGCCTTGCTCCCACTTTTGTGAAGGGGAATCACATCTGCCCTCCTCCAGTCCTCAGGTACCGCCCCATCCTGCCATGATTTGTTAGAAAGCGTGGTCAGTGGTGTCACTAGGTCCTCCCTTAGTTCTTTTAGGATTCTGGGGTGAATCCTGTCAGGCCCCATTGCTTTGTCCACCTTGAGTTTTAGGAGTTCTTTGAGGACTCTTTCTTCTGTGAATGGACTGGTGTCAACCCCCCTACCCAGAGTGCTTCTATTGTCTGGTTTAGGTAACTCCTCCTCATCTTCTTTTGTGAATACTGAGCAAAAGTATTCATTCAGTATCTCTGCCTTTTCACTGTCTCCCTCTGCCCACCTCCCCTCTCCTTTATTAATCTTCACTATCCCTCCCTTAACCTTTCTATGCTCCCTAATGTACCTATAAAAGGTTTTATCCCCCATCTTAACTGAGTTGGCTGAATTGACCATTTTTTCCTCGGTTTGGGCCTTTGCTAGTCTGACTGCCTTCCTCACTTCTTTCTGCTTTAGTTATGCTGCTATTATACTGTTTTCTGTTGGAATTTATATGTTTGTTTATAATAATTTATTTTATTTTATGTATTTTATTGTATAGTTGCCTTGGTTTTAAAAAGGTGCCTTTTTATAAATAAAACTGATATGATATGATATGATATGATATGATATGATATATGTAAATGGTCTTACTGTTTTGATGTTTTTTTTGTTGATAAAATAGTTCCTCCAGCTGCCTTTGGATACTGCTTTTTTTTTAAACCTAAGGATTTATGCACTGATGGAGCCTCTATAATTTGAGCTGGTTGTCTTGGTTTCGTGCCTGCCCCCCCTCCACCCACCATGGATAGTCGCAGGAATTGATTTGCAATTGTTTATTTAAATGTATTTTTATTTTATTTTATTTATTTATTGCACCATTGTGTTAGTTACAAATTGGGGAGTCTGACAGAGGAGCAGTGGTGATGTTCAGGAGAGTTTGGTGGAGGAGCGGTGGTGGCGGTTGGGTGAGCTGGATGGGAATGAATTGAAACAAAAGGCTGCCTTGCAGAGGTATTTTCTTTTATTTTTTAAAGCTTCATCTTTGACTGTGCTACTAAGCTATGAAACAGGTGGGAGAACTACTTCTGCCAGACAGACTCTTTGGAAGCACTGCTGTGTATGAGGAGAGTGCTACTTCCCCATTTTCCATAATGCAGATGGACATCTATCTCTGGTATGGAAATCAAAGAAAGTACCACTGCTCTTACACAGTAGTGTTACCAGACATAGCGCACTATGTCTTGCTTTGAAGAAAATTCCGATCGAGTAACTGCTTTTTCCCCCCATTTATTTCAGGATTTGTCTTTATATGTGGCTGCTGTTTTCTTTTCATTCTGTAAAATAAAAAAGAGATGGGAGGTTTTGGCCAGAGTGGCACACTAAGTGGGGGAAAATGGCAGCTGCTGGCTCTGGAAATTTGTGGTACCCATGGATACCCTCAGTATTGGGGCACCCAAATTGGCACTTGTTTTAAGTGGACATTTATTGAAAGTTAAGAGATGGGCATGGCAGACCTGAAGAGAAGATAAGGGCGTGGCAGACCAACACTAAATGCCACACGTTGTGGAGCATGATCCTCCAATTGCTGTGGTGGCTATTTTGGAAGGGGCAATGAAACAAGAAGATCCCAGCTGCATGGCAACATTCAGGTGGCCATCTTTGGTAAGGGCATCAGCTTGCTTCTAAATGGCTTCAGCCCATAGGAATTAATAGCCGCCAGCTTTAAAAAAGGCAAACCCTGGCCCGGTGGCAATGAGGGTTGAGACGTTGAATGCCACACCACATGCCATGCTGCCAACCCAAGTTCGAGAGCAAGCTTGAGCCACCAGGGGTCAGCCGGGAGGGGAAGGTGAGGAGCTGGATTGAGCTGCCATAAGGCAGCTCTCCTCTCTGGGGAGGGATGTGGGGTTTCTCCTACTCTCAGTTGCTACCCGGTGAAGGATAGGTGGCAGCACCAAGCCACAAGGAAAACTTGGCATTAGGCCAGGTAGGAGGAAGGGGTCTTTACCAGAGCCATGGAGCATATGCATGCCTCTACGAGCATGCACATCTATGTCCTGGGGTCCCATGATAATGGGGCAGAAAAAAACAGACAAAATACCATGACTCCCCCAGTGCCAAGTAGGCAAAAGGTGGCAGTGGGGGGGTCAAAAAGCAATATAGAAAAGAAAAAAGGCAAACCATATTGAAATGAATGGAATCTGGCCTGCTGGCGCAGTGGTTGGATTTCTGCCTGCGACACCGATGACCCAGATTCAGGCATGGACTCGGATGTCAGAGGGCCAGCAAGGGGGAGCTAGCTTGAGCATCAAGTGACTGCTCGTCATCTCCTGGGAAGGAGGAGGGCTTCACGGCTCAGTGTTTGTTGGTCCCTGGTGGAGGCTGGAGGCACAGCAACACATTGGGCCTTGCTGTGGGAGGGAGCGTGGCAGACGTCAGCTTGCGCCTTGACATCACGTGGCACATCACGCTCCCCAAGAAAACAGGAAAAAAGTCGCCCACCTGGCCAGCTGGATGACAGCTGCTGGTCCCCTCCACATTCCCAAAGCCCAGACAAGAGCATCCATGCCAATCTCCGCTGTACCCAGGATACATTGGAAGCCCTCAAGGATGACTGTCCTCCCCTAACAGCCTTCCACTGGAGTAGGGGCCCACCTGACAAAGGGTTACATCGGGTTACCGGAGGATACAGCGATTGGGGCGGTGGATTGTTCGGGACTCAGCAGCGGTGGTACGGGCCTTGGCTGGCCTAAAGGAGTGGATGGCCAGGAGGTCAGAGGAGCAAAAAAAAAGAAAAAAAAAATGAATGGACACTGACACAAAAAGCTGAATTTCACAAAGAAATCTTTATTTGAATAACAAAACAGAAGGATTGAGGTCAGGCTTGTTTACTAAAGAAGTTACTTGATGGACTTTGCTTACACATAATTATATTACTGATCATGACAACATTTTCCCTGCGGCACTCCATCTACTCCATGATGTCCCATTCTCTGCATTACAGCAGTTCCTTCTCATCCTTACAACCTCCGATCTATCAAGTGAAGATCTCCCACAATGACCATGTCCAACAAAGAAAGAAATAGGTGCAGAAGCATCCAGAGTCCTACCTTCACCTACCTGAAGGGTATGAGGCTACAAAATAGCAACCTTCCTGCAGGACATGCAGTCCTCCATCTTATCACAGGGAATGTCAGCTATGCAACCCATTCAAAATTACCTTGCCTACATTAAAACTGTTTCACCACACTACACAGTGCATACCAGCCTACAGCCATCACCCTTCACAGCCTTGCCTCATGAAGATTCTGTCGACTGGCTCAAGCAGTTCCAAGCCTGGATTGCCTTCAGTGGTTGGACGGATCCCCTGTATATCTCCAAAGCCTTATGCTTGCTTCTGAGAGGGACTGCCATTTCCTGGTTCAGTGCACTTCCAGAACAAGTTAAAAGAAATACCGCCATCCTGTATGCAACTTTTAACAATCACTTCATCCAAGCACATCCACCCTGATTCCTGTAGCGACGGCTGTGGGAACACACCATGCAGCCCTCTGAATCTTCCGGAAGCCTTCATAGTGGACACTGAGTCATGCTGCAAATGTCTACAGAAAACAAAGGATCAAATTACAGCCCTCATCTGGGGACTGCTCCCACAGCTTTCTTTTGTAGTCCAGCAGAAGCCAACAAACTGGATGGACACTATCCAAGTTGCACTGCTTGAACAGGAATCCATATCAATGTTCCAAGCCACCAGTGTGCAAGGATCTCAGTCATCACAAATGGCCACACTCACAACATGTGTCCAGCAGCAACATGCAGTGAAAGACAAACTCATCACATCTGTCAATAATTTACAGCTGAGCTCATCTTTTTCCTCTGCTACCTCTGTCAAAGCTCTGCAACTGCCTCAACAGCCACCTGCTCAACCATCACCTTCTCAAGAGCTTGTTTTTTGCCAGTGGTGTGGATTCAGAGGACACTCTTCTGCGGTTTGCAGAAAGCCAAAGTAGGACAATAGTAATGATAGGAACCAAAGATGGCCACTGTAGTACCATCAGCAAGATAAATGTAAATACTCACAGAATCAGGGAAATGAATGTTGCCCAACAAACTAGGGGATTTTGTTGGGCAGGGGGAACATCTAAACTGACTGTCTTTCTGATTCTCTGAATTCACATAAACAGCATCCTCCCACTCCAAGAACCAACTATGGCACCCTCTCACCCCATGTCTCTAGCTGATTTAAAGTACATAATCACAGCAAACGCTGTTGCAGTACCTATCATGGGCATCATCGATCTCTAGCTACACTTTGATTCATAGTAAGCTGCTGTCAAGGTCTATCCAGTGCTTGATCTACAACCATCAGTGATTCTTGGCATGGACTTTCTAAAATATCACAAAACTATCTGGACTTTGCTTCAAATAAACTATGACTAGATCCCCGGAGGCAACTTGCAGCTACAGACTCAGTCACTGTGCCTCCTAAGACAAAGAAGGTTTTGATTGCCAAGATTCAAAGTGAACCACTCCCCAAGGTTTTGTTAGCATTCCCAAAGAATCCCTCATTATGCATTCTTCATGTCTTCTTCTGGGAAACACCTTGTCTGCTCTGCACAATGGTGCAGTATTCCAAAAATGCTATAACTTTACAGATGAGACAATTGTCATCTTCAGGGGTGTCAATGTCAGAAAGTTTGTCTGCTTGTCTACTGGGGGCCTGCTCCCCCTCATGCAAGAACCTCAGCCTAGTTCTACCATCTCTACACCCGTCAGTGCTACCACCACCACTCCAGCTTCACCAGTGTTATCCCTCAGTAAATGACTATCCTGTTCCAAGCTTCCAGCATCTCTGACAGAGAAGCAACAGCGTTTAGACTTTCTGGAGCACTACCCAGATGTCATTGTTAGTACAGATAACAAGTCTGAATGTTGTGATATCCTGCAACACACCACTGAGGTGCAACACAGCCAGAAACTCTATCCGTCAACAAGCCTACAAAGTGGGACACAAACAGACACATGTCCCAGAAGACATAATCAAGGACATGCTGGAACAAAACATCACTGAAGGATCTACAAGTCCTTGGGGTACACCATGCCTGCTGGTGGCAAAGAAAGACAAGGGGTAGCACTTTGTTGTAAACTAAAGGAAGCTCAATGCCTGCACAGTGCAGGATGCTCATCCTTACCCACAACACAGGATGCCTTAGAGAGTCTTGGAGCTGCCAGCCCAACCTACTTCACCACTCTGATCTTCAAAGTGGGTTCTGCCAAGTCATCATTGATCCAGCTTCTCATCCATACACAGCTTGGTGCTGTCACTTTGGACTTTTTCCATTCAAAAGACTGCATATGGGACTGCAGAACAGTCCAGTTACATTCCAGCATGTTATGGAAATCGTACTACATGGGTTGCCTTGGAAATCTTGCCTAATCTACCTGGAGGATATTACTGTCTTCAGCAGAATGTTTCTGGAATACTTCCAACACCTCAAAAGAAGTGTATGAACACCTCCGATGAGCCAACGTCATGCTTCAGTCAGAAAAGTGTTGTTTTGCATAGCATTAAATTAATTAGCTAGAATTTGTTAGTTCTCAAGGTACATCTCCAGACCCAGACAAGCTCTATGCAGTCAAAGACTATACAGAACCTAACAACCTCAAAGACCTCAGAGCATTACTAGGCCTGTCTGGATCTTACAAAAATATTATCAGTAACCATGCCAAGATTGCAGCTCCACTGTACACCCTCACCAAAAAAAGGATGTAAATGTACATGAACTTCTGAGTGCAAAGAGGCCTTTGCTACCTTAAAAGACAAACTGATCTCCACTCCACTATCGGGCTACCCAAGGTTCTACCAACCCTTCAAACTACACAGATGCTGGTTCTTTTGCAGTGAGTGCTGTGCTATGTCAGGTTCAAGACAGAACAGAACAAGCTGTTTCCTACAGCAGGCACCCTCTTTCTTCTCCTTAGCACAACTATGGCATTACAGAAAAAGAATGCCTAGTGATGGTATTTGGTGTAAAGAAATTTGACTGTTACCTTCACTACTTCTTGTTCACAGCTATCGTTGATCACTCAGCCCTCAGACGGTTGTTTGATATGAAGGAACCAGTAGCAAAGTTTCCCCAATGGATTGCCGTGCTGCAATCCTACTACCTTTGAAATTTAATACAGGTCAAGTTGAGTTCACTCCAGTGCAGAAGGCGTCAGCCAAACACAGTATCTCTCTGAATCACCCCCAATAGATGAGGAATCCTATTTAGCGCTTCCTTTCCATGCCACAGACGTGCTTCCTGTGGACAGTCCTACAGCACCCCAAGTTGCAATACTGCTCCAAAATGCATCTTCAGAAAGCAGCAACACTCTTCAGTTACTGCAATCCGCCACACAACTTACTGCCTCAGCATCTGCACTCTCCCTGGCAACTGTCAAAACTCAAACAGCACATCCTCAGTTCTTGGACATAATCGCTTACTTAGAGCCTGAAAATCTTCTGCAACAGAGGTAACATCACCAGGATGTTCTTTACCTAGCTTCACAATACTTTCTCAATGGCGGTGTGCTTTTTCACATCTGGATCAAGGAAGCCAAGGGCCTCTGCACAGACAGAGCTCATGTACAGTAAGTTGTGCCTGCCTCTACAATCAATGAAGTTCTTATCTCCAGTCATGCCTTTCCACATTCTGGAGGTCATATGGGAATCCACAGAAGTCTTGAAAAGACAAGGCTTCAGTTCTGCTGGCCTTATATGAACAACAACGTTGTCCAATTTGTCATATCCTTCCAGCATTGTTCCCAGAAAAAGACTCCTACCAAACCAACAAAGGTACATCTCATTCCAATGCCTGTAGCCACAGAGCCATTTCAACAAGTCAACACAGACATTCTTGAACCTTTACCAACATGCTCTTACTCTGATAACAAATAAATTCTTGTTTTTGTGGAGTACCTAATGAAGTACTTAGAGCTAATCCAACTAAAGGACATTAAAGCTGCTACAGTAGCTAATGCCTTCCTCAACACAGTTATTTGCCATCCCAGTACCTCCCTGTACCTGCGTTCAGACAGAGGCACTAAGTACCTTTCTACCATTGTTCAGGAAACTTGCAAACTCCTTAACATAAAAAAGGCTTACACAACAAGCTATCAACTGCAATGTAATGGACAAAGAAAAAAAAGCCTACCGTTCTAAACATACTCTCCAAGTACCTGGATGAAACTCACATCACTTATAGATTCATAGATATGTGTCGGCAGAAAAGGACCTTCTTGGCCCACCTAGTCTGCCCATTCCCCACCTCTTTACTTGCCCCCCCATAGATTCCACCCTCCACTCTCTAATCAACCCCTTGTGTTTGTCCCATGCTAGCTTGAATCCCTCCACAGATTTGGCCCCCACCACTTCCTCTGGCAGACTGTTTCAGGGTGCCATGACCCTCTCAGTGAAGAAACGCCTCCTCACATTCCCCTTACACCTACCCCCTCCACCATCAGTCCATGCCCTCTAGTTCTAGTGCCTATCTTTCCTGTGAATAAGCTCCCCCAACTTTATTGATCCCCCTACACATACCTGAATGTCTCTATCATGTCCCCCCTCTCCCTCCTGATCTCCAGCAGGTACAAATCCAGCATCCTCATCTTCTCTTCATATGGCTTTCCACTTAGCTCATGCACCATCTTGGTGGTCCTTCTCTGTACTCTTTCCATGCCATCTATATCTTTCATAGGTGAGCCCTCCAGAACTGAACCCTGCACTCCAGGTGGGGCCTCACCATGGATTTGTAAAGTGGCATCAGCATCTTCAATTAGTTATCTCTCTCCCTATGTATGCCAGCATTCTGTTCACTTTGCCCACTGCCTTGCTGCATTGTGTCCCCACCTTAAGGTTGTTTGTGATTATGATTCCTAGATCCTTCGCCTGCTCAGTTGCTTTCATTTCCTCCCCCCCCCACGTTTATACTTTGCTTGAGGATTATTCTGCCCCATGTGTATCACTGTGCACTTTTTTGCATTAAATTTCAGCTGCCATGTTTCCGACCACCTCTCCGGCAACCTTAGACCTTCCCTCATAGCCTCCAATCCCTCTGGTCTGTCCACCCTGCTGCAGATCTTTATATCATCTGCAAAAAGGCAGACCCTCCCCTGTAGCCCCTTGGGACCATTTTTTCCTTTTGTTTAGTTTTCCTGCAACACAGGCCCTTGTGTTGACAGTACACAGTACACAATACATTCCATTCTTCTTGGTCCATGGATGCCATCCAAGAACTCCACTGGAAATAGACCTTTCACTGCTAGAAGTTCCAAAATCAGCTTCCTCGTACACCATCCCAGTACTGGAACAGTTTGAACTTGCCAGATGTGTTGCAATAACCACAATGGGACAGAGAAAATCTGTCTTGCAGAAAATGTCGGCAACCAAGTCACATGAAACTTCATTTTCTGTGGGGGACACTGTCTGCTTGTATCGACCTCTCTTAGTTCTGAGCACCACACAAAAACTGTTTTGCCATTGGACTGGTCCTTTCTACATTGTGGAAAAGCTTTCTCCAGTTCATGTCCACCTGTGTGTCACTGAGGCACAGGTCAGGAAGCATAGGAAAAAATCAGGAGCAGTTGAAAAATTCACAAAAAGTGTTTATTAGTACTAGCAGTAACATAAAAAATAAATTGTTCTGAATAACTATTTACAAAGGCAGAATAAACAGAAGATCCATCGGAGTTTTCCTTCAGTCTCTGTGTCCCAAAACATTGCACCTCTCTCTTATAAGTCCTTGCTACCCCCTCGTTAACAAGCATCCTGTTTTTTTCTAAAATGTCCTTGTAAATTTCTAGCAGGTGCAGAAAGAACACAATGTCCCAGAACTGAGGCCCCTTCTCCATAGCTTCTGAAAAACGGCTTAAAAAGTGCTCTCAGGTTAACCCCCCTTGAGTTCCCAATAGCTTTTTGCAGTCATCTCAAACTATAATTATATACATTTTAACAGTGACACTATATAGTGTATAGTAGAGTGTTGTTTTGTATAGAATTCCATCACTTTCAAAATGCTGTTGTACCACAGTTCCAAAGGTCATGAAATGTGATTCTACCCTACTGTGGTAGAACAGCATTCTAGAACATCTAGAGACTGCATGAGCAACTCTATGCACAACCAGTGTGTTTTGCCACCTCAGGGTTCTGATTCCCATGGACCTCCTGAGCTTTGCTGTTGAAGTCAGAGGGACTCAGAACCCCTCTGTGGCAGAACACACTGGTTGTGCATGGTTGCCCATCCAGTATTCTCTATATAATTTCTAAACAAAGGGATCCCAATATCAGTTACATTTCCACATAATGATTTGTATATATTTTTATACCAGCAGATATGTAAGGGAGGAAAAAGACAGAAACAGCAAAGGAAGACTGAGAGACAGTGAGAAGCAGAGAATTGCAAGACTGTCAGGGTGATCAAGTCCTAGGTCTTATGAGAAAATCTGGTTGTGCAACTGGACAGACAAGAGACAGGAAAGGAAAGAACAGAACAGATCCCTGCATTCAAACGCTCCGTAACAACTGGGACAGGGTCCTATCCAATCCTGTCACATACACCTACTCCTTAAGAGGGAACCTGTTTTATTAAACAGGTTTCCAAAACTTTCTATTAAGTCTCTACTAATATTAGCGCCTAACTTTCAGAAATTAAGCACATGTGCAGTATCCTTTTTTCTATAACAGTACAGCAAACTGAAAATTTTAAACTCATACATTTGTTTTTCAGCCTTCAGAACCCTCAATTCCTGATCCATATCTTGACAGAAAATCAGTATTGCTATTCTCTTTACCAGATTTGTGTGTCACCTTGCATTTAAATGGCTGTAGTGCCAGGTACCACCTTGTGATTCTGGAATTATCTTTCATTTGGTTAAGCCAGCAGAGAGGATTGTGACCTGTCATAAGTACAAAGTCAGTTCCTAGCAAATAAAACTTAAGGGACTCCATGGCCTACTTTGCAGCTAAACATTCCTTTTCAATGGTGGAGTACCTTTTTTCTCTGTCATGCAGCTTCCTATTTATGTACAGAATAGGGTGTTCCATCCCATCTGTAATTGACTCAGGACTGCACCTAGACCTACCTCTGATGCATCTGTTTGTAACAAAGATTGTTTCTCAAAGTCTGGGCTTCTTAAAACTGGGACTGAACATAATGCAGCCTTAATGGCTTGAAAAGCTTCATTGCACTCTGGGGTCCATTTCACATTATTCAGGTACCGTTTTTTCATGAGTTCTGTGAGGGGAGTAGCTAACTCTGCAAAGTTGAGAACAAATCTCTGATAATAACCAGCCAGCCCTAAAAATGACCTGACATGTTTCTTGGTTTTAGGGACAGGGCTGTTAGCTACAGCTTCTATCTTAGAAACCTCAGGCTTGACTTCTCCATTTTCCAGAACATAGCCCAAATATCTGGTTTCCTGCATGCCCAATGCACACTTGGTAGGATTAATTGTCAGACCTGCCTTTTTGATTGATTGGATAACTGCTCATAGGTGTTCCAGGTGGCTTTTCCAGTCTGGACTGTACACCACCACATCATCCAGGTATGCAGCACAATAACCAGTATGAGAGGATAAAATTACATCCATGTAATGCTGGAATGTAGCAGGAGTGCAATGTAAACCAAAGGGCATGGTGGTGATCTGATAGAATCCAACAGGAGTGGCAAATGCAGTTTTGTCTCTGGATTCTTTAGCTACTGGGATTTGCCAGTAACTCTTGGTAAGATTGAGGGTACTGTTATACTTTGCACTCCCCAGTCTGTCCACAAAATCATCTATTTTGGGCATAGGATAACTGTAAAATTCTGACACTTGATTAAGTTTCCTAAAATCAAGGCAGATTCTAACACCCCCTTCTTTTTTGTTTACAATTACCATTGGAGATGACCAAGCACTCCTCAACTCTTCTGATACCCAGTTCTTTCATTTTTTGTATTTCTTTAACCATGTCAGCTTAACTGCTCTGGTAACCTGTATATCTTTTGCCTAATAGGGTGAGCATTCCTTGGCACTATTACGTGCTCGACCCCTTTTGCTCGGCCTGGTACTGTGATAAAAGTACTGTTAAATGTCTTTAGCAAGTTGTGAATTTCTGCGGTTTGTTCTGAGGTTAAGGAAGCATTCACCTTTACAGCATCAGCAGTTACAGTTTGTTCCAGTCTATCATAAGCTACATCAATATCTTCTTCATCAGTTTCTGGTAAAACTAGCAAAACAGCTTTTGGCATTTTTTCCGCCCATTTCTTGAGGAGGTCAGCATGGTATATCTTAGTAGGATTTTCCTGTCAGGGGTCTCAGTCTCGTAGTTAACAGTGCCAGCACGTCTAAGCACTCTATAAGGCCCTTGCCACTTCATTAACAGTTTATTTTCTGTTGTGGGTAACAGTAGCAAAACTTTTTCGCCTTGCTCAAAAACTTTTCTTTTACCCCATGGACATAATATACCTTCTGCTGCTTTGGGACCTATTCCTGATTACTATGGGTAATTTCAACATATTTGCCAGCTTCTTTCTTAAGGCACACATATAAGACACTATAGACTGTTTCTGAGTGGGGTTATCTTCCCACGTTTCTTTTATCACATCCAGTGGCCCTCTTGGCTGCCTACCATATAGCATTTCAAATGGTGAAAACCCTGTTGATGCCTGTGGCATTTCTCTGTAAGCAAAAAGTAGGTGAGGCAAGTATTGGTCCCATTTTTTTCCTTCCCTTTTACAAACCTTTTTAACATGCGTTTTAGGGTTTGATTAAAACACTCAACAAGACCATCTGTCTGAGGGTGATAAGGGGAAGTTCCTATGGCAGTGATACCTAGTAGTCTGTACAGCTCCTTAAGTAATGCAGCACCAAAATTACTACCCTGATCAGTAATAATTTCTTTAGATATGCCCACATGGCTGAAAATATTTGCAAGCTCTGCTACCACTTTTGAAGCTGTGACAGTACACATTGAAACTGCTTCTGGGTATCAAGTAGCATAGTTGCATACTACCAGGATAAATCTATTACCCTTTTTACTTTTGTCAAAAGGACCAACCACATCCATTGCAATTCTCTCAAAAGGCACATCTATTAAGGGTAGGGGCACCAGGGGCACCTTGTCTTTTCTAGTGACTGGGGCTACTTTCTGACACTCAGCACAGGAATTACAGTAGGCAGCAACATCTTCATGTATTCCAGGCCAGTAAAATCTATACAGCAGTCTGGCAAGGGTGCGATCCCTTCCTGAGTGACCAGCCATAGGACTACCATGTACTATCTGTAACAACTCTGTTCTGTACTTCTGTGGTATAACCAATTGTTCTGTCTGTCCCTGTGTCTGACGTTTAACCCAAACTCTGTACAGTAACCCATTACATTTTTTAAACATTGGTTCACCCTATTTTGGTTTCACTCCCAGCTGCTTAAAATAACCCTGAGAGAAACATTGTTAGCTAGTTCTGAAAGAAAATCGCAATCAGTTATCAGTTTAGTTTCAGCATTTTCATATGTTAACACTTTATGTCCATCAGACTTTTGTCGCCACTGTTGTTTCAGATGTCTTCTTTCTTCCCTGGACTTCCGGATCTTGGAGCTGTTCTCAAACAAGTCTGAATCAAAGTCACTGAAAGGAAAAGTGTCCCCACCATTTGAGATTTTCTTTGCCTGAGCTTTTGTTACCACTGCTGCTGAAACTGCAGGGTTCAGTTCCCCTGAGATTAACTCAGTAAACCCTGGACAGTCATTTCCAATAATCATGGGTACAGGTAACTTGGGTACTACCCCCACTTTCATTTGGTGTGACACACCTTAATGGTCAGATCTCTTGGGTGGCTGATAGTATTGAGTGTCCCCATGGATGCAGATAACACCAGTACCTGGTCCTTTTGCAGTGTTTTTCCAGCACTTCAACATGCACTAGAGTCTGTCTGCTTCCTGAATCAATGAATCCCTTTACAGTCTTATCCCCCACCTTCATATCTGTTAAATGCTTGCTCCAATTTGCCAAGGACAAATCTGCTCCAGTGTCACTCTTCTTACGGCAATTTCTTGCAATATGACCTGGCTTATTACAGTTATGGCAAATAACATCTTTGAGCACAGATTTGTTACCCCCAACAGAGTTCTTATCAGATTTGGAGTTTAAATGGAAAAAAGAGTGTCTTACTGGTGCTTGCCTGTTACCTCGCTGCTATGGCGTCTGTCTGGCCATTTGGTAGTCTATGGACAAAGAAACAGCCTTTTCCCCACATTGTGGTCGGTGTTCCTTTATCCAAAGCTGCACATCTGTAGGCAGGATGGTGATGAATTGCTGCATGGCAAATCTGTTGATGATCTGTGGGAATGTTTTGCCCTCTGGTTGGAGCCATTTTATCAGGAGTTCTCTGAGTCAGGTGAAGGCTTCTCGAGGATTGTCGACTGAGTTGTACTTCAGAGATCAAACTCTCTGCCCATAGGTGTCTCCTGAGATGTCATACCTGTTCAGGATTTCACTTTTCACCAGGTCATAGTTTTCTGATTGTGCAGTGTCCATATTGCTGTAGGCAAGTTGGGCTTTCCCTGTCATGTAGGGTACCAGTCTAATTGTCCATTGCTGCTTTCGCCATTTGCAGGCTGTGGCAACTCTTTCAAAAGTTGTCAGGTATGCCTCGATATCATTCAAGGGACACAAATTTGTAAGTTTAATGGCTTTTAAGTTGCTCGTGTTTTGTTGCTTGTCTGGATCTGTGACAGATCCTCTGTTTTTATTAGCTTGCAAGGCATCCAGCCATCGTTGCCCTGTCACTGCATCTCTTCTCTCATCTGCTGCTTCTCTTCCCGCCCCTCCTCTGTTTCTCTGTCTCTTTTTGTTGTATAGCCCACCATTTGAAAAAGGCAGTCAGGCTTTCAGGTTCTGTCACTGCTTGCTCTTTTTCCATAACTTGTGCTGGCTGTACAATATCAGCTTGGACTTCTGTCTCTGCTAGTTTGGCTGCCATTCTCCTGGTAGCCACACCTGGACTTGCTGCTGCAGAATCCATATTTTCTCTATAATTCCCTGGTACTAGGTCCAGTACCCATGCACAAAACTCCTGGCTTAGAGTATGCATGGCATAATCCCACTTAGGCTGACACCATCTGTCATCAAGCCACAGGTCAGGAAACATAGGAAAAACCAGGAGCAGTTGAAGAATTCACAAAAAGTGTTTATTAGTACTAGCAGTAACATTAAAAAACAAGTATTTGTCAATGCTGAATGCTTGCTTGCTGGCATTGGCATTGGTGAGGTATGCCTTTGGGTCATCAGGCATAACGGCCATGCCATTTCACCACACCCTATCCTGCAGACACTGACAAGTGTCTCGGTGTGCCTTGGGTGTTTGGCCCTTATGCTCACCCCATTCCGTCAGGAAATATGATGAGATGGGTGCAGTATAGGAGAATGGGGTGAACTGTGGAGCCAAAGAGCCCAAGGCACACCTCGATGCCTCTCACTGGCTGCAGGGTGTGGGTGGGGGTTGAATGGTATGAGTATTACAGGCGACAATCCCAAATCACACCCCTGATGCCTGTCAGTCGCTACAGGGTGGGGCATTATGGTCGGAAACCCTAATGCCTCAGGCGTTCATTGGTATTTTCACTCCAAATTTTCAACATGGGTTTTTTGTGAAGCCCAGCTTATGAACAGTGGCAATATCAGTTTGTTAGCCAAAAGCTGATTTTGCACAGTGACTACGGCATTTGGAACCACAGGTGCGAAAAAACATTTTGAACAGGATGTGAAAAATGACAGCTGTACTGTTCATGGGAAAGTGAAAAAATGGCAATGTTGAAAATCTGCAGAAAATGAGGTAAAAAGTCACATGGCGTGCTTAGAAACTGCGCAACGCACACCCTCAATGTCATTAGTTTGGGGAATTTTTTACAGCAGAATGTCAACACAGACATTTTGGGACCTCTGCTCATGAGCAGTGTCACTGTGATTTTCTTAATCTGTCCCGAACAGTGATTTCCCACAGCGACCACGCATTTCTGCCCAGAAAGTGTGAAAACACATTTCGGTCATGTTGTGAAAAATGACAGCTGTACTGTTCATAAGGAAGTGTGGAAAAATGCCAGTGGTGAAAATCTGGACTGAAAATATTAGAAATTCATGAACTTACAAGGGTGCATGGAAACTGCGCAATGCTCGCACGTAACACAGTCATTTCATGGACTTTTTGCACCAAATTTGTAACATAGCCATTTTAACACCTCTGCTTATGAACAGTGTCACTGTGATTTCCTTAATCTGTTCCAAACATTGATTTCGCACACCGACTGTGCCATTGTGCGCTACATGTACGGAAACACGTTTTGGGTGAGATGTGAAAAATGACAGCTGTACTGCTCATGCAGAGGTGTGGTAAAATGGCAATGTTGAAAATCTGGAGTGAAAATATTGAAAATTCATGAATTTATGAGCGTGCGTAGGAACAACGCAATGCACGCTCGTAAAACAGTCATTTGTGGGGATTTTTTTGCCAAATTTTCAACATAGCCATTTTAAGACCTCTGCTCATGAACAGTGTCATTGTGATTTTCTTAATCTGTCCCAAACATTGATTTCGCACACCGACTGCGCCATTGTGCGCTACATGCGCAGAAACACATTTTGGGTGAGAGGGAAAAAATGACAGCTGCACTGCACATAAGGAGGTGTGGTAAAATAGCAATGTTGAAAATCTGGAGTGAAAATATTGAAAATTCGTGAACTTACGAGCATGCGTAGGAACTGCTCAACGCACTCTCGTAAAACAGTCATTTTTGGGAATTTGTTCACCAAATTTTCAACATGGGTTTTTGGGAGAGTACCTCATGAACTGTGCCACTGTCATTTTGTAAATCAGTCCTGAAAGGTGGTTCCACGCAGTGACGGCAAAATCACCTTTCAGGCCCAATTAACAAAATGACAGTGACAGAATTCATGAGGTGGGGTTCCAAAAACCCCATGTTGAAAATTTGGTGAAAAAATTCCAAAAAATGTCTGAGATATGCATCAAAGTTGAAAAAAAACTATTTCTTCCATTATACAGCTTTTCTCAGTTCACGATCAGCTTTGAAAAGTGCAGACGTGTTCCCGGTCCACCGAAGAGTGTCGTGCCAGGCTCTGGAGGTAAGTATGGGGTGAGGTGGGGGAGTGTGGGGAAGAAAGGTGCACAGAGGGTGGGGCTCAAGACAGTCAGTGACAGACCGTTCTTTCTTTGTAGGTGTTTCTTTCTTTTAGGAAGATGATGCAGGATGTTTGCCATGCTGGGGTGGGCTCCCAGCATGGCAGCTGCAAGTTTTTTTGGGGGGCAGCGGAGCCAACAGGGCATTGGGCACCCCTGTCGGCCATAGAGAGCTTTGCCATACTGTGGTGGGCTCCCAGCGTGGCACCTGGAAGTGTGTTTGGGGGGCAGCAGATGGACATTTGTCACCGTGGGGTGGGCTCCCAGTGTGGCAGCTGCAAGTTTTTTGGGAGGAGCACTGGAGCCAACGGGGGATTGGGTACCCCTGTCGGCCATACTGTGTGTGTGTTGGGGGAGTGTGTGAGCACACTGGGGTGGGCTCCCAGAATGCTACTTGTTGGGGGGGAGAGCTGTCTATGACAGCTCTTGCACTGCAGTGCTGACGTGGAGGCACTTTGCATACTGCCAACGGTGGCAGTATGCAAATTGCCTACATGCTGCGGCTCGTTCTTTCAACTGTACACCACTGCATTTGCAAATGCTGTCATAGACAGCTCTTACATTCAGTGGTGCAGTGGGACTGCACCTGCAAAAGGTAGCAGGGCATTGGAAGTAGGGAGGCACACCTACGAATTCTCGTATGGTGGCACTATGTTTCTTGCACATGCGTGCAAGCAAACATAAAAATTGTTCAGAATAACTATTTACAAAGGCAGAACAAACAGAGAATATCCATCTGAGTTTTCCTTCAATCTCTGTGTCCCAAAACATTGCAGCTCTCTCTTATAAGTCCTTGCAACCCCCCCTCCTTAACAAGCATCCTGTTTTTTTCTAAAATGTTCTTGTAAATTTCAGGCAGGTGCAGAAAGCTTCTGAAAAAGGGCTTAAAAACTGCTCTCAGGTTAACCCCTTGAGTTTCCAATAGCTTTTTGCAATCATCTCAGACTATAATTATATGCATTTCAACAGTAACACTATATAATTTCTGAACAAAGGGTTCCCAATATCAGTTACATCTCCACATAATGATTTGCATATATTTTTATACTAGCAGATATGCAAGGGAGGAAAAGACAAAAACTGTAACAGAAGACTGAGAGACAGTGAGAGGCAGAGAATTGCAAGACTGTCAGGGTGATCAAGTCCTAGGTCTCACGAGAAAATGTGTTTGTGTAACCAGACAGAGACAGGAAAGGAAAGAACAGAACAGATCCCTGCATTCAAACTCTCCATAACAACTGGGACAGGGTCCTATTCAACCCTGTCACTCTGTGATGCAAGTCAGATGCAAAGCTTGTGCTTAAAAAAGTCCACATCAATCGTCTAAAGCATGGGTACCTGAGCAACACCCTCCCAGATGATACCAATCCTCCCAGTAAAGAAGCTGCGCTTGAGCCTGCCATTCTTTCAGAATTAGAAATTCAAACAAAAAAGTCTTGGCACACCTTATTTAAAGGACAAAGAAAAACTTTCCACACATAGCAAGTAATATTATTACTTATCTTTACTGGAAATATCGTGTGGAATTGAAGCCCTTTCTGGGAAAAAGGAGATAGCAAATATAGTTATAAATACTATGTTGAATCGTCTCTTTTTGGCCCAGTGTTGACATTTTCAATTTTGTATTTCAATAGCTATGTACTGTTATAGAATATTTATTCATTCTGTGATGTGCTATTTATATGTAACCAACTTTTATATATTCTAAGGAATTTTTTTGTTTTGTTCCCTTCCAAACCGCCCCCCATAACCCCCAATTGGGTAGTGTTATTGTTGCTATGTGTCTCTTTCTATGCCATAATCCTGCTGAGAAAGATTTAGAAAGGAGTATATGAAGAAATATTTTTCTATTGAGTGAGTTTTTTTATATAAAAAAATGTGCAAAATGAATTCCTGTTTCTTACAGATCACATTTTTTTGACTGTGAGTAAGTGAAACCATAGTTATATAGAATGATTAAGTTAATAAGAAATATATGTTTAAATAAAAAGTGGAATGAAATATGACTCTGGACATCTTTCTGTGATCTACATTTTTCTCATTTAATGTGTACCACTTAGTGCTATGTGTGTAATAGGATTAATTAATTAATTATATGTTTAATGTAGTAGTATCACTTTAAGAATGTCACGTGATTATAGATTTGTGCTATTTAAGCTACCCAACACTAGGTGGTTTTTACCCTTGACAAAGCCTTTGTTCAGGTGAAACATGCGTGAGGAGTTGTTCTGTGTGTGCACTGAATTGCACTTTATGTCTGCCATCGCTATTTTTTTGATATTTCCAGTAAAGATAAGTAATAATGTTACTTGCTATGTGTGGAAAGTTTTTCTTTGTCTTTTAAATAAGGCATGCCAAGACTTTTTTATTTGCTATTCTGCCTGGTCTTAGAGCACCCGTACCTCTGTGCGGCTCTATCTAACTGCTTTGTAGAATTAGAAATTCCCCAGATAACCTGCAACCAGTACATTCAGATCCTCACACTCCTAATTCTCTCCATCCAGATTCTGTTGCACCTGCCTTTTACTCAGATGAACTTCCTGGGACTTCTCAGATGTCTTCTTCTCAGGACTCTCTTGTACACACCGCTGTGTACCAGATCGAGAAGATTCTTTGCAAGAAGTTTGTGAATGGATCCTGGATTTAAAGAGTCAAATGGTGTAATTATGAAAGTTCACAGAATTTTTGGGTTACAATTGTGGATCTTACCCCATCCTTCAAAAACTAGTTTGAGCAACTCATAATTCTATTCCAGTTAGCAGAAAAGTTTATGAAAGTCATGAACTTTCATGCAACTGGACTTATTGTTTCTTGGTTCCCTTTGTTCTCTTGCCCATGGTATTCCTCAATGTCTGTGATAAATTGATCTTCTGCAGAAAAATCCTAATGTACCTATTTCTCTGCATACATTAGATTTAGTGGTGCTGCATAACCTGCATTAACATTTTTGTCTCTACAGGAATGTCTTCAAAAAGACAGTTCCATGTTGTTTCCATGTTCTGCAATTGTATATTGAAAGTCTGCATATCTTAGTTTTTGGTAAACTCCAGCTGCTACCCCTTCACCTCTCTTCCCTTCTGTCTTCTCCTTTCCCTGCACTGTGGCAATTCTCACTCTGACAAAGCTCCATGTCACCATGGTGTTCCCCTATCCTGGTACTATTCTGACTGGTCACCATTGTAATCCAAGTCTTTTCCATCCCCCTCATCAGCAGTGGAGTGTGCCTATGGTCAAGCTGTGGCATGTAATGCTTGATATTTCTCAGTTGCTTCCCTGTTAATACTGTTATATTATTGCTTGTTTGAGTGGTACTCACTTTCACAACCCTGAGGCTGATGTGAAGTACACAATTAAGAATGGGGCTTAATGTTTAGCTGCTATCCCTTTAAAAACACAAATACTGTTTTTTGTTACAAATGTTGTACTGCCAGACAGCGCTATGTTATTCTGGGAACAGTCTAGGAAATCCCTCAGTCTGAGACATAGTCTCATGGTGTGCAGATGTCTCCAGTGCTGAATAAAACTCTTATTTTATGCATCTGAGTAAGTTATTCACACAGTGCATGAAGATGGCATCTGCTGGTACAGCAAGATATCAGCATGGCAGACCTAAAAAGAAAGTAAGGATCCTAGTGGCAGACCAACACCAAAACACCACAATAATATGTATTCTAACAGAAATTTCACAGCAAGATATTAAAAATTTGAGATTGTCAAGACTCTCACATATACCATACACTAAGACAATGACTCAGATAAGTGTTAACATCTCCAAAACATGTAACACATTTTCAGTATATGAATCATTCCCTTTTGAAAACAGACCATAAAGTATGTGTAGCTTAGAACTTGGTGTTTCCATAAGGACTTTAAGCAGCCAGATTTTTCTTGGCCTATTAAATATGGAAGAGGTAAAAATTATGTGTTTGAGGTCATCAATTACTGCCATACCACATTTTCAGTAAGGTGAATGGACACCATGTCTCTTTGGTTTATAAAAATAATTGGCTGGAATTATAGAGGTCTACCTAAATTGAGTAATGAGGTTTCTTTTCTCCTTATCCAATGTGTTTACGAGATATGGCTCTCACATGAATACCTTTTAAATAAACTTATAAAGCAATATGAATTTGGGAAGTATGTACCTTTGCCATATTTTGCTGCACAACAAAATTTTTACATTTCTGTCATACATGATTTATCAGTATGAGACAAGGAAATCTATGAATTTTTGCCAGAATTAAATGATGTCCCTTAGGGTCTGGACATATATGAGAAGACAAATCCCTTTAGAGAACAAGGACCCTGTTCCTCAAAACACTGTTTGGGTATGCAGTCTTCTTGCATTATTGGTAAATCAATTATATAAATTGCAATTGTTGGCTAAAATAAAGGATTCAATTGATCACTGACCAAGTTCACATCTAAGAATATAAGCAGGTGTACTATTTGGGACACTTAGGACTCTATTCACAAATCCCTATGCACTGCATACAGCAGCATGCAGGCATTCCAGCACCTGAATGCTGCATGGCAGTGCCCTGCACACCCCTGGTGGCATTCACAAATGGCACACAAGTCTCTTGCATGCAGGATCTCTGTGCCGGCCACACAGCTGTGCTCTGGGATGTGATGGGGGTGCCCATAGCAGCCTGAATTCACTGTGGCACTTATATGCCATGCCAGCATTGGTCAGCTGCACATGGGGGAGACCCTGTTGTAACTGTCCTGTGGAGTTATGCACCCCCCCATTGGACACTGGCTGGGGGCACCAGCATCGGGACCCCTGCTGTACTGTTCCCCAAGCCCACTATGCTGTTTGAGTCAGCTGGAGGTGGATGTATGAGCAAACATCCAGTGGTTGTACTTGGTGGGCTACACACCCTCCCAGTAGCCCATGCCTGGCTTCAGAAGGGATCCACCATGGGAGCCAGGACAAGCATCCCATTGGATGCCACCCTGCATCCTGTACCCCACCCTGGGCCACCATATTCCCCAGCCATGTGGCTGTGCAATGGGGGGTGGGGCCATGGACAGGTGGTCATGAATGATGACTGGCTCATGCCTGTGCTGGGGTGCAGTGCTGCGTGGGTGGGATATGCGCATTTTGAGTGTAAGTCCCACCCGTATGTAAATCAAGGCCATGGTAAGTAACAATATAGTTTGTTTAAGATTATTTCAATAGGTGAGTAATCTGATCTTCCTCAGATTTCAGCTGCATATAATATATCATTAGTAATTTTTTCATTTATTACTGCTAGGGACCCCTGTACTAAGTAACCTCCATAGTTCCTCATAAAACCTTTAGTGCTAATGATCAAAAAATGTAATTTGCATTTGACATATTTAATATATAAACAAAAGAATGGGGCACCTCAGGATGCTGAGCTGGTACCTGACCTGGAAAAATCCAAATTGTACAACACACACATAGAAGAAACGGTCACCCTCAGGTTGAAACCAACACCCATAAATATTGCAAAAAGGTGAGTTTATTTAGACGAGAAGACACTGCTTCTGATCCCAGTGCTTCGACCACATGGATCTTCCTTGGGGGGGGTGACAATATTTAGTCCGTGTCTTCCAAATGGTGTTTGCTGCAAAATGTACTCCTAAATAATCATAATGCATAACTGACTTTGTTCAGCCTCAAATGATATTTAAGTGTTTTAGTGCCAAAAACTACTATCTGTGTTTTTTCCTATTTATGTTTAGATATTTATTATCACATAATTTCCCAAATGCTTCCAATTTTTTCTGTAGACCCAAAAGAGAAGCTGAGAACAATTTTATGCCATCTGCATAAGCAAGAAAAGAAATCTGTTTATTGAAAACCTTTGGGGAGTGAAAGTCATGGTTATACATTTGTTCCATAATGCTACTTATGTATAAATTACAGAAACGTGGCACCACAATACAGCCCTGTCTTACACCTAAATTTATTCTGATAGGAACTGTTAAGTTACACTTTAGATTATATTGAACTTTGGACTATGTATTTTCATGTAGTTAAATTAGAACTTCTAATACATTATTTTCTATTCCATAATCTGTTAAAATGGTCCGATAGTCCTTCAACTTATGCTATCAAATGCCATCTTAAGATCTGCAGAACAATATAATGTTCCATTCCTGATTGAGACATATTTAGTAACAGAGTGATGTGATACTTGAAAGTGCTTTATAGTGGAGCAACACCCTTCTAAACCCATTTTGAGCTTTGCCTAAGATTTTATTTTCCTCAACCCATAGTACTACTTTGTTTAATATTATTCTGACAAACATGTTCTGAGTTGTGTCAGTCAGGCTTATGGGTCGATACATTTGTGGATCATTAAGCTCTCCTTTTTGTGTATTAGATAAATAATGTTTCCTTGCCAAGAATCTAGGAAAGTAGTATCATGAAATTGTACAAAAAATGGTAATAATGGGACCCACCATTTAGAGAAATATTTGATTATACCACTAGGAATTCTATCTGATCCTGGTGCTTTTTTAAATTTGGTGTTAGCCAAAGCATAAAGGATCTCTTCCTTAGTTATTATGACTGGTTTAGGACCATACTCAAGTTCCTGTGTTTTCTGTAAAATGCCTATCACTGTATAATGGGTTTCTTCTATTTCATTATAATATAGCATACAAAGACAAAATGTTCTTCCCATCATTTTGGCAGAATATATGCATCTACCGAAACTGCATGTGAGTTTGTTCCTTTAGCCACCAAAAGCCAAAACTCTTGGGAATTTTTGTTTGTGATAGCATTCCTTAAATGTAACAATAATAGAGATTAATATTTTGTTTTTTTATGTCAAAATATTATTATATTCTGTCCTTTTTTATTTAACATTAGTAAATTATATTTAGTTTTGCATTTTTTGTCAATCTAACATATTTGTTTAATATTTTTTCCCCTTCTCCATATCTTGTGTTTAACCATTCCTGAGTCTTTGATTTAAATGATTTGTTGGTGTATAGGAGGGGTGCCAAACTATTGTTAACCTGGATCTAGTCAAAAACCGTTAAACTATAACTGCGTGGTTCAATACAGCACAGACAAAACAGCATCGAGAAAAACAGCATCAGGAAATATAAGTGAAAAAAGACTAAACGCACATCCCACAGTACTACCCATGTTACTATGTATGTGGGGGGGGTTATGCCTCCTGCACCCCCCACATGGGGGACTTCACACCCACACCACCAATATATATAATCAACTCTGGGGGGGACAAACTCAGGCGAGGGTGGAGAACATTGGGATGGGGGCAGATTTCCCATTTGGCATGAAAGTTGGTGGGGGCAAGCACAGGACAGATGCAACATGGAAACTGTCCCAAGTCAATAAAAAACACCATGCAGATATTCTGTACAGCAATATAAAACAATACACATATACACTGCGGGCCCTGGGTTAGAACCCCTGTCACCTTCAGAGCGCATTGCTTCTTAGCATTCATGACTCAATCCGCTGAGCCAGGAGGACAGTGCAGCTCAGTACTGGACAGCCACAGACTAAGACAGGTTAGTGAGAGTGAACACAGCTAAAGGAACAGCACTATAATGTCCAGTGCTGTTGTTTTCCCATAGCTGTTTTCACTAACGCTGTTTTGTCTATGCAGTTTTTACCACTCTGTTATAACTACGCATTCTTGAATGGCTACCTATTAACCTCACCCACACATCTTGAAAATCTCCAACATTATTAGATTCCATCAGCATTTGCTTATAAGTGTTTAGTTCTGTATACCATAACGTTCTTCCATACCTTGTAAGTTATCTGTTGTCCATTTTACTCTTTTTGAAGTAATTATGTTAAGAGAGTGTGTATTAGCCAGCCCAGTGGTGTGGAGGGCAGAGGCTCCTATGCCTCACTTGCAGTCATGCTGGTGACCTGGGTTCAGGAGTGACCCTGGGCTGCTTGGGGGTTGGCCAGAGGGAGGAGGACTGAGCATCACAGTGGATGCTCTCCTCCTCTGGGGAGGAAGGGCAGACGGCACTGCGACAACATCACCACCTAGGTGACCATGGGTGGCAATGCAGTCCGGAGCGGCAGTTCCAGATGGGGGATGGTCCCTGGTGGAAGATGTAAGCACATCCCCTAATGTGCACACCTCCATAGAGCATCCATGGGTCAGAGACCTAAGAACACCAGAAAACCCCCACTGGTGACAGGATGTTGTCCCACACAGCCTCACAGACCTCACACCACCTACTGGTCACAGGGACCACAAATCTGAAGGCAGCATGAAAGGGGTCTTGAGGGACCCCCAATGGCCCCACCACAGGGGGCAATCTGTGGAGCACTCAGTAGCCCTAAGGTAAGTCCCAGGGATGACAGGTGATGGGGTTACAGGAGCCCCAAGGCAGAAGGAGGGCATACCAGCAGAGGGGGAACAAAAAAGAAAAAAGAGAGTGTGTAAATTAATATCAAGATTTCAGAAGATGATGACTTGTAGTTCAATAATATTTGTAGAGGAAAGCAAGGAGATTCAAAACATTCCAGAACTTAGGGATCAATTATTTTGTCTACAGCATTTATAATGCTCATGAATAAGTATATCAAAGAAGTTTTGTTAGATGAAAAAAATGTACACTGGCCTTCCTTATCTACATTTGTCTGTCAATTAATTATAATGAGACTTGCCTCCATGAGAAATGTATTTTGCAAAATACTTACTTCATTGTTGTTTGAGATCAGAAGATTTCCTTTTATTAGTCGAGGATTTAAGGTAGATATTTCCCCCTCTACTTGAGAATCCAACTCTGATACAATTGAGCATCTAGCATTAAGATCAACCCCAAGTACAAATGTAAGTCTTGATGGGTATCCAATATTTCTGATAAAGTTTTAGAAAAATGTGACCAAATGTCAATATCATTTTTCCTAGTATTTTTTGGTGGAAGATATGCATTTATGGATATAACATTAAATTTATTATTTTTTAGTCTAACTGGCAAGAAATACTCCAAATTTTAGGTTATTTGATTTGTTTCTATATTTTCTTGTAGTTTAATAGCAGTTAATAGTCCCATCTGTGATCTCCCCATTTATATTTCCTTATGCATTTAGTTAGAAAAATATCATATCCTTGCAAGGTAGAGGTTTCCATTGACCACCATTTCTCTTTGAGCACCACTACATCAAAAGTTTTCAAGAAAATGTGTGCATCGAAAATCTGTAATGTTATTATTTAAGCCATCAGTATTCCATGAGAGAATCTTCCAATACGATAAAGTGGGAGAAAAATGTTTGTCAGTGGACATATTTAAAGTGCAAGTACTTAGTAAGGGTCTATACCTTAAAGAATGAAGGTTTGGATCCTTTAGATGCCTCTGCAATCATTCAGTTTTTTTTTTTTTCTCTTTACTTACTTTTTCATCATTTTATTTGTATTTTGCCAGCTGCTAGTAAAAGAATCCAATGGAATCTTTGTATTATGAAGTCAGAAACTCTGTACTGGCAAGGCAGCCAGTGTATTTAAATGGGAAAATGCAAAACTGTTTTCAAACTTTTATGGAGAAGTAACACTTTCTACCAACAGAATATTACGGGCTGGATATTCAAACTGCGCCCAAAAAGTGCGCAACAACAGGAGCAAGCACAAGTCACTTGCGCACAGGCGCAATCGGCGCGATATTCAAACATGGAGCAAGGTCAATTGCGCAAGCAGCCAACATCTGAATATCGCACAAACTGCGCCATAGCGCAACCAGGAAGGGGAAGCTGAGCAGAAATGATGCGCCATAGCGCAACAAGGCTAGCCCAGCTTGAGCAGTCCAGAGGTGCCATATAGCGCAAGCAGAGCCCCCCCAGCAGAGCAATGGAACTGCATAACCAGGGAGGCAGGCTGGGGCTCACCACCAGCCATGCCCACATGGGCACAGGAACACACTGCAGAACCAACAATACACCCGCACACCCCCAAGCACAGCATCACTGGGGAGGGATGGATGATCCACTGGCCCATGGGGACAAGCCACAAAAGCACAGCAGGGCCATGACACCCCAGCACAACCACTGGCAGGCTGAGACTGCCACACAGGGTCGACAACCACAGTGCACATCAGCCCCTTCTGCACAGCACACCCTGCACTGTGACCTCAAGACACCACCCATGTGCAGTGACTGTCACTGCAGTAAACACCATGCATCCCCTCCGGCACACTGCAACCTCGTGTAACACAGAACCATACAAGCCAGACCCACCCTGGGCACCCAGCAGTGGGCAGCAGCAGATGGCAAGACCGACTGAAAGTCACTCCCACACTGGAGACACCTCCCCATGCACACACACACACACACACACACACACACACACACCCAGGACCATACCACCCCAGATGGCATGCACACCACTGCAACTGAGCAACCATAGCCAGCTGCAAATCAGAGACCACCACAGTATTCATAACAAAATATATATATATTGGAAAAAGATATGTACAACACCAAGACCAATAACACAACTATATACAGATATGTACAAGACAAGGGGTAGGGGTACAAGGTAGGGGTGGGTAAGGGGTAGGGGTGAACAACTGGGAGAGGGAAGGCAGGGTGGGAGGGATGGGTGAAGTGGGAAGGGGAAGCACATTCAGCACCTGGCAGGCTGGTCTCCTGCTGCCTGTTGCTGTTCCCGTCTCCTCCGGCGTCGCCTGACCCCATGGCGCTGCATGTCCCTGAGGAGGTCATGTGTCGCGACTGACACCCTCGTCAGCCGCTGGAGGGCACGGTCCATCCGGCGTAGGATGCTGAGACCTAGGAAAAGGGAACACAGTCAATGGCTGTGACTGTCCACAACCCTGAACACCACCCATCCTGCAAGGCATATAGCCTAGTGCCCTGCACCTGTGATGGTATGCACCCACCCACAGTGACCATGCACATGACACGCCCAACCAGCAGCACCAGCTATGTGCACCACTGCACACACACACACTGCCCATGTCCATCACAGCACAAACAAAGGCTGTCAAGTGACGCGGCAATGTGGTGGGATGCCAGTTCCACAGCCATGTGCCCAGTGCATGCATGGACCACCAGTGACGCACACACAGACATGCAGTGACACTGGACAGTGATGACTGTCGCCTGTGTCGTGCATGGTTGTGTTGTCCATGGCTGGTGGTCATGCCCACCCCCTCCAGCATGCAATAGCATCCATGATGTAATGACACTCACACTCATCAAGCAGCTGTGGCTGCTGCTGCTGCCGCTGTGGCCCACCCCTCACGCCTCCTCTGGCCGCCACCTGGGCCCTGCCATGGCCCTCCTCAGCCTGGGCCTGCATCCTCTCCACCAGGCCTGTGGGTGACAAATGTTGAGAAAAACATCAGTGTGACCCCAAAGCAGACTGCCCCCTGCCCCAGTGAGTGTGCCTGCCCACACAGCCAGACCCATGCATCTCACACCTGCACACACTGACACAGCCAACCATGGCAGAGCCATTCCCCATGCACACGCCACCAAAACACAGTCACACCCCTATGGAGAATACAGGTGGGTGCGGGCCATGGTGAGGGGCTGATCACCAAACAGTGCCCCAAAGTGGGGCTCAACCAGGGCCACCAGGTTGGCCACCTCCACCTGACTCCACTGGGGAGCTCTCCTGCGTGCCATAATTGCGGTCGTACAGCAGGCAATATGGCACCCCGCAGCGCGGCAACCCCACGTGGAAATGTTGCGCAATAGACCACCATAGGTCCCAATCGCGCTGTTTGTATAGCGCTGTAGGTTCACATAGCGCTGTCACCAAACAGCGCAACAGAGCCATACACATGGCAGCTGAACAGTGCCAGGGGGAAAGGTCGGACACCAGGTCAGGGGTCTATGATGCAAGGCCACGCACAGCACCATCTGACATCTATGCATCCTGCGCGACCAGTCACCTGCATGCCAGCACCACAGTGGACTATTGCGCAGTAGTGCCACAGCGCCATATGGTGCCCTGTGCTGTAGCACCACTGGCACAATGGTGGCCATGGCCTGAATTGCCAATCGCGCACAGCACATCATCAGCGTGGCAGACGCCTGCGTAAGCTACCTGGGCATGCGCAATGCAGTGTACCACACGGTCACAGATCTGCGCCTATTGGCTCACTTGCTCAACCGTGTACAACAAAGCGCAACAGCGCAATATTCAGCCGACACATGCAAATCATCTGTTCAGCCATTCAAAGGTGCAGTGGCGCGATTTGCATCTCATTACAGTTGCTCCACTCTAATTTGCATGCTTGCGCATCATGCGCGACATTGGGCTCGCTGGCCAGATTCGGTTACTGCAGGTGAGAGGTGGGTTGCATGCTGTGTGATGTTTCTGGACAATGGTCATGGGATAACGCTGTAGACTGCACAGTGACAGGTGTCCACTTCCACCCATACAGATCGACATGACCGAGCAGAGCCAAGGTGAGGGTGAGGATGGTGGGGGAGGAGGAGGAGCCCAACTTCACCACAGCGGAGACAGAGGCCCTCTTCCAGGCCTACCTGAGAGGAGCCACTACTGAGTGGGGCGGGGCACCCTCAGGCCTGTGTGGCTGCATGGGAGGGGTAGCTCGGGCAGTGAACCTGCATGGAAGCCACCAGCGCCCATGCAGGAATGCAAAAAGAAGATGGGGACAGACCGCAGGAGGGTGAAGGAGAAGGTGGCAGCCCTCAGGGCGGCACGTGCTGGCACAGGCGGGGGCCAGCCAGTGGTGGTGGAGCTGACCCCGGCTGAGGACCGACTGGCTGCATCAATGCAGCGGAGTGCTATTGAGGGTGTACCAGGAGGTGGATTCCAGACAGGTGGAAGCCCATCACTGCACAGTATAACATGGTGGTGGTGTTGGGGGGGAAGGTTGTTCACATGCACTCACATGTCCTGTCTTTCTGTTACAGATCCTGTTCGTCTTCAGGGGACGGTGGTGGTGGGTCCAGGCAGTGAGGAAGACCTGCTGGACATGGAGGAGGGTCCATCCACCTCTTTCACCAGCCAGCATGCACTGCACCAGCATGCACGCCAGGCTGCCAACTCTGGAGTCGGTGAGTCGGGTGCGGGGGTGCACAGCCTGTGTCTCAGCAGTCTGGCATGCAAGCATGCCACGCACACTGTGACTGTGGCTGTAACGTACCTGCACCATTGATGATGCAAGGACTGCAATGGGCAGTGACATGTGTGTGTCCATGGCCGAACACACAGCAGGCCAGCATTGCCCCTGGGCCTAGCTGGTTCCAACGTGTGTGCCAGCATGTCGGCACAGTCCCAGGCTGTGCCTGTCAGCACCGGTGGGGCAGCACCAGTGGCTGTGCAGGTGTCTGGCACTGTTGCAGCCACAGCAGTGGAACGAGTGGTCCCTGGGGCACAGCGGTTGGAGGGGCAGCAGCAGCAGTCACCCACCAGGTCTGGGGGTACAGTGTCCAGTGGTGGCACATGCCCACCGCCCTTTGATATGTCCATTCCTGGTCCTGGTGAACAGCGCCCACCCTCGAGGGGTGTTGAGCATCAGGACCTTCCATACCCTGGGGGACAGGATGCCGTTGTGGCAGAGTACCCATTTGAAGAGCACACCCGCCTGCTGTGGGAATCAGTACAGCAGCAAAGGCGGGTTGCAACATCCATGGAGGCACTGTGCATGGCTGTGGAGCGGCACAGCAGGGACTGTGCTCTGGCCCGTGCAGAGATGGTCCATATGCGGATGGATGTAACTGCCGCCATTGACAGGCAGACCCAGGCATTGGTCACTGTCGTGGCTGCACTGGGCACACAAGCAGGTGCCCCTGTACCGTGCACCCCACACAGTACACTCTCCACTCCCCATTCCCGGCGTCGTGCAACACCAAGCATGGCGACACCGGGTTCTGCTGTGGGCATCCCGAGCACCCCTGGTGCAGGTATGTTTGACATACTACAGACCCCACTGCGGACAAGGTCGCGATCGCGCAGTGGGACCCCTGGTGGTCCATCGGTGCCACCCCATGTGGCCCCTGCTCAGCCTGCCAGTGCTGTTGGGTCACGCCGGGGCCGCCCACGCATCCGCGGTGGCCGTGGAACGGTGCAACATGAGTGACCTGTCTCCCAGTGTGGGCCCTGTCTGATGCTGCCCTGTGTGCACTGTGCGTCATGGTGGGTAGTGCATTTGTGGGTGCCCTACACATCACACCAACATACGGACCACCTGCACACCATCCCGACTGCTGTCCACAGGTGCATGTGCATGATGATGCCTGCATTGTACTGTACACCAAGGTGCAAGGGTGCCCAGCATCTGACACACGTACTTGGACAGTACAGGTGGTGGGTGTGGTCCATGGATCTGTGTGTTTGCCATGTCTGTTCCTGCTCTGCTGTGCACCTGCCCATGTATGCTTTGTGCCTGGTTGTGTGTGTGTGTGTCCATATGACTGTTCGCCCCTCCCTGATGGTGTGTTTGTGTGCCTGGTCCCTTCCACTCCCCTTGCCGTCATGCACCCTTGGTGTGTTACTCTGTGTGCCTGTGGGTTGCACCAGGACAGTGTTGGTTGCACATGGCCCCTTGACTTACCTGTGTCATGCATAATGCTCCTCCGTGATGGTGTCCCAGTGCAGCTGGGCCTGCCGGATCAGTCGGGGTCCCGCCGTCGGGGGGCTGCTCATCACCATCATCACTGGCGCCGCTGGCGTCCCGATCGCTGTCCCCCTCCTCGACCTGAATGGCTATCCCACAGTCTTTGGCCATGTTGTGCAGGATACAACAGGCCAGGAATATCCCACAGGCCTTTGAGGGGCTGTACTGTAGGGCACCGCCGGAGGTGTCTAGGCATCGGAAGCGTGTCTTGAGCATCCCAAACACCCATTCGATGATGTTGCATGTTGCGGCATGCACCTCATTATAGTGTTGCTGCGATGGGGTCATGGGGCGCTGGTATGGTGTGAGCAGCCAGGGACGGAGTGGGTATCCGCTGTCACCTGTGTGGAGACGGTGGAGATGAGTATCATGTTCAGGTCCATATTGCCAATATCCCTGTGTGCCACTGCCATGGCACCTGTGGCATTCCCAACCTTGCCCCATGTTTGCAATTCCTACATGCGTACTCACCCACTAGATGGCCTGTGGGGATGTCCCCACTCTCGAATCGATGGCACAGTGTGGACTGATACCATATAAAGGCATCATGTGCTCCGCCAGGGTGTGTGGCACAGACATTGATTATGTGCCCAGTGGCATCACACACCACCTGACAGTTGACACTAGAATAGCCCTTCCTGTTCCTATATGCAGCCCCATCAGGGCCAGGTGGCATGCATATGGCCACATGGGTGCAGTCTATGGCCCCTAGCATGCCAGGCATACGTGCTACCCTGTTGAACTCCTGCATGTTTGCTGTACGCTCTGCCGCGGTGCTGGGGAAATGGATGTGCTCCGCAGCATGTGGCAGCAGTGCGCTGAGGAATTGGGTGAGGATGCGTGATGTGGCCGACTGTGTGATGCCTGTGGTGTCCCCTGTCAGCCTCTGGAAGGTGCCCGTGGTGAGCAGGCACATGCAGGCTGTCACCTTGTTCTCCACCGACAGAGCGTGACTCCGTCCGTGAGGTGCCTGCATCACATCACTGCACAGCTCACAGAGCCGTCTCAGTATTGCCCTGTTCACGCTGCACCGCCCACGATCTCTACATCTGTGTACAGCTCAAAGCTGATGTGGGGCACTGCATGCCTGTTGGGGCGCACGACGGGCCCTTCCACGGCCATGTCCCCTGCAGCATGCATTCTCACCTCCCTCATTACAGCTTCCATGTGGAAGCTGGCACTGTCCATCTCCCTGGCTTGTGACTCCCCCTGGCTGATGTTGCTTTGTTACCCCCGCTGTCCTGACTGCTACCTCCACTGCACCTGGTACACCTACTGGCCTCTGCACTCTGTGGCCCCATACACCTTCCCTTGGCCCTCTTCTGTCCTGTGCACTCCCTGGTCTGCACTGTTTGTTGCTCTGGACTTCTCTGTCTCTCTGCCTCATGTGTCTTCCCTGTCACGTTCTTGCGCCTCTTCCTTGAGCCTTTTTATTTTGGCTCATTTCCGCTGGGGCGCAACTTCCAGCTGTTCCGCTCTTGCGCATTGCCAAGTCTTTGAATACCGCATTGCGCTCTTTATGCATGGATCCACCCCCTTCAGTTGTGCATGCCTTCATTTGCATTGCGCTGTTGCTCAGCCTGTTTTCGGTGGTGCAACTGCCTCCTGCTGAATACGCAGAATGGCGCACTTCGGACTTTAAGCATGAACCCTCATTGTGCATGGCGCAACCCTTTTGAATATCCGGCCCTATATATTTAATAGAAATATGTGATTTTTGATAATATGTGATCCTTTGTTATAGTTTAGAAGGTGAAATTTTCTTCATAATCAGATTTTACTTGGGAAGAAGAAAAAAGAAGCCAATTATTGTTTTAAAAATTGTAAAATTATACAGCTGGACCACAATAGTGCAAACATATAAATGGCAGTTTTTTTCCTGAAAGAAGTATCTCTTTCTTTTGAAAAAGATAGAACAATATGTCTAGTTTCTCATTGAAATGGGCTCCTAGGTAGCTGGCAGTTTCTGACATCACAATACCAGAATTATATTGAATTGTTTTTTTACTAGCAGTGTGATAAGCAAAGGTAAAACCCACTTGATTCACTGCACTAACAGACATCTTATTATAAAAGAATAAAATAATTGCTAACACATCAGAGTACAATAAATAAAATAACCAGCTGTCTATTAATTTGAAGTGAACACCTGGGGCTAGAGTCACAAAACTTTGCCCCCTCAGAAACCCAGTTTGCACTGTGCAAACTGAGTCTTGCCTCAATGTGGTATTCACAAAAGCCCAGCTTGCATCTGCAAACTGGGTTTGCAATGGGACACATTTTTAAGGGGTCTGCAGTGCAAATGAGGGGGAGGGGACCTGCATATACACGCAGTCCCATTCACAAACCATTTTCTCTATGCTAGGGCCACTGGTGCCGGGACGGTTTGAAAAGTGGTAGGGCCAAGGATGTAAGGGATAAATTCTCCCCTATTAAATACATTAACATGATTGCAAAAAGTGATAGGGCCATTTATGAAAGTGGTAAGGCCATGGTCCTAGTGCCCCCCTCCAGTTCCGGCACCTATGGCTAGGGCCTTTTGCACAGGCCCCTTGCACTGAGAAAATACCACTGAGCCAGACCTGGCACTAAGTCCGCTTGTGGCTGGGGGAGGTACTACAGGCCCCCCACACCAAACACCATCTCTATAATAAAAGTACAGGAGTCCCTGGTGGTAGTGGTTCCCACCCTCCTTCTAAATTGCCAATCTCCATCTCTGTCATAAAAAAATGATTGTGTCCTTGATGGGCTCATGGTTCTTCCCGCCCCCCGAGAGCCAATCCCCAACCCTGTATTAAAAAAATTGACCATGTCATTGGTGGTATAGTGTTCTCTCCCTGTCCCTGAGAGCCAATCACCATCCCTGTATTAAAAAAAGTGACCGTTTCATTGATGGTATATTGGTCCCTCCCTGTCCTGAAGAGCCAGTCACCATCCATGTATAAAAAAAGTGACCGTTTGATTGATAGTATAGTGATCCCTTCCCGTCCTGGAGAGCTAATCGCCGTCCCTGTATTAAACAAAGTAATGGTTTCATTGGTGGTATAGTGGTCCCTCCCTGTCCTGAAGAGCCAGTCACCATCCCTGTGTGATGTGGACAGCCAGTTATGAGTGCTGTATCATTTCTTTTTAATATAAAATGTATTACTGAATGTCTCCTGCTGAAAATCAAATGCCCTAGGAGTGACCTCACTCATCCCCCCCCAGATTTCAGCTGAGAGATGAAAGCCATAAGAAAAATGCTGACAGCATGTGAGTTCATACACACTCAGTTTTTAGAGACAATGTGTTACATGGAAGACTTTAATCAAGGATCCTGTTTCTCTGAGTTAATTACAGACTTATTTAAGTTAATTTTGTTAAGAGAGAAATCATAAAGAAGGTTTATGACGTTGGAGAGAAACCTAGATTGTTACACAGGGGTGCAAGGTTGTAAATGTCCCTGTGAAGCCTGTGTGAGGGAGGATACAGCATGGGATCAAACGAAGTGTCATTTGAAGGACATGAATTATGCTGAAGTTGCAGAATGTAATACTTTTGTATAAGAGTTCATCTCTGTATACCTGGTTAGGTGCCCATAGGCAAAGATATCTGGCCCCCCCAAACACAGATATATCTGAGCCTGTGCATTGGGTATGCTAACAAGAGGATAACAGTTTGAATCCCTCCAGAACTTAAGACCAAAGGTTGATTCAAACTCACAAAACAGACAAACGGGTTACCTTGTCTGTTACACTGTTCACAAGACTGTGCTCAGAGGTTGGCACTTTGGGAGTAGAGGGCCTGACCTGCTGAGTAGGTTTGTGACAGATTGGTTGGCAGCAATGGCATAATTTTGGTATCACAAGCTTTATTGTTCTGTGTCAGCTGAGACCGTAAGGTCTCTTGCAAAGAAAGAAACAAAGGCAGAGTTTTATTTTAAAAAGGGAACAGAACTATATATCACTTGGTGTACAGTCCAGTTCCTACCCATTTTATATTTTTTTCTAAAGTGCAAGTCAGAGTAACCATAGTCAGAGAAGTAGAAGATGGCTTCCGACTACAGCAGACACACTGTAGATTACTTGAAGCAGTTGTGTGGGGATAGAGGAGTCCCATTTGAGGTGACAGCCAAAAAGCAGAACCTCATAGAGGCCCTGATGGTAGCAGATAACCAGAGCAGCGAGTCACCGACCGTGACTGAAAAGGACAGCATGACCACGGTCAGTGAAGGGCCACAGCAGCAGGGAAAGGACACCAGTATCCTGGATCCAGAAGTACTCAGGCTACAAATTGAGTTGCGCAGGATGGAACTGGAGGCAGACTGAGAGGAGCGAGAGGTGGCCCGAAAGGCAGAGCGAGAACAGAGAGAGGCGGATCAAGAGGCAGAGCGACAACAGAAGGAGGCAGAACGTGAGGAGCATGAGTGCCAGCGAGCTGCAGAGGAGAAGAGAGAGCGAGAACACAGAGAGGCAGAGGAGAGGCGAGAGGAGTGCCAGTGGCAATGTGAACTGGAGAAGCTACGACTTCGACCAGCAGCACCAGAGCAGGTTAGTGGCTTGGGTTTAACTGGGACTGCAGGACTGGGTTACAAATTGAATTCCAAATTAATAGCTGAGTTTAAGGAAGGGGAGGACATGGATGCCTTTTTTAAATTCTTTTGAAAAAGTTTGTATTCAGGCTAAAATTCCTAGAGAGTCCTGGAGCTTCCAGCTATCCCCGCTACTTACCGGGAAAGCTCGGGATGCATTGGGTCAAATGAACAAAGAGGACAGTGATAATTACAGCAACTTAAAAGCTGCACTGTTAAAAAAGTTTTAATTAACTGTTGAATCATACAGAGCTAAATTCTGTAAGCTCAGGAGAAGCCCTGATATGAGCTATGAGGAGCTAACCACAAAACAACATCACTTTTTAAAATATTGGTAGGAAGGAATTCAGGCAACCTCTGTTGATAAAATTGAAAATGTGATTTTATTAGAACAGTTTTATTGGGCATGCCCAGCAGAGCTAAAAACCTGGCTAGAGGATTGAGATCCAAAAACAGTGCAAGAGGCTGCTGAACTCTCGAACCACTATGCCAAGAGCAGACCTGCTCTGAGAACGAATGGGATGGGTGTGGCACTGCAGAAAGGGAAAAGCGCACCTTTAGGGCAGCTAAAACCCTCACTGCCTCCACCGAAACCAGTTAGCCCCAGGTTTCAACAAAAAGATTTATCTGAACTAAGAAATGCATGTTGGCTGTGTAAGGAAACTGGGCATACTGCCAGACAGTGCTCCAAAAAGGCGAGCCAAACTACACAACTGGGTGTTAGAAAAGAAGTGGGTTGTTTGTGTGTCCCTGAGAGCATGTCAGTGAACATGAGGGAACACATGCAACCAGTCATAGTAAATGGTGTACAGATGCAGGGATTAAGGGACACAGGGGCATCCCTGACATTGGTAAAGGGGGATCTGGTGCAGCCGGGTCAGCTTATCCCCAATAAATACGTAACTGTACAACGATTTACTGGTGAAGAGAAAATATTACCACTCGCTAGTGTTCTCCTGGACTGGGGTGAAACAGGGGGAACTGTGCAACAGGTGGCTGTAGCCAACACATTAGCAGTGGATGTGATCCTGGGTAACAATCTCCAGCAGGGGGTGGTATGTGCAGTTACCCTTAGCCAAGCAGCAAGGGAAAATAGTAGTTCCCTGAACCCCACAGAAACCCGTGTGGAAACCACTGAGAGGCTGGTTCCCCAGCCTGTATCTCCAGATGGGGAGACTGATAAAAAGGGGGTAGAAATTTCCCTGGTAGCAAGTAACCACACAGCTACAGAGGGTTACTCCGAAGAGGAAGGGGTGACCTCTTGTCAGAGGGTTGGGATTGACAGTGATCCTGAGGGCCCTGACGCTAGTGCTAGGGATCCTAGTTTAGCGACTGAAGGGGACTTGTCCCATGCCTTGGGAATGTGTGAGGGGTTTGCAGCTGCTCAGAGGGGTGACGCTAGTTTAGAGAAGCTAAGGGCTTGGGCAGACTCTGACAGAGCACACGGAGGTGACGGCCGACATAAGGTTTATTAGGAAAATGGACTTATGTATACCCAGGCAGTACAGACAGAGAGAGGGATGCTAGGCAGGCAGCTTGTCGTTCCCCAGGGATAGCATGAGCAGTTGCTCAAGGTTGCCCATGATAGTCCCTTATCTGGTCATCTGGGAATCACACAAACTATGCAGCGGTTAGCCCAGAATTTCTACTGGCCTAACTTCACCCAGCAGGTGAAGGAGTATTGCAGGTCTTGTCACCGGTACCAAGAAATAGGGAATGCAGGCAAGAAAACCCAAGCCGCCCTGATCCCCTTGCCCATAGTGGAGGAGCCATTCCAGAGGGTGGGAATGGATATTGTGGGGCCTTTAAATACCCCCAGCTCCTCAGGGAAGAGATTCATCCTGACTGTGGTGAATTATGCCACCCGGTACCCAGAGGCAGTCGCCCTATCCTCTCTGAGGACAGACAAAGTGGCAGATGCCTCACTTGGGATTTTCTCCCATGTTGGGTTTCCGAAGAAGGTAATCACCAATCGAGGGGGTTCCTTCATGTCATACCTAATGAAATGTTTATGGGAGAAGTGTGGGGTGGTGCAGATATGCACGACACCATAGCACCCAAAAGCCAATGGACTTGTGGAATGATTCAATGGTACCCTAAAGTCAATGCTCCAGGTGTTTGCTGAACAGCATGGGAGGGACTGGGAGAAATACCTTCCCCACCTGTTGTTTGCATGCAGGGAGGTGCCCCAAGAGTCGACAGGATTTTCCCCCTTCGAACTCTTATATGGACGCCAGGTACGTGGGCCCCTAGACTTGATCTGGGAGAACTGGGAAAGCAAGCATGCCACCCAGGGAATTCCCATTGTGGATTATGTCCTTAGGTTTAGAGAAAGGCTGAAAGAGCTTATGGGGACAGCCCAGAGCACCCTGGCAGCTGCCCAACAGAAACAAAAGGTGTGGTATGACTGCAGAGCCAGAGCTCACTCGTACATGGTGGGTCAGGAAGTCATGGTCCTTATTCTGGTCTGGAAGACAAGCTGCAAGCTGAGTGGGCAGGACTGTACAAAGTGGTTAGGGAGGTAAATGATGTGAACTACATTGTGGAGTTACCCAACAGAAGACAGACTGAAAGGATGTACCAAGTCAACATGATGAAGCTATATGTGAATAGGGCTGACATGGTGTTTGCAGTGTGTAGTCATGGGGAAGGGACAGATGAAGGAGACCCCCTTCTGGACTTGCTGGAGGAAAGTAAGCGGGAGTCCTCTGTGGAGGCAGTAAAATTGTCTCCCCAGCTGAACCTGGACCAGGTCCAGAAAATAAGGGAGGTTTTAGCAGACTTTGCCCCCTTGTTTAGCGCCAAGCCTGGACTAACCCCCTTAGTGACACACAATGTGGAGACAGGGACACAGATGCCCATACAGCGAACAGCATATTGGGTATCAGAGACTGTCCAAAAGGACATTAGGAGGGAAGTGGAGGAGATGCTGGATTTAGGGGTAATCCAGAGATCCCACAGTCCCTGGGTCTCACCTGTAGTCCTTGTGCCCAAGCCAGATGGCTCAACTCGTTTCTGTGTGGACTATCATGGACTGAGTACAGTCACAAAGTTCGACACCCACCCAATGCCCCGGACGGATGAACTCCTGGACAAGTTGGGAGGGGCGACCTACCTTACGACTATTGACCTGACCAAGGGGTATTGGCAGGTAGAATTGACAGACAGAGCTAGGGAGAGGTCAGCCTTCATCACTCCGATAGGCTTATTTGAGTTTAAAGTAATGCCTTTCGGAATGAAGAATGCCCCAGCCACTTTCCAAAGGTTGGTGAACCAGGTGTTAAATGGTGCTGAGGAGTACACCATGGCATACCTGGATGACATTGCCATCTTTAGTACCAGCTGGGAAGAACACCTATCCCACCTTAGGGAAGTGCTGGGCAGGATACAGAGGGCTGGGCTCACTGTCAAACCCAAGAAGTGCTGGGTGGCCATGAGGAAATGGCATACCTCGGGCATGTGGTAGGCCAGGGACCGCTCCGTCCTAACCAAATAAAGATAGAGGTGATCCAGGTGTGGCCCAGACCAGAAACCCAGAAGCAGGTCAGGAGCTTTCTAGGGACAGCAGGGTACTACAGGAAATGTGTACCCAATTACAGTGCCCTGGCTGCTCCCCTATCTGACCTGACAACGAAAAAGATGCCAAAGAAAATTACCTGGGGCACAGCCTGTGCGGAAGCCTTTACCAAACTAAAGGAGGCACTGTGCAGTGCTTCTGTTTTGACAAGTCCTGACTATAGCAAAACCTTTATAGTTCAGACGGACACCTCAGACGTGGGTATTGGGGCAGTACTGAGCCAGATGTCCAGCCAAGGGACAGATCACCCAGTAGTGTACCTGAGCAGAAAGCTGCTTCCCAGGGAGCAAGTGTACTCCACGGTGGAAAAGGAGTGTCTTGCCATAGTGTGGGCCCTAAAGAAATTAAAGCCATACTTGTATGGGCAGCATTTTGTGGTGCAGACTGACCACAACCCCCTGGTTTGGCTGATGCAGATGGGTAAAAACAATGGGAGACTGCTAAGATGGAGTCTTGCGTTACAAGGGTATGATCTAAAAATCATACATAGAGCTGGAGCGAAGAATCAGAACTCAGATGGGCTGTCTAGGGTCTATGAGGAGTGAACTGAATTGGGAAGCTCATCCCATGTAGGGGGTAGATCCCCCAAATTCAGTCTAGGTGGGGAGGAGTGTGACATAGACAGCCAGTTCTGAGTGCTGTATCATTTCTTTTTAATATAAAATGTATTACTGAATGTCTCCTGCTAAAAATCAAATGCTCTAGGAGTGACCTCACTCATGCCCCCCCCCCCAGATTTCAGCTGAGAGATGAAAGCCATAAGAAAAATGCTGACAGCATGTGAGTTCACACACACTCAGTTTTTAGAGACAATGTGTTACATGGAAGACTTTAATCAAGGATCCTGTTTCTCTGAGTTAATTACAGACTTGTTTAAGTTAATTTTGTTAAGAGAGAAATCATAAAGAAGGTTTATGACATTGGAGAGGAACCTAGATTGTTACACAGGGGTGCAAGGTTGTAAATGTCCATGTGAAGCCTGTGTGAGGGAGGCTACAGCATTGGATTAAACGAAGTGTCATTTGAAGGACATGAATTATGCTGAAGTTGCAGAATGTAATACTTTTGTATAAGATATATATTTTCATATATCCTGACAGGGAGGAGCTAGGTGACCTCCTGAAAAGAGGTGGGGGTAAAAGCCAGCTTTTAATTTAGTCTGTTTTACTTCACAAAGACACATTTTTACCTAGACTCTGACCACGAAACATCTTGGCAGCACTTTTAAGCAAGTATTTAGAGACTAAGTACTGTAGTAGGAATTTGCACTGTTTAAACCTTGTTCTTTTAAAAGATTTGTATGTCTAGTGATATAACAGTTCTGTATTTTGCATTTTACATATTTTTAAATATTTTAGTAAAATTCTTTTTAGAACTTACTTGGTCTGTCTTTGACTTCTTTTCAATTGTAAGAAAAGTGCATGGTTATTGCAGATACTAAACATAAGCTTGTATGGTGGTACCAAACTGGAAAGAGAAGCATTTTAAATCTGAGATCTTTATTAAAGTTTTTAAGGGTTCATCTCTGTATACCTGTTAGGTGCCCGTAGGCAAAGATATCTGGACCCCTGAAGACAGATGTATCTGAGCCTGTGCATTGGGTATGCTAACAAGAGGTTAACAGTTTGAATCCCTCCAGAACTTATGACCAAAGGTTGATCCAAACTCACAAAACAGACAAGAGGGTTACCTTGTCTGTTACACTGTTCACAAGACTGTGCTCAGAGGTTGGTACTTTGGGAGTAGAGGGCCTGACCTGCTGAGTGGGTCCCTGTATAAAAAAAGTGACCATTTCATTGGTGGTATAGTGGCCCCTTCCTGTCCCCGAGAGCTGTTCATCATCCCTAGAATAAAAAAGTGACTGTAGCAGTGGTGGTACAGTGGTCCCTCCCCGTCCCCCAGAACTGATCGCCATCCCAATATTTTTTTTTTAAAAAGTACATTGTTTCCTGGTGGTAGAGGTTCCCACCCCACCCTATTCTCCATCACCATCCCAATAGTTAAAAAAATTATTCCCTGGTAATCTAGTGGTCCCTCCCCTGTTCCCTGATCTCTGTCCCGTTGTTAAAAAAAGTTTTCCCTGGTAGTCTAGTGGTCCCTCACCCTCCCCGTTCTCCGATCGCCGGCCCGTAGTAATAATAAAAATATCCCTGGCAGTCTAGTTGCCCTCCCCCATCTATGTATTTTTATTTATTTATTGAAATGTTTCACTAGGAGGGCACACTGAACAACAAGTTGCTCGTCTCAAGGTGCGATCTGGGGGGAGGGGTTACATAGGGTTGTGAAGGATGATCAGTTACAATAGTATGTGGGTAGTACAAACAATACAACATTGTAAGATTGTGCAACAGTTGGAACACAAGGTATTGTACAATAAACAGTAGTGGAACATTGGGTAAATTACATGTCCAAAATCATACAAAAGAACATATGAACATACAAAACAGTAATAATGCAATAGAACCATTTATAATGCATGAGTGTACCAGGAGCAGGCTCGAGGTAGCACGCAAGTGCTGTTGGAGTAAAAAGGATGGGGTTAGGCTGTGCACACTGGTGACCCAGAAGGACAGGAGGAGGAGAAGAGAGGTGGGAGAGGCAAGAATTGAATATGAGGAGAAGGGGTAGCCTTTTCCTGATTTCCCCCTTCAGGATGTTGAGAACCCTGCCAGGGGGGATCATGGTAGGAAGGCAGAAACTGGGGATAGGTATTAAGGTGGGTTAAAGCAGGAACAGCTGAGGGAAAGGTAATTGTGTAGGGCAGAGGTAAGGGAGTAGTTGGAGGAGTGACATATTTCAGGGGGGATGGAATTCCAGATTTTAGGGAAACGATGGGCAAAACCAGTCTGACCGAATCACCAATAGTTTCCCCTGGTGTCTAGTGGACCCCCCACCCACCCATCCTGTGAAGGATTGATCCACCACCCTGCTCCCCTCCCCACTCAACCCCAGGCCGGTGACCAGTACAGCCCTCCTGTCACCTCCACAGCTGGCCACCGACTGAGCTCTCAATGAGTGTGTACTGTATACAGTGCGCACTCATTGACTGACAGCTCACTCTGAGCTGTTAATCAATGTCAATGAGTGCATACTGTATACAGCATGCACTCACTGAGAGCTCAGTTAGTGACCAGCTGTGGAGGTGAGGAGGGCTGTGCTGGTCACCAGCCGTGGGTTGGTTGGGGGGGAGTGGGGTAGTGGGTCAATCCCTCACAGCATGGGTGGGTGGGGGATCCACTAGACACACCAGGGAAACTATACAGTGCCCTATATGGGTAGATCGGGGATGAATGGGGGGACTGCTAGACCACCAGGTACTTTGTCACCTTATGGCAGGGAGGGATCAGGGGTATGGTGGGGGACTACTAGACTACCAGGGGGATTTGGGTTATTCTCACTAGGACGGTGATTGGCAAATGGGGGTGGGGGGAAGGACCACTGGACTACCAAGGGAATTTTTATTATTTTATGAGCACGGTGCTCAGAGATTGGGGGAGGAGTGAGGGACCACTAGACTGCCAGGGCCATTTTTAATATTACTACGGGCCAATGATTGGAGAATAGGGTAGGGGAGGGACCACTAGACTACCAGGGAATACTTTTTTTAACTATTGGGACAGCATTCAGAGAATGGGGTGGGGGCAGGAAACACTACCACCAGGGAACACTGTACTATTTTTTTCTAAACTATAGGGATGCGAATGGCTCTCAGGGGTGGGGAGGGACCATTATACCACCAATGAAATGGTCACTTTTTTAATACAGGGACAGCGACCGGCTCTTGGGGATGGGAAGGAACCACTATACCACCAGGGAGATTTTTTCCTCAATGAGGGGATGGCGATTAGTGATCAGGGACAGGGAGGGACCACTAGACCACCAGGAAGATTGACTGTATTTTGTCTACATAGGAGAATGGCAGCCCATGTTGGGGGGGGGGCGCAAAATTTCCTCACTACCCATATAAATGGGCCCATAATGAGCATGCAAATGGTCAGCTAGCACCTTGAATGCCCAATGGGCTCATTTGCATGGCTGCTTTTGTGAATAACAAATAACACACTGGTGCTATTCATTGCAGGGTCATTTAAAGGTGATAGGAAAGAGTTTTTTTTACACTTCTAGATGCCCTCCTGTTGTCCTTTAATCTGCCCAAAACTCTGATATGTTGTTGACCTTCTTTGTAAAATTAATGGTCTAATTCTTTTTGCCTTTGTAACTACCCTGTATCCCTCTCTCCTCAGCAGTTGCTGCTCTCTCTCTCTTTTCATACTCCCTGAACATTCTATGACATCAATTGCACCTTTCAAGGCCATTCAGATGAACAGCATGGAATGGGAGTTATTGATGTCATAGAATGTCTTAGAAATATGAAAAGGGCAGTAGCTGGTGAGGAGAGTGGAACTCTATGTATATATGAGGGCACCCCAAAGCTAGAGTATTTATTTATAAAAAATTTGTCACACATATCAGAATACATAATTGGCATGATAAGGAAGATGGAAGAGCCGTTAATTGTGTAAAAATTATTTCCTATCTTCTTTAAAGCAATGTAAGTCATGGCAGCGCTAGTGGGGTTAGAGGTAATGGTAATGGGGGTTACTGCTGCCTCTACCTAGCCCTATTCACAGTCGGAGAGTGCCCCACGCTATCTGTCAGTGAATAGCATTTTTTACCACTTGGGCAATCGCAAAGAGCAACACAAACTTTTGCACTGTACTTTGCAATTATTTGTGAACCTAGTCCCTGCACTTTAAAGGTAGTATATTTACATGGGTCTCAGGGACCTGGGATCTGTTTGAAGTTGGTATCAAATAACTAAGTAAAGAGGCATCTTCCTTGGTGGATTCTGATTAGATAATTAGATACCAGGTGACTTTTGGTCATAATTATCAAAACATTTATCTAAGTCCACCAGATTTAAACTAATGTTGTCCAATGAGTCACCTTTTTCAAGTATTTTAATAGGAATATCCATGTCTCTGAAACAAATGTCAATCTGAGGAAAATTGTTATATGACTGAGCAATAAATTCAGTCTGTAGAACTCTTTTTAAAAATTCACAGTTTACACGTTTTATTTTGCCACTGGTTAATTTTGTTGAACATGCCACCCAAATAATGTTAGCGATTCATAGCTCTCAACGATAGTTGACAATAATTGCTCAATGTTATTATCAAGAATAAGTTTAAGAGTTCTGTCAATGCATGGTAGAGCTCTATAAACCACCAAAGAGTTTGTTTGTTCCTGTGAAGTAATCATTAAAGCATTGTTAGGAATATGAGGGGTATCAACTTTGTGACCTTGAATGTTCAGAGTATATTTCCTGTCCCACAATTTAAATACTTCACTTTCTGATTTGAACAAAAAAAGTTGAATATCAGATACTTGATTATTTTGAGCCCAAGCCAATCTCTTTACATCAAACTTGGTTCCAACTGAATCAACACCTAATAGGTATTTAGCTTTTCTTTTTAATGTTTCATCAGAATCATAGGGACTCCAGGGAATACTATTCACAATAAATGAATACTGATCAAGGGGCATTTCAGTAGATGACCCTAGCAAGGGACTTACATCTTTCAGTAGTATAGGATATTCAAGAGTTATGGCTAATCACATACATATTCTTTCCAATAGTAAATATCCATTGCCTGTTGCAAACTCTGTGTAAAAATGTTGATGTCCAATAGGTTTCTCTTTGCCCTATTTTCAAAATCCTATAATCATTATTCAAATGGAATGAATAAATAATCTGTTTCAACAACATGTTTGGGGATTTCATTTTCCCCCCTCATTCCCCGCAAGGTAATTAAGGCTATCTGAGCCAAAGGGTTAAAGGGTTCCTGGGGGGATTTGAGTTCTAAGAGTATCCCCTTGAATATATATCAAAGTTTGAATTTCAGATGTGTTCAGAGAATTAGTATTCTCCTCTTGCATGCCACCTTGGTTTATGGTCACGGCCAAGAGGATGTATACATGAGAATGCAGTACATCATCACGCAAGGAAAACAATGTCAAACAACATAGCGACTTGAACTAATAGCTAAAGCAACAGACAATGCCAAAAGCACTGGGAGTTGCACAGACATGAGTACTGAAGTGAGTGTAGTTCATGGGGCAGACAATTCTTGTATGTGAAGTCTGCTGTTTGTTCGATAATTTTCTGCAGTGGGCTTTGTCCCCCACAACCCCCCCCCTTAAAATATATATAATCACATCCACCCTTAATAAATCAGAGTATAGATGGTGAAAGTTGGGGGGTGAGCAGAGTAAGTAATCCAACTCTGCAAGGAGATGCAACTCGGGGGTGGGAGTCAGGATGGGGCAGATTTAATCTTCTAACTCCGGGGGGGGTCAAATTGGGGGCAGCAAGGGGGCACCATAGCAACAAAAATACATGCACAATGCCAGAGTCAGACTCAAACTCTAGTCAGCTAGACGTATAATGCTATTCAGAGATTGTCACTCTAACCTCTGAGCCATGTTGCCAGCACAGTGCAGCAGTAGACAGCTGTGAACCTAGAGTGCTTAGCATGACTGAAAACAGCTACAGGTATTGTGCTATAATGTCTATGCTATAATTTCCCTATAGCTGTTTTCATTAATGTTATTTTCTCCACATGGATTTCACAGTGCTGTTATTCATACACTATATACTGACTGGATACCTAGGTGGACTACATCCAAGTTACTCTTTTCCCCTGGTACTTTGGGTTTCCCAGTCTCTTTATGGAGGTTAGCACAAGACATATTCCTATTTTTATTAGCATTCTCCTTATACTTTTAGGTTTTATGTATTAAAGATGTTTTGTTTTAGGTTTTTTTGGGGGGGTTCAGTATTTTACATTCTTAGTGGTCTTAGCTTGTGTGGCAGTCAGATCTATGACCTCCTCTCTAACAAACAGTGCAGGTAAGTTGACTTGAGTGTACTTCTTTTACCTCTCAATCTCCACCACTGGCTCCTTCTGTTACTCTTTTAAGATGAAGGAACTGTTAGCGTCTTCTTCATAGTCTGATTTAAAATTATTTTCAATCATTTGGTCACAAATTGGTTTTTCATGTTGCTTGCTTTGATCACCATTATCTCTTCTTTCAAAACCCAAAGTGTTTCAAGAATGACTATGTTAGCATGAAAATGATTTTTAATGTACTCTAGAAGATCTTTTGAGAGAGTAGTTGCTACTGGACCATCAGTTCCATCCAGTTGTGGATGAGAATCCAGATAAACAGGATCAGAATTTGATTTTTGTGTAAATGGTTCCGGTGAGAATGTTGGGAAGATAAATCTCTTATCTGAGGGGAACAGAAATATCATCAAGATCAGGTGCTGAATTACGTCTTCGCAAAACTGGAGGGACTTGTGACAGATTATGCTTATCTTCATTAAGAAGTTTTTAAACTGTTAATAGTTGTCTCTAATTATGTGACAACTTGAGCAAATTCTACTACCTGAAGGTCCCATTCATTCCCATCTGTACTATTTTTTTTTATAAACAGGGGCACACTGAAGCTCTAAATCATTTGCTAATCTGCTGACTCCTTCTTCTTGTATTTGTTTCTCAGAGACATATTATATTTTCCCTGAAATTGGCCTGGAAACTCGCTTATTTATAAAATCCATGATTTTGACTTGCACCACATCTGAGTTCCATTGTTGTTGTTCTTTTTATTTCCCCTTATTAGTATTTTTATTTTAGCACTGCCTGAGGCTAAATCAATTATTGCTTGATTTGTGGGTTCTTCAGACTATAACCTCCACATTTTACAGTAGTTCTAAATGTAAGCTTATCTCATTCATTAGGTGTTAGTAGTATATTGCGAGATTTAGAATTTCTTGTTCTTATTTTAGGTGTATACACTTAGCACTTTCTAAGAAATTAAAATTGCCTTAGATTCAAGCTCTATTAAAATCCTTGACAACTATGTACACATAAGCATACACTAAATATGTTATCATTCTGCACACTTCAACCCACCCCTGTTCTGTTGTTTGTTGTAAAAGCATATTAGTATTGCAAGAGTTTTGCATGCTATTTACTTCTGCAGTGTTTCTTTTTTGAAAATTGCATGGTGTGAGCTGGATGGAAATGAGTGGAGGGGGACAGGAGCCATAAGGCTGGCTGCATTTTTCTAACTATGACCACTCCAATGGTCTTATTCAGCTCTATCAACATGAAGGGACTCAATAACCCCATCAAGCACTCCAAAATGTTTTCCCAACTTTAAAGGTCTAAACCAGTTGTGCTTAACCTTCAGGAGTTGCACTTAACTCCAGCGGAACACAATAAACTGGTTAAATTTGGATTCTCAGCATTGTACACCTCCTTACACCCAAGTGGGAAATGTTGCAGGGTGGTGATAGTAATTCCCTGTCACACCACCCTTCAAGAGAATAAAGTAGTCACTGACCAGGAGGGCTGTCTTATCTTGATACAGGGTCTCCTTAATGGAATCGCACTGACACTTGCAAATTTGTACCTCCCTCCTGGTATCAATATCCCTTCCCTTAAAACAGTAACTGAGCTCTTACTCCTTAATACTCCTGGAATGCTCCTCTGTGACTCATCTAACCCCTCCCCACCACACCAAAAAGTAGCTCACAAATACTTTAAGCATTTCTGTTCAGAGGTAGGATGGTCTGACATCTGTCGCCATCATCACCCTCACACCTATCAGTATACATGGAAACATAGAATTTGATGGCAGATAAGGACCGCTTGACCCACCCAGTCTGCCCATTTCCCTACCTAATGGATAAGCTGCAGATCCTAGTTAACCGACAGCCTACTTCTTCCTACCCCCACCCCCTAGAATTGCCTTATGACTGTCCCATGCATTCTTGAATTCCACCACTATTTTTGACTCCACAACCTCCTCCAGAAGGCCATTCCATGCATCCACAACCCTCTCTGTGAAAAAATACTTCCTTACATTATCTCTGAGCCACCCCCCCATCTTCAAATTGTGCCCCTATTCTTGCACACCTCTTTTTCTGAAAGATGCTACCCTCTTGGACTTTGTTGATTCCCTTGAGGTACTCGAAAGTTTCTATCATGTCCCCCCCTCCCTCCTTTCCTCGAGGCTATACATATTAAGCTCCTTAAGTCTCTCTTCTTATGTCTTCCGGTGCAGACCCTGCACCATTTTAGTTGCCCTCCCCTGGACTGCCTCCATCCTGTTTATGTCTTTGCAGAGGTGGGGTCTCCAGAACTGCATGTAGTACTTCAGATGGGTCTCACCAGCTGTCTGTACAGAGGGATAACAACTTTTTGTTTTCTACTGGTGATGCCTCTCCCTATGCATCCCCATATCCCCCCAGCCCTCCTTATTGCCCTCTCACATTGCTTGCCTACCTTTAGGTCATCTGATATGACTACCCCCAGGTCCTTTTCCATTTTTGCTGTTGTTAGTATCTCACCCACCATTGTGCACTCTTCCCCTGGGTTTTTGTTTCCCAGGTGCATTACCTTTCATTTCTTAGTATTGAATCTAAGTTGCCATACATTTGACCATTCCTCCAACCTTGCCAAGTCCCTTCTCATCCTTTCCACCCCACCTTGTGTATCAACTCTGTTGCAGATCTTTGTGTCGTCTGCAAAGAGACATACTTTTCCTTCTGGTCCCTCTGCAATGTTGCTTATAAAGACATTGAAGAGGACCAGTCCTAATACTGAACCCTGCGGTACCCCACTAGTAACCCCCCTTTCTTCAGAGTTGACTCCATTTACTATTACCCTCTGTGTCCTGTTCTCCAGCCAATTCCTTACCCAGGCTACCATCTTGGGACCCACTCCCAGGCTGGCTAACTTGTATATTAATCTTTTGTGTGGGACTGTGTCAAAATGCCTTGCTAAAGTCTAGGTAGGCCATGTCCACAACCCCTCCGTGATCTACTACTTTGGTCACCCAGTCAAAGAAATCTATTAGATTCATCTGACATGACCTTCCCACTGTGAATCCATGCTGCCTTGGGTCCTGTGCCCCTTGACCTTCCCGCTGTGAATCCATGCTACCTTGGGTCCTGTGCCAACCACTCATCAGCACAAGAGACATATTCCTGGACTAATTACTGCTTCACACAGGAAAAACATCTTAGGAGAGCAGTGGAGTATTGATTAGGCAACATCTGCTTGTCAGACCATGCCCCAGAAATCAGCCACTGGGATCTGGGTGTGAAAAGGTATGACACCCGCTGGCATTTACATACCATGCATCTAAAGTTGGAAGAATTCTGCACGTTTCTCACAGACAAGTTAACAGAAATAGTATCTAACAATGCCTCCAGTGAAGTTTCTGAATTCATCCAGTGGGATACACTTAAAGCAGTGCTAAGGGGGCACATAATACAGTACACAGCCCTAAAGGAAAAGACATGTTAGCCGCACCAAACCCAGCTGGAAGAGATGCTCCAGTTTTTACAGATGGAGCAAGAGCAAGGCAACCTAACAGTAAAATCACAGCTGGACAAGATAAGGGCTGAACTTGATGCCCTTCCCCTAACAATAAACAGAAATAGCCCTCTTCCACCTTAGCCAAAGATACACCAGTTTAGGCCCCAGGCATCCAGATTGTTACCACTCCAGTTTCACATACAGAAGCAAAAAGTGCAGCTGTATTACACCCACTAACAGGGTAAACATGCTCTAAATTACATGTCAGTACAGATGCATTTAAAGCATATTATCAACAGTTGTACACTCCCAGGGTGGAGGCATCGATTCAAACACCCAGGATTTTGTGTCATCTCTTGCCATTCACTGTCTCTCCCGTGAGTTCAGCAATCTATTGATGGAATACATCTCCACCAATGAGATCACTGAACTCTTGAATACACTCAAACCAATGATAGCCTTGGACCCAATGATTATGGGTCAGAGTACTACAAGACCTTCAGACAGCAGCCATACCCTAGCCTCTGCCATACATTTAATGAGATTCTGGTGGTTCTGGAGGAAGGTTCTCCTTCACCCTATTGCAGTTCATATCGCCCAATCTTGGTACTTAACACTGGTTATAAGATTCTATATTGGTGCTTGCCAAATGCTTTGATAGGATGCTACCCTCCTTATTTGATCCAGATCAGACAGTTTCTGTCCATGCCTACACAACAACAGACAACACTCAATGAACACTACATATTATACACCATCTTCAAACTCACCCCACTTCATCAGTCTCCTTGAGCCTAGATGCCGAAAAGGCCTTTGACCAGGTCTCCTGGTCCTTCCTGTATTCAGTGATGGGGAGGCTTGGATTCCGGGTCACTTTTATTAAGCTCATTCAAGGCCTTTATTGGGCTCCACAAACCTAAGTCAAAGTAAATGGACACCATTCAGCTACATTGTCCCTACTTGATGGCACCCGTCAAGGCTGCCCTGTCACCACTTTTGTTTGCTCTTTATAAAGAGCCACTAGCACAGACAATACAGAAATCTCCTGACATCCATGGAGTACAAATGAAGGATGGGGAACATTGTATTGCCCTATATGCAGACAGCATGCTGCTTTACCTGCAATCTTCATCCACATCACTTCCTGCAACTTCTGACATCATCCAGAGATTCAAATTCTTTTCCGGTTATAAACCAAACACCACAAAGACAGAGACCCAATTCCGTTTAACTTTCTTTCTCTTCAAAGATGCACACTCAGTGCCCTTTTCATTGGGACTTTACAGTCCTAAAACACTTAAGGATACAACTACCAAAAAACCCCAACACATTCTTTAGAGCTACAGCAGGATCTTATCCTTTGGAACACATTGCCTCTATAGAGTGGAGGTAGTGACAATAGTGATCCTACCATGCACCTTGTATCTCTTCTTAAACATCCCCTTACACCTGCCAGAAACATTCTGGAGACCACGGCAACGGTTGATATCCAGATTTGTTTGGGAAGGGTAGTGTCCTCAAGTCCAGTGCTGAATTCACTCACTCCCTCGCACTTCAGAAGGGCTGTCACTGCTGAATCTCCACCTCTGCTTCTGAGGGGCACAGTTTTGATTCCTTCTCAGACACTTGGCTGGTTCTTCCACTAAGTTGGCCATCATGGAGTAGGCTGAGCTTCCTTTCTCCTCTTCAGTTACTCTCTCTTATTCCACACAGAATGGTATCGAACTACCTTAAACGATTTAAATCTGTGGTGCAAGGATATGATTTCAGTGTGGCAAAAGATAAAGAAATCTTTATTGTTACATCTTTTTGTGCCTCTGTTCCACCTCATCTCAAAACTAGAACATTCTCCCCCCAGACTTTTGGACCACGGTTATCAAATGTGGGAGCATTACTCCCTTAAATAGCTTTTTCAACTATACTCAGGACCTATGTTCCTTACCTTCCCAGAGCTGCAAAGGAAATACATTCTCAGATTGATGGACATTTTCTGTTACCTCCAGGTGTTCCATTCATAACAACACCTCCCATAGCAGCTCAGGACCCCACTAATGTCCCCAAACTGGTGATGTCCTTCCATGATTTCATCAGGACGTGAGATACACAACATCTAATCTCATGAATACTGTACATCAAGCCTTGCAAGCCACACAAGGTGCTCATACCAAAGCAGTGGCAAGCAAATAGGTGGAGGAAATCAGGTATCAGATTTCCTCCAAGCAATGTAAAAAGTCTTGTCAAGCTATTTTGCATCTCACAGGAACATATACCTGATGCAACTATGCCTGGAAGCATATAATTTGATACTTTTGAACACCAGTTGTCACAATTCACTTCACCATATCTCACACAGTGGCCTGCTGGCGTCAATGTGGGGAACAACAGGCAACCCATATGCTCATTTTTTGGAACTGCCCACTCTTACAAACATAAGGATTTGGAACAAGAATGATAGACACTTTCCTATTGCCTGATTACGCTGACACCAGAATTATATCACCTGCTGCAATACCCTCTGTGGTTCAGGAGTCTGCACACCCGCTACTTGCTAGGAATCCTGATCATCACTAGTAAAAAGACTCTTACTCACCTGTGGCTTGCCCCAACAGTGCCAACCATGGATGCATGAAGGACCACTGCATGCCAACTTTACAAGACAGAGAGAGTAATATACTCATTGAATAATCACCTATAAGTATTTAATTCCCACTGGACTGGATGGGTACTATACAATATGAATAAAGATCCCAATGTTGTACCTTAAACATAGATAAGGAGCATGCACATAAGTTTAAAATCAGTCCATTCTCCCCTGGCACCAATCTAGATATGGAAGCCTTGCAGGATTCCTCCTCCTTTTATTTGTGTGGCATGCTGACCTGGCCTTAGGTTCCCTGGGTCACAAACCCACTCCTGGGGTCAGGCCCACTGAGCTCACAGTGCCCACCCTTAAGTGCAATCTGTGATGGGGGGACAGGGATACCCACTTCATCCTTTAGAATGCTCACTGGGGTCATAACTGCACCTCTGCCATGAGGATCCCGGTCATTGCTCTAGCTCTGGATAAGGGCACAATACCAGTCTCAAGTCCTGTGGCCAAATATGAACATTTCCTTGGCTATTATACAAAGGAGGAAGACCCAGACATCACACTTTCTTTGGGGTAGCAGTGTAAGCCTGATTTTGCCTTTGCCCTAGAGGACATGCAACAGCCTGGTTTAAAATCTTTGTATTCTCCCTATCCTTCCAGATGTCCCTTTACAGACTCTTTTCTCAATTTGGTTGCTTATGGTGACCCTTTTGGCAATAACAGTTTTCACGGATTATGAATTAACCTTCTACAGTCACACATACGATATAAGAACTCTCACACAGGCAGAATATCTTTAAAAAAGCAAAAGTTCTTATTAAATAATTAAATAAATGCAGTTAGAACTAAAAGAGAACATATACTAAATTAGGTTAAAGTATAAGAAACAAAATGGAAAAGAATATAGAAAAATGCATTAAAACATAATAACTAAGTCTACCTTGGGTCTGAGATGTCAAAGTCCAGAAAATCGATGGTTTGCAAAATATTGCAGTCTTGCTGTAGTAGCCTTGTGGTCAGGAGAAAGAGTCTAAATGGAATGGCCCTGAGTGTCTGTGCTGGAGAGCTTAAATAGAAGACCACTCCCAGGTCTGCGAATAGAGGTTGGTTATTCTCTTTCTAGGCCACCGGCTGTCACTCTTGCACCTCCCCAAAGTCTTATTTTCCTGATAATCTTTGATGTCAGGTTCCCATAGTTAACACAGGGTTTATAATCATAACCCCTGTAAGTGGAATTTCACACAGATATGCTATGAGGATGTTTTTTTTTTTTGTTACCTCACACAGGCCTGTTAGAAGGATCTTTCCTGGCTAAAACATCCTGGGCTTTGAACTGGCTTAATTTAATTAGTTATAAGGATGATCCTGTGAGTTTTATGATTATACTGCTGATTTTATTACTTCTGGTTCCCTTGGTCAGTTCCTATTGAAAATACCCCTTTGATCATGTATCCACAAGCCTTTTTGACAAGAACTTGTCAGATTCCTGCAAGCAGCTGGCCTCTCAGGTCAGAAGAAGGTCAAACCCCTTTTTAAGAATCCAGTCTTTTCTCTAGGTGCCTTGTGCTGATACTAGCATGTACACAGAATTAAAAAATATATATATATACAACAGAATAATATCTACAAATAAGGGCTAGCAGTAGGAAGCTTGAAACATCCCTTCCTCCTAGACTGAATTTGTGGAAATCCATCCCTGTGAGTGGTATGATTTTCATAAATTCTGTTCACTGCTCTAACTGGCGAGATAACCCATCTGCATTGGCATTGGCCGATCCAGCCCTCCGGGTAATGGCCATATCATAGCCCTATAAGGCAATACTCCACCTTAAGAGATGACTATTCATCTTACCCATCTGGGTCAGCCACACCAGGGGGTTATGATCGGTCTGTACCTCGAAGTGCCTCCCATAGAGGTAAGGCTCTAATTTCTTCACGGCCCATACTAGCGCAAGGCATTCCTTTTAAACTGTGGAATAGGCCTGCTCCTAGGGAAGCAACATTTTGCTAAGGTACATTATTGGGTGATCTTTGCTTGCTTAGAGGTCTGACTGAGGACTGCTCCAATCCCCACATCTGAGGCATCTGTCTGGACTATAAATGGTTTACTGTAATCTGGACTAGCCAACACAGGGGCACTGCACAGTACCTCCCTTATCCATGTGAAGGCTTGTTCACAGGCTGGCTCCCATTTTACCTTTTGGGCATTCTTTTCTTTAGCAGGCCAGAGAGTGAAACTGCCAGGGTACTGTAATTTGGTACAAACTTTCAATAGTACTCGGCAGTCCCTAGGAAACTCTGAACCTGCTTCTGGGTTTCAGGCCTGGACCATGCCTCTATTGCCTCAATCTTGGCTTGATTAGGGTGAAGCTACCCCCCCACTACATGACCTAGGTATGCCACCTCCGCCATGGTCACCTGGCACTTTTCAGTCTTGACAGTGAGCCCTGCCCTCTGTATCCTGCCCAGCACTTCCCTGAGGTGGAACAGGTGTTCCTTCCAACAGGGACTGAAGATGGCAATGTCATCCAGATATGCCACTGTGTACTCTTCAGTACCATGTAACACCTGGTTGACCAACCTTTGGAAGGTGGCAGGGGTATTCCTTATTCCAAAAGGCATTACCCTGAGCTTGAATAATCATATTGGAGTGATGAAGGCCAACCTCTCCCTAGCTCTGGAAGTTAACTCCACCTACCAATACCCTTTTGTCAAGTCAGTGGTGGTAAGGTATGTCACCCCTCCCAGCTTGTCCAGTAGTTCATCTGTCCATGGCATTGGGTGGGTGTCAGACTTCTTGACCACACTGAGTCCAAGATAGTCCACACAAAAGCGAGTAGAGCCATCCAGCTTGGGAATGAGGACTACGGTTGAGGCCTAGGAGCTGGGGGATTTCTGAATTACCCCTAAATCCAGCATTTCCTCCACCTCCCTCCTAATGTCCTTTAGGATTGCCTCAGACACCCAGTAGGCTGTCCGCCATATGAGCGCTTGCATCCCCGTGTCTAGATTGTGTGTTGCTATGGGGGTTAGTCCAGGCTTGGCCGTAAACAAAGGGGCAAAGTCCACTAAAACCTCTCTCACTTCTTGAGTCTGTTCCAGGTTCAGCTAGGACAACAGTTTGATTTCCTCCACAGAGGACCCCCGTTTGCTTTCCTCCAGCAAGTCCAGCAGGGGGTCTTCTTCGCCAGTCCCGTCCCCAGGACCACACTGCGAATACCATGTCTGCTCTATTTGCATATGGCTTCATCACATTGACATTGTACATTCTATGGGTTTGTCTCCTGTCAGGCAGTTCTTCAATATAGTTCATGTCATTAACCTGTCAGACTAGCTTGTATGGTCCCACCCACTCAGCCTGCAACTTATCCTTCTGGACCAGAATAAGAACCATGACTTACCGACCTACATTGTACAAGCGAGCTCTGGCTCTGCAGTCATACCAGATCTTTTGCTTCTGCTGAGCAGCTGGCAGGTTGCTCTGGGCTGCTCCCATAAGCTCATTCAGCTTTTCCCTAAACTTTAGGTCATACTCCACTATAGGAGTTCCCTGGGTGGCATGCTTGCCTTCCCAGTCTTCCCGGACCAAGTCTAGGGGCCCATGCACCCTACATCCAAATAAGAGTTCAAAGGGGGGAAACCATATTGACTCTTGGGGCACCTCCCTGTATGTGAACAACAGGTGGTGAAGGTATTTCTCCCAGTCCCTCCCATGCTGTTCAGCAAATGCTTGGAGCATTGATTTTAGGGCACCATTAAACCTTTCCAAAAGCCCATTGGCTTGCAGGTGATAAGGTGTTGTGCATCTCTGCACCACCCCACACTTCTCCCACAAATACTTCATCAGGTCTGACATGAAGGTACTCTCTTGATCAGTGACAACCTCCTGCTGAAACCCAACATGGGAGAAAATCCCTAGCAAGGCATCTGCCACTTGTCTGTCCTAAGTGAGGAAAGGGCAACTGCCTCTGTGTATCGGGTGGCATAATCCACCACCATCAAGATAAACATCTTCCCAGAGGAGCTGGCGGTATTCAATGGTCCCACAATATTCATTCCTACCCTCTGGAATGGCTCCTCCACAGTGGGCAAGGAATTAGGGTGGCTTTGGTTTTACTACCTGCCTTCCTGTCTGTTGGCACTGGTGACAAGACCTGCACTATTCCTTCACCTGCTGGGTGAAGTTGGGCCAATAGAAATTCTGGGCCAATTGCTGAATGGTGCATGCAATTCCCAGATGTCTGGACATGGGGATATCATGAGCAATCTTGGAGCAACCGCTCATGGTACCCATGGGGAATGAAAAGCTGCCTGCCCATCACCCCGCCCTCTGTCCTTACATCCTGCATATACTACAGTCCATTGTTCCAATAAACTCAATGTCTCTACGTGGCTCAGAACACTTCACTCTCTGAACCAGTCAACAAGAAAATGAGTTAGAGAAGAGGACACCAGTGATGGTGCTGATGAGGAATGGTACAACATCCAAAGTAGAAGAACAGCTAAGGGCATAAGGCTGATCACTTTAGTCTTCCAGTCCATAATAGTTTCAATCATTTGAACCCTCTACTATCTAGGGACTCTGATTCCATCCCTCTTGATCCTATCCCCAGCACTTCATTGATAGGAAACAAACTGGGAGCTAATAACATTCCTCCCCATAGTTCATTTGGTAGCCTGTGACATAGGTGACAGCAATTGGGCACTTTCAAAAAGGGCAACTCAATCGTGGTGCATGTCGACAGGGCTACCGACCAGGGAGGGTGACCAGATGGGGAGGTTCACATATATGGTGACAGGATGTCACTATGTACATGCATGCCGGGGGGGTTGGGGAGCAAGCACACTGAGTGAGGGGCAGAAGGGGAGGGAGGTTTTATGAGGCATTGTGCCACAGTGGGCTGCCAAGCTGGCCCTGTGGCATGATGGGTGGGTGGCAGGCTGGGGTTCTGAGGGTGCTGGGTTCAGGTCCGAATGCACGTACATTTTGTTGGGCCCGGTCTGAATTTTGTTTTTTAGGGCTTTGCACCCTCCCCCTCAACATGCACCCCTGGGTTGAGAATCCTTTAGTAGGGGTTGCAGGATGAAAACCCCTCGTGAGGGTGGGTGCAGAGCACCCTGCACAAAAAGAAAATACTAAGTCTCTGGTGCCCTTTTGTTGTGTGACTGGGGGTGTACATCCGAATTGATTTTTCAGCGATGTACACTCACCCTAATGGCGATTGCCTTTCCACAGTCGCCGTTATGACATGGAACCATTCATTTACAGCTACGGTAGACAACCCTACTTTACCTAATAATATGAGACCACTCGTGGACATTTCTCCTGCTCCAGGGCCCACTAATATTCATAATCCACCTATGGAGGTCAAAATCAAACCTGATAATGGTACCCCCCCATGCCCAAGACAACTGTTTGTCCTGGGGCATTCAATAATCAAACATTTGGGCTGGGCCATATGCAATAATAACAAATCCAGTAGGACTTGCTCTAGTTTTAGAGACACTAGCATATCAGACATAACAGTTATGGCTGGAGACATACTGAATGACTGTGGGGAAAATCCTCTTGCGATCTTACACGTGGGTGCCAATAATATTAATTATGACCTCCTTATTGATATCAAACAGGACATTGTGGCCCTCTCGAATAAACTTGTGGACCTTGGCTGTGACACCTGTTTTTCAGAAATCCTCCCCATCCCCAGAGCTACTACTCATGTTACTCAAAAAATCAAATACTTTAATGAATGGTTACTCAAATGGTGTTTAAAACAAAACAAAACTTGCATCACACATTGGGAAGAATTTGATGATAAAAATGAACTATTTTGATGGGATGGGTTGCATCTGAGCAGAAGGGGTAGCACCTTTCTAGGTAAACAGTTTGTGTCTATCATTAATGATCATTTAAACTGAACACAATGGGGGAGAAGTGTGATCTGTCCATTTCTCTTAATAATACTAACTGTCCTAACAAACTATACATGAGCAATAACCTAAAGTTTCTGAGCTTTAATGTTAGGTGCCTGAATAATAAATTTGATGAATTGAAAATTAGGTCAAACCAGGATAAGTTAAACATTATATCCATTTCAGAAACTTGGGGTGATGGCAAAGCTACCTGGGACTTCATTCTACCTGGCTATAATGTTTATAAGCTTAACTGTACAACCCGAGAGGCAGGGGGGTAGCCTTATTTGTCTCGTGTAATATAAAGTCTACTGATGTCTCCAAGACTATTAAAACTCACAGTGTCTCTACTGAAACACTATGGGTCAAACTCCATTTGAGTGATTCTGACTCCTTAATAATAGGAACATGTTTTTGCCCACCCAATTCTTCGCCTGAGATTTTTGAGGCCATCCTTTCTGAGATAGAAGCGGCAGCCGAACTAAGCGAGATTATCACCATGGGAGACTTACAGTCTTGCAGATATTTGTTGGTCTGACTTATCGGCCTCATCCAGTATAGGGAAAACCTTTCTGTCTACCTGCACCCAGTTACGTTTAAAACAATATATTACCGTACCTATCAGAGGGGATAACTTACTAGACCTGGTTATTTGTAATGATGGAGTGGTTTTAAATAACATTACTGTGGGTCCACCAATTGAAAATAGTGACCATAATACTATCTACTTTACACTACAGAAGTAGTATGTCTATAATTCCAGTTCAACTAACATTTTCCTATATGATAAAGGTGACATACTCACAATCAAATTTATACTTAATAACACTAACTGGGACTCCATCTTTAACACTCATACTATTTAGGAAAGTTGGGCCTTCCTCAAGGATACCCTGACTGTTCTAAGAGACACTTACATTCCCTCCAGAAAGAAATACAATAACTTTAGACATTACCCTAAATGGATGGATGAATCAATACAGAGATTAGTTAAATTAAAAGACAAAAAAATATAGTAGGTACCTTAAGACAAGAATAAATGAAATTTGGGCATCTTACCTCAAAACTCAAAAAAAATGTAAGTCTACCATTAGGAAATCAAACGTTAGATGGGAATGCTGTGCTTGCTGGCGAGCTGTGGAGGGAGATGGGGCAGGAGATTCCGGGGCCACATTGGCGGCGGGAGAGAGAGAGAGAGAGAGAGAGGGACAACATCGGTGGTCGTAGGAGGACCCGGGGGGCAGAAGAAAGCCGCATCGGTGGAGAGAGAGTGAACAGAGGGACGCCGCCGCTCAGGAGCAAGGAGCGGTGGGGCCAATCAGCGCAGAGCGTGCAAACTTTAACTGCGCGACTGGGCTTTAAAGGCCACTAGCCCAGTCGCGAGAGGAAGAGCTGCTGTGTTTGCTGGTGAGCTGTAGCGGGAGACAGGGCAGGAGATTCTGGGGCCGCATCAGCGGTGGGAGAGAGATAGGGACCACGTCGGTGGTCGTAAGAGGACCCGGGGGTCAGAAGGAAGCCACATCGGCGGAGAGGGAGTGAACGGAGGGCCGCAGCCGCTCAGGAGCAAGGAGCGGTGGGGCCAATCAGTGCAGAGCGTGCAAACTTTAACTGTGCGACTGGGCTATAAAGGCCATTAGTCCAGTCGCGAGAGGAAGAGCTGCTGTGTTCTTTGTCCCACACCACCCACCCCAGCCCTGACCTCTATTACATAGTCGGTGGAGGTGGAGCCTTGGAGGGGGGAAGGTTGTGAGTGGGTGTCCTGGACTACTGATGGGAAAAGGGAGCTGGACGCTGTGCCTGTGTGGACAATTGAGATCATCTGCAAAGAGCAGGCTGAGAGGGTGACTTGGGTTACGGCTGCTAGAATGAAAGGGGGACTGTTAGCTGTGCCTGGTTGGGTACCACTGACTACTTGCTATATGCAGCTGCAGGATGAGATAAATGTGAACTGATAACTGGGCTGAATTGTTTGTTTACTGCTACAATCCCTCAGGGGTGGGCAAGAACGGAATTGGGTCTGGTTTGTGGCAGATTGCAGGAAAGGGGGACTGTGTGCTGTGCCTGTTTGGGCACCATTGACTACCTGCTATACATACGGCTGATAGCTGTGATAACTGTGCTGAATTGTTTATTGCTATTTGATCTTGTGGGGTGGGCCAAAAACTAAAAGTGGTTCTGCCAGTGGTTGGCACTGCTCACACCAAAATGAGGGTGGATTCATTCGGGGTGGACCAGAGCAGGCATCTTCGGCAGGGTGGTTGGGTGTATGGGGTGCGGGGCAGCAATAATCTTCAATTGGGCATGGAGGTTCGGAGGGTGTCCAGTTTGTTTTCAGTTAGCAGGACTTAGGGAGGAGGTCGGGGATCAGAAGGGAGCTGTAAGGTATGAGGGGGGAGGAAGGGGGGGAAGTGAGTGGAATTGGTCACATGGAAGGTGGAGAGGCCACTACAGCATACCCAGGAAGCAGGTAGGCATGGGCCCTATAGAAACTCTGGAGGGGTAGGGCGCATTGCAAATAGATGGAATACACCTCACGGGAGGGCTAATCAAGGGGAGAAAAGAAGGGAAGGGCATAGGAGAAAATGAGTCGGGGGCAGGCATCACACTTAACAACAGATACACCATGCTGTACCCAGGTGAGGAGGTGGTTAAGGCTGATGGGAGGGAGCAGGCAGTCAGAGGGCTTGGTCAGCAAGCCAGGGGTGGGGACAGGAGAGTAGTGGAGCAGAAGGGGCAGACAGGCAGTGAGGGGTGACTAGCAAGCCGGGGGTTGGAGGCAAGGGAGGAGATGGGGACAGAGAAGGAGGGAACTGGGGACAAGCAGGCACTCCGGCTGGGGAAGTCAGCAAGGAGAGGGAGAGTAGGGGTACTCTGGAAGGCCAGCATCGAGGCGGGAGAAATCTGATGAGGAAGGGGTAGGGAGAAATATGCCAGAGGGATGGGGGACAGGACCGGGGGTTGGAGGCAGGGAGGAAGCAGTAGAAGGGAGACTGGGCGGGAGACCTGTGGACTCTAACCATAATAGGGAGTCCGGGGATCGGGGCCAGCAGTGCCTCCCAGGAGGTTGGGGGGGCGAGGAGTAAACTGGGAGCCGCAAGCAGAAGAAAGAGCCTGGTAGGACACACACAGACTACTGATCCCCGGACTGATGGGGGTGGGAAGAGTAAGCTGCGGATCGATGAAAGAAGGAAAAGCCTGGAAGGGATCAAAAGGGACAGTAAATTGAGGGGGGTGAAGGTGATCCTGCTAGGGGACTCCATGACCAGGGGCATCCAGTGGGATGGAGTAGGGGAGGGAAGAAGCAGACAGGTCAGGGTTAAATGTATCCCGGGCCTATCTGTTCACAAGGCCAAATTCCAGCTATATTCATTAGCACTGGAATGCGGGGGATCCCCAGATTTCCTAGTACACCTGGGCACAAACGATTTGGAAGGGAACAGCGATCTGGAAATCCAGGCGAGGTTTCGGGAACTGGCAAGAGTCTGCCATTCTATAGTGAGTTCAATTTCCTTCTCGGAAATTCTGCCAGTACCGAGGGCATCCGGGGAGACCAAGCACAAACTCAGAGGTGTGAACCAATGACTCAGGGACTGGTGCAGGGCAGAAGGGTATGGGCTGGTGGGGGACTGGGGGGGAAACATGGGATGATAAGGGGTTGTATGCTAGGGATAGGATACATTTTAACCTAGAGGGGAAGGAGATCTTAAAACTGAAACTCATTGAATTCATAAACAAGAAGTGGGGTTTAAACTTGTAAAGGGGGGAGGGACTAGTGAAAAAATGGAGTCAGGAGAGCAGACCCAGGTTCCAGGTCCAGGGCAGAAAATGAGGACAGGTGACTGCAATGTGAACAAAGCAGGGGCTGTGCAGGAAAGGGCAAATAGGGAGTGCGCGGAGCCGAGTCAATTGGGTAGGGGAGGGGGGATGGGGTGGAGGACGGTCCTGATCAACGCCAAAAGCATGGGCAACAAAATGCCCAAGCTCCAGGCGATGCTGGCAGAGGGATCAGTGGATGTGGCAGCAATAACGGAAACATGAGCCACCCAGAAAAATGATTGAGACCTCAATTTGGAGGGCCACACACTATTCAGGAGGGCTAGAGAAGAGGGTAGAGGAGGGGGTGTAGCGCTGATAGTCAAGAATGGCATAATGGTTAGTGGAGTGGAAGAGGCAGATGGGGGAGTGGAAGCGATTTGGGTAACCCTGCAATCGACGAGAGGCAAAAGACTGAAAGTAGGGGTGGTATACAGACCACCAGCAATGGATGAGGACCTGGAGGGAAAATTGGTTGAGAGTATCAGGGGGCACTGTGACCGTGGAAAGGGTGGGGTGGTAGTCATGGGAGACCTAAATATGACAGGGGCAGACTGGGACACTATGACATCAGTGGTGGCCAGGGAGCAGAGACTGATGGATGTGTTTCAGGATGCCTTTCTGGTCCAACAGGTGGGGGAACCTACTGGGGAGGAGGATACTGGACTTTGTCCTGGCAGACAGTGACCAGATAAGGGGTCTGGAGGTGTGTAGCCCACTGGCAGGAGAAGACCATGCCATGGTCTGGTTTCTACTGTGTCTAGGGGGGCGGGCAACTGCTCAAACACAGTAGTAGTGGACTTCAGGGGGCAGACTTTGTGAGCATGGGCAGGATTCTGAGGGGGGAGCTTGAACAAGATTAGGCCAGACATGGATGTTGGTAGCTTGTGGGAGACCATTAAAAATGGGGTGCAGCAGGCTACTAGTTCATGTACAAGGGTAAGGCGTAAAAATGGTAGGGCCAACAAGTCATGCTGGTGGACCAGGGAGGTGCAAGAGGCGGTGAGGGATAAAAAAGCTGCCTACACATGTTTTAAGTGCTCCAGGGTGGTCAGAGAGAGAGGTGAGTATGAGTTGACAGCCAGAAGGGTCACAAGAGTGGTGAGGGGAGCCAAGGCGAGGATGGAGCAAAACCTGGCTAGGGATATCAGGAGGGGTGGAAAGGGATTTTATAGATACAAGTAAAGGGACAGCACAGATCTCCAGGATTAGGACTGGGGAGGAATGGGCTCAGGAGGCGGGGGAGCAGGCAGAGGTACTAAACAAGTACTTTGCCTCGATATTTATGGAAGGTGACAGGGGATCCATTCAGCCAGAAGGGAGGAGGGGGGAGACAGCTGAGAGGAGAGGACAGCTGGAGAGGAGAGGACCAGAAGAGGCTGGGGCACCAGGTGGGCCAGGCCTAGAAGGGGATGGGTGCTTTGTTGAAGGGGGGGTTAGGGAGGGGGAAATCACGGAGGATAGCGTGAGGGAGGCCTTAAGGGCAATGTAAACTGACAAGGCACCAGGACCGGATGAGCTGCATCCGAGAGTCCTGAAGGAACTGGCGGACAAACTAGCAGCTCCACTAGCTGCACTTTTCAATGCATTGCTGCAGACAGGATGGGTGCCTCAGGATTGGAGGGTGGCTCATGTGGTTTCTACCCACAAAGGGGGGTCTAGGGAGGAGATGGGAAATTACAGGCCTGTCAGCCTGACATCGGTGGTAGGCAAACTAATGGAGGGCTTCATCAAGGAGAAGCTCGGAAGGCAACTGGAAAGGCTGGGGCACATGGATGACAAACAGTATGGTTTTGTCCCGGGGAGATCGTGCCAGACCAACCTCATAGATTTTTACGACTGGGTGATGGGGACCCTGGACTGACAAAGACCAGTGGACGTCCTGTATCTGGATTTCAGTAAGGTGTCTGACTTGGTACCCCACATCGGGCTGTTGACAAAGTTGGGGGGATGGGGGTTGGAAGCCAGTTGCTTAAATGGGTAGAAAACTGGCTCACGGATAGATCACAGAGGGTAGTGGTTGATGGGATAGTCTCCTCCCCTAGGAAGGTCTTCAGTGGGATTCCCCAAGGTTCGGTACTGGGGCCACTCCTGTTCAATGCCTATGTCTCTGATATAGGGAGTGGTGTTAGGAGTAGGATGAGCCTCTTCGCAGATGACTCAAAACTGGGAGCACTGGCTGATGGGAGGAAGTGAGAGAGACAGTCCAGAGGGATCTGGATACCCTGAAGGGTTGGTCAAGGAGGTGGGGACTAAGGTTTAATCCAGGGAAGTGTAGGGTGCTGCATCTGGGGGTCATAAACCCAGGTCATGTATACAGCCTGGGAGGGGTCTTGCTGCAAGCCACGAGTGAAAGGGACCTGGGGTGGTGGGAGACACCAGGATGAACAACACTGAAAACTGCAGAAGATCTGTGGCTAAGGCAAACAGGATTCTGGGCTGCATAGCCTGGGGAATAATGTCCAGAAAGAGGGAGGCGATCCTTCTTCTGTATAATGCCTTGGTCAGGCCACATCTCGAGTACTGCGTGCAGTTCTGGAGACCTCACCTTAGGAAGGACATAGCATTGTTGGAGAGGGTACAGAGGAGGGCAACCAGGATGATCCGGGGCATGAGCGACAGGACCTATGAGGAAAGGCCTGAGGTCCTTGGGCTGTACTCGCTGGAGGAGAGGAGAGACAGGAGTGACATGATTGAGGTATTCAAATATGTGAAGGGGATCAACAGTGGCAGAGCCAAAGAAACGCTCAGGTTAAGGAAAGGGGGCACAACCAGGGGGCATGAGTGGAAGTTGGAGGGGGGAACCTACAGGGGAGAACGTAGAAGGCATTACTTCACTAAGAGGGTGGTGGAGCCATGGAATACATTACCTGGGAATCTAGTTGAACTGGGCACAGTGGAGGGTTTTAAGAGGGGGTGGGACAGATGCATGGGTATACTGAAGCAGAAGTTGACACCCTCAGGGGCCAGGGGCGGAGGAGGAGCTAGTGCCCAATAGGGACTGGCTAGCGAGCAGACACGAAAGACCATTTGGCCTATTCTGCGGGCTTTTAGTATGTTAGTATGTTAATATAACTTAGCCAAGTCTGCCAGTAAGTCAAAGAGCAAGTATTTCTATTCCTATATAAATTCCCTTAAAAAAACGGTTTGCCAAGTGGGCCCACTTTTACTGGATGATAAGCTAATTCGTGACTCCAAATCCATGGCAGATATACTTCAAAAATTTTGCAAAATTTTCACCCCACAACAAATAAACATTCAACATCCCCCTAACAACTGTGATACTCATATCAATCTTTCTGAAGATGTAATTTATCAGAAACTACTTTCCCAGAAGGGGAAAACTAGTCCCGGGCCTAACATAGCTGGTCATCTCCTGTATTTATTAGTGGATTGTCCTGCCTACACCCTCCAACTATTATTTGAAGGATGTTTATCTAAGAACTTTGTTCATGATGATTGGAAACTGGCCAATGTGGTGCCTATTCATAAACAAGCATTTGTCAATGCCGAATGTTGTCTTGCCGGTGTTGGCATTGGTAGTGCAGGAGTTAGAGAGATGCATAATAGGAATGGCAGTGAAGTATGGAATTGACGTCAACCCCACTCCACCCTGCAGAGAGAGAAAGGCATTGAGGAGTGCTTTTGGGTCGTCAGTTATAACGCTCATGCCATTTCACCTCACCCTACTCTGCAGACTCTGATAAGTGTTGCGTTGTGCTTTGGAGTCGTTGGGCCTTACGCTCACTCCATTTCATATGGAAGTACATTGAGATGGGTGCAGTATAGGAGAAAGGGGCGAACTTTGGGGCTGAAGAGTCGAAGACATACCTTGATGCCTGTCAGTGGCTGCAGGGTGCGGGTGGGGGTGCAATGGAGTGAGCATTACAGCTGACAATCCAAAGGCACACCTCTGACGCCCGTTACTCAGTACAGGGTGGGACGTTATGGTTAGAAACCCTAACGCCCCGGGCGTTTGTTGTTATTTGCACTCCAACTTTTCAACATGGCCTTTTTGGGACCCCACCTCATGAAAGCATTTGGGACCTCTGTTCATGAACAGTGGAGCTGTGATGTTGTTAATCTGTCCGGAATGTTGATTTCCCACAGTGACTGCGCCATTCTGCACCAGGTGTGAAAACACAGTTCAGGCAGCATGTGAAAAATGACAGCTGCACCATTCATAAGGAGGTGTGAAGAGATGGCAATTTTGAAAATCTGGAGTGTAAATATTAAAAATTCTTGAAGTTACGAGCGTGCGTGAAAATTGTGCAACACACGATCATAATACAGTCATTTTTTGGAATTCTTTCACCAAATTTTTAACATAGGCATTTTGAGACCTCTGCTTATGAACAGTGGCACTATGATTTTCTTAATCTGTCCTGAACATTGATTTCCCACTGCAACTCTACACTTTAGCCAGATGTTTGAAACCACATTTTGGGCAGGATATGAAAAATGACAGCTGTACTGTTCATAAGAAGGTGTACAAAAATGGCAATGTTGAAAATCTGGAGTAAAAATATTAAAAATTCTCGAAGTTACGATTGTGCGTGGAAACTGCACAACACATGCTCGTAACATAGGCATTTTGGGACCTCTGTTCATGAACAATGTTACTGTAATTTTCTTACTCTCTCTGGTCCAAACATTGTTTTCCTACAGCGACTGCGCTATTGTGCGCCAGATGTATGAAAACATATGTTGGGCAGGATGTGGAAAATGACAGCTATACTGTTCATAAGGAGGTGTGAAAAAATGGCAATGTTGAAAATCTGGAATAAAAATATTAAAAATTCTCGAAGTTACGCGCATGCATGGAAACTGCACAACGCACACTTGTAACACAGTCATTTTTTGAATTTTTTTCACAAATTTCACAACACACACTTTTGAGCCACCTCATGAACCGTTAATCGGTCCTGAAAGGTGATTCCGCACAGTGACCGCAAAATCACCTTTTGGGACCAAATAATGAGATGACAGTGACTGAATTCATGTGGTGGGGTCCCAAGAACCCCATGTTGAAAATTTGGTGCCATAATTCACAAAAATGGCCGAGATATGCACCAAAGTTGAAAAAAAAACATTTATGCCATTATACAGCTTACCAGCATTTCTTCAGTTTGCAGTCGGCTTTGAAGAGTGCACACTTGTTCCCAGTCCACCGAAGATTGTTGCGCCAGGCTCTGGAGGTAAGTATGAGGTGAGGGTGTGTGTGGGGAGGTAGGGTGCATAGAGGGTAGGTGCAGGTTGGGGGGTGGGGCACTGACAGCGAGGGACCGTTTTCTGCTTTCAGGTTTTTTAAAAAAAATTAAAACATCACGGGAAGGTTTTCTGTTTTTACAGGTACATTTGGCACACTGGGGTGGGCTCCCAGCATGCCACCTGTGTGTTCTGGGGTGGGGCAACTTAAGCTGATGGGGATTGAGCACCCTGTCTGCAAATACAAAAGGGTCAGTGTTTTGCGGGAAGGGAAGACATGATGCCGAGGGGGATTGGGCACCCTCCTCGGCAAACAACTGGTACAGTATGGGAACATTATGCCAATGGGGATTGGGCTCTGCCGTCGGCAAATGAACTGGGGAGGGGGGCATGATGATGCTGACAGGGGGATTGGGCATCCCCCACGTTGGCTTTTCTGGGGACTGTGAGAGGTAGAGGGTGGCAGCCGCCATGTTTATTGAAATGTTACACTAGGGAAGGCACATCATGCAATGAGGGGGCACTCCCTCATTGCAGCAGCTAAATTGTTTCAAGTTGGTGGCACGCTTTTGCACTGCTGTTATAGACAGCGTGCAATCTAATTTGTGCCATGGAGCCCAGCCCGAAAAAGCAGTGGCGCCACTGGCCACAACATGACCACACCTCCAAAACCTTCTATTCCAAGCTACCTCAATATGTTGCTTGTGCACGCACAACATAGAAACATAGAAACATAGACTTTGACGGCAGATAAGGATCACTTGGCCAACCTAGTCTGCCCATTTCCCTACCTATAGGATAAGCTGCAGATCCTATTTAACCAACAGCCTATTTCTTACTATCCCCCACAAAAATTGCCTTATGTCTGTCCCATGCATTCTTGAATTCTCCCACAGTTTTAGACCTCACAACCTCCTTAGGAAGGCTGTTCCATGTGTCCACCACCCTCTCTGTGAAAAAATACTTTCTCACATTGCCCTGAACAGTCCCTCTCTATCTTTAAATTGTGTCCCTTTGTTCTTGCACATCTCTTTTCTGAAAGATGCTACCCTCTTGGACTCTCTTGATTCCACTGAGGTACTTAAAAGTTTCTATCACATCCCCTTTCCTCAAGGGTATACATATTAAGCTCCTTTAGTCTGTCCTCATATGGCTTCTCTTGCAGACCCTGCACCATTTTAGTTGCCCTCCTCTGGACTGCCTCCATCCTGTCTATGTTCTTGCAGAGATGGAGTCTCCAGAACTGCATGCAGTACTCCAGATGAGGTCTCGCCAACTGTCTGTACAGAGGGATAACAACTTCCTGTTTTCTGCTGGTGATGCCTCTCCCTATACATCCCAGTATACCCCCAGCCCTCCCTACTGCCTTCTCACATTGCTTGCTAACCTTAAGGTCATCTGATATGATTACCCCCAGGTCCCTTTCCATTTTTGTTGTTGTTACTACCTCGCCCCCATTGTGTAATCTTCCTCAGGGTTCTTGTTTCCCAGGTGCATTATTTTGCACTTCTTTGCATTAAATCCAAGCTGCCATACTTCTGACCATTCCTCCAACCTTTCCAAGTCCCTTCTCATCCTTTCCGCGCCTCCTTGTATATCAACCCTGTTGCAAATGTTTGTGTCATCTGCAAAGAGGCATACTTTTCCTTTCAGTCCCTCTACAATGTCACTTATAAAGACATTAAAAAGGACTGGACCACTGAACCCTCCGGTACCACTAGTAACTTCTCTTTCTTCAGAGTGGACTCCATTTACAATTACCTTCTGTCCTGTTGTCCAGCCAATGTTTTACAGACTACCACCCTGGGACCCTCCCCAGGTTGGTTAATTGACTATTAATCTTTTGTGTGGGACTGTGTCAGATGCCTTGCTAAAGTCTAGGTAGGCCATGTCCACAGCCCCTCCCTGGTCTACTACTTTGGTCACCCAGTCAAAGAAATCAATGGAGTCGTCTGACATGACCTTCTGTGAATCCATGCTGCCTTGGGTCCTGTGCCCCACTGGCCTCTAGGTACTCAACAATTCTTTCCTTCAGAAGTGATTGCATCACTTTCCCTACTACAGAGGTCAAACTGACAGGTCTGTAGTTTCCTGCCTCTGTCTTGCTCCCACTTTTGTGAAGGGGAATCACATCTGCCTTCCTCCAGTTCTCAGGTACCACACCATCCTCCCATGATTTGTTAAAAAGGGTAGTCAGTGGTGTCACTAGTTCTCTCCTTAATTCTTTTAGAATTCTGGGGTGAATTCCATCAGGCCCCATTGCTTTGTCCACCTTCAGTTTTAGAAGTTCTTTTAGAACCCTTTTTTCTGTGAAAGGACTGGATCAACCCCCCTACTCAGAGTACTTCTGTTAATTGGATTAGGCACCTCCCCCTCCTCCTCTTTTGTGAATACTGAGCAGAAGTATTCATTCAGTATCCCTGCTTTTTCACTGTCCCTCTCTGCCCACCCACCGTCCATTCTATTCAGCCTCACTATCCCTCCCTTTGTCTTTCTATGCTCCCTGATATACCTATAAAAGGTTTTATCCTCCTTCTTAACCGAGTTGGCTATCTTTTCCTCAGTTTGGGCCTTTGCTATTCTGACTGCCCTCCCTGCTTCCTTCTGCCTTAACTGGTACAGTTCTCTGTCCTGCTCCTTCTGTGTTTCCTCATACTTCCTAAATGCTATCTTTTTCTCCCTAACCTTCACCGCCACCTCTTTTGAGAACCATAGTGTCTTTTTCTTTCATTTTGATTTGTTTATTTGCTTCACACAAAGGCGTGTTGCCCCTGTGATGGCAGCTTTGATGTTTCCCCATTGTTGCTCCACCCCTCCTTCTAGCCTGTTTGCTAGTGCTTTTCTAAGGCACTCTCCCATCTTGCCAAAGTTATCCCTCCTGAAGTCCAGAACCCTCACTTTTGTATGGCTTGACTCTGTAGCTGAGTTTATCATGAACCACACTGTTTGGTGGTCACTTGTTCCCAGATGGCTACCCACTTGTAGATCTGAGATCCTCTCACTGTCCCCATTTGAGAGTATGAGGTCTAAGACTGCTCCCTCATGAATGGGTTCCAAAACTAGCTGTCTGAGGCATGCCGCCTGAAGGGCATCAAGAATGGCCCCGCTTTTGGTTATGGCTGCAGCAAAGGTGCTCCAGCTAACATCTGGCATATTAAGGTCCCCCATCAACAGTATCTCCTCTTTGTCTGTCATCCTAAGCATGCCTTCTATCATATCCTTGTCCATTCCCTCCCCTGACATGGGGGTCTGTATACAACCCCTGTGCGGATTTTGGTGCCATTTCCAGTCTCTAAGGTGACCCACAGTGCCTCCTCCCCTCCCTGTTTACTCTTTTGTTCAGTTGCTTTTATCCCTTCCTTTACATAGAGAGCTACTCCTCCCCTTCTTCTCCCCTCTCTGTCTTTCCTGTAGGTTGTGTACCCTGGTATGTTAACATCCCAGTCATGGTTCTCTGTGTACCATGTTTCTGTGACTGCTACGATATCCAGGCATCCCTCTTCCATCAAGGCCACCAGTTCAGGGAGCTTGTTGCCCAGACTACGGGCGTTGGTACACATTACCCACCCAGGGGCCAAAATAAGGATTTGGCAGGCAAGAGCCATGAATAGCTCCTGGGTGGTGGCAATTTACAGCAGACCAGGATCTATTTGGGCAAAGCCAGGAGTTGACATCAACACATAAAAATGCATTGGGATGTGTGGGAAGGGGAATAAAATGGAAAAACATCAATAATCAAAAATGCAATTCTGTATAGGAATCTTGTATAAATATTAAATATCTGTAAATCTACTAGTTGTATATCACTTTAATAACAATTAATAATTACATTAACACATTCTCAAGGTTAAAATTGCTCATTGGAAAAGGTGCAGTTGGTCTAAACAGAGACCTGCAGAAGGAGGCACTTTGACAGTTGTCTTATACATTTGCCAATTAATTCAAGAGGAGAAGAGAATCTGTTAATTAAAAACTACACTAACAGAGTCTCTCCTCTTTTTTAAATTAATTGACAAAGGTACAAGACAAATGGCAAAGTGCCTCCTCATGTATGTCTCAGTTTAGTCCAACTGTGCCTTTTTCAATCAGCAGTTTTACTTCTGCATACATGGATTGTGTAAATTCTTCTCTTGCTTTTCTTTTCTTTTCTCCTTTGATTTGCTTCAGCTGTTGCTGTTTTTGTTAACCTCTGAGATTACAACTCTAGAAAATATTTTAAAAGACTAAAATAAGTTCACTCAAAGGACAGAAAGGTATGGTGGCTCACAGCGCCAATCTTTTATTTCAGGATTGGTCTGCTGCAACTTCATAAGACAGGATGTAAGACTTTTCCCACCTGCCGGCCCATTCGGTACCTCACCACATTGGTGCAAAAGTGATACTGTATTTTGCAACTAGACCACTGCAGCTGCAAGCCCTTCCCCGTCTCCAGTTGACATGCAGAGCATCTCCAGTTGATGTTCTGAGAAGGGTTACTGTTATGTTGTTGAGACACTTTCCCTGCCCTCACTATCTAAGCAGCTCCAGGACACCAGTCCATCTCCAGCACATGATGCATGCGCTCTGCAATTCATCTGCAAAGCTGCCCTGAAAGTGTTGAAGTTAGCACCACTGATCCTCTTTTATTGAGAGCACCAGGTGCTATTATGGAATTTGCAGGTGCTAATTAGCACCCAGCTCCCCCTTATTTCAAACCCTGCCCTCCATTTCTTGATGGCCTTACCCCTTTTTGCCCAATCCCTGTCCTTATTGCCTTTGTCATTTTCTCCGTTTACCCCTGCTCTTCTCCCTATCGATATCTCTATCTTGGTGTTTACCTCACTTAGTACCCTGATTTTTTTGGGGGGGGCTAGGATTTCTCTGCTCCTCTCCAGTGCCTCCCCCCTTGGCTAGTTTAAATGCTTGCCAATGAAGCATTTAAACCTATCACCTAGGATCCTGGTTCCCTCCTGGACAGATGCAGACCATCACTCCAGTATAGGCCTGCATCCCTCCAGGTGGACCCCCAGTCCCCAATGAAGCCAAATCCCTGAACTCTGCACCAGTTTTTCAACCACTGATTGAATCCCATGGTGTGGAGCACCCTAGCCTCACCCGTGCCATAGATAGGCAGCACCTCCGAGAAGGATACCGTGCGTGCTACTTGTCTAAGGCCCCCCCAACTCCACAAATGCATCCAGCACTGCTCTGATCCCTTTCTTAGCCAGGTCATTTGTCCCTAGGTGGACAATGAGATCCAGCTCCCTCCCCTGTGCAGCTACTTCGGCGAACCTGAGGATTTGCTCCCTGTCCCTCCAAGCCATGGTGCCAGGCAGGCACCTTATCTCCCTCCCTCTCCCCTTCCTCCCCCAATTCTACCCACCTAACAATGGAGTCCCCCACCAGGAGTTGTTTTCTTCCCCTGTGGGGTCCCATGACACCCTCCTGTGGGTCTTCTTTGTGGAGGTTCCCAGCCTCCTCCTAGGTCTCCACTATGGGTGCCTCCATAGAGGAACCACACTTTGCCAGAATTGCATATAAATTGTGGAGTGGTACAACTGGAGGGATGCACCTCTGTTCCACCAATCTCACCCTCTCTGAGCCCACTGTGGTCCAACTGCTTCTCTTTCTTGGCAACCTCTGAGGCAACGGCAGTGGCCCTGGTGGTCTCTGGGTGGGAAAGGAGGTCCCACAAATTCTGGCCAGCTCAGCCTGGAGATGAGCAACCTCCTCCTTCAGCCCAGAGAGGTGCCTGCAGATGGGACAACACCGCATCCTCCAGAATGTCTCCCGGAAGACTGCTGCTCCACAGCCACTGCACTGCACTGCACCACTCCCATCATGTTTTATTTCTGGCCCCCTAACTGTTGTTTTGGAATACTTACTCTTTCCTCTGTTTGTTTGTTTGTTTAGTTTATTTTTTTTTCTCCTTACTTACTGCCTCTGTGCCCTTTAAGCTCCTGATCTTCCTGTTCTGAGACAAGAAGTTCCTATATTTCTCAGTAGTCTCCTTACTTGCTCAGAGTCAGACCTCCTGCAGCTAAGGGGGATGGAGAGCTACTCTTATCCTTCTACGATGGTGAGTCTTTGGTGGCTCTGTGACCACTCACTTCCTGCTCCCAAACAGGAAGTTCCTGTTGTCAGTCAAATCCTGTTCCTATACAAGTAGAACTGGTTTGGGGGGAAGGTGGCAGAGAGGGAAGGAGGGCAATATAGTCCCAGTAGAGAAGTTTGGTTATACCAGCAGCTCCTTCCTCCTGGTGTTCACTGCCTGTCCTCTGGCAGAAGCTATCAAGGGTGGTGTTTAAACCTGGTTTTAACCTGGCTTCCTTCTAGCTAAGCCACTCCCGCTACTTTGCAAATCTTTCTACACTTAGTTAATGGCACAGATAACAATTCCCTTCGGCCACCTGAGACAAGCACCTAGATAACTGCACAGATAAAAATTCACTTCAAGTAACTCTGACAAATACACTAACTTTTTTTTTCTACCCTGAATTGAAAGTCCCAGTAGTAGAGTTCTAGTTCTTAGTCCCAGTAGAGAAGTTTAGTTATACCAGCAGCTCCTTCCTCCTGGTGTTCGCTGCCTGTCCAAGACAACATAAAAAGGACCAAAAAATAACTGGGAAAATTACCAGCCAATCAGCCTCACATCCACATTTTGTAAGATTCTGGAAAGTCTTATCAAAGATGAAAGTACCCCAATCATACCTCTCAACTGTACCACATTACGAGGAACGTTCCTCATTTTACTTCACAAAAGCTCCCTGTTCCACATTGTGAGGACTTGTTCCACATTCAGTATTAACATTTTAAAGCAAAAATCTATAGTAAATGATGCAAAAAATATATTATTCAATTAATAACAGACTTTCTGAACATAAATGCAAATCTTTTAACAGTGTTCTGAGCCTCCTAGGTAAAGATTTGATTAAGTGTTCCACATTTTACTCATTTGTTCCACATTTTGAGAGGCAATGTTCCACATTTGGGGGACAAAAGGTTGAGAGGTATGACCCCAATTTTAGAGATTCAAGACCCTGACCAGCATGGATTTAAGAAAGGTAAAGGTTGTCTCATTAATCTGATGTGCTTTTATGAACTTAGCTCACATTTGGACAAAAGAATACCTTGCAACGTTATATTTATTGACTTCAGCAAGGCATTTGATGTCATGCCGCACTGGGCCCTCATTATTAAATTACACAAACTCAATATTAACAAAAACATAATAAACTGGATTAGTAATTGGCTTGGTCACAGATCATAGTGGGTTCTAATCTCTGGACATCTTTCTGAGCTGGGGCACATCACTAGTGGGGTCCCTCAAGGCTCTGTTTTGGGACCTTGTATTTTCAGGCACTTATTTCTGATTTGACGTGTAATTGATTTTCTACTTCAATAAATTATGCCAACAACACTAAAATCGGTGGACCCTGCACTACTCCTGATGAATCTGCTACTATTCCGCAAGATTTAAATAAAATCACAAGCTAGGTTAATAAATGGGGTGTGCGGTTGAATACAGGGAAATGCAAGGTTATGCATTTGGGGCAGCATAACCCCAATGTTAGTTACACGCTTGGTGGCTCTACTCTGGTTACCACCACTGACAAAAAAGATCTCAGAGTTAATATCTCCCATGGCCTTGGACACGCAAAACATACTAACAAAGTGATCAACAAAACAAATAGAGTGATATGGTCAATCAAACCTAATATTAACTCTAGGGACCCTAAGGTCATGATGCCACTTTTTAGAGCCTATGTAAGGCCGCATTTGGAATACGCCTCTCAGCTTTGGTGTCCTTTTAAAAAAGCTGACTGTAACATGTTGGAAAAGGTGCAAAGAAAGTACACAAAATATATCCAGGGCCTACAAAATGAATCCTATGATATCAGACTCCGTTCACTAAACCTTATGAATTTAGCTACACGTTGTCTTAGGGATGACCTCCTATTTCTATTCGCTATTATTCAAGACCCACACATCACGACAGAGCTAGTTCTCGAATTCAAGAACAATATTTACAATACTAGAGGTCAGACACTCCAACTTATAGGTAATAGGTTTAATTATATAAACTGGAAATATTTTTTACCGTAAGAATAATACACCCCTGGAATAGTTTACCAGTGGATGTTATCATTAGCAAAAAAAAAAAAAGACTTTAAAAAATGCCTTGACAATTTAATAATCTCAGGGCACAGCTTGACTTATTATCCCCTTGAATTAGTACAGGAGCTCTTATGGGCCTTATTGGCCTCCTTGCTCCTCAGTCACCTTAGTGAACCTTAATCTCATGTAACCTCCATGTGTCCCATCAGATTCTGCACAAGCCCTCAGCCTCTCCAAACTAGGATCAGTCCTCTGAGCAGCTGCAGATTCTTCACATTTTCCCAAGGCATGGGACATGTCCCCTTCAGTTCCTAAACTGGGGTCCATAACTCTAGCATCAGAGCATTCAGGGTCACTGCCATCCTTAACCTTCTGACCATTGGTTACCCCTCCCTCCTCAAAGTAACCTGCTGTAGATGTTTTGTGAACTGCTACATGAGGAAGTCCTACCTCCCTTTCGCTACACCCCATTTCAGGAGACACAGGCTGGGGAACCAGCCTCCCATTGTTTTCCACAGGGGTTTCTTTGGGGTCCAGGGAACTACAATCAGCCTTTGCCATCTGACTGCGGGTAACCTCAAACACCACCCCCTTCTGGAGATTGTTCCCTATAATCACATCCAGGACGAGGTTGTCTGCCACAGCCACTTTTTACACTCTCTCTCTCTCTCTCCTGTTTCACCCCAGTCCAGGAGAACACTAGCTAGTGGCAGAGTTTTTCCTCCTCTGTGAATCCCCTTACTGTTACAAACTGATTAGGTATAAGCTGTTCAGGCTCAACCAAATCCCCTTTCACTAAGGTAAGAGATGCCCCCATGTCCCTTAACCCGTGGGTGTGCACCCCATTTACAGCAACTGGGTGTATGCACTCACTCATGTTTACAGGCATGCTTTCAGAGATACACAGTGCACCCAACTCTGTTCGAGTACCACTTTGTCCACTCTGTGCCTTTTTTAGGACACTGCCTAACAAGATGCCTGGCTGTTGCAAAACAAGCAATCATCATTTCTTTTATCCGATAAATCCTTTTTTTGTAACCTGGGGCTTCCCTCTTTCTGTGGAGGCAGTGAGGGTTTTAGCTACCCTGAAGGCATGCTTTTCCCCTTCTTGGCTGCCACACCTGCCCCACTCCCTTTCAGAGCAGGCCTGTTCTTGGCATAGCAATCTGAAAGCTTAGCAGCCTCCTGCACTGTTTTTGGATCTCGGTCCTCTAACCAGGTTTTTAGCCCTGCTGGATAAGCTCAAAAGAATTGCTCCAGAAGTACAACCTCCTCAGTTTTTTTCACAGAAGTTGCTTCCACTCCCTCCCACCAACGTTTCAAAAACTGATGTTGCTTTGTGGCAAGTTCCTCATAGCTCATGTCGGGGTTTTACCAATGTTTTACAAAAAAAATCTCTCTAATGAGTAAATAGAATGGTATTATGATCACTATTACCAACTGGAGATATAATAGTGACGTTATTAATTATTAAGTAATCTGTACACAGCACGAGGTCCGGGATCCTTTCACCCCATGTAGGTGTTGTAACATATTGTTTGAGCTGGTGCTGGTTACAAATGGACAGGAGTTTTTTTTACCATTGTGGGAATTTACTGTGTTATTTTTCCAGTTTATATCTCCTAAACTGAAGTCACCCACAATCATAATATCACCCATTTCCCCTGCACATTCAAATTCCATCAGAATTGCATCATAAATCGCAAGAGAACAATCTGGTGGGTGATAACACATACCCAAGATGAGTGACTCAGATGTGTCGAATAACAACTTGACCTATAATGTTTCAGTACCAATTGCATGGGTTTTTCCTTTATCTGTTATATCTATGGAAATAATATTACTGTTAACAATCAATGCTATCTCACCGCCTTTCTTAGAGAAACAATAATATTTGTAAACATTATAGCCTGATATTCTGAAGTCCCAGGATGACTTATTGTCCCACCAAGTTTCAGTAATTGATATTATATCAACAGTATCTTGATTGATACTCAGTTTTAGTTCATCAACCTTGTTACTGAGGCATCTGGCATTAAAGTACAAAAGGGCAGGATTCACAAAAAGGATGCGCCCAGCGCATCTGAGATGTGCCGGCGCATCCTCGGAATGCACCGGAGGGTGATTCAGGCAGGGCGACCATGCGCCGGTGCAACCCCAATGTGCCGCAAATCACCTGTAATGATATGCGGCGCATCCGTAGGGGCCGTGAGGGGGGTGTGCCCATAAATACTGGGCACAGCCCCATGCATAGTCCAATTCTGTGGCACAACTCCGGGGCAAGTCCCGGGTTGTGCTACATAAAGATAAGTCCAAAAAAAGTGGTGTAAGTCAGGGGCCACCTACAGGCTGGCCACCACACTGCAGGCAGCAGCACAAGTGCCTGACCACCCTGGCAGCCCAGTGAGCTCCCCCAGGCCCCATGCCCCCTACACTGCTACCACTGGCAGTGTTAATGGACACGTTCCCCCCCCAATCCCTGTACAAAGCCACTCCCAGCGGCAGTAGTAGTGGTGATGACCCCCCCCGATCCCCATACAAAGCCGCTCACGGCGTGGTAGAGTTGAGATGACCCCCAATCCCTGTATGAAGCCATTCACGGTGGCAGTGGGTTCAGATCCCCCCGAGCACCTGTACGATGCGCTTGCAGCGGTGCTAGTAGACTGCAGCAACACCCACCCAGCCCAAGCATCCAGTACAGCCGCCACCTGCAGGCAGACATGTGACAGCCCCCATGTACACCCAACCACCCGCACACTTACCCCAGCAGGACCCATTGTCAGGCGTCTCAGCCCACCCACATACCACCACGGCTGCCCGCGCCTGAGCTGTCTGTGAATACAGCTATGCACAGCCTGCAGTGCTTCGAGCTGTCGATCGCTGTCAGTCTCAGACTGCTCAGTCGGCGGGCCGCCGGTAGTATTCGGTGGGTTGTGCCCACTGACAGCGGGTCCTGCTGGGAGAGAGGTGGGTTGGGTGCATGGGCTGTCCGCACGCCTGCCGCGGGTGGTGGCTGTACCAGGTGCTTGGGTCTGGGGGTGTAGCCTGCAGTCCAGCTCCACCGCGAGCAGCATCGCATGGGTGCTGGGGGCATCTGAACCTCTACTGCCACCGTGAGCTGCTTTTGTACTGATGGGGGTCATCACTACTACTACTGCCGCCATGAGGGTTCTGCATGGGTTTGTCACTACTACTACTGCCACCAGGAGCTGACTTTTGTATGGGGATTGAGGGGGTGTGGATGCTGCTACTGCCGCCATGTGCGGCGCTCTACAGGGGCTTGTGGCGGAGGGGAACCAGCACATACAATGCTGCCTGGAGCGGCATGGCTTGGGCTGGGGTCGGGTGGGGGGTGGGGCGGTGGTTACGCTGGGCGCATTCTGCTGGGGATTCCCAGCTGGCGATATGCAAATGGGGCCATAATGACATGCAAAGGGCCCCATTGCACCATGCATGTCTAATGGCCTCATTTGCATGCCCCAGGCTGTGAATAGTGTTTTTGGGCACAGGGTATCCTGAGATGCCCTGCCCCGATGGACTCACTGCCTGTCATGGGGGATGCTCCGGGGCATCCTGGCCTGGGCGCACTGGTGTTATTCACAGAGGGGGTGCACTGGGGGGCATCTCCCTGTGCCTCCTCTGTGAATAGCCCATTTTGCACCCAGTGCATCTCCCCTGCACCAGGGCAGCTGAGTTGCGCCGGGCGCATCTCCTTTTGAATTCTACCCATAAGCTTTAACTTAGTGCTCTCATGTGGATATCTGTTAACATTATTTATATTTAGACAAGTAGGAATACTCCTCTTCTCCCCCAGGTCAGGCAGTTTAAATTCATTTTAATGGCATTATCAATGTGTTTGCCCAACAAGGTGCAGTGCAGCCTATCCCAGCAGAATAATTCATTTCTAGCAGCAAAGTCTTCCAGGGGGTAATGCATGTTAATCCTTGTTTGAGGCATCATTTTCTAAGCCACTCATTAATGGTTTTAATTTTGTGGGTTTTGAATCCAGATGCTCTGGGGAAAGGGAGGATCTCAGAAAAGCATGTCACAACCAAGTTCCACTAATTTGTTAGACAGGGAAACAAAATCTTGCTTAATTTCTTCTGTAGTGGTGTGGTTAATATTATTGGTTCCTGCATGTATTATGACCAATGGTTAGTCTCCACTATCATGTAAGATGTTTCCTACCATAGAGGTAATATCAGATATTTTGGCCCCTCTGAAGCTAGAGCAGGTTCTGCTAGTTTTATCTATGTTGCATGCTGCTCTATCAATGTGCTTAATTGTCAAGTCTCCTAGGACAAAGTCTTGTCTGGGACTTGAGATAGAGAAATTCACTGATTCCGAGTCAAATTCCATTTCAATGCAAGTATTAGATGTACTATGTCCCACTTCTATGAGATCTATGCATGGGGTGGTATTTATAGTAGAACATATGGTGTTGCTTCTAGAGGGGGGATCTGGCTTTTAGGTTATCTTTTTCTGCCACTAGGGGCAGACCTAATAATTTCAGCTACCACAACTTCCTAGCTGACTGAATACACTGCTGTTCTAACAAGACACATCTTGCGGCAGGTCTTTGTTACATTACAGAGCACAAATACAGGCTGGAAAGATTCCCTAGCTGACTGAATACACTGCTGTATTTAACAAGAAATACCTTGCTGCAGGTCTTGTTACATTACTGTGCACAGTTACTGGCTGTAACAATCCCAGTCGCTGTTATCCCTCCTTGTAGCCCCTATACTCGCTACCATCATGGCTGTTCCCTCCACCTCCCCGCTGGACCCCCCAGGTGTGGGACTAACATTCCCATCCAAGCTGGCCTCCTCCCCAACCCTCCCCCCTCATGGCAATCCACCAAGGGGCTAAAGATTGCCCATCTAAACGTCCACAGCATCCTTCACAACCTTGTTGAGCTTACTGCCTGGGTTACCACTACGGGCGGATATCCTGGGTATCACGGAAACGTGGCTAAAGCCACACACTACCGATGCAGTGTGCACCCTGCCAGGGTACGGCCATATCAGACGTGATTGTGGGGGGAGCAAACGAGGCGGTGGGGTACTGCTCTACTATAAAGCACACCACAATGTGATTGTCATTGATCACCCGCCTACCCCCCTCCCGACATGCGAGCTCCTGCACACTCTTCTCCTACTTGGACACACAAACAAACACCACCTGATCTGCTGCTACAACCATCCTAGAGGTGGACTACCTGGACTGTCCTCACTTCTCCACAACATCAGTGCGAGAGTGGGCACAAATGAAGTCCTTATCATAGGAGACCTCAACCTTGACTGGTTGGGCACTAACTCTAAATCTTACGAGCACTTCATTGACAGCATTGTAAGATCAGCCACCCCTGCTGCCCTCGCCCTTCCCCTAAACCCTGACACCTCTTCCTACCACCTTAGGGCAAGCACCTACACTCAACTGTCTGGTTCCTAGGACACGCAACTGCTGGGTGATCGGGCTCGCCAACTATGCCCCTAAACTATAGAATTTGTTCCCAGCCCTTACTCGGTCCATCCCCTCCCATCCAAGCTTTAAAACTTCCCTTTGGAACTTCCTGAAGGGCTCCTCCACCTGTCTATGCACCTCGTAGCCCCCTGCACTGTGAAGACATGGGGGTTGTCTGCACCCCCTTGGGTCTACCGCACTTATTCTCCCATCCACTGATCAAGTAATGGCTGCCCCCCTGTCCTACCTCCCGAACAAGGTCACCAGGCCCCCCCGTTAGCTCTTCCCTAGGTTCCCCCACATGCAGGCACTTATTCGGCTAACATATGACTGAACCTGTGTGCACTTGTCCCAACCCCTTTTGAGGACTGTCAACCACCTACCCAAATCTTTCTAAAGCGTACCATCTCCTCCTTGAGTGCCATATTGGTTTAGCCTGCTCTCCGGTTATATGTAAATCTTGACTCACTCATTGTTTTGTGTATGCTCTAGCTTATAACTCTCCCGGGTCACCTGTAACACCCCCTGGGTTCGTGACTTGCTACTGGTTCTCATTCTGTTCTATCACCTGTTATCCCACTGTATGTAAGACTGATTTTTCACTGTACCTACCTACTTAAGTTTGTAACTCTCCCAGGTTGCACCTGAAAATAGGCACTTGGCTGTCTAGTGTGACTTACCCGGTAAACAAAAGCAAATAAATAAATAAATAGTAACTTCAACTTCTACAGGGACCAGAGGATTATTATCATACACCGTAGGAACATTTGTTGAGGGAGCTACAGAAGAGCTTATAGTGTTGCTACTTGGTGGGGGGTGGATCTGGCTTTTAGTAACATCAATTTCTGCTGGGACCTGAGTATTATTACTATCCACCATAGGAACATTTGTTGAGGGAGGTCCTTGGATGTTTGTAACTAAGGGAATTAACAGGCATCTAGTCACATTTGATTCTGCATGGGTCAAATCAGAATTATTAGTGTGGTCCAGAACTGGGGAAATAGGGTTAAACCTGTTAAAGGTGGATATAATGAAATGCTGTGCTTTTTTACCTTTCTTAATTACTCTTGAGTTCTGCACTAATGACCAGTCATCTCCCATCCTGTCATTTAAACCTTCCTCCCTATTTATTTTTCTATTAATTACTTCTAGAAGTTCTTCATTTTGAGAAGCAGATATAGGTTCTGACAGTTGGCCTTTGGGTAACGAAGCTTGTCCTAATGCAGAAACATTTATACTGACCATACCTTGACCTTGCTGAATACGACTTGAGACTTGCAAATGTTGATTCCATCTAGAGATACTGTTCAATGTCTACTCTCTAACCTATTAGCTATTTCATTCTGACTTATTTCCAATACAGCCAAGATAGTATTGAAAAAGTTAATTTCTTGCAATGTATCAGTTTTGTTTGCATTTATCGCAGATATGAGGTTGCTTGGGTAACATCTCTTTCATTATTTTATACATTCTGTAACTAGTGCATCTAATCCCAGCATCCCCATCCAGAGTCATGATTGTTTCTGTCATGCTTTTAAAAGTATCAATAAAGAATTATTGCAATTCCAGATGGAGATGTTTATTACGTGGCCAATAAACTGAAATGAGTGAGATACCTAGTGATAGTAAGGCTTTTAATTATATGTAGTTACTATCACCAACCTCTAACTTAAACTGTGGTAATTAAAAAGTGAAAGCAGACTGAACGCAAATACCATTTCAGCAAAAAGGCCTTCACAAAAGACTCACTATTCTGCTGTTACAAATATGAATACACATAGCATATAACACTCAATAGTTCAATTAATAGATGATGTACCTTGCCTTTTTCCACACTTTCCATGCCTGATACACTTGATACGCATGCCTCGACGCACGTCTCCAACTGTTCTTATTTGTACACCTTTTTTTTAATTTACAGTGTGGCTGCATGTTTCCTTAGGATAATCCTAATAACAGCAATGCAATCTCTACATCTTTACTTTCTGTGTATTCAGGTGCTCATGCTCAAGAGAGTCGAATGGTCTCACTCATATCATATTGTCATATGACCACAGCTTACACAGCAGTCTCAATCATGTTTAGTATTTCTGGAAACCTTAAGAAATGTAAGTGGTTGTGTTCTCTGGTAAGCTCTGTCACGCACTGTTATAACTGGTTCACAAGTGGAAAATGTGAATAAATAAATTACAATAATAAATAACATGTGTATGTGTGTATATGTGTGTGTGTGTTTGGTAATAATATTTTTTTTCCAATTGTTTAACCAGGTGAGACATACTAAGCTGAAAGCTTGTTTACAGGTGCAACCTGGGAGCACAGGGAAGTTAAGTGACTTGCTCAGGGTTACACAGTGTGCAAGTGGGAGCTATGGGATTCAAACCCAGGTCTCCAGATTTGCAGCTCAGAGCCTTAAACCACAGTGCTATACTGCCTCCCAGTAATATAGTATGAGACGGTTTAAATGATGGGTGTTAAGGAGTGCTATCAAACTAGCAGTAGCTCAGACTGTACAAGTGCAGAAGAACATAATAAACGCAAGACAAAAAAGACCAGTGGTCTGTCGGTGGGTGTGGGTAAACAGACAGCACTCAGAAATTTCCAGTTTAAAACGCAGGCTGCGTGGTTTTATTGCACAAATCAGGAACAAAAATAACAAACTAAAATAAAAAATATATACTTAAGTGAAACATCTTAATAGGACTTCAAATCTTGTGTTGGTTACTGTTTCCCAAGGAGCTTCTTCCACCATCAAATGATTTTGTGGACATGAAACATTTTCATGTTCTCTCTTGCTCAGATGAGAGATCATCTGAACATCAGGGGCCACATATTCAAAACCTTGCGAAGAGCACAAACTGTTAACACAGAGCTGCATTATTCAAAAGACCAAGTAGTGCCAGCACTAAAAGATAATGTATGAATGGTGCAACGTGATGGGTGGGGACATGAATACAGGTACAACAGTATAGTCCATGCCTTAGCACTGCACAATGTATGTTAGCGTGACACACAGTGTGGTGCAAGTTAACATCCAGAAAAAGATAGTCTTAACTCTGGGCAAAACAAGGATGGGGACGTGGACACAGCAGCAACAGGTAACAAGACTGAATGCAACATCAGCATCGTGGTGCACCTGAGGACTGCAGTCATTGAGGAGGTAGAGAGGGCAGAAGGCCACCCTGGGCCACTTCATATGCCAAGTAAGAGATATGCTGCAAACAGATGGTACCAGCCATGAGGCCTAGCACGGTACCCTGGCAGTGCCCACAATGCTTTCATCTGGCACCAGTCCCAACCCTGCCAGACATTTGAGGGTGACCTAGTGCCCAGTGGGCACCTTGTCAGTGAGTACATGCAGCACACACTTCCAATCCTTTCATGGGGGGGTATGCCAACACAATCCAGCACACACATGCAGCACTGAGGAGAGGGAGGGTGTTGAGGGGAGGGTGTACAAATGCCCAGGATGCACCACATAGTAGGTGCTGCCACGCAACTGGGGTCATCCACACAGTGAACGTGTTTCAATGACAGGAATGCCCCTGACATCATTGGGCCTGAATGATGGTATGTGTCTGCCCCCCCCCCACATGGGCACATACTGCAAACCTGTACATACACCCCATCACACACGGTCAGCCATGTGTGTATTACTGTGAGAATCCCATGCCAGTGGCACAGCATATGTGGGTCACAGGACAGTATGACAGTGTTGTCTGCTATCAGAACACACCTGCCAGTTGGGCCTGTCTATGCGTGGATAGTAGCATTCAATGTTACCTGACTCACAGTATGCAATGATGTGTCCCTCACAATATTGGCAACCCATGGTACTGTAGCGTACTATACACACTGTAGCAGAAACAACAATATGTCTATGGCATGCAGCACAACCACCTGTGTCTGTGGTGCTTGCCCCCTGGGGCACAATAGTCTGTGCTGCTATGTACAAACCCAGCCTGCAGGTACCGACTTGCAGTTCCGGTCTCACATACAGGTAGTGCTGTGTGTACCCTGAAGTAGCCCAGGCAATCTACGCATGAAAATACATTCAAATCATGCCATAATGACATGTTAATGTGGTTGTTTGCCCATAGAATGCCTAAGTAGGCTAATTTGCATATCACTTTTGAATATGACAGGGTTTTGCCTCAGGCAAACGTGTTTGCCCTGGGCTACCTTTTCTGAACCTTAACATGGCTCTACAGTATTTGGTCTGCAATGTTATTTGCAGTTGTTATGCACCACTTCTTTGCTGGTACCCACAGTGGTCACGTGTTTCACCTGTGCCTGACTCCACCTCTGTGTGCCCTGTGCTGCTGTTGCTGTTTGCAATGCCTAGTTGCTATATTCAGAGCTGTCTTCTGTGCTAGGCTGTGTTTGCATTGTACTCTCAGCCATGTTTACCCACCTTCGTTTGCCCGCTATATTCAACTGTATTTGCCCCTGGGCTATTCCTTTGAATATTGCATGTAACTGGCTATGTGCTACTTTTTCCTGCTAGGCAATGCAAATTTTGGCCACAGGTAAAGTTTTGAATATTGGGCCCTAGATCTGTCTAGCATCCCAAGCAGAGGAGTTATATACCCACCCACCACTATACCATGTGATCTGCCACTTTTTACAAAATAAAGAATAAACAGTTCAAATCACTGTCACATTCAAAAAGGTTCAGGATTTAAAGTAATATATGGGATCATGTACAAATTCAAGTTAAATATTTCAAAACGTATTCCTCAGGTTTTTAAACAGAAATGAATAAAAAGCGAGCCTTAATGAGTTTTTAACTCCTCCTACATCTCTGATGTCATAACTGACTTTTAGGATACAAGTCCTGTCAGTCAGGGCCACTGGCTCCTATTGGAGTCCATGGTTTCACACTTTCAGGTAGGCCCCTTTTTTAGACTCTTTCAGGTATATTTTTTTTTAAATACCAAAAGCAAAACTAAATCAAAGGTAACGTTAAAGGGTTCCTTCTTTCAGAGTGAGGAACCCCATTGTGGCTTTTTCCTTTTGAGTACTTTGTAGAAGGGGGGAACTGAAAACAAAAAAAACAAACAAACAGTACGATGTTTATTGTAGTCAGGGTTTTAGAGAGAGGAATTTTCTTCCCACACCCTGTACCACTGTTACATTTGTGTGCTGCAAATTGAGATGCATAATTTAAATAAAAAGCACCAAATGAATTTCTCCATGAATGGAGGAAAAAAAAACTCTTTTTGGAACTTAACTCAGAAGCCTGGAGAGAACAGCTTGTAATGTTCCCTACCAGTATTTCTGAGACAGTGAACTTTTGCAGTTTAAAACTGTAAATGTCTATATTATGACAGCCCTTGAATCTGTACAGCAAATCCAAGTTTCTTTCCTAATATTTATCAAATCTCTAGGAAGCCATCATGTTTTAACATTTCAGAGCTGTGAAACAGCATGCTCTCATAGAACACATGGCTCCTATATTTTTATTTAAAAAAATAAATGCCCCATGGTTAATGATAAAATATCAGTATTTGGGCATTATCCTACCTAGTTTTTCTCTTATTTGAGCCACTTTCAGGAGCTTGGGGCACTATGGAGAGTCTAAAAAGGAAAATATGAATTACAGAGGAAGATAGTATAGAGATGGGGTGGGGGGGGTCAGCAGGTGGCCTTCCTAACAGAACAGAGAAAATAAAGGACAGAAAAGGACAGTGAGACAAGCAATGTGCTGTTGCAACAGACTTTTTGAAAATAAAGAAGACAGTGCAGAGTCCTTCCTTGCCCTGGCAGGGTACAACCCTATCATGTGGTCCACCCTCATGTGTTGGTTCCTGGGCCAGGATTCACCTGCTGACAATAGGTATACATATGTTGGCAAGCCTGATCAGGTTGAAATGGAAGTTCTTTGAAATGAAGAAAAAATTATTCTTTTTGAACGATAACGCTTTCTTTGTATAGACTGGCCCCTCCAGTGATTGATGTAATCTATGTGCCTGGTCATTTGTTTTGGACTACTGGCCAAATCAGTGTGTGTAAATGTATCTAAAGAATCTGGCCCTAATAAAGTTCCTGATTGGCCATTAAAGGGGAATGCAGAGGTTTTAGCCCCTTATATTTGTATGAAGTGCAATGCCTGCAGGTTGCAAGGTCAAACTTCCCAAGAATGGAAAAGGATCAAAGTTGTTCGCATTCTGCTGAAGAATTTTGTAGTTAAGGAATTTTCTAACTAGCTGAAACATATCTCCCTTTCCCCAGTGATTAGTAAGATAGCTGAGAAATTTAGTTACGAGCAAATGTTTATACAAATAGAGAGGGTAATTATGGGCAATATGCAAACCTGAAGGGATGCATGATGACTATCAACATGCTTTTCAAATTAAAGAACAACGTGTATGTTGCTATGGAAAAACGTTTTACAACAAATGTAGCCATGAGCAATTTTTCAAAAGCTTTTGCTCTTATTGCTCATAACATCCTATTTGCTAAAATGCTGTAGTACAAATTCACCCAGCCCTTGTCAGCTGGGTATGTTCATTTCTCAAGCATATGAAGCAGAGGGTTAAACTGGGCAACTTCAGATCAGACTGGGAGGAGTCCTACAAGGTACAAAATTGGGTCCTCTTTTGTTTTAAATTTTTATTAACAATCTGGCTACTAAATGTGAAAAAGCCATTTACTTTGATGATACCATGCTATACAGAGATTATATCAAGAAAAGCCCAAGCCCCTCTCAATCCAATCTGTACCTGATTGTCAGTTGAACAAACTACAGTGATGTGCACATTTATGCCAGGAAAACTCAGATTCTGAGAATTAAAGGGCATAAGAACATTTGCTGAAACTGAAACAATCCAGCATGCAAAATTACAAAACTGTTGGGGGTCACATTATGAAATGATCTTGGGCGGTCACAGTCAGTAACAAATGTAATTGTGAACGCAGGCAAAACAATTTGTTTTACAAATCAGTAAAAGTGGTCTGGCTTGACTGACAGGGAATTGCTGCTAATTTACAAACACTGGTTCGAGCAGGCCAAGTTACCACGCATGACACTGACGACCTGGAAGTGCACCTGAGTCGTCAAGGGCCAGCCATAGGGAGGAGGATCGAGCATCCCACAGGACATTGTCCTCCCCCAAGGAGGGGGAGTCTGTGAGCTCTGCTGCAACACTGCCACCTGGGTGACCATAGGAGGCAGTCCAGATGGAACCACAATGGGTGGGCAGATGCCTCCCGACTGGGGATATCAGCACACCTGCCTGTGACGTCCACTTCAGTCATCGCCCTCAAGGCACCTGGGGGGACAGGAAAATGGAGCCATCAACCACAGGTTGATACCACCTCTCTCCTCACAGGCCCTGCACTGCTCACTGGGCTGCCAATCAACCATCTGAACTAAACTCCTCCCTGGCTTGAGGAACCCGGGAGGCTCTGCCACGGGGGAAAAACTGTAGAGCACTGCCAGGTTGGAGGAAAGTCCCAGGGATGGTGGGTGATGGGGCTGGGGAGAGAGAGTGGCTGATGGGGGCTGGTCAAGTGTGGGAGATAAAGTACAGTAAATTAAAGAAAAACAATGATTTGGCCAATTTTAGAATATTGTTGTCCAGTGTGGCTTCCTGAATTAAGTAAAGTGGTAGCAGAAGATATCTGTCATTGAGGCACAGGTCAGGAAGCATAGGAAAACCAGAAGCAGTTGTAAAATTCACAACAAGAGTTTTATTATTAATAGCAGTAAAATAAAAAAAAAATGTTCAGAATAACTATTTACTATGGCAGAACAAACATAGAAAGCAGAGGCCTTTTTCTTCTTCTCAATTTCAAATCTCAGTCTGTCTCTCAGTCTCTGTCTCTGTCTCTCTCTTTTGCGAAACATTACAGCTCCTTTTTATAAGTCTGTGCAGGAGCTCGTTAAGAAAATAGCATGCTTCTCATACAGTGTTCTTGTAAGTTTCCAACGTTCTTGTCCGTTTCAGCAGATGCAGCAAAAAGAACATTGTGACCCAGAACTGACCTCTTGTTTACATCTTCTGCAAAAGGCTTAAAAATTGCATCTCAGATTAACCCCTTGACTTCCAAATAGCTTTGCAATCATTTCAACAGTATAACTATATACAGTTTCAGCTTTGTAGTCATTTGAACAGTATAACATGTACATTTTTAAACAAAGGGCTCCCAGTATCAATTGCATTTCCACAAAAAGATTCATATATATTTTTTTTATAACTGCAGATATGCAAGGTGGAAAAATACAGAACAGCAAGTGAGGGTAGAGAAATAGCGAGAGGCAGAGAATTGCAAGACCATCGGGGTGATCAAGTCCTAGGTCTCATGAGAAAATCTGGTAGCGCAACCAGATAGACAAGAGACAGAAAAGGAGAGAATAGTGCAGATCCTTGCATTTAAACTCTTTCTGCATAACAACTGGGACAGAGCTGTACTCAACCCTGTCACGATATCCAGAAATCCATAACAGAGCCTTAAGAATCACCAATTATGATAGGACTTAAGAGTTAACTAGTACTAAGTGGAATTTGCCCATGTTGTATATAGTGCCAAAAACTGTGTAAAAAAATGTTTAATACAAATGAATAAAATCTTGTTGTAGAATCCATACTTTGACTTGACCAAAATTATCATACAAGATATAATAGCAGAAAGAAGAAATGCTGGGCCAGTAATACTGGCACAACTAAGAGATTTAGTACAGACTATGTTCCTTGGGCTGCAAAAAGCTTTGGATTACAAGAATAAGTTTGAATGATAAATCCTCAGTAGTTTCATAATGATTTTTCTATGTACATCGTTAACTGAATGTTTTCCAGGATAAAGTTGGTGTTTTCAGCTATTTAATACACTAATAAGGTCTTTTATGGATAGTATTCTACTTGTAAAATAGTATTTTTATACTTCATTTACAGACAAGGAGCTTTGACTATTTGACCGTATGTTACAGAAACACAGAAACATAGAATGTGTTGGCAGAAGGAACCACTTGGCCCACCCAGTCTGCCTAGATGGTCCCTGCCTAGTCTGTCTCTGCAGATCCTGACTGGTCTCTAGTGACCCTCCCTCCTCCCTGCCTATTTATTAATACTCCCCTGTGTCTATCCCACGCAAGTTTAAAGGCTTCTACTGTTTTCCAAAACCACAACTTAAAGTGGAAGTCTGTTCCAGGGATCCACCACTCTTTCACTGAAGTAGTACTTCCTCACAGCCCACTTAAACTCCCCCCCAACCTCAACTTCATCGCATGCCATCTGGTCCTCTTTCTCATTTGAACAAGAGACTTGCCTCTTTCAGCCTGTTCATATCTGTGAGGTACTTGTAGGTCTCTATCATGTCCCCTCTCTCTCTCTCTCTCTCTCTCTCCCTCTCTCCTCTCTTCCTGAGTGTACATGTTGAGATCCTTCAGTCTGTCTTTGTAGGGCTTTTGATGTAACCTCTGTGTCATTACAGTTGCCTTTGTCTAGACTGCCTCCACCCTGGCTATGCCCTGTCTGAGTTACAGCCTCCAGAACTGAACACAGTACTCCAGGTGGGATTTCACAGGTGAGTGATATACTGGCAGCACCACCTCCATCCTCCTGCTGGAGATACCTTTCCCTATGCATCCCAGCATCTCACTTACCATACCAACTGCATTGTTACACTGCTCTGCCACTTTAAGGTCATCAGCTATGATAACCCCAAGGTCCCTTTCCTGCTTAGTAACTGTAAGTACCTCTTCCCCCATCCTACATTCAGCCACTGGGATCCTATGCCCTAGGTGCATGATTTTTCACTTTTTGCCATTGAACCCCAACTGTCATGCTTTGACCATTCCTCGAGTTTCCCCAAGATCCCTACACATTCTATCCAACCCCTCCTGAGTGTCTGCCCTATTACAGAATTTAGTATCATCTGCAAAAAAGGAATACTTTCCCTTCCAGTTCTGCTACAATGTCACTATGAAACATTGAAGAGGACTGGTCCCAGTACTGAGCCCTGTGGCACCCTACTAGTCACTCTCCTATCATTAGAGTGAGTGCTTTTAACTACCACCCTATATCACCTACCCATAAAATAGTTCCTAACCCAGTTCACTATTTTGGATCCCACCCCTATGCTGCTCAGTCTCTTAATCAGTCTCCTGTGCAGCACAGTGGTGAAGGCCTTGCTAAAGTCCAGACAGGCCATATCCACTGCCCTCTCCTAATCTATTTCCCTGATCACCCAGTCAAAGAAACCAATCAGATTCATCTGGCATGACCTCCTCCCCACCCCCCACCATGAACCCATGCTGCCTTTGGTCTTGTAGCCCACTGGATTCAATATACATGATCAATCTTTCCTTTAACAGGGTTCTATTAATGTCCCCACTACTAATGTGAGATTGGCCAGCCTAAAGTTGCTAGCCTTCTCCCTTCTGCTCCTGTAATACAGAGGAACCACATCTGTTCTCCTCCAGACCTCCAGAACCATGCATGTTTCCAGCGAGCAGTGAATAAAGCCATCAGTGGGGCAGCTAGCACCTCCCTTGAGTTCCTTTGATAACCTTGGGTGTATCCCATCTGGCCACACAACCGTGTTCACTTTCAGAGCTGCAAATTCCTTCAGGGCTCTTTCCTCTGAAAATGGACTTGTGTCCACCTGTCCCCCCCTTTGTTCTTCCTGCTCCCTGGTGGTCTATCCCTCCATCTCTCTACTGTGAAGACTGAGCAGAAGTACCTGTTTAGGATGTCTGCTTTTCCTGATCCTCTTCTGCACAGTTTCCCCCACCGCCCTCTTTACCTCTTCACCCTCACTATGCCTCCCCTTACTTTTCTAATCTCACTTATACACCTGAAGAAAGTCTTATCTCCTTTAGCTGTCCCTTTGGCTGTCCTAGCCTCTGTCCATGCGCTTGCTCCCTTCACTGTTTCTCCTGCTTCTTTCTGTCCCTGTCTTCCCCCTCTGCATTTCCTGATGCCTTCTGAATGCCACCCTTTTTTCCTTGTCCGCCTTGGCCGTTTCCCTAGAGGACCATAATAGTCTCCTTTCCTACTGCTTTTACTCATTTCCTTCATGAAGAGGTTGGTTGCCTTTATTATGCCCTCCCTTATATTCCGCTACTGTATGCCTCAACCTTTCCCTGGCAATCCACCCCAATGAGGCAGTTTCTGAGGCAGCCTCCAATTTCTTTAAAAATCCACCCTGCTATATTCCAGCACCCTTGTCCTCATGTGATTTGCCTCTGCTCCTGTCTTAATGTTAAACTTACAGAATGAAATGGTATGCACACATATTGTATGTACGTCACTGTATAATTTGTATGCGATATCTACATGTGATTGTAGAGTGCTGCATGTCAAATATTTATTGTGTTTTATTTTTAATGTGTGAAGTTCAGCTGTGCTATTTACAACTGCAGTAAGCTCAGTCACTAACACCTGCTGTACAGCAGCTGAATCACACAGTTTAGGATTATGTTGTTGTTGTATATATTTCTGTTATGAATCCTTGGCACTAAGGAGAAGAAACAGCATTTAGTGAAATATATTTTTAAAGTTAATATTGATGTTTGGATTTTTGGTTCAACTGCAGTTTATTTAAACAGGTTCTATCCTATCTGTTGCCATTTCTGGTAAATGTTGTGTCCAAATAACACAACTCACACACTCACTTACTCACTCATATCTCAGCCCCCTCTCTTAAAATCTCTCATTCTCTCTGATTTTGCAGGCTTTTTACTAACAGAAAATAAACACCAGAAAATTATATTTTATGTTGTTGTATAATGCACCAAAACATAAAAACAATTAGGCACTACTGTGTGAGTATATATCATAACAAGGTGCGGAGGAACAAAATCACCACTTTAGACTCCCAGAACATCACGTGACTTTGGCACACATGACATTTCTTTAGTTTCCTAGCAGCACCTACACGTTGCCAGCCTTATTAATGCAATATCACAGACAATTTTCTACTGTTAGGGGAAGGTGTGATACCATCTTTTATATACTCACTTCATCTGAGAGATCAAGTTTTGTCATTAGAACAGTCCTCTGGAAATCACGGTCTGTACTTGATAAGACCGTGAGGAAATAAAATGAAGAGAAATAACACTGGCAGTGCAGTATAACTGGAACAGATGCTCGAACACACCGCCTAAATACTTGAAGGCTAGATTATAGGCAAGTGAATGATATCCAAGCACCAAAAACAGCAAAAGGTTTCTATTGAGGCCTGATGTACCTGAACTTCAGACTCACTGCTTAGGTTAAAGAAAGTTTACAGTCAGCACAAGGACTAGAATATATCTTACCACCTTGTAAAACTAACATAGGGAGATCAAATTCAACATTCTACTATACAGGTCCAAAAGCCTGGATCACCGTGCAATGTAACCTGAGGCCAACAGATAGAACAGTTCATTTGAAAAAGACAAAACTGAGGGCATTGCAGTTAGAGAAGAAACCCCTTCCATGCTGTTCTAGACATGATATGGGCCAAGTCTTCTGTTAATTGTACTGTGTAGTCCTTTTTTCAGTGTTAGAATTTAGAGTAGTAAGTGGGTTTTGTATTTGTAAGCAGAGCACTTTAAAGGGGTACAAAAAATATTTTGTACCTCTGACAAATTAGTATTATGATTAAATGTTATTGATGACTGTTACATATTAATGCTGTTTGACAACTCCCCAGTCCTATGCACTTGGTCATGTACGTTCGTGACACCGTCCCCGAAGACTATCTTCTAGTGGCAGCTCAGACCTGGCAAGCTGGGCCCACTAAAAGATCTCCTTGCCCACTGGGACTGGTCCCCAATAAACCACACTCGAGATATTGACACTATCCTCAATTATTTCATCCACTCCTTTAACGATGCCTGTGATATTTTCGCCCCCTCACTAAATGTACTATCAAAGGTCCTGACACACCCTGGATTTCACAGGCTCGGCTTTATCAGTTGTGGCTTACAGACAACCTCTGGAAAAAAATCCCTTGATTCCGGCAAGCCTGCTGACAGGCAATGCTACCGTGCAGCATGCAACAAATGCACATAGGCAATACAAAAAGCTAAAGCCGAATACTTCAAAACCTCCCTTACCGCTATCTGGGGCAGTGGCTGAAAATTCTGGGACAACATGAGGGTAATCACTAGTAAATCCACTACCCCCATCCCAACTCAACTTAACATCAATGGTTCCATAATCACCAACCCGAAACTAGTCGCAAACTCACTCAGTTTCTCCTTTTTGGACCTTAGCTCTGCACTTCCACCCAGCTTCTTTGATCACATTGCCCCACCCCAGCCCCCCTCACACCCCCACCCTCCTTTCCATTTCAGAGCTCTCACTCCCCCCAAAGCCAGGTCATATCTCCTCAAAGCCCTAAGTGGTTTTTGTCACAGTAATGACATCCTTGATCTCAAACTCCTACGCCTGGTACTGGATGTGGTCCTCTCCCCTCTCACCTGCCTACTCAGCCGTTCACTGTGCCTTGGTAAATTCCCCTCTATCTGGAAAACTGCTATCATTACCCCCTCCACAAGAGCGGTGACCGTTTCTTCCCCAGTAACTATTGCCCAATATGTATCCTCCCACCCCTCTCGAAGGCCCTTGAAAGAATCGTCTCAGACCAGCTTACTGACTACCTTGCCAAATATGACCTCCTCGCTAAAGAGCAGCATGGTTTCCAGCGGGGGCATAGTACCTCCACCGCCCTCTTGGAATTCTCCAGCTTTATCCACAATACACTAGATAACAGGCAACTGGTTGGCTCTGTCTTCCTTGACTTGTCAAAAGCTTTTGACCCTGTCAGTCACACCCTCCTACTTACTGTCCTCTCCCACCTTGGCCTCTCCCAGGAGGTCAAGGCCTGGTTTTCGGACTACCTATCTAACCGCTCTCAACGGGTCAAAATAAGTGGTACTCTTTCAAACCCCCTCCCAGTCACCTCTGGCATTCCCCAGGGTTCCAACTTGGGGCCAATTCTGTTTAGCCTATACCTCAGTACCCCTCCTAAGGCCTGCTTTGAGAAAATCCTCCCATATGCCGATGAGGCGGTACTATACTCCTCGCATTCTGACCCCTCCTCCTTTCAACTGTCCCTCCAATACTTCTTTAGTGAGGTGGAATCCTGGCTAATCAACCACAAGTTCATGCTAAACCAAAAAAAGACCAAGGTCATGCTGTTTACCCATCACCAAAGCAATGCAAAGGAACCAGACTCCAAATCCACACCAACCTTCTCCATGCACTTTAGCAGGTGAATACTTTCAAATACCTCGGAATCAGCCTCGACTCCGCACTCACCTTCCATGACCATATTTACCTCCTCAGCACAGCAGTCAACTCAAGAATTGGCCTGCTTTATCACCACAGGAGCTGCCACCCCTGAAGCCCTCCACCTTGCCATTTCATCCTCTGTCCTGTCCTTCATAGACTATGGCATACTGGTCTACAGGGCAGCCGACAGCACCACCCTCCATAGAATCAAAGTCTCCTTAAATAAAGCTTGCCAGCTAGCCACAGGTAGTCCTAGACTTACCCATACCTGCACACTTTACAACCTGATCAACTGGCTTAATTTTGAGGATTGGCTAATGCACCAGACCTGTTTCCTCGCCAGGAAGATAGCCAGTGGTCTTGCCCCTTCAGGGCTAACCCACCTCATCCAACCTGCGCCCATAACTGTGGCCACCTGCAGATCATCGAAATCTAACCTGAGAGTTCCATGTCTTAGGACTGCTTTAGGCCAGCATTCTTTCTCGTGTAGAACCCCCACCTGGTTCAACTCCCTTCCCAGCTCTATCACCTTTGAACCCAAACTCAGACATTTCAAGTCTCTTCTCCATGACCATCTATTTGTCTCCCATACCTACAACTGCTATCACTCTGGTTAACCCTTCCTACCCCCCTTGCTCCCTCACAAAGGACGTCTGTCCTGCCTAACAACTTGTTTGGAATGGACCACCTCGCTTCCGAGTGCTTCCTGCCTCTACTTGCAACCATTGTCAACATTTTATTGTGTCCTATCTGCTATAGAATTTGCTACCTTATGTAATGTATTTCTCTAACTATTTGTTTGTATAGTACTGTGTTACCATGACGGGGAGCCTTTGTAAAGGAATCTCTGACTCAAAGGATTGTAATTCCGATAATGTTCAATAAATAAATACAATATAAAAGTATATGATACATTGTCTTTTTGTAAGCAACTTAAGTTTTTTGTATTTGGTAGCCTTTTGTAGCAAGGACCTCGGTGGAAATGCACTCTGCTCAGTTGGGAAATCCTTATTTATGTGAAGAATTATGAATAAAATATATTACTACTACTACACACAGAGTATATGGCACTGGAGATGGCACCGGTGAGCCACCATGAGTGCTGTGTGATGCACACAACATGACAAGAGGTGTACTAATTTATTTATCGTTTATTTATCAAGTCTAGGATTACAAATATCTTTGACCCTTGGCTTTTTTACAAAGGTTCCACGTCAGAGAAATACAAATTATGGGGAACATCAAGACAGACATTACAACAATGTGGACATTGCAAACAGAGTACAGATTAATACAATTCAAGGGTAGCATTGTAACAAGGCAGCCAGCGGCATTTGTCACAGAAAACAGACAACAGATAAGAAGTGCCAGAGTCATAGGGAGAGGGAAGAGGGGAAGGGGGGGGAGAAGGAATGTAGGAAGGGTGGGGAGAGGGTGAAAAGTGCAGCATTGGGTATACCAAGATGTGAGGGTAGAATCCAGTGAGGAGGGGAAGGGGTACTGGTACCACAGAGGCCCATGCCTATCCCCTGAAGACCGACATGCATATATTGTCCTGAGCATGTGGTACAACATGCCTGAACTACACTGATAGGTTTGAAAACCGAGGCTGTGAGTGTTACCACCAACTCCCTGTTACACCAGGTTGGTGACACACCACTGCACAGTGTAATGCATGCCATGGCATAGTAGAGAGAGACACAGGGCACCTTGCTAGCCACACATAGGTGCACATTTGTAAGCTGCACATACCATGACACACCACGGTGTCACTGGTGGGACAGTGCCATAAGTGCAGGGTGAGTGTCCCCTACTACAGCTGCATGGGGGTAACCCCCACAGGCATGCATGCATGCTGCATGGTGAGCTGCACATGGATATTCATCTCCAGCCATAGAGGCATGCATTATAGTGTAGACATGCAACCCCGGGTGTGACCCACAATGCAGGGTACTTATATGCATGCTCTCCACTGACCTGTTCCACTGGGCCCCATCACAGACTGGCAAGACTCTGGTCTGGTCCTCCATGTGGCCCTGCTGTACCCAGGCCCTGGCCTGACCCTGCTGTCTGCTGAGGTCTGTGGAGGAGGAAAAGGGAAATGTGATCAATATCATGCAGTGGAACATATTGTACTATACCGTGCACCCTACACAGTATACACACACCCATATGCCTATACTGTGCACCAGCTGCCACATGTACACAATGTGGTTGGACAGATCCTGGTTGGGCTGCAATGTACCAGCGTGAACAGCTGGGCACCAGACATATTTGTGCCATAGCCCAGGCATAGCAAGTATGATACATTCTACTGTGTAAGCTCCAGAGTCTTGCACTCACTTGCACAGAAGCACAAACAACTAAATCCCATTCAGTAGTCCATACAACTTTTATTGTGCTTCATTCTCATATGGACAGTTGCCAGTACCCCAGCGCTTCAGCAATAAGCCTTCATCAGGAGGTGTCACCCCTGCCCACATCCTGCCACCCTCACACACACACCCAGCCCCAGTACAGCAGACCCATACATGTCAGCTACAGGTCCTGTACATGGCATAATATGCATTTGTATACATGGTGCACCAGGTCACATATATCAAGGGCAGAAAAGGCATACCTGCACAATGGTTGGGGGGAAATACTGTAGGTGTGGCCCTTTACAGTGGCCAGTACATGTCCGGCACCCCTGTGCAGTAGAATAGCACCCTATGCATTACCTGGCATATGCACACCAGCACCCTTGTGGCATAATATGGGCAGTGTACATGACACAGCTGGTGGCTGTACCCACGTCCTGATGAGTACACCTATCAGCACAACTATATGTAGAACACTTGTGACATCCTCCCAGATCATACCTGGCAAAAGGTGTTAACATCTGTGTAGTCCTCAAGCATGTTTAGAAGATCATGTTTGTCTGTTGGAGATTCTGGAAATTTAGAAGAGGACAGTCGCTGGCTAAGGGATAACACTGGTGAAACTGAGGTAGCGGTGTTAGTGTTGATAGGAGTAGAGTTGCAGGAACCAAGCTGAGGTTCTCGCATGGGGTGGAGCTGGTCCCTGGTAGACAAGCAGACAAATTTCTGGAAATGACGACTGGCTAATCTGTAAAGTTGCAGCATTTTTGGAATACTTGTCCATCATTCACAGCCAATAAGGTGTTTCCCAGGAGAAGTCCTGAAAAATACAGGGCGGGAGATCCTGTGGCAATGCCAGCAACACCTTGTGGGAGTGGTTCACCTCTAATCCTGGCAGTCAAAACAGTCTCCGTGTGGGGTGGCACACTGACTGTGTCAACAGCTGCGAGTTGCCTTTGAGGGTCCAATGAGAGTTTGTTAGATGCAAAATCTAAGAGGGCTTTGCGGGATTTGAGAAAATCTAGGCCAAGAATCACTGATGGTTGTTGATCAGGTACTAGGTAGAATTTGACAGTAGCTTGCTGTGAGCCAAAGCATAATTTGAGATGGACAATGCCTGTGATACTGTAGGTGCTGTGGCAATGTTTGCTGTGATAATGTACTTTATGTCAGCTGTGAAGATATGAGATGACTAGTGAAGAGCTCTATTGCTCAGAATATTAGTATTGACAACTGAGATCTGTGCACCAGTGTCGATCAAGGTGTGAGTGGATCAGTCTCAAGTAGTCACCAGAACATAGTTGGCAAGGAGCGGAGATCTGATGAAATACACATTTGCTTCTGAAGGTGAGGTTGTTAGTTGGAGATTGGTGCTGGCGTGCATTGTGAGAGTTGGAGGGGCGGTCATTTAAGGTGCTTCCCTGCCCAACAAAAGCCCTTAGTATGTTGGGCAGCACCAGTTTTCCTGATCCCGAGGGTGGCTGCATTCATCATGCTGTTGCTGCCATGATGGCTGTCTTTGGTTCCTGTTGTTGCTGTAGTGAGAACATAGTTTTCTGTGGACCGCAGCCATGTGCCCCCAGAATCCACACCACTGGTAGGTGACTGGTTCATGAGGAGGGTGAGGTTGATTGGGTGACTGTCAAAAAGGCTGCAGTGCATTAACAGGGGTAGTAGAGAAAGAAGGGGAGCTCAGCTGCAAATTATTGGCAGAGGTATTGAGTTTATCTATCATGGCTTGTTGTTGCTGAACACAGGTTGTAAGTGCAGCTATGTATGAAGGTTGAGGTCCTTGGACAGTAGTAGCCTGGAATATCGAAATGGATTCCTGTGCCAATCGTGTGGCATGGACTGTGTCCGTCCATGTTGATGGCTTCTGTCAGATCACGTAAGGTCAAAGTTGTGGGAGAAGACCTCGGACAAGGGCTGTGATTCGGTCTTTCTTCAATTTCTGCAGGCGTTTGCAGCATAATGCGATGTCCACTATGAAGGTTTCTAAAAATTCTGAGGGCTGCATGGTGCGCTTCCATAATTGTTCTAACAACCATGGCGGATGTGCACTGACAAAATGTTCTTTAAAAGTTGTGTATAGAATGTCACTGTTCCCTTTAACTTCCTTGGAAAGTGTGTCAAACCATGTAATGGCAGTCCCTCTCAGGAGTAAGCGCAAGGTATTGGAAATATGCTGGGGATCAGTCCAGCCAATAAAAGCAATCCAGGCTTGGAATTTTTGGAACCAGGCTACAGCATCTTCGTGAGGCAAGGCTGAGGTATTGGTTGTAGGCTGGTATGGACGGTGGACTGTGGTAAGATAGTTCTTATATAAGCTAAGTCATCCTGGATGGCTTGTATAGCTGTGTTAGAGGACTGGACATCTTGCAGGATGGTTTCTGTTGTTTTCTGTAGGGTTGACCGGGGGGGGTGAAAATGGGCTGCCTAACAGTCCTTGGCCATCTGTTGCAGCGGGCAAAGGTTGACTTTCTGGCTGTTCTGTAATTATATTATTGCGTTCTACTGACATTGTGGTTGGGGAAGTGACTTAGCTGCCAGAACACAGGTTGTAAGAATAAGATGGCTTTGTCATCATGCAGGAGACAGGATGAAGTGCAGTAGATGGAGTGTTGCAAAAAAAGTGTTGTAGACAAAAATACGATTACTTGTTAGCAGAGTTCATGGAATGAAGTTTTTTTTTTTTTGTTATATAAACAATTTCTGATGTAAATCCATGTCAGCTGTTATTTAAAATAAAGATTTCTTAACAATTTCAAAGATTTGATGCAGTGTCCATTCATTTCAATTGGGATTGCCCCGCATAAAGATGGCCACTATTGAAGTAAGTGGCGTATAGCCACAATTGCTGATACTGGTGCCCCTCACAAAGATGGCCAAGGGACCAGTAGCATAGATGTCTTGTCTAGTTTGCCCTTCCCAATATAGCTGTCAACTGGAGGTAAAGGATGCTTCCTGTTTTGCCATTGTAAGCAGATGGTTTATCTCAGGGCAGCAGAAGAATGTCAAATGGTGATTCTGCAGTTTGTTCAAAAGATAAATGGTGGGCTTTGGTCTGGCTGAGTGGCACAAAGAGGGTTGCATAATTTATTTGCTTTCCATTTGTCTGTTTGTGTGGCTCCAAGGCTATCTAAAGTATATGCGGAGAGAAATTTATTGCTCCCTTCAGTTTTAAAAGCCTGGAATACTTTCTTCAGACAGCTGACAAAACAAATGTATGTTGCCGTTCTTCAGACAGAGTTGTGAGTCTGTTTATTGGAATGCACAGCAAGTTAAAATAACAGAAAGCAGAGTGCTGCTATTGTCAAATTTGCCATATGTTTCTGGTTTAAGCAACGCAGTGCGTCTGGCATGGAAAGGGTGCTTAAAGTAGTTTAAGAGGTGAAGAGCACGATGGACTAACGGACAGTTAAAGAACATGCAGTTAACTGTTGCCTGTTAAACCAGAGCATTTAAAATGAGTACTGCCACTAGGGAAGAGCTGTTGTGGGGGGGCTCAGTCTTCTTGTGGTGCCCCTTAGTAAAGCAGTGGCAGGTTTGTCAATATCCCTTGAGGAGTTTAATTCAGTCTTTAGCATGGCAGGAGGGCTCAGACAACAGTGTTAGTTTCTTGGTTTCTGCATCCAAGGCTATGGAGCAGATGAAACAGAGGGCAGGAGAAGGGCCACATTCTCCAGCATGTGTGGCGTTTTGGTGTTGGTCTGCCACTAGGACCCTTACCTTCTCCTCAGGTCTGCCATCCCTATCTCTCTCTGCGATCTGGACTGTGTAAATAACTGAGATGGATGCACAAAATAAAGGTAGGAAAGGCTTTATTCCTAGCAGGTTACAACTGCACACCATGAGGCATAGCCTCTGACTAACTGCTAACTGCCAGCCTAACTGGGTCTTCTAGCGAACCCCTGCTATACACAGTTATCTATAACCTGAGGCCACCATGCTGTGAGGTTCCTTAGAGGGGCAGCCACCAGCCATTAGCCCCATGCCTTCGTGTACTTCACAGTTCAAGCAATGCTGCAGTATAAATCATAGTTTTTAGCAAAGGAAATTTACATTTCACTACAGAGCTGAACTATTACTGATTCTTCGTTAGACTAGGTGAACATTTATTTAAGAGGTTAATGATTTAAAATTGAAACACTCATGTTACTTAGGTATCTAGTAGACAAGCACACGTCTGCTTCCCCAAGTGTCAACCTGCTCAACCTATGTGCCCTTTGGCCCATCTTGGCATGTTTAGCATGGTAAGGAAACCACAAGGCAGGGGCCCTACGGGGAGATTCAGTTCTTGACCCCAGTGATGAAAGCTAAATATACATCTAATATTTTATTGATAGGTCCTGGATACCAGTATCATCCAGTACTTAGATAAGGCTAAAACCATGGGTGTATTTAGAACTTACTCTTTAAAAGCAACTAGTTAACAATCATAAGATAGTACCTGCATTGCAATATCAACAATAACATTTTACATTCAGGACCGGATATTCAGACTGCGCCAGGCTGTGGCGCAAGCCTGGACACAGCACAAATGGGCTGTGCAGGGGTGCTGACAGGGTGTTATTCAACGGAGCTGCGCCATGGCACAGCAGCGTTGAATATCACACCCTGGCCACCCGCAGTGTGCATGGCACAGTGGTACTGCACCAGTGCAAGTGGCCAGAGTGAAGCAGTGGGATGCGCTACCGCAAGTTCCGTTGTGCTAGGTGCAACAACCATGATATTCAAAAGTGCACATGCAAATGGGGCCATAATGCATGCAAGGCACAAATGGGGCCATTTGCATGTCATTATGGCCCCATTTGTATGCAGGTGCGCCGATGCCCGGCGACTTGCGCCTGGCACCCTGCTAGGCTGCAGCTGTTGGGGACCGGCGCCCCCTGCACAGCACGGCAATGTGCCCCACTGTGCGATCGCGGGCATATGTCGAATTGGTCGTCCAAAAACCCTGGTGGTCCAGTGGACTGCTGGCAGCAATCAGCGGGCATATGTTGTAAAAGTAGAGGTCCAATAACCCTGGTGGTCCAGCGGTAGCCCCTCCCCACCCGCCCACTGAGCCCCCTGCCCGCTCCCCCTCCCGTCCACGGCGGCAGCACCCACCTGCCTGCTGCCCACCGCCTGCTGACTGACACCATACAGAAGGGTGTCGCCCATTGGTCCACAGCATGAGTCAATGGGCGTGCAGCCATACCATACTACATAGTCCAGATATGTGAATGGATCCATTTGCATATCTGGACTGTAGTGCTGATGCGAACTGCATGCCCGATAGCTCGCGGACCAATAAGCGCGTCTGCTACGGTGCGGCGCAGCGGGCGACAGGTGTAAGTGCTGCCGCCCACCGCTAACCGGGGAGGGCGGGACAATGGGCCCAGTGGGTGGGTGGGAGGGCTACCTCTGGACAATCAGGGTTATTGGACCTCTACTGTTTACAACATATGCCCGCAATCGGGCTGCGAGCGATCCACTGGACCACCAGGGATAGTGGACCTCTATCTTCTAGAACATATGCCTGCGATCAGGCTGTGAGTGGTCCACTGGACCACCAGGGATATTGGACATGTACTGTTTACAACTTATGCCCGCGATCAGGCTGCGAGCGGTCCACTGGACCACCAGCGATATTAGACCTCTATTTTTTAAAACATATGCCCATGATCGGGCTGCGAGTGGTCCACTGGACCACCAGGGATTTAGGAGGATCCTTTTTCTACGTATGCCCGCGATCGGGCATGGGGGTGCCACCAGGTGCGCTGGAGCTCTGGTGGCACCGCAGAGTGCCGCTGCCGTGTTGCGCCCTGCACGGCGAGATCCTAATGCGTCAGATCATAGTTCCTTTTTTTTTGGCTCACCTGTGCAGGCGCAAGTAGGGGTTGGCATGCATGGGCTCAACTCCCGGGCTGAATATCGGGATGTGCGGAGTATGCATGGGCTACCCCCTACCTGCGCCACATACATTACTAATGCACTCCGGCGCATCGGGATATGTGCCAGGCACAATCCCCATTTGAATATCTCACCGGGGCGCATCAGTGGGTTGCGCATGGCGCAACAGTGTTGCGCCATGTGCAACCCTTCTGAATATCCGGGCCTCAGTGTTCAACCTTCCCCAGAATTGCCATCTTGCTCCATTTGTATAAAGTCCAATTGAATTTAATCAAGTTTCTTCCCCAACCCTCAACGGGGTTGGTGTACAAAAAGTCTTGCCCCCATAGCTTATCTTCAGTGAGGCAGGGAACTGCATGGCATGCAAGATGCCAAGTGTACACAGTTCATTCCTGGTGGCATCAAAACCTTTTCTGCACTGCCTCGTTGCGAAGCTCAGATCTGGAAAATAGTAAATTTGAGCACCCTCCTGTGTGAAGACCTGTCCCTATTGTTTAGCAACCAGTAGGATACTGTCCTTGATGTGTGATCCCAATGTGATCAGTAGGATCGTTCGGTGTTGGTCATGGTTGTTAGTTTTTCGTCTGGGGTAATCCTGTATGCTTTTAATATTTAAGGTACCAATGTGAGTCTCAAGCTAGACTTCAGCAGAGCATGTGTAAACTTGATTATGTTATCCCCTTCAGCACCTTCTGGTACCCCTAGGAGCCTTACATTGTCCATTCTTGTCTCATTTTCCAAATGTTCCACTCTGAGTCTTAATACCCTGTTTTCAGCTATGACACCTGTGACTGTTGTTGCAGACTTTTGATCAGTCCATAGTGGCGTTGCTTTCAAAAGAAACACTTGACCTTGGCTTCCAACGTGGCAAACTTATTAGTGAGTGAGTCTATCTTTTTATCGAGGTCTCTTATTCAATGGTTCTCCTCCACCCACTGCCTCATGTCTCTGTCTGCCATCCCCTGTTGCTTCCTGCAGTTTGCCATCTTTTCCTTTCCTGCCGTCGGAGTTTGTGACTTGGCAGGGTTTTACCATTTTTAAATCTGGCAAAAATGGTATCCTCTTGCAGCCAAGAAGTTGTTTCTATCACTTGCTGTAGCTGGTTTGTGGTGTGGTGTATCAAATCAGCATTGTTTTGGAGGTCTAAAAGTTGTTGAAATGGAGCGCCTCTCTCATATGTCTCTCTACATCAGCTGCTAGCCACGCCCCTGATTTTAGTCCATTTCTCTAAACTTCCGTTACTCATAGACCAGTGATCGTATGCTTTTTGATCATGCATCCTATTTCATTTTATTTTCATTACATTCAAATTAATGTCATCTCTTTTTTTCTGATCTCTCTCACCATGGTTTCTTTTGAGGAGCATTTGGGGATGTTTCCAGGGCAACTCTGTCACCTCACTCTGTTCCTATAAATGGTGATCCTACTTAAGTGATATCTCATTGTTCTCCATTACACACTTCTAGTGACTTATGTCATGTGCTTGCTACTAATTTGTTAAAGTTTTGAGTGGGACTGAGCGTGTGCAGCATCAGCTAATTGTATATTTCTTATTTATTGTCTTTTTTATATTTATTTACATTTTATTTAGAGCATCTTTATCTATTTTCTTTTGTCTGTATATTTGCATACTTTTCTATCTCCCTGCCCTCCACTACCCTCGATAAATTAATCTTCTACACTCCCATCCCTATTTTATTACTGTATTATTTTTTTGTCTCTCTCTCTCTCTCTCTCTCTCGCTACTATACATTTTTACTGTATTTGTTTCCAATTATACTGTGTATGTTTTTATGTGCTGTGCTTTGGAATTTGAAAAGTGCAATAGAAATAAATCATGATTGACTGATACTAATTCAAGTACCTTTTTATTTTGCACTGAGTCTATTTTTCAGTCTCCAAAGTATTATTGCTTTATATGCACATTGAAATGTAGTTATTTTGTTTTTGGGACTCCTCCTGCTCTCCCCCCCATACACACACATATCTTGTGCATCGGCATATCCAACTTGAACAAGTTCTAAATGGAACTCTAATTCCCTCCCGTTTTAGGTTCTGTGTCAGATTTTTATTTCCTTATTATTAAATGGCTTATATATTATTTGCGAATGTCTATTTTGAATGTCCTTATTTATAAGTTACTAGCCATTTTCTGACTTTTGATCGCTATAATAAGAGTTGCTTCATTTTGTGTGTAATCAACATTTTTTTCACCCATATCTGCGTATTTTTCACATTTTTCAGTTTGTACTAATTATTTGCATTGCTGTATTATTTTTGATATCTACTTGGGTCAGATTATATTTGGTTAATGTGTACACCTTTTAACATTCAGTATTTAAGAGCTTGTTCCTATTACCTGTTAGACCCGCCCCCTGACGAAGACCCTGTGTGGGTTGAAGTGCCGGAGCGTAGGGCACAGTGAGTGTTTCCTCTCATGGAGCCTGCTGAATAAAAGTTTGTTAGCAATTTTGCTTTGTTTCTTATTTTCTCTCTGGACTCCATGGGAGCAATACTTCATTCCGTTACTCCCCACGTCTGCAGGCAGTTAATATTCCTCCCTTATGCCCCCCACCAAAGCCACCACCCCAAATATTGTGGAACTGTAGAAAAAAACAATGTTGGTGCAAACCCATTTTGTTAGATAAGGCAGTGCTTCAGAAGATGACCCCCAGGGCCAGATTTTCAGATGGGCGAGACTGCCTTAAGCCCTGAGTGCGCCAAAGATATGGCCAACTGGGTTTGCAGCAATCTAACGGGATGTTCTACCCCATGCGGCAATTGACACAAGTTGGACTATCTTTTTGTGGTCTAACTTGTGTCAGTATCGGGGACTGTTTTAAAGAGTTTGTGCCCAAGATTTAGCGCAAGTTGCCATAAAGTGGGAAAACTGGCATGGCTGCATCTGAGGTTTGAAAACTGGGTGCAGTTGCAGCACATGGGAATGGCGTAGTGGCAGGAACGAAGTGTTGTGATGCTGGGCTGGACACAGGCCACCCCTTGAAAAGCCAGCCCTAGAATCTGCCCTACTCAGTCTCTGTCTGCCATTTGTGTGGTATTATCAACATGCCATTATTCCATTAAGCTGCATGCCTTTTTAGCATAACTGCTCTATGATTGTCATGAGGCTTAGTGTCCTCAATCAAACAATGAGACAGCTGAAGAAACTAGTTTTACATTTTAAAATGTGTCAAAAAACATGTGAAACTTTAATGCCATCTCTCTCACGTCACACAGGAAGAGAAGTTGTGGACTTAGCGGAGATGTTTGAGCAACAGTCTCAGTTAATCTTCATGCCTTTTCTTACCCCTTACTTCACTGCTGGTGTAACATCTTCTTGTCCAGACACAATTGGTATGCTTTTTATACATCCCAAAAAGACTATGGGTATCCCTCCACTCTGATCATCAGCAGGGCTGAATAAGTGAATCCAAAGCCCACCTCTTTAGCCCTGAGTTCATTCATGATGGGATAAAAGCTTTTCTTTTTATTTGCATGTTCCTGGAAAAGTCTGGAAATATAAATAGCTGGTTTCCTTCACGTTTAGGTGACTGAGTCACTGGGTAAGCAGACAAAATCTTCTGCTTATCTGGGTTACGTGTACAGTCTGGAAATAATCTATGGGGTGGGGGGGGGGCTTGTTGCAGTTTTTGGACCCAAAGCTCTATCAGCACAATCAAGCTAAACTTTCCCTTTGGCATAGTTGAGAGAAAGTTTTTCAGGGAGCCATTTTTCTAAGAAGCCACAATGCCCTTGCTCTCTATTCCTTCTAACAACTCCCTGATTTGGAGACTGTTTCTCCAGTTATGGTTCTTCACTGAGTCAATGTGCTCCTTCAACTGCTCCAGCTCCTTCTTGAGTCCACTCTGTGGTTGTGGAGCCTCCCAGTATTGTCCTCCACCACAGATACTTGCAGCTCAATGTCAGTCATTCTTTTAGCCTGCTCTGCATAAGGCTGTGCAAGAGAATCCATTTTAGAGGAGACTTTGGCTAATTTGAGGAACAGGATCACCAGCACTTGTCCTGACATGGATTTCACCTATGTGGCCATCACCTCATTGATGGCTCCAGGTCCTCCATCCTTTTCGGCTCTGCAACCTGCAACACTTTTGGTGTCCTTTTTTCTTTGTATTCTTGGACTGTGCCAATCCAGATGGAGCTAGTAATCCATCCACTGTATCTTTGGCCATCTCTTTCTTCTTTTTACCGACCATTTTCCTTGAAGGTAAGTGTTTTAAAAGACTTAAAGTGTCTGCTGTGGGCCAGCCCATTGGTGCAGTGGTAGCACTACTGCTTGTGATGCCAGTGACATGGGTTCAGGAATGAGCCCTGGGTTGTGAGGGGCTGGTAGGGGAAAAGGACTGAGCGTCCCAGAGGACTCTCTCCTTCCCCAGGGAGGGAGGGTCCCATCTGTTGATACCACACTGCCCCCGATGCAGGGAATGGTAAGAAGCGTTGAGACTAGGGGTGGGAGGTGCAGCACTGGCTGCAGATGATGTCACGCTTGCAGGTGTGCATCCTTGCTGCCCTTGCACACGTGGCTCCTGTGGAGCAAGACAGAAAAATGAGAAAAAGTATTACCACTGCACCCGATGACGAAGGGCTCCCAGTGCCACCACATCCCCTACCTTGCCAAGAGTTTGCCTCCTGACAAAACTAGAAATGTTTGGGGGTATATCTGCTTCAACTGTTCCTGCCAGTTCTTTCATTTTTTGGGGACTGCAATGGCTCAGTGGAGGATGGCACCTCAGAAGTCAAGGTAAGGACAGGATTGCTGGTCAGCCTTGGGGGGCAGAAAAGGAAATTACAAAAAAAGTGGCTTAGGGAGCAGGAGAATTCACAAGGTGCATGTAGCCAGTGGTGATGCATATGCACAGTTCCACAGTAGCTCAATTGGTAACACATCCACCTCTGGACCAGAAGGTCATGGGTTCTCATCCCACACCGGGATTGGACTTGTACCTAAAACACTGGCACCAGAGTGCAGTATTGGGGGGTGCTGTACTGCTGGGATGTGCTGTCCTTCAGATGAGATGGGAAACCAAGGTCCCTTCTACCCATCCTGGTGTTATCCTGGTGGGTGTCCAGGTAGAAGTAAAAGAACCCAGGACATTCTTCGCAAAGAGTAGGGGACATTCTCGGTGTCCTGGCCAACATTCCCCTTCCCATAAAACCAGTTCATGCAAATGTCCAGGCTGTGTGTGGGTGTTGATGTGTGATATGGCCGCCACAACACATTCAAGTCACTTCACTACCAGTCTAGCATTGCTTGTAAAGCGCTTTGGGATATACTGTGTATGAAAAGCACTATATAAATACTGATTCTTCTTCTTCTTCTCTTGTCAGGTTTTTAATGGCTTAGGAAGGCTGTCATGTATTTTACTGGCATTACTTTGAATTCCATCAGCTGGAGTAGGCAGGTCTCAATGAGTTGTGGAACTTCCAGAATTAGTAGGTCATCCCTTTGAAACTGAAGTGGGGGGGGGCACTGTTGAGTACACTTGCTGAGAAGATGTGCTTCACCTTGGCTGTGTAGGGGATAGCGCTTAAATCTACAAAAATACAACTTCTTACCCTGCCAATTAACTTCAGATGTGCACCATTCAATAGAGCTAGTTCTGGTGATTCCAGCGATACCCGTTGTGGTGATGAGCCTGCCAAACAAAAGAGGAGCAGGAGGAGGGAAAACTCAGCAGCAGCAAACTGGAGAACAGGCCACATCATCGTCGATGGTGGCACCAATTACCTCCAAGCCTCCATGGCAAGCGCTACAGCTCTCAATGAAAGCCATTGACCTCAAAGTGGAAACTATCCTTAAAAGAATGGGTGAGCAGGATATTAAAATCAAAGCAGCTACTAAAACTATAACCTCGGCAGAGGCACAAGCTACAAAATCCTTGGCTGCTTCCAGTTAACTACTGCAGGAAAATAATCATCTCCGTTACTGTCTGGAGGCTCTTTAGAATGCACATTGGGCAGTTAATCTTCGCCTTGAGCACCTCCCAGAGGGCAGCAAGGGACCAGACCTGTTACAATTTTTAAAGAATTGGCTGCCAGGAGTTTTGCAGCTGGTGAGGCTACTACTACAGGACAAATGATCAAAGCTTATTGTATTTTCCCTAGGTCAGCAGCCAGTCAACTGGACTCACCCAGAGTTGTGTTACTACTGTTGGCAGGAGCTGTAATGCAAGAACCCATGCTCCGGGTGGCCCACAACTCTCAAAATCTGAATTTCAAAGGTCACACTTTACACATATCCCCTGACTTGTTCTTTGCCACCCACTCCCACAGGAAAAAGGTTGATGCAGTGCAGGAGTGGCTTAAGAGTCTTTGGGTGGTTCACTCACTCTTAATGCCAGCCCATCCCTGCATATAGTATGGTGGACATATGTTCCAGTTCACCGATCCTGCTGAAGTTGGCAAGAGACTTGAGCAGATCGAATGGGAGTTTGCAGCAACTCAAGGTCGGGAAGGAGAGGAGTCAGAGGAAGACACATGAAAGGGCTCAGGGGAACAAGAATTGATTGTATTACAGTTGGGTGAGGATCGAGACAGACTGGGGACTGGGGAGGGCTGGTTTGCTGGTTTGGGTCGGGAAAGGATTGTGGTATACCTTGAATCCGGTGGATCATAGGATCCTAGGCAGCATGGATTCACAGCGGGGAGGTCATGTCAAGCAAATCTTATAGATTTCTTTGATTGGATGACAAGGGAAAAAGAGAGAAGAAAATTGTCAAGTCTTAATGCTAAACAGCTTATGACTTGTATTTTCCTATGATTCCTATGATAAGAGAGTTAGATCAGGGAGGGGCAGTGGATGTGGCCTTCCTGAATTTCAGCAAGGCCTTCAACACCTTTCCACATAGAAGGATTGTAAACAAGCTGGGCAGCCTGGGAGTGGGTCCCAAGGTGGTAAACTGGGTCAGAAATTGGTTAATGGATAGAACACAGAGTGTGGTGGTAAACAGAGCTCATTTCGAGGAGAGGAGAGTGACTAGTGGGGTGCCACAAGGATCAATTCTGGGACCAGTCTTCCTTAATGTCTTCATAAGCGACATTGCAGAGGGGCTGAAAGGGAATGTATGCCTCTTTGTAGATGACACTAAGATCTGCAACAGGGTTGACACTTCGGGGAGGGTGGGATGAGGAGGGACCTAACCAGGCTTGAGGAGTGGTCAAGAGTGTGGCAGTTAAGATTCAATGCAAAAAAGTGTAAAATCATGCATTGGGGACACAAAAACCCAGAGGAGGGGTACATGATGGGGGAGGTACTGATGACAACCAAACAGGAAAGGTACCTGGAGTAATCATATCTGATGACCTAAAGGTAACCAAGCATTGTGAAAAGGCTGTGGGAAGAACCAGTGGGATGCTGGGGTGCACAGGGAGAGGTATTACCAGCCAAAAAGGAGGTGGTGATACCACTGTATAAATCATTGGTAAAACCCCATCTGGAGTACTGTGTCCAGTTCTGGAGGCCACATCTCCGGAAGGACATAAAGTAGAGGCAGTTCAGAGAAGGACCGCACAAATGGTGCAGAATCTACACCAAAAGTCCTAAGGAGAGAGACTAGAGGACCTCAATATGTATACACTGGAAGAGAGGAGAGAGAGGTGGGATATGATAGAGACATTCAAATACCTCAATGGCATAAATAAGGTACAAGAGGGTAACATCTTTCAGAAAAAAACAATGTTCAAGAACAAGGGCTCATGCTATGAAGCTGGAGGTGGTAGTCTCAGGGGAAACATGAGGAAGTATTTTTTCACAGAAAGGGTGGTGGAGGCATGGAACAGCCTCGCATTGAAGGTAGTGGGGGAAAATGGTAGGGGAATTCAAGAATGCATGGGATAGGCACAAGGGAACACTAGCAATAGGAAAGAGAGGGTAAAAGCCAGAGATCAAGTAGGATCTGCGGTAATGCATTGGGTAGGGAAAATGAGAAGACTATGTAGGCCAAGCGGTCCTTATTTGCCATCAGTTTCTATGCTTCTATTCTGCTACATGAGTGTTTTAATCATTAGTTTTGCAGGACTCTGTACTTTTTGTCAGATTTGATTAGGGTCATAGGCACCGACCTGAACTTTGATTTGGACTCTAAAAAAAGTGAATTTCACATGGTGGTGAGTGCAGTCTGTGAAGGTTAGTGGGTGAGACAGATGCGCAAACTCAGGTAAAAGGTGAAAAACGCACTTTGCGATTTTTATTTTCTAAAGTAAAAAAACAAACTAATAAACATACAGAAAGGAAATAGGTGATTAGTCCAGTTCTGCAAAAACAGTACACAGTTCCCTCAGTGCACAACTTCCAGGCTTAGTTCCAGCCAGATAGATTACTAGCACATGAAAATGTGCATGTACCATGAGATGCTTCCTCCACAACAGTCAGGCCTCCACTAACTGACTTAACTCTTTTGCATCTCAGGAGGTAGGCTTTTATACTTGCCTACTGATGATGTCAGCACCATGTGAGCTGTCTGACTCACAATTCTCTAAATAAACACAGGCAGGCTGACTCATCCTTAATAAACACAGGCAGGCTGACTCATCTGACATGAGATCATGATATTTCTTTAGAAAATAGGGTAAGCATGTTTACACACCTAGATTATTACAGCATCTCTCTTAATTTTCCTTAAAATCAATGTTACCCTCTAAATTGGCACAAGCCCCTCTTATTCAAATGACATCACATTTTATGGTAACAGTATAAAAGAACTGGCTTTTCATCTGACCGAGCAGTCAGCTCTTCAGCTTTGGGATAGCTACAGTATCTCTGTAGCTAGCTGCCCCTTTCATCTTCATCCCCCACCAACTCAGAAGAGGGAATAAAACAATAAAAAAAACTATGTTTGTTGGCCCTTCACTCATCAGATAGGGCCTCCCTATCACACATCCCTCAACTTAAGAAAAAACAGGTTAAATACTTCTTCACCTTCCAACACCCTGGAAGGGTTGGAGTTTCCACCCCTTGCTTACCAGTGCAGCTGTTGTGCATGAGCCCTTCCCTAGAGATGGGGAACATCTCTGACTAAGAGACCAAACAGGATTTTAAGTAAGCTGACACCTGTCGGTACATTCCTGGTCAGTAGAAATGTGGCACCAGATTACTCAGTGTGCTTTCATGGCTGAGGTGCCCACAAGTACTGGAATGAGCCACCTCCAGTACCCTCTGCTGATATCTCTTTGGCACCACCATTTGTATATCTATCTTGTTAGATCTGGTTTTGGGTGTCACATGGTACAAAATCTCATTAATACTTTCATACCATGAATACATTCGATTACCCACCCCACCATTTACAGGTACACCATCCTTCATTTTATACACTGGTTTAGTTTCCATATAGTATGGTCCCCAGACAGCAATTCACCCCAATCCACTGTTTCCCATTTTTGCCTAGTGTATCAACAAATGAAGTCCCTTCAGCCGACTTGCAGGCCTCTTCTTGCTTGACTGTAGTTTCACTGCCCAGCACAACATTTAAAGAACCAGTCTCACCTGGGATTTCAGTGGTATTCAGGCAGCTGTGCATGCTTTCCTGACACAGACGCCCCTCACTTTCAGAGTCCATATCACACAGATAACACCCCAAGAATATGGGAATCTCTGGACAGTCATTACACAATTCAAACCTTTCCGCTGGCTCCTGCGGTTGGGTACAGGACCCTGTCTCCTCTGGTTCCTCCTCCTCCTCCTCCTCAAAGCACGCAGCACCTGTACTCGAACTCTTCTCGACCTCCAACACTTTGTTCTCTGCCTTCAGGCAAAGCTGATCTGCCTCTAGCCACCTTTGGATCAGCCACGTCATCATAGCTTCTATCACCTGGAACACCACAGTCAGACCATCTGTCTGTTTCACTGGACGCTTATCACTGGTACTGACAGATTGCAGCAGGTTAGTCAATATATCCTGCATCTGCTCCACAGAGACGCCTTCAGGCTTTAACTTAGACAGAACCACCAGCTCTAGTCCAGGAAATAATGGTGCACACCGTTTTTCTGCCATGGTTCTTGTTAAGACTCCATGTCAGCGGATGGTGACCTTCGTCTCATACCAGTGCCTCTGCCTTGCTGCTGCTGTACTTCCTGTGACATCTGTCAGGATATCAGGGTGATATCCCCTGATAATGTCTCTCTCCCAGCCTAGATGCACCAGTATCCCACTTCTCACACCAGATGTGAAGGTTAGTGGGTGAGACAGATGCACAAACTCGGGTAAAAGGTGTAGAACACACTTTGCAATATTTATTTTCCAAAATAAAATAATAAATATACAGAAAGGAAATAGGTGATTAGTCCTTCAGCTCTGCAAAAACAGTGCACAATTCCCTCAGTGCACAACTTCCAGGCTTAGTTCCAGCCAAATAGATTCCTAGCAAATGAAAACTTGCATTTACTATGAGATAATCCCTCCATGACAGTCAGGTCTCCCCTGACTGACTCATCTGTTTTGCATCTAAGGTGGTAGGCTTTTATACCTGCCTACTGATGATGTCAGCACCATGTGACCTGTGTGACTCACAGTTCTCTAAGTAAACACAGGCAGGCTGACTCATCCTAAATAAACACAGACAGGCTGACTCGTCTGACATGAGATCATGATATTTCTTTAGAAAATAGGGTATAGCATGTTTACACACCTAGATTATTACAGCATTTCTCTTCATTGTCCTTAAAATCAATTTTACCCTCTAAATTGGCACAAGCCCTTCTTATTCAAATGACATCACATTTTACATATGAATTCTCCAGCAGATAAAGGCCTCATGGTCTATCGAGACTGCTTGCATGTGCAGCTTGCAACCCTTATACTGCAGCTGCCCCTCCCTCCGATCCCCTGACCCTTCCTCTTACCCTATCCCATCCCCTTTTGAAGCAGTCCACCGTTCTACAGGATACCACTTCCGCAGGCAACACGTTCCACCCAGACACCACTCTCTCTATAAAAAGGTCTTCTCATTTCCCTCCTGAACCCCCCCTTCCAATCTGAGATCGTGACCACGAGTGTCCCTACCCCTTCTTAACTTGAATAGTCCCTCCATGCCTGTCTTGTTTCTTTATTTATTTGCTTTTGTTAACCAGGTAAGCACACTAGACATCCAAGTGCCTATTTTCAGGTGCGACCCGGGGGGATACAAGGTACATACAAAGCATCAAGCATAGTCACGGTAACATACAGGATCATCCAGCATAACAAGTAGATAGGTAAATAAACAGTAAGTGGGATTTTAGGCATAGCAGGTTGATAGGAAGATAGCAACAAGATACATAACATATTGCCAAGTATAGCAAACAACAAATACACACAATGTCAACAAGGCTAACAATATGTGGTAATCCACTGGGGACCCCATTCAGGAACAGGTAGGCGGGGATAAGTGCCCAGGGCAACTTTCAGCATATTGTGGCACCAAGTTCTGGCACCAGGCTTGCTGGAGAGTCACCCCCTACAGTCGGTTAGGGAAGAGAGTGCCTTAGCTAGGGTCCATATGGCACATATTCCCTTCATGTACTTGAAGGTTTCAATCATATCCCCCCGTCTCTCCTCTCCTCTCCTCCAGTGAGTACATGTTCAACTCCCTCAGCCTGCTCATGTAGTGTATGTCCTGTAAACCCTGGATCATCTTTGTTGCCCTATACTGCACCCCCTCCAGTAACTTAATGTCCCTCTTCATGTATGGGTACCAGTACTGCATGCAGTACTCCAGAGATAGCCTAACCAGTGACCTATACAATGGCAGGATCACTTCCCCTCTCCTTGAAGATATAACCCAGGCAACACAATCCAGCATTTTGTTGACCTTTGCAGCTGCCTTCCTGCATTGTGCTGAGTTGTTCAGTGAGCCCGTTATAATCACCCCCAGATCCTTCTCCTCCTCTGTCACAGCTAGCTCAACACCCCCTCCCCCAGCTGATAGCTCCTTCTTGGGCTTTTTGCCCCGAAATGTAGCACCTAGCACTTTTTGGCATTAAACCCCAACTGCCAGGTGTTCGACCAGGTCTTCAATGTTGACAGATCATCCTGCAACCCATGCCACCCTCCTAGGTCATCCACTACTGCTCCAATCTTGGTGTCATCTGCAAACAAACTGATCTTGCTCTTGATGCCCATTGAGATGTCTGATATGAACAACCCAAACAACACCGGTCCTAGCACTGAGCCCTGTGGTACTCCGCTAGTCACTGTCCTCGGAGATGAGAGCTCCCCTCCCACCACCACCCTCTGCTGCCCTCCCTGTAACCAGTTTACTACCCATCCCACCATTTTCTCCCCTGCACCTGTACTTGCCAGCTTACTACCCAGCCTTCCATGCAGCACCAAGTCGAATGCTTTACTGAAGTCCAGAAACAGGACATCCACTGCATGACCCTTGTCCAACTGTCTAGTTACCCAGTCACAGTAATCCACCAGGTTGGTCTGATGGGATCTGCCCATGACAAACCTATTCTACCTAACGTCCTGCAGCCCATTGGTCTCCAGAAGGGACACCAACCTCTCCTTCAGGATTGTCTCCATCAGTTTTCCCACAATGGATGTGAGGCTTACCAGGTTCATCTTTGGGACTGCTCTTATGGAGGGGTACCATGTGAGCTATCTTCCAGTCCTGAGGTAGACTTCCTGAGACCAGGGAGGCATTGAACAGGTCTGCCAAGGGCCCGCCAGGATTTCTGCCAGCTCTCTCAGTACTCTGTGGTGAATGCCATCTGGTCCTGGTGTCTTGTCCACCCTCAGTGCCCTCAGACCCTCCAGTACCCTACCCTCTGTGATTCCCCCATCTGTCACCTCCTCCTCCCCCCCTAAACCTGACCTCCCACCCCACCTTGGTAGTGCTCCTCCTTTCTCCTTAGTAAACACTGAGCAGAAGCATTCATTAAGCACTTCTGCCTGCTCTGCCCCTGTTTCCACCTACCCCATTCCTCTTAATCCTTACTATTTTGTCCCTACAGCTCCTTTTCTCCCTGATGTACCTGAAAAATTCCTTCTCCCCCGTCTTGATGCCTTGTGCCAGCCTGAGCTCCTTAGATGCCTTGGCTGCTCTTACTGCCTTCATCACCTCCTTCGATTCCTTCAGGTAATCCTCCCTGTCCTCCCATCTCCCTGTTTTTTTGAACCTCCTAAAGGTGGCTCTTTTACTTCTTACTTTCTCCATGACCCCCTTGCTCAACCAGCTGGGCTTCTTGGCCCTAGCTTTCTTACTCTGGACTCTGATGCAAGTTTTGGTTGCTTCCTCAATCCCCAGTTTTATGACTTCCTACCTCTGGTTAGTGTCCATATTAGTTTGGATTCTGGCTAGATACCCTTTAACTACCTCCCCCATCCTCCTGAAGTTGGCCCTCCTGAAGTCCAACACTCTTGTACCTGTTTCTACTCCCTCCTTACCAATGTGAACCACACTGAATGGTGGTTTCTCCCTGCCAGTGGTTCTTCCACCCCCAGCTCCCTCACAAATTCCCCATTTGCCAGCATGAGGTCTAGGGTGTTCCCTAACCTAGTAGGCTCACTGACCATTTGCATTAGGAAGCTATCCTGGAACACGTCCAGAAGTATCTGCTCCCTTCTATTCATGGTGGCTGGGGTACTCCACTCCCAGAAGGTTGAAGTCCCCCACAGTCACCGTGCTACCCTTTCTACAGGGCCTTCTGATCTGTCCCACTAGTTCCCTGTCTAACTCCTCTGTCTGAGATGGTGGCCTGTACACTACTCCCATCCTGAGAGTCCTATTCTTGGAATCCTGGATTTGCATCCATAACGACTCTGTACTACCCTCTTCCCCCTCCTCACGGACACACTTCAGTCCTCTCACATACAGTGCCGCTCCCCCCACCCTTCCCATTTACCCTATCTCTGTGGAATATCTTATACCCTGGTACCGCCAGGTCCCAGTCCTGGCAATGGGTGGCCCATGTTTCCGTGATGGCTGTCACGTCCACCTCCCCTTCTGCCATGAGAGCCTGTAGTGCTGCTGTTTTGTTCCCTAGGCTCCTAGTGTTCAAGGTGATCACCCTCCACCCTTTTCCTTCCCCTTCCCCTTCCTGATCTCCCTTCCTAGCATCCCCTCTAGTACGCCCCTTTTTTCCATTGCTTCTAGCATGTGGGGTTAGCTTATTTGGCTTCCCTTCCTGTGGATTCTGCATGCCTCCTGTCCACTTGCCACCCCCACTCCAAGTTTAAATGCCCTCCTTTTGCTATGTAATCCCCCATCCTCTGCTTCAATATCTTCTTGCCCTCCTCACTTAGGTGAAGTCTATTCTTACCGTAGAGATCACTGTCCTCCTAGGTTCCTCCCCACTCACCCACCAGCCCATAACCTTTGGATTGGCACCAGGTTCTTAGCCATTTGTTAAATTCCTCTATCCTCAATTTCCTTGCAGTGCCCGCCTGAGCACTGGAAGTACTTTCCAGAAAGCCACGGACCTTCCTGCCTCTTCACATATTGGTCCTAGCTTCTCAAACCTCCCCTGAACTACCTCTATTATCTCTCTCGCTAGGTCATTTGTCCCCACATGCAGAACTATATGTAGTTTCACCCTACCCCTCCTAGCAAACTTTAGAACCGACCCTTTCTGCTGCTATTCCTGGCATGGCCTCCACCCATATGCGACTATGCCTCTCTCTTTCTTGCTTCCCATCTCTTCCCCATCTGACTCCTCTTAGTATTGAGTCTCCCAGCACTAGAATTCCACCCTCTTTTCCATGAGCCACATTCCCTGATCTCCCTTCATCTCAACCCCTTCCTCTGGACTCCCCTCATCCTCCAGCACAGTTGTTCCCCCTTCCGCCCCTGTTGAATCATCCCCAGTTGTTCTCCTGCCCATTCCATGTTCCTCCAGTCTATTTTTAGTTCCTCCCCTGATCACACCCTCTATCACATCACCCAGTCCTGCCAGTACTGCGAATTGAATTTTCAGGGCCCCCTCAATACCACATACTTCCTCCTTCCTATTACCAGCCCCTTCGCTACTGCTTCTATGTCCGGTATCTCCCCCCTTTCCCCATCCTCCATTCTTCCTCTTTTCTGCTCTTTTGACCCTTGACCTGTGTCCCCGAGGTTCCCTATACACCACCCTTTTCCCACCCCTTCCCCCTATTGGTTTTATTTGTCCTTCCTCCTCAGTTCCCCATCTACTTACTCCACCTTTTGGGTTGTTATCCACTGCAGCCCATTGTTCCCTCCTTGGCTCCTCCTGTAGACCTCTGATATCATTTTTAAGCTGCATTATTTGCCTGCACATCAAACAACCCCCCACTCTCCGTGAAATTCTAAGAAAGATTGGCGCTCCACAGTTGTTGCAGCCTACTACCCTACCCATCTCTCTATTCCCCCACCAGTGTCCCCCACACTCTCAGAAGGAAGTCCATTACACCCCATGCATCCTCCCTTCATCCATTTCTAGTTTTGTTCATGTTCCACCAGTACAATGAATATTGTAGCTAAAAAGATGTATATACTATCTATCTGTTTAAGCTACACTGTAATTAAAAAGTCAATAATATTTTCTTAAATCCAAGATTATCATGCACTTTTCTTATTCTTCGGTCCTTTTCCTTTTCTCACAAAAATTTATGCTCAGCCAAAAACAGTTTTACAATGTAATATTTACAGAATATAATTTAGGTCCCTAAAAAACAGTCCCTTACAGCTTTAAATAATTTTTTGAATTTACAAGGACCACCTATAGGTGGTACCTAATTGCTCCACCCCTTTTAGCTGAGCATTTAATATGTGAGGTGGGGGGGTTGGGAGAGTGGGCCAAAAACAACCTGAGTGTCAGTGTAGGTCCTTAGTGCCCCACACAAACAGTAATGATTACTTATTGCTGTAAGTTTCAGTTTCGTAATCCACAATATATTTTAAGTCCAGAACTGTGTATGGAGGCGACTGCTCCACTCCTCTACAGGGTACCTCAGACATCAACTAAAACTTATTTTTCAGTTAAACTGCACTTGTTTTGACTGACTTGTTTTGTATGTTTATAATCTCAGATCATACTTGTTCTACATTTTATGCATCTCAGTGTTACTTAGCACTTTATTCCTGCTACCTGTTTGCACCATCACTGTACTTTGATAAAAGTGTCTGCAATTTTGCATCATTTTATTTATAGTGCGCTTGTGCTGTCTACTCATGTTATACTTCCTCCGGGTCACACCTGCAAATGAGCCTAGACTCAGAGTGCCTTTTCTGGTTCAGATTTTCAAATCAAGCAATCAATCAATTATCCATTTGGTATTAAACCTTGACTCTAGTGGGCAGGACCGCAGGTCCCTATTTGTTTCATAGCGCTTAACCTGATGTTTTCACAATAATCAGAAGTTAGTTTTAATCAACAGGTGTTTGCTTGGTTAGTAGACATTTGTAACCTTGGCAGGAGTGTTTGCATTTTATTTCACTAGTATTGTAAAGAGAGCTTCTCACAAGGGGGGGTGAAGTGCTAACAGTTTTTTTTTTTGAAATTACTCTTTATTCCTCCTCCCAGCCTGCCACCTCCGACCCTTCAGGGAGGACAATTGGACATCCACTGCCTGGAACCCTACCCATACAGACCATCAGACCCCATGGAGCAGCGGATTACCCCGGTAGCGAGCGGGATCAAACCCGTTAACTACGTTTAAAACGGTCTGTGGTCTGCTGGGCGGGCACAGGCAAATCGTGGGCACGCCACGGTCGTCCCATCTTCCCGGCTGAGGCAGGCTTGTTCCCGCTTTCTCCCTCCCGAGCAGCCAACGACCTCCCCTGGCGTCATGGCCTTGCAGCATGACGTCCGTGCTGCTCAAGGTCCAGCCATCCCCTAGTGGGGCTTGCAGTTCCTCGAGCCTCCGGCTCGAGTCATGCAATCATCGGGCATCGGCCGAATCCCTCGGAGGCGAGGCTGTCGTTGGCGCTCAAGCCTGTCTCCCCCCAGCCGACCCACCGACGACCCGAGTCTGCTCCCGAACCCGGGTCACCGGCATGGAGCGAGGTGTGGCGTCCAGCGCCTCAACTCTCAGCATCACCGGGCCGGCTGTGCTAACAGTTTTAAGACTAGTTTTACCATGTCTGAAGTGGGATCATATCAATTGTGTGTTGACTCTAAAATGTTTGGTAATTTACTTTTGTTGCCAGATCACCATATTCTTGTAAGCACCAGCCTATACAGACTTAAATATTTTGACTATATGTATTACATATACTCCTAAAACCTTAAGCCTAACTTTAGACTTCTAGCTGTACTATTTCCATTTGATGACTCCTTTCCTAGATTATCTACGGTTGAATGCTTTGCGTTTGAAGGTGCTGTATGTTGTTTTATTTGAAAACAATAAACTATACGTTTAAATTGAAGCGAGAGATCCTTCAGTATAGATAAGTAATTTTGGAGAATAAGAAGAGATTTTTATAAATGGCACACTTTGAAAATCTCTTAACAGGGCCTTTGATTGTGCGTCATTACCACCAGATGCACTAGATACATGCTCCAGGTGCTGCGCTACTGTGGGTAGGTAAACCTGAACAGTATGGACTGATTGTGATCTACCCATCTCAGCTATTTAACTGCGCTAAAGTTAGATCTGTATCCATGACGTGCAATTTCTTGAAATTCTCTAATTTTGTGGGGACTGTAATGGTAGAATTTAAAGATTTCCTTAAGAGTATTTTATACTTTCAAAACAATGGGATTTTTTTTTTCATTATATCAAGAACTGCACAGTCCAGCCTGGGGCAAGGCAATGCATGGCTATTATGCAAGAATAGTGCTCCCGTAACATTACAATGGTTCCACTTCTTTGACCCATCAGGGCACTTGCACCATCAGAATTTGCAGAAATAAGAACCAGCCGAGAGTCGTTCACATTCTTGAAGTTAGAGGGAGGAAGATTTGTCGATTCTAAGGCATTGACTATTGCATTAAAGATGCCTTCTGCAGATACGTATTCTAGGGGTACAACTTTAATCAAAACTATAGACACTCATTTTGATGCATGTTCTACAAAATGTAGAAAAGCATTTTCACCTTCAAATATGCTAGCATCAGTACTGCTGTTAGCAAGAACTGTCAATGCTTAGCATTATTAATTGTCTGAATCTGGGTTTTGGATATAATGGCAGACACTGCACCACAGAATTACCAAGCATTAATTTCATACTTATTGGAGTACTAAAACAGATAAGCACTCCCATCAGTATACATTTCCAAAGAATTAATCCCCCTGAGCAGTTCCTGAGTCCAGATAAAATCAGTACAGTTACAAAACAAATGTAATTCAAACAGCTCTGGTGAGTTTACCATGCAGTGGCTCAGTACTATCACTTTGCACCTGACTCAGTGCGTTTAATTTCTGTACTTCACCTTGCATCTGTGCTTTGAAAGCTTATACAAGTTTTGTGGAAGATGCCATCTCATGGGAAGCTGCATGAAGCAATAACAATTCAAAAGCAACTCCCGTGGAGCATTCTGTCTGAAATGTAAATTCTTCCTGTGCCCGTGGTTTGCAAAAAGTGACTCAGTACTGAACAGCCTGTTTAGATATACCAGTTTGAAATATGAAGAAGAAATGGCTGCAGTCCTACTTCTCAGTCACCTTCCTCCAACTGTTCTAGACTTCTCTTCTCAAATTCTTCTGCAATCATCATTGTCAGCTTGCTGGCCTCTTTGGGGTGGGTAAACTGAAAGGTTTTGCCACCGTATTGGATCTGCAGGCAAGCGGGGATTCTAAAGGAGTAAGTGATCTCCAAAGATCGTAGCTGCTGGCGTACCCCATCAAACTCTTTTCTCCCCATCCTTGTGGTGATGCATAAGTTGGAAAATAAGTGTAAGGGATGACAGTCATGGGTCAAAGGAGAATGGATGCGGGCTGCTGCTAAGATCAGGTCCCACATCACTATTCTGTCTGTTGTCAGCAGTACAGCTCAGACAGAAGTTCCTGAGGTGGGTTTAGTCTAGGGGTTAACTCTGTAGGCTGCTTTTATCTATATATATATCAAAGTACAGCTGCAGATTACTTTGGAGCCAGGTGTACATAAAACACTTTCAGATCACCCCCTTCTGCTTGCTCCGCTAGGCCTACCACATGAACATTTACCACTTGCTGTTGATTTTCCATCACCTTCAGGTGATACTTCAATGTGGTATTATCTTTTATTAAGGCTGTAGTGGCGGCAGCCAGCCCATCAGCACAGCAGTAGAGCTACCACTCACGATGCCGGTGACCAGAGTTCAGGAAAAAAACTTGAGTCATTGAGGCCAGCGGGGGTGAATCAAGCATCCTAGAGAACACGCTTCTGGTCTGGGGAAGGTGGGCAGCCAGCTCCGCTGCTATACAGCCATCTGAGTGACCACAGGTGGCAGTGCAACCTACAGTGGCACGTGGGTGGGAGGAGGTCAACAGGTGCCGCATCATGCATGCCCTTGCATTGACATCCTGGGGAACAGGGCAGGAACATGGCAAACACTTTAAGCAGCTTGATAAAGCCAACCTTCCCACAGGCCCCACACCTGGTTACTTGGGCACTGACTCCCACAACCAGATCCATATGCAGTGGATCTATGGGGGAGCTGACGCCCATTTCAGTGGGGTAAAGCTCTAGATGAACATGGGGAGATCAAGGAAAGACCAGGGGGATGCCAGGGTGATGGGGCTGGGGCAAGGAGGGGCAGATGGGGGCCAACCACAGAAAAGAGGCCATAAAAAAATGACTGCACTGGTGGCCACCACTTTCAAAACATGTCCCTCAGCTTCCTCAACTTTCTCCTGTATAGTGTTGATCCCACTGGAGTGTGTTAGTAGTTGTTTCAGGCTTGTTTCTACCTTCTGCTCTGTGACTCTGATGTTGTACAGAATAGTCTGCATGGCTGTGCCTACCTCCAGGTTGCCTGACTGCTGAGTGTCGCTGCTGCTTGGGCCCACAGTCTTCTGCTGAGGTTGGACATTTTTGCCACATCTGGCCAGTGCCTTTCAGACATTCCATGATCACCAAACTCAGTCTGCAGGTTCTTGATATTAAGAGACATTCAGTGAGTGTAATATTTATAAAAAAAGTTTTCAGTTTAAAGCTGAATGAAGTTTAAATTCTCAAGTTGCTTCCAGTCTTGTCCGTTGCTCTCTAGTGCTCCACAAATGCCTTTTAATTTTACATTTGCTGGTTGTCCATGGGACAACTGACTTTGGTTTAGATGTTTGTCCAGGCCAGTAAAGTGACAGCCCTGGATGTTGGGCTATGCGTTTGGTCAACCCCTGGCCTCCCCCTTGTCCTGCAGGATCAGTGAAGGTGCTACATATGGCACAACAGGACCTTTACGGTATCCATCCAGCAAAGGGCAAAACAGCAGTGCTAAACTGAATCTAGCATACTGTATTTGCCTGTGGTACTCTCAGTGCAGGCCCATGCTTCCAGTGCCATATGTTGTGCTTATTTCTATCAGTTAAGGTGTGTGCTATGCTTAGACATCTTTTTTGCGGTCCATTGGTTGTGCCTACTTTACACTTAGCCTACCAGTCACACCAGTTTGTAGACTGTGTTACTGGGCATATTGCTTTACAAATCTGCACCGCCATCCTAACATCCACATTCACAAGCCTAGAAAGAGAAACCCGGGCTGTGATTTTCAGAGCTCTGGATGCATCCCTTGCGTCCATATTTCGGATGCGTACGTCACCCAGGCAAATGCTTCAGGATGCTTGTGGCTTATTTCCAAACACCCTGATGCATCTGTGACACTTGCCACTTTTTCTGGCAAAACAAATGATGCACGTGTCTAATTTAGATGCATGCATCATTTTCAGGACACAAGTTGCAGCTGTGATGCCAAGAAGTTAGATCACCTTGTAGGTGGTCTAACTATCTTGGCAGATGTCAAGCGGTGCTTCTGTAAAACGAACGTGGCTGTCCGAATCCCCACCTACAGAATATGGCAGCAGAAGGAGACTGCCAACCCATAATGTCTGCTCTTATTTACTGCTACCTTACCTCCCCCCCCCCGACTTCTAGTGTTGTAGTGGGTTATACATGCATCACTTTTAAGTCTCCTTTTTGGATGCAAGTGGGTTTGGATTTGGGTTTGGATGTAAGCAACTTTTGTTCTGGATGCAGTTGCCTTGCTTTGTGTGTAACCCCTTGGTGGCACTATCCCAAGGGATACTACCCCTGCCTGCTTAACTACTAACAGGTTGAGGGGCCTAGGTCCAATGGCGGATGCCTACACCCAGAGGTCAAGGTTTGCAGTAGTTAAACTAACTTTGTCACAGCCCTCTGGGACTCTGTAACCCCCCCCTTTCTTCCAACTAGTGGCCCACATGATGCATTAAGAATATCTTCACAATGTACACTTACCCACAGGACTGGTTCTGTCGACTGGACTCTGGGGACCCCCTGTAAAACAAGATGATACAATGCAAAAACCACAGTACAATACTTTAACATAAACAAATACCTCAGTCAGTGTAACTTTGCTGAAAACCAACAGATCTGATTTATTTAAGGAGTTGTAACAAGGAAGGGGGAAATCAGCTTAATTAGGTTAAACACATTAATAATCACAGTACTGTGAGCATATTCAGAGTCCCAAATTGTCACTTTCACTGGGCACCCAGGATCGGGAGGGGAGGCTAGCCAGGATCAGTGCAGTTGGTTGGGGCCCTGTGATGGAAAAAACACTTGCACAATACCCAACTGTAATCCAGAGCCGGAGGGCTCAGTTCGTGAAGAAATGAAAAAAAGCAACAATTAGATGACACACTTGCAATTCGATAAACAGATGGCAGGGAGCTACCCTGCTTTGTACTCACAAACTCAATGCTGGGAACTGGATGGAAGGCAGATTGTCCTGGATTTTCAGGAGGAGCAGACCATGTGGACAAGGTCCTTGTGACTGGACCCCACTGCAGTTTAGAGCAAATGGATGTAGCCTGGATTAAGCTGGGGTTTACTTCCAGCTTTATGCACTCAATTCACTGTACAGGGGATTTGAAACGCGATTTCCCACAAGCACTACACACATTTAGATGTAAATGGAAAGTACTATACCAGGCAGGCTGTTTCTTGATCCTGATTGCAATTACTGCACAATACCCGGGAGAACACACAGTAGATTCAGTTCCTGACAGACTGAGCGCGATTCAGCAATTTCTCCAGTCTTCTACGGGGTGAGCCTGGTTTCTGCTCTTCAGATCTCCTTGATTCTCTTCACAGGTCGGATTCAGTCTGAACAGGCGCTTGCACAGGCTGCAGACCGAAACTCAGGGCCTTACACGCGCTTACCGTGCTAAAACTATACACAGCAGAAGGACATAGCTCCTTTTCTCTTCACTGTCTCACCTCATCTGATCTTTCCAGTAGTCAGAGCCAGGAATTTCCTTTGAGTTCCTCCCAGTTCAGTTGGCTGGTTTGGCTGTCACTCACAATCAGACTCCCCCTGTTGGTGCAAAAAGGCACCAAAGTCCAAACTACAATTCCCAGAGGCATTGGCCACACAGTACATAGGTGGCTGGCTCCACAATGAGAGTCCAAGTTCTGATTTGCCAGCAGCAGGCTCCATTTCAAAGGTCCCCCTATACTGATTAGTCCAGTTTAGCAGTTCAAAACCAGAATGGAGGGCTAGGCAAATACAGTTCTGACTGCAAAGAAAAGCAGGTTAGACAAACTGTATTTTCGTTATTACTCTAAATGATTTCTGGCAAACAGTTACATCTTTGAAAAGTGCTCACTCTGCTCACTTAGCGATGGCAGAAATGGAGCGATTTGGCAGCAGCTCGAGTGGGACTCAAGCAGGGAAACACACAGTCCCCCCATAGAAACTAATTATGTCTGCAAGCAGACAACTCTTAAAGAGACAGTACCAGAGGCTCTAAAAGCACTCACAGATAAACGGCTTAAACGCCAGACACCATTCAGGCTTGGAGCATTCAAGCAAGCTCTTGGAAGACTTTTTGGGAACCCCCATTTGCAGGGGGGTTACATGTAAATATGGACAGAACTGATTTTGAATGGAGCTTCCCTCATTTTGGATGCAGCGTTCCCATTTCGGAGGTAACTTAGGCTTTAACTTTTATGTAACTTGTAACTTTTATGCTCTGGGAATCCTGCCCACTGCCACTGGTTTCAGAATTGTCCACGGTCTAACTTCATCTTGCCCCTAGTGTAATGTCTCACTACTGTCCCTGTTCTCTATACTCTAATTCTCTTTTTATCCTGTTACCATCTTCCTTGCCTAAGCTGCTGATGGCTTTTTCAGTTCCTCTGCTCAGCAAGTCTGAAACTGTGTTCATTCTCACCTACATGCAGGTATCACAGTCACTGCAGAAGCCTTTGGTCCCTTGGATTCAAGTTGACTCTAATGGTAAAGTTCAGTGCCATGTCAAGGCAGCTCCAGCAGCTGAGATCCTAGTCTCCCTATCTGTTTTCTCTTGTGCTTCTTCACCTTCACCTTCATCCGAATGACTCTATTCACTATTAGAATCCTACCTCAAAACATTCCTTTCCTCTCGTGCCTGTCCCCTTATTCTTACACAAGTATTTATGCTGGCTATGTTTACAATACTTAATCACACTTCAGTATAACTGATCAAAAAACAGTTTTTAGCTATACTGTATTTTATCACCAACTGTTGCTGCTATTCCTGTTACTCAGATTTCATTTGTCTTGATCTTTCTAAGGTTATATCATTTGTTAATTCAGGTGTCTTTCTTCCTACCAGTGGTGTAATGTGGCACAAGGCATAGCCAAGTGCCACATGCATCGATGGGGTGATTAACCAACCATTAACATAATCCCTGGGTGTGCATTAGTGCTAGTATAATAAAAATAGTACCTTTGTGTATTTATTTCCAAAGTTTTACCACACGAAACATACTGAGCTATCAACAGCTCACGTCCAGGTGCGTTCTGGTGCAGGACAGCAGGCAATAAAATAAGGTGCAATCAGTACAATAAATTAATAGTTGTGCAAACAAACAAAATAATCAGTGCAGAGCAATACAGCACAGTAAGGTACCCACAACAAATTAAAATTGCAAAAGGTATTGCTGTAAATTGGAGTGGGAAGGTGGAGGGGAACAGACAATAAATAGTGCTGTTCCTGGTTCAGCATGTGATTAGGTTCTACATTAACGTAAGGCTGATGCTTACAACCAATCAGAACGCTCCATTTCTCATTCTCAGATGCTTTTTATAACACTGTATGTAAAGCACTGTAATGCTATGTAAGCACTATATAAAACAGAATTTTGTGAGTTGCCTGAAGATTCCAACAGGCTTCCCCTCATTTAGGAGAGATCAACGCATTCACTCCTGTGGTTTAGTAAGCTCGGGCCGCATTCTCAAAGCTCTTTAAAATTCCGCAACTGTGGGAAAAACTCGGCGCAAGTGGATTGCCACCTGCAGAACCACAGTTTCTCCCACAGCTACAGTATTCTCAAAAGAGAAGCCAGTTCATGACCAACTGCGCGATTTATGGGAGCTTGCGGGTTGTGTTTCCATAGAAATCCCAGCAGCTGCTGAAAAATGTTATAGCCAGTAGGACTAACCGTAACATCTTCAGCAGCTGCAGCAGATGAGAATACCTATCTCTGCAGCTGTGGAGATTTCAGTCCACAACTAGAGTTGCGTGTTCCACTTAGTCCCAAATCCTTTTAAGAATCCAGCCCCTCATGCTGTAGGCTTGCCCACCATCTCAGTGGCAGCGAAACCACTTGTGACACCGACAAACCAGGTTCAGGAACAAGTCTGAGTGGTCAGAGGCCCAGCCAGGGGGAGGGGGTGATTAGTGTCCCTGAGGATGTTCTCCACCCTGCGGAGGGAGCGAGATCAGTCTCAGTAGCAGTACCGCCAGCTGGGAGGCCAGAGGTCGCAGTGCAGCAGGAGCCAAGGATCAGGGCAGGATGATGCTGATGTGCTCTGATGTGCAATACACACAATTGCATGCATCAGCGTCAGTCAGCTCTTCCAGGTTTCCCAGGAGCTGGGACTGTAAAAGCAGTAAAACCCTGACCACAGCAGGAGGATGTCCACCTCTCACTGTAGGCCCCACATCACCGACCATGGTGCTCTCTCCAAGCATCAGTGACTAGACTTCATCAGGGCCAGGGGCCATCCCCAGTAGCCCCACCCTGGGGGGCAAGAGAGAGTGAAAAGTGGAGAGAGAAGTAAGTCCTGGAGAAGGTGGCATGGTGGGACTGGGTGAGATGGTTAGGACTGATGGTGGGCCATTCAGGTGAAACAGGGGTTAAAAGAATAGTAAATTAAAAAACAACAAAAGAAAACCCATGCTGCTAAAAAACATTCTGTGGCTTATCCTATGAACATAAGAATTTGCAAGCAGAAGAAGGCCATACAGTCTCACTAGTCTGCTCGTTGCACACATTAACTTACATTAACATGCCACTCTGCCCCCCCCCCCCTTTGCACTCTTATCTTCCCTTGACTCTGTCCCACTCCTTTGGAAACCACCAACTTTTCTCTGGTTGACAGTCTCCTCCTGGAACGCATTCCACCCTGTCACCACTCTCTCTGCAAAGTGTTTCCTAACCTTCTTCCTGAACCTTCCACCCACCAGTTTGTAGTTGAGCCCCCTCATATTCTTATTCTCAGTGAGTCTGAAGAGATTCCCATATTTGACCTTTATACCATTGAGGTACTTATCCCCTCACTCCCTTCTCTCCTTGAGTGAGTTTATGTTTAGAGTCTTCAACCTTTCCTCATACGGGATATCGTGTTGACCCTGGACCATCTTCGTAGCCCTTCTCTGTACCACCTCCAGCTGGTTTGTGTCTCTTTTAGGTAGGGACTCCGGTACCACACACAGTACTCCACATGCAGATGCACCCTAGACCTATACAGTGGCAGGGCCATCACCTTCCTTCTGGTATGTCCCTAGTTATGTAACCCAGCATCCTGTCTGCCCTAGTCCCTGGTATTTTGCATTGTGTAGAGGGCTGCAGGTTGCTAATTATAGCTATTCTCCAGGTCCTTTTTCCTCCTCTAACACTGTGACCTTTACACCTCCTAGTCTGTACTTGACCTTTGGGTTTTTGCACATGCTGTGCATGACCTTGCATTTTTTAGAACTGAACACCAGTTCCCATATGCCAGACCACCTCTCTAACTTCGCTTGATCCTCTCTTAGATCCCTGACTTCCTCTTCCATGTCCACCTTCCCACAGAGCTTGATGTCATCTGCAAAGAGGCAGACTTTGCCCTTTATACCATTTCCATTGTAGTTTATGAACACAGTGAAGGACATGATCTGTGTACTGATCCTGCGGGACCCCACTGGTAGCCTCCCTCATCCCTGACCCCCCCATCACTCTTGGAGTCCTATCCCCTTCCACCAATCTGCCACCCACCTGGTTAGTTTGTTACCCACCCCTAAGTCCTCCAACCTTTTGATCAGTCTCTTATGGGGGACCAAGTTAAACGTTTTACCAAAGTCCAAATACAGTATTTCTGCTGCCTGACCCTTGTCCACTGCCTTAAATCCTTATGATTGATTGTTTGATTGATAGATAGATTGACTGACTGATTAGGAGGTGGGCTGGATCACATGGGCCCATTTTCAGCCATGTCTGTTCATCAGGCTACTAATTTTGCCATCACTGTTCTGTCTTGGGTCTGAAACAGAAGTGCTTTCGTTTCATGATGTTTTTACTTGAGGAGTATACTGTTGCTGCCTTCATGCAAATAAGTGGCAGTCACAAATTTCAAAACCAGTTAGCCTGATGACCACCAACATGTTTGCATGCTAAGATGATTAGGTATGCAAACAGCAACTGTAAGGGGCATAGAGGTATAATGGGCCCTTACTTTAAGGTCTCCACTATAAGGTTCCTTCAGATATAAAACCCTGACTTGCAATTACACTGAAGCCCATTATAACCACCCTGGTTATATAGTAACCGACACCTTGTTATCGGAGGCAAAGCTCTTGGTGCTTAAAAACCTTCCGAGAGAAAGGGTCCAGTGTAATTCTGAGTCACTCTTTAATGCACTTGGACATTAATGTGATGTAGGCCACATATACGACATTCAACACCCTGTAATGAAGGCTCAGGTTGTGCGGAAGCAGTGGAAATTGAAATATTTAAACATATATTAAAACAAGAACACTCAGTCACTATGAGAACAGGAGCTTATTCAAAATATAATGAAGATAATTTTGCTTTTTTCAGCTTCCTGACTGTTCAGTTTATACAAAATATAGCAGATAGCCAGTGAAATCTGAATGAATAGTTCATCCATAAAAATACGGCATGCCCAAAAAATGACGTAACAAATATTGCTTTACTAATACATACACACTGAACTTAAAGAGGGTGGGACTGACACATGAGAAAAGTGCGTGTGGGGGCAACTGGGAGGGGAAGAAATGAGGACTGACAGGGGCACAGTCCTTTACTTAGACAGGCCTGGGCAGACTGGATGGGCTAACAGGCCTTTATCTGCCAACACTATCTAGGTTTCTATGATCTATGGCCCACATTTTCAAAAGAGATGGGCGGCGCATCTCTGAAAAAAACAGGGATGAGCCACCCATCTCAAAAATTGCTCCAAACTCCCATGTTCAAAGAAGGGAGATGGGCCACAGCCCAAAGTTAATGTATATGGCCCAAGTTGAGGGGGTGTTCCCATGAATATCCCGCACAATGGGCTATTCAGAGCAGATGGGCTGCCCAACTGCAGGAGATGAGCAGCGCAAAGTTAGGCATGGAAAAAGCATGCCTAACTACTGGCCACCCACAGGCGGGCTGCAGTAGTGCACACAAGAACACAGCCGCCTGCCAGCCCCCCGTAGCCCAGTGCCCCCTATTCCCAGCCCTGTTCCCCAATGCCCATGTGGTATACTGAAATCCCCGTTTTCCATAGTGTAGTGGACCCCCCACCCCGGTACGCTCCCCAAAGCCCATGCCTTACTACCAACCCCTGCTACTCATAGTGTAGGCACACCTCTCCCTGCCTGATCCTCATCTGAGTATAATAAGTAGCCCCCAAACCCTTTTCCATAGTGTAGTGACCCCCACCCTGTCCGTTCCCGAGTGCAGTAAAAACATCCCCATCCCTGTGTTTCCATAGTGCAGTTGCCCCCACCCTGTTCTGTTCCCCGATTGTAGTAAAAACATCCCCATCCCTTTATTCCCTAGTGTAGCACCCCCACCCCGGTACCCTGATACCCATTCATCACATAATCCCATCCCATAACTTTTCAATAGAGCAGGGTCCCCCCCACCCCATCTTTGAACCCTGAACCCCATTCAGTCCATACTCCCATTCACAAAATTTTCCATAGTGCAGTGGCCCCCTAGCCTGGTAGGCAGGACCCCTTCCCCTCATCTCCCCCACTCCACCCGTGCCAGTGTCTGGCACAGCCCTCCACACCCTGCCACAGCCAACCGCCGACTGAACTGCTCATGATGACACTGTACTGTGCAGAGTACAAGCCCAGCCAGTGGGCCCATACTCTGTATTGCACAGTGTCATCACAAGCAGTTCAGTCAGCAGCTGGCCATGGCAGGGTGTGGAGGGCTGTGCCAGTCACCGGCATGGGTGGTGCGGGAGGTGGTGCAGGGTGGGTTCCTGCCTACCAGGGTGGGGGGCTACTACACTATGGAAAATTTTGTGAATGGAGAGTATGGGCTGAATGGGGATCAGGGTTCGAAGATGGGGTGGGGGGCCCTGTTTTACAGAAAAGATACGGGGTGGGATTATGTGCTAAACTGAGATTGGGGTACCAGGGTGGGGGGTGCTACACTATGGGAATAAAGGGATGGGGATATTTTTACTGCAGTTGGGGCATGGGACGTGGGGGGCACTAAACTATGGACATATGGGGACGGGGATGTTTATACTGCACTCAGGTAATGGAACGGGGTTGGGGCACTACACTATGGAAAGGATGTTTTGGTGCTATATATTATATGCGGATGGGGATCGGGCAGGGAGGAGGGCAGGCTGGCCCAATGTATCCTGGCCAGCGCAGGCATGCTAATGAGCCCATAATGGGTATGCATGAGACCCTTTTGCTCCATGCATGCCTGATGAGCTCATTTGCATTTCCTGGTTGAATATTGCCTTTGGGAATGCATCTGGGATGTGTTGGCGCATCCCCCATCGGCAGTATTCAGCCCATCTCCAAGATGTGTCAGGTGCATTGGTGGCCGCCTGCCCAAGTTGCAATATTCAGACAGGATGCGCGATCCTTTGGGATCATGCATCTTTTCTGAATATACCATTTGGTTGCGCCAGAGCAACATTTTGGGTGGCGCAACTAGATGCTCCACGCATCTTGCCCCCTTTGCATATGGGGGCCTATGTTTCTAACAATCTACAGTTTTATGGCTTTGTATTTTCTAGTCAGTATTTCGAAAACCCCACTACTGTTCACCAATATTAATGAGGGTCGGTAGTTGCCACATGTCTTTAGACTGCCACCAGAAACTGGGCTTCCAGGAAACAATTTAATTAAATTGACTGGGGTGCATATGTGCAGATTTTTATATCACTCTCCTAGTACCACTGAAGGTGATGGGGAGAACATTTACTGCATGTTGTCACAAACAAAACACTATGCTCTGTCCCATAATACAGGAATAAAGTCAGCAAATACTGTACCTCCACTAGCAGAAAACACAATATGTAGAACGGATCATAACAGTTAAAAGAACCCATGACACTCTTCAAGGAAATCTTTGGAAATTATTCTTTGTTCCAGTTATGTGTCCTATCTTTTCTAATCTTCCCCTTATTTTTACAATTTTTTAAACAATTTATTTACCCAGGATAGCCCAGATGAGATGCAACATCTCATTTCCAGTGGGGTCCTGCTTCTACCCATTGCTGCAGTTGAGTAGACTGTAGCATTGTCAAATGGTGAGTATTTGGCTCTAGCTGGGTTTGAACCTGTGGTATCCCAGCTGCCAGTCTGCTAATGACTACCACACTGCCTCCTTAAAATGTATTGTCTATTATTGAGAGAATGCATATGGGAGCAGCGTCTTAGCACTTAAGACTTCATCTTTTTCTGCTGCTTACCTACACATGGTCATAATCTCCTGCTTGTGACATCATGGTCATTTCCATGGCAACCAAATGTAACTCACAAACAGAGGATTATGCTATGATGTGTCGACAGGCAGCAGATGAAGCTGTACTTGAACACTGTGCTTGAATCAGAGATTGAAGAAGAAGACTATTGCCCATCCAGTCCATCCTCCACTTCTCAGTTGTGATATCCAGTTATTAAGTACTCTGGCATGGACACAAATGCATGCTGTGTCTGCCTCCGTCTGCTTGCATCCTGGCAGCCCTGCTATTTTCAGAAGCTGCCTCCGTTTACGGCAAAAAGTTACAATTTTCAGAAGATAATGGACACAATTGCTAGTTGCATCCAGTTTGGATGCACTTGCTTCTGTTTTTGGATGCAAACTCTCTATTTATTTTAAAAAAATCGGTGGCTGGTAAAGGCACACTGAGCCAAGGCTTGCTTCCATGTGCGACCTGGTGGGAGGGAACAGTGGAGGCCAATATGTAGCACGGATACAGTACACAGTTAAATGCAATTACATAGCACTGACACAGTTCTTATGTAACCCCCAGGTGGCGCTATCCCAAGGGCTACTATCCCTGCCTGCTCCGCCACTAGCAGGTTGAGGGGCCTGGATCCAATGGCGGGTGCCTCCACCAAGAGATCGGGGTTGGAACAGTCGAAAACGACTCGGTCACAGACCTCTGGGTCACTGCAACCCCCTTTTCCTTCCAGTAGCAGACCACGAACGCTTCCCACACCACCGTAATGACTTACACTTACCCCCAAGATGGATTGGACGACTTGGCGTGGAGGATCCCCTGTAAAATAAGATGCAATAATACAATAACCCATGCACAAGAAGATGGCACAGACACTCAGTTCAGACAGTATACCTGGCAAACAACAAATCTGATTTATTGAAGGGGAAATAACAAGGGTGGGGGAAATCAGGTTGATTAGCTTAACACTCTACTATATCAGGGCACTGTGCACAGGCCAACCCTATAAGTCACTGCCTCTGGGTACCCAGGCAATAAGAGACTAGCCTATTCGGTGCAGCTGGTTGGGGCCCTGACGAATAAAACAAGTATTCACTACCCAATTTGATCAAACAGAGCCAGCAGACTCGGTTCATGTAGCCAGTGGAGCAGTCAGACTAAACTTGCCCTCAAATGAGCATCTGACAGTGAGCTACCCTGATTTAGTACTCACGACTCCTGCAGAAGGATCCCTCTCACACCACTTGCAGGACATAGGCCTGTGATCCAGCAGTTCTCCACACATTTATATGTAGAACAGAGGGGTACCATACCAGGCAGCTGCTTTAGATCCCCGATCGCTTTCACTGCAGAAACCGGGTGACGTAATGCAGCTTCACTTGTCCTGACAGACCGAGCGCGATTGAAGCAGATTTTCCAGTCCTCTACAGGGTGAGCCTGGTAGGTAGCTGTACATGTACAGCCTCCTCTGCCTGCACGCCACAGCGGATCTTGTCCGGTCTCTTCTGGCGGTACTGCCGCCCGACTTCTTGGTCTTTCACACGCTTTTCCTGCGCGAAGACTTTTACAGCGCAGGAGCCAGAGCTCCTTCTCTCTTCATGACCACAAACGACTCTGCCCCTCAGAACAGTTCAGGGCAGTTTCCTCTCGGCTCCACCGGCTCCGGTTGGCTGATTCTTTCTGCCAGTCACAGCATACGCCCTCTATTGGTGCAAAAAGGTGCCAGGGTCCAAACTACGCTTCCCAGAAGCACCTACCATAGATTCCCCTTTAGGCAGGCTCCCCGCGTGAATCCAAGTTCTGGTTGGCTCAAGCGGTCTCCATTTTAGGGTCCCCCTTCTCCAATTGGCCCATTTCAGCAGTTCAGGTCCAAAATGGAGGGGCCAAACGCACAGAGTCACAGCTGCAGTAAAGGCAGGTTAAACAGACTGCATTTTCACTGTTACTCTAGATATTTTTGAACAAACAGTTACATCCTTCAATTAGGCTTCCTCTGCTCTCTCAGCAACTGCAGAAACGGAGCGATTAAACAGCAGCTCAGGTGGGATTCGAGCATTAAACCCACAATCCCACTTATACAAGCTAATCAAGCCTGCGAGCAGGCAGCTCTTAAAGAGACAGTACCAGAGGCTCTAAAAACACTCACAGCGCCCACATTTAAGCGGCATTACACCGAACACCAGTCAGGCAGGGAGCACTTACAGTAGGCAAGCTCCGGGAAGGCTTTTAGGAACCCCCATTTGTAGGGGGGTTACACTTAATTACAGTAAAGTGGAATACAGTACATGATTAAAATAGGAGCAAGCAGAAAAAATCAGGCAATTCAGACACACCTACACTGGGCTAGGAGGAAAATGTAAGGGGTCAGTCAAGAAGGGGGAAACAGGAGCGGGCGGGGAAGGTGTTTCAGCTGGTGCCTGAAGGAAACAGGGGAGGTAGTGAAATAGAGGGCGGATAGGGGTAGGTTCCAGAGTGGACAGGAAAGGGCTGATTGCCCAGCAGAGGAGGGGGATAAGGAATGGCAAATGTGTGAGAATCTCTGGCATGAAGGGAGCAGGAGGCAGAGAGGACAAAGGAGATTAGTGAGGAAAAGTAAGAGGGAAGGGACCCAAACCAGTATTTAGATGTGAATGATGCACAGTGGTTCTGGTGACATGAAGGCAGAGGAAGAATGGATCAGGTGCAGTAGAATGAGCAATGGTGAGTACGAGAGGGAGAATTGATCATAAAATGGCAGAAGGCATTGCAGAGGGTGTCCAGTCTAGCCAGGGAGGTGGAGGGAGCAGTGCCATAGACCACATCCGCATAGTCAAAGACCAGGAGCACCATTGTGGTTACAAGCTTACGGTGTACCTGTGGAGACAATCTTTACTGCAGTACAAGGCACCAAGTTTAGGGCAGAGCCTGACATGGATACCATCAATGTGGGCAGAAAAGTAAAGTCTGATGTCTAGCCACATACTGAGGTATTTGAATGAATGAACTATTTCAAAAGGGGTGCCATCCAAGGTGGAGAAGATAGGCAGAGCTAGAAGTCTTGCCAGATTTTGACTGGTGCTTAATATCATGGACACAGGGTATTTTTTTATTTTTTTATTATTTTTTTGTGTGTTGACCCAGAGCTGGTTTGATTGAAACCAGCACAGGACATTTTGGAAGTCTTGCTGGAGCAGATCTTCCATGGCTATAGTGGAGGGACCAGAGGTATAAATGACTGTGTCATCTGCTTACTTGCGGATATGCGAGTTGGCACAAGCTGTGGGGAGGTTGTTAAGGAAGATGGAGAACAGGATGGGCCCCCAGATGGAGCCCAGTGGGACCCCAGCATGGATGGGGAGTGGAGGTGACAGGGCACTACCAACCTGTACTGAATGTAGGTAGCCAGAGAGATAAGAATGGAACCAGTCTGCAGCAGGAGCAAAGAGGCCAGCAGCACTCAGCTTATCTAGGAGAAGAGGGTGGGATACCAAGTCAAAGGCCTTGACCAAATCAATGAAAATGGCATTTGTGATGTGCCCCGATCCATCCCTGAGAAGACAGAAAGAGTTACATGCAGCAGGGAGGAGACGGTGGATTGATGCTTCCGGATGCCAGACTGGAACAGGGAGAGGAAATTAGAGGAGGACAGAAAATTGGAGAGTCTATTGTAGACACGTTTCTCTTGCAGTTTAGCAAGGGAAGGGAGCAGGGAGATTGGCCAGAAGTTAGTCAGGGAGGAAGGATCACCCTCTTTTGTGGAATGGAAGAACTCTGACCAACTTCTGGGACAGAGGGACAGCACTGAGGCAGAAGGAGAGGCTGAGTCAGTGAATGTGCTATGGCAGGTGCAGAGATTTGGAGTAGTTTAGAATCCAGTCTGTCAGGACTGGATTTGCGCAAGTTGAGGGAGTAAAGGGCAGTAAGGGTTTCCTGGATAGTAACGGAGAAAAAGGAAATCAGTGGAAGGGAGATGAGATGGAATGTGAGGAGCAACACAGGGGGCTGGAGGGTGAGTGCGAGGGAGAACTCAAGTGGTAAAGAACTCATTGAAATGACCAGCAACGGAGGAGGTCAGACACTGGTAAACCATTTACATGAAGGACCAGAGGGGCAGACTTTGTGGGAGGGTCCAAAAGGAAATGAAGTACCTTCTACAACTTTAAAGAGTCTGTTCTGAAGGTTGTCCTTGAAATACTGAAATTTTGCAGCTCAGACAGCCTTTGTACAGGAGTTCCTGATAGTCCTGTATAAGAAGAGGTCAGGAAAGGCGTGAGATAGTTTGAAACATGCCCAGGTGAGGTCAGGGGACTTGCACTGGTCAATAATTTCAGGGGTAATCCAGGGGTAATGGTGATTTTTGACCCTGGATTTTCTGAGCAGGGGTGCTTTTCCCATACAGTGGAGAATTTGGAATGCAACAGGGTGAGGGCAATGCTGATATCTGTAACAGAGGGTATGGCTGGCCAATCTGCAGCATCAAGGTCAATCAAGACAGCAGAGGTGTTGAGTGAGTGGATGGACCTGGTCCAGATGTATTTAGGAAAGGAGGGTGGACGCCAGATCTTCCTGATGTAGAACATAATGCAGTGGTCACTGAAAGCATCCTGCTACTACAGTAGGGTGGGGGTGCAAGGAGAGAACCCAGTCCAGGAGGGAATAGTTACAAGAGCGAGGGCTGAGTCAGGTGGGTTCAGTGATAATCTGTGTGAGATTTAGGGACTCAACCTTGTGGATGGTTTGCCTGGAGACCTGGGAGAACCAAATGACATTGAAGTTCCTAGCAATATGAGCACGCTAGCGGAGGATAGAGAAGTGATGGTAGAGAGGAAATCATGGGAACATAGGAACACAGGATAAATACGAGTCAGATAGCCAAAGAACTATAAGACTCACCAGATCCTAAAAAGAAAACGAGGTGCTATTACTGTCCAAATATTTATCCAGTGATGTTTTAACAGTATTCATAGAATTGCTTTGGACCAGGCTAGCCCACCAGTGCAGCGGTAGCGCTACTGCTTGCGCCACCAGCAACCCAGGTTCAGTAGCGAGGCTGGGTGGTTGGAGGACTGGCCGGAGGAGAAGGATTGAGTGGCCGTAGGACCGCTCTCCTTCTCCAGAGAGGGTGAGCTGCAGTCCTTGCTGCATTACCACCACCTGGGTGGCCACAGGTGGAGGTGCAGCCAAGGAAAGCAGAGAAGCAGGTTGGAGCGGACATCAGCCAAGGGCATTCGGAGAAGGCACATCTCCGCATGCCCTCATCTCAGTGGCCCTCCATGAGTGTGGGCATCTGTAGGAGGGCGGGACCAGAAACACAGAACTACACCTCGCAGCCGAGCCAGGAGATGGGCCCCTGTGCCGGTGACCAGGAACCTGAGGAGCTGCACTGAGTGTGCCCGCTCCATTCGAAGGTACGGAGGGATTGGGGGAGTCTCCTCTGCCCCACCCGAGGGGGTCATCCAGGATGCTTGAACATTCAGAAGCGGGGCACTTCATGGGGGCAGTCAGCTTCGGGCTGTCCCAGCACAGCCTGTATGGACGCATTGGGGACCCCAATGGAAGGGTCAGCCACAGTGACAAAGGGGGCATAAAGAATAAGTACAAAAAAAAAAGAATTGCTTTGGACCACATCCACTGGTAGACTATTCCAGAGGTTCACTACACTGTGGTTAAATCACACGCCCCTTTTACTTGTTTTAAAGAATTCACTTTTAAACAGTGTCAGATCCAGGATTTTAAATAGAGTCCTGTGGCACAAATGAATGGGGTCTGACTAAAAGGGGTTGGCTCTCAGCAAGCTGGCAGAAAAGGTCTGTATCTGTCATCCTGTACTGAACATGATAGCTCTTAGTAGTGGGCCATGATAAAATTAATTTTTGTTATGCTGAAAATATATTATATCATGCTGAATTGGTTCTATGCCATTTAAATGTCAAAGAAGGGTCCTGCTAGCCAGCCTGGAGGTGCTGAGGGTTGAGGCACTGGACACCACACTTCGCTCCACACCGGCAACCCAGGTTCGCTAATGGATTCAGGCCGCCGGGGGTTGGCAGAGGGGGGAGAGAGGGATTGAGCGCCCAGTGGTGGCTCTCTCTCTCTAGGGAGGGTTGCGTGCCAGTCCCACTGCTATACTGCCATCTCCCGGGTGAACCTGGGATTAGCAGTGCAGTCGGGACAAGCGATGGGAGGGGCAGACATCTGCCAAGCAGCCTGGGAGGAGTTGCGACTCGACGCATGCCTTCCAATTGGCTCTCCTTGAGCACAGGCGACGGCAGGGTAGGGCTCTCAGAACAGGGGAAAATGGACCCCGTCACTCTTAGGTGACGACCCCTCTAGTGCCAGAACATGCCCTCCAGCCAACAACAGTAGCAGACTCCGTTGTGCACCGCCCACTCATCAAGATTGAGGTAAGTGGGGACCTTTTCTTGCCCCTTAGGGGGTTATCTGGGGATTAAGGGTCTAATGGAGCGAGCGATTGCACACTAGGAGCAGACTCCTGAGGCACCACAGGGGGTGTGCACAGCTTAAGGGGATCTTATTGAGTGGAGGGAAAGGGAGTAAGGCGGAAAAAGAAGAAATTAAAAAAAAAAGGGTCCTGCTGCTGCAGGATCTCTAGTAGTGCTGACTCAGCCACTGCCTTTAACTGGAAATTATGTAACCTGTTCATGGTGTGACTGGGTCATTGGGGGCCGGCCGGGCCGGGAGAGGATCGAGCATCCGGAGGACAGCTCTCCTCTCCCAGATAGGGTGGCTTGGAAGTCCCATCAAATGACCTCCCCCAGGTGGAGGCCAAGGGGCAGTGTGGTGAGGACTCCAACGTAAGAGAGGGTGCCAGGGGACCACGTACGTGCGCGTGCCTCCATGCTTGCACGGCAACATATGCACCCTGGCAATGGGGAGGAAAGGGACAAAAACAGAAAATGACTGGCAGCAGCAGGATGAATGGCCATCTTCTCGCAGGCTCCGCACCGGTGGCCAGGAGCTGACCCCACAAGCCAGGGACAGCGGAAGGTAAGACCACCCGGAGGAGCTGGGTGATGGGGCTGGGCGGGCTGACCGGGAAGGAAAGCCATCACAGGAGGAGGAGAAATAGAAGAAGAAGAAGAAAAAAAGAGTGAGCGCAAAACCAATCCCTGCGGGATCCCGCTAGTCACAACACCCCACTCTGAGAAGTAACCTGTTATGTTAATTCTTTGCCTCGTCTTGTCCAGCCATGAATTTACCCAGCTAACAATATTAGTGTCAAATTGTAGCTCATTAAGTTTCTCAATCGAATTCAGATGTGGCACCAAGTCGAAGGCCGTAGAAAAATCTAAAAACAGTACATCAACCAGGAATGCTACATCCAGGGCTCTGGTGGTATCAACCAAGCCCTCCTTAGTCATATGTTTATCAGTTTCTTCCTTTATGAACTCTTCATAATTTTCCCTATAATAGACGTAAGGCTTATAGGCTGATAATTTCTATAATCATTTCTAGGTCCCTTTTTATGAATCAAGATGATGTTTGCTGCCCTCCACCCTGGTATTACTCTTCCTTCTATAACAGAGCTTGAAAAGATGTTAGCTAATTGACTTGCTAGTTCCTCTGTGAGTTCTCTCAGAAGCCTAGGAAGAAGCCCATCTGGACCTGGTGATTAATTTGGGTCTAATGTGGATAGTTTATTTTTAACATCAATGGCTTTAATTTTATATTTCTGTTTCCAGTTACAATAGTATTTTTACAATTGGTATCCTTTGGCTGGTAGATACTTAAAAAACTAGTATTAAATATGTCTGCCATGGTTGAACCTTCCTTGATCAGTTCTTTAACCATCCTTATAGGTCCAATTTTCGGTTGTCTATTTTTGGTACTGTTAACGTAGCCAAAAAAGGCTTTGTTGTTATCCTTAGTATTAATGGCAAGTCTCAGCTCAAATTCCCTTTAAGATTTTTTTATGTAATTTTTACACTGTTTATCAAATCAATCAGAGAGGAAGGGGATATTCTAGGTGTGGTGTAGAAAACCCCAATGAAGACTGGCACAGCATAGGTGAATGACAACCTGACCAGAAGGAATTCATGAGAGGATTATGTGACCTAACTGAAAGCTATGGTGCAAGACAGCCTCTAACAGCCACAGGCATATTCGGCAACACTGCCTCCATGTTTTCCTTGTCCTGCCTGAAGAGATGATAGTCAGGAAGGGACAGACTAGAGTCTGGGATCCTGGAGGAGAGCCAGGACTCAGAAAGATGAAGAATGTTGGCTGAATGTTGTGAAATCCATACAGACAGGCGGTCACACTTTGGAAGAAGGTTCCAAGCACTGAAGTGAAATATGTTCAGGCATTTAGCAGTTGTTGACACTGTTAGGCCACCTAATAGATGGTCTAGCAGGTTTAGACGCATTTTTTTTTAAATAGTGGCAGACACATCTTGCATGTATCCCTTAAAAATGCTACCCTTAATCTTTTCTTAAAATATTTAATGGTTCTGAACTTACAAGTTCCTCAGGGAGGTTGTTCCAGCCCCCCTACAACCCATACCATGAACAAGAACAGCAATTTTTGTTGTCTTTTTTTACACTGCTTGCTAGCTGAGGGACACAGATGTTATTTTCAAGCAGCTGTCCTTAGTAATGTAGGAACAGGGGAGGATAATGCAGAAAATGTGTGCAATATAAGCAGAATTGTGTGTAAAAAAGTATGTTTTTTATGTTTTACCAAAGATGTTCCAAGCTGTTTAATCACTACTCCTATCACCCTCCACTCCTCCTCCTCTTTCAGAGTCAGACTGGTCCACCAGGATACCTAGGAATTTCCCGGTGGGCCCCCTCTAGAAGGTGCTTTGCCCTTTCTAAACTTGGAGAATCTTTGGTGTCATCATTTATTTTGTAATTACATGGGCTCTGTAAGTAAATGTAAAATGCAAGCACGGGGCTAGTGTATCATACTGAAGTGAAATAATGATACGAGTGTGTCACCCTGAGCTCTCCGCTATTGATTTTGCAGATGGACCCCTTTGTCAACTTTCCAGGTGGGCCCCCTATACACCAATCCAACCAGTGCTCTTTCTTCAAATATCTTTGCTGTGCTCACTTTGTGCATATCTGCTCCAACAGCCAGCTCCCCACCCAAACTCCCCCCTTCCCCTCCGCCTTACCTCTCTCTCTCACTTAATTTCCCTTCAACCTCAACGGACTCACCGTTACCTTTCAATCTGTGTTGTCTGCTGCTCGCGGGGTGCTCTTAATGCTGCTGTTATTGTACCATCTGGGGGAGGAAGAATGCAGAGAGTATCAAATAAAACTAGGAAGCAAGGATGATGGTCAAGGAGGCACAGGCAGACACAGAACTGTGTACTGCGGATGGGGTCAAGTATGGGGGGGAACAATTCTTCAGATATATTAAGGAAAAAAGGAAGTGGGGGTATTGTTAGTCTACAAGAGTGGGGAAGGGTACTACACGTAGATGAACAAAAAGCAGCCATCCTTAACAATTGCTTCTGCTCTGTCTTCACAAGAGAAGACAGTGGGCCCCTGGCTGAAACTGGCATCACAGTGGTTGTCAGGAGCTGCCTTGAAATGAGGCAGCCAGTATTTACCAAAGAAGGGCCCAGAAGAGGCTTGAAGCCCTAAAAGTAGATAAAACCACGGGGACGGATAGGATGCACTCAAGGGTAATCAAGGAATTGGCTAGGGAACTGGTTGGACCCCAGTAGGGCTATTAAATAGGTTCATTCAGACAGGGTAGTTCCAAAAGACAGGAGAGTGGCAGACACAGTCCTGCTGCACCAGGAGGGGTGACCAGGAGCAACCAAGGGATTACATACCTCTCAGCCTTACCTCTGTAGTGAGAAAACTGCTGGAGTCAATGGTCAAAGAGGACCTCGTGGGCTACCTAGAGAACAGTAGTATAAAGGATAGCAAACAGTATGGGTCTGTGGCAGGGAGGTCTTGTCAGACCAACCTGATAGTTTTCTTTGACTGGACAGCAAAGGTAGTAGATAAGGGTCATGCTGTGGATACTCTACTTCAATTTCAGCAAGGCTTTAGACTCAGTGCCACACAGAAACTTGCTGAAGAAGCTGGGGGACCTAGGCATAGCTAAGACATAGTTAGCTGGGATGGAAAATGGTTGAAGGAGAGACAGCAGAGGGTGGTAGTAAATGGAGTCAGACTGGAAGACAGGGAGGTCATGAGTGGGGTGCCACAGGATTTGTCCTGGGTCCTGTCCTCTTCAATATATTCATCAGTGACACTGGAGAGGATATCTAGGGCAACTTGCATCTCTTCACAGATGACATGAAGCTCTGCGGTAGGGTAGCGACAAAGGGACCAGGGAGATGCAGAGGGATCTACAAAAGCTAGAGAAGTGGTCTAAGGTTTGGCAATTGAAATTCAGCACCAAAAAATGCGTGGTTATGCACCTAGAGGGGAAAAAACAGGAGATTATTGGATTAAGGGGGTTAAACTGAGCACTATGGCAGAGGAAAGGGACGTGAGGCTGGGAGTCATCATTAGAGCCAGTGTAACAAGGCCTATAGTAACACTAATAGAATGCTGGGGAGTATTGCAAGAGTTGTTGACAGGAGGAACAAGCATTTGTCAATGCCAAATGTTGATTGCGTTGGTCCATTGAGCTTGCTCACTGCCCCTGTCACTCGCTCGTTCTGTTTCTCCCAGTGCTGCAGGCTACTCTTTTGTAGTGGGCTCCTGCCTGTGTTGGCACATTTTTCTGCCCACAAAGAAATCTGCAGCTGTCCCGACAGAGCTCCGTTGAGGTGGCTGACTCCCCCTCTCTCACTCGCTCATTCTGTTTCTCCTGGCACTGCAGGCTGCCCTTTCATACTGGGCTCCTGCCTCTGTTGGCGGCTTTTTCTGCCCACAAAGAAATCTGCAGCAGTCTCAGCACAGGTCCATTGAGCTTGCTCACTCCCCCTCTTTCACTCGCTCGTTCCATTTCTGCCGGCGCTGCAGGCTGGGTTTTTGTACTGGGCTCCTGCCTGCGTTGCCGCCTTTTTGTGTCCACAAAGAAATCCGCAGCAGTCCGTTGAGCTCATTCACTCCCCCACTCTCACTCACTCGTGTTTCTCCCGGCGCTGCAGGCTGCCCTTTTGTACTGGGCTACTGCCTGCGTTTGGCATCTTTTTCTGCCCACAAAGAAATCCGCAGCTGTCTCGACAGAGCTCCGTTGAGGTCGCTCACTCCCCCTGTCTCACTCGATCATTCTGTTTCTCCTGGCGCTGCAGGCTGCCATTTTGTAGTGGGCTCCTGCCTCTGTTGGAGCCTTTTTCTGTCCACAAAGAAATCTGCAGCAGTCCCGACAGAGCTCAGTTGAGCTCACTCACTCCCCCTCTCTCACTCGCTCATTCTGTTTCTGCCGGCGCTGCAGGCTGCCCTTTTGTACTGGGCTTCTGCTTGCATTGCCACCTTCTTCTGCCCACAAAGAAATCTGCAGCAGTCACCATAGAGCTCCACTGAGCTTGCTCACTCACTCCCCTCTCTCACTTGTTTGTTCTGTTTCTCCCGCCGCTGCAGGCTGCCCTTTTGTACTGGGCCCTTGTGTGCATTGCTGCCTTTTTCTGCCCACAAAGAAATCCGCAGCAGTCCCAACAGAGCTCCATTGAGCTCATTCACTCCCCTCCTTCACTTGCTTGTTCTGTGTCTCCCACTACTGCAGGCTGACCTTTTGTACTGGGCTCCTGCTTGTGTTGGTGGCTTTTTCTGCCCACAAAGAAATCTGCAGCAGTCCCAACACAGCTCCGTTGAGGTCGCTCACTCCCCTTCTTTCACTCGCTCATTCCGTTTCTGCCGCTGCTGCAGGCTGGCCTTTTGTACTGGGCTCCTGCCAGTGTTGCCACTTTTTCCTGCCCATAAAGAAATCTGCAGCAGTCCCGACAGAGCTCCATTGACCTCACTCACTCCCCCCTCTCTCAGTCACTCATTCCATTTCTGCCGGTGCTGCAGGCTGCCCTTTTGTACTGGGCTTCTGCCTGCGTTGGCACCTTTTTTCTGCCCACAAAGAAATCTGCAGCAGTCCTGACAGAGCTCTGTTGAGCTCGCTCACTCCCCCCCTCTCACTCACTTGTTCTGTTTCTGCTGGCGCTGCAGGCTGCCCTTTTGTACTGGGCTCCTGCCTGCATTGTCGCCTTCTTCTGCCCACAAAGAAATCTGCAGCAGTCACTATAGAGCTCTGTTGAGCTCGCTCACTCACTTCTCCTCTCTCACTCGTTCATTCCGTTTCTTCCGCTGCTGCAGCAGCCCTTTTGTACTGGGTCCCTGCGTGCATTGCTGCCTTTTTCTGCCTGCAAAAAAATACACAGCAGTCCCAACAGAGCTCCGTTGAACTCACTCACTCCCCCTCCCTCACTTGCTCGTTCCATGTCATCTGCTGCTGCAGGTTGCCTTTTTGTACTGGGCTCCTGCCTGCATTGGCTGCTTTTTCTGCCCACAAAGAAATCTGCAGCAGTCCCAACACAGCTCCGTTGAGGTCGCTCACTCCCCCCTCTCACTTGCTTTTGTACTGGGATCCTGCCTGCGTTGCCGTCTTTTCCTGCCCACAAACAAATCCGCAGCAGTCATGATAGACCTCCTTTGAGCTCGCTCACTCCCCCTCTCTCACTCACTCATTCTGTTTCTCCCAGTGCTGCAGGCTGCCCTTTTGAATGGGGCTCCTGCCTGCATTGGCACCTTTTTCTGCCCACAAAGAAATCCACAGCTGTCCCATCGGAGCTCAGTTGAGGTCGCTCACTCCCCCGTCTCACTCGCTCATTCCGTTTCTCCTGGCACCGCAGGCTGCCCTTTTGTACCTGGGCTCCTGCCATATGCCACCTTTTTCTGCCCACAAAGAATCTGTAGTAGTCATGAGCTCCATTGAGGCTTGCTCACTCCACCTCTCTCACTCGCTCATTCTGTTTCTCCCGCTGCTGCAGGCTGCCCTTTTGTACTGGGCCCTTGCGTGCATTGCTGCCTTTTTCTGCCCACAAAGAAATCTGCAGCAGTCCCGACAGAGCTCCATTGACCTCACTCACTCCCCCTCTCTCAGTCGGTCATTCCATTTCTGCCAGCGCTGCAGGCTGCCCTTTTGTACTGGGCTTCTGCCTGCGTTGGCTCCTTTTTCTTCCCACAAAGAAATCTGCAGCTGTCCCAACAGAGCTCCGTTGAGGTCGCTCACTCCCCCTGTCTCACTTGCTCATTCTGTTTCTCCTGGCACTGCAGACTGCCCTTTTGTAGTGGGCTCCTGCCTCTGTTGGTGCCTTTTTCTGCCCACAAAGAAATCTGCAGCAGTCCCGACAGAGTTCCATTGAGCTCGCTCTCTCCCCCCCCTCTCACTCACTCATTCCATTCCTGCTGGCGCTGCAGGCTGCCTTTTTGTACTGGGGTCCTGCCTGCGTTGTCACCCCTTTTCTGCCCACAAAGAAATCTGCAGCAGTCACAATAGAGCTCTGTTGAGCTCGCAAACTCCGCCTCTCTCAGTCGCTCGTTCTGTTTGTCCCACCGCTGCAGGCTGCCCTTTTGTACTGGGTCCTTGCGTGCATTGCTGTCTTTTTCTGCCCACAAAGAAATCCACAGCAGTCCCAACAGAGCTCCATTGAGCTCACTGATTCCCCCTCCCTCACTCGCTCATTCTGTGTCTCCCGGCGCTGCAGGCTGCCCTTTTGTACTGGGCTCCTGCCTGCGTTGGCACCTTTTCCTGCCCACAAAGAAATCCGCAGCAGTCCCGACAGAGTTCAGTTGAGCTCGGTAACTGCTGCCCTCTCTCACTCGCTCGATCCTAATCTGTCCCAAACACTGATTTCCGACAGCGACTGCCGTATTCTGAGCCAGAAGCGCGAAAACACATTTTGGCCAGGATGTGAAAAATGACAGCTGTACTGTTCATAAGGAGGTGTGAAAAAATGCCAGTATTGAAAATCTTGCATGAAAATATTACTGATTTGCGAACTTACAAGGGCATGGAAACTGCACAACGCACGCTCATAACACAGTCATTTTATGGAGTTTCATCACACAATTTTCTTTGTCTTTTAGAGAGAAAAAGATGGCGGACATGCTGGGCTAGCCTCTGCAAGCTCTTTTGCTCTGTCTGTGTAACTCGTCATTAAATTCATTTTTGAGCTCCTAGCTACTCCCTGGCGCCGTCCCGCGCATCTTATTGTTTTATTTATTTGTTGTTTTATCTTGTTGCTTTGTGTGTAGAACACTTGCCGTTTATTTCGCTTGTAAAGACTATTGCGGCTTGACTGTTCCACTGTTCGAGTGTTTGCAGCTAGCAATTTGCACACTATACGCTGTCTGTGTGTGCTGTGAAACTGCTGTGGAGCTGTGGAACTGCCGACTATTCCTAACATCTAGAACTGCCAGTGGTGAATTTGACGTTGTGGTGGAGTGGGGCGGACTATCCCGATTTGAGACTACCATTGTCCTTGTGTTTTTGGGCTCTTTGATGTATTTCCCGGCGAACATTTTAGTGTGTGGAAATATTGACTTTGCAGTCTGCAGTTTATTTGTTATGGTTTGCGTACCACATTCCATTTTGTGCGTCTTGGAACTGTTGAGCCAAAATTTGACTGTGTGGTGAAACGGACTCACTGGTTTGTGAGTAATACACAAATTATGCTGCAGTTTGATGTTTTCTACCTGGAAAGTACCCAAATGTTTATGGTTTGCGAAGGTTAAGAAGAGCAGCTGTTCCCTGGCTGAGTTGGTTTTGGAGCCCTGACTGTTGTAAAGAAATCGGTCGGAGTGCTGGGGAATTAAAGTCTTAATCCTGAGCCATGGTGTGGTGAGCCATTGAACTGTGAGGAGTCTATACCTATTGGACTTATATGCCTGCATATTCGTACTGGCTGGATTTATCACTGTATCTTATTTTATGATTATTTGGATTTTGGGCAACTGTAAATGTTCATTGCAGGGTGAGCTACCTGGGGTACTCGCTACTCTGGCTGGGCTTGGGATGGGTGACACTGGTTTTGGGCCTGCCGAAGGATGGGTGTGAAGTAATCAGTGCCTCCTAGGCCTACTCGGGGTGGGGGGGCCGCTGGTGGGTGGTCTCACCTCTAGGGGTTGTAGTCCTGATCTCGGCTGGGGGTTGATGTTCTTCTATATGGTGGCGATTTCCCCTGGTGAATTTTACACCGGATTTTTATTTCTGTATGCCTGGAAAGGCTATTATATTGAATCTGGATAAAAGGGACTGATCTCTTTATAGGATTCACAGAATTTAAAGGGATTATTAGTATAAGTAATTTTATTTTTGTGGTAATAATTGTTTCATTTAAGTTGATTCACTGTAATGAGTAAGGTTTGATAGACTAAATTTGCGCAGTTGTTGATTTGTATATTGGATATTGTTGTAGTGAGATATTCAATTTGAATATTTTTAATTGTTTGGCTATTTATTGTATACTAAGATGTGCTAGGAGAGCTCCAAGACTGTCAGGCGCTATTCCCCCATTCTGCTTCGGGACCTCCACCCTTTTTATTGTCCCCCTTTGAAAGCCGATGTCTATAAAAGATGTTGTGCATTGGGGATAGTGAGAAGGCGTTTGAAGGGTGGATGGACTGGGCAGAGTGGGAGAATGGAAAGGGGTGGACAGATAGAGGTAGTGGGGACTAGGAGATGCCCTGGGGCGAAATGGAATCAGGAGAGGGGTTCTTCCTGCCTGATTTCCATACCCAAGGGCTCTGCAAATTGTGGGCAGGTACTGCGACCCTCCTTGAAAACCCATCCAACCCAGGCAGTGTTGTGTAATGCCAGGTCAATTAGAAACAAGACCGCCATTATAGCATATCTTGCTGTAACATCTGACCTGGCATGCATCACCGAGACCTGGCTAGATGAGAATGCAGGCCTATAAAACGGAAGCAGGGGGAGGAGAGGGTGGCTGTGGCTGCTTGACTCCCCCCTTCCCACGGACTTACACCGCAACAGGAACCGGACACTTTCCTAAAAGCTGGTAACACTGAAAACACTTACCGGCAAGCTGAATTACCTCGGGCTCGAGGCACCGGTAGGCAAGCGGCTTACCCCGAGGACCTCCCCCGACGACTGGGACACTGAACTTACTTCCCTGCACCAAATGCTCATCTGGGGCTGTGGACTGGGGCTCTGATTTTCGGCTCCCCCACCCACCCCATTCTCTCCTCCCATTAAATGCCCCAAGCCACTCCCACTGCTGTTAGGAGCAAATCAGGGCTGGGTCAGCACATCCTAGGGATATCCCCCTCTCTCTCTGCCTTGCTGTGTATCTTAGGACAGCTGGGAGATAATAACCACTTGGGACTGGCCATAATTGGTCTCTCGTAGCTCTCTGCACTCTGACTACAGGGACTAACTAAATCTCAGTACTAATTTGCACTGCCTGATTGTCTGTCTATTCTCCTGCCTGAATATTCTGCTAGACTCACGTATAGGGGGGCAGAAAGCAGCTCGCTGCTGCTGTACCTGCAGCATCTAAGTGATTATTAAGCGATATTGTAATTCCAGTTATGTCTTGCAATTCCTGTCAGTTATGTGTTGCAATTCCTGCCTGTTATACCTGCAGCATCTAAGTGATTATTAAGCGATATTGTAATTCCAGTTATGTCTTGCAATTCCTGCCGGTTATACTATTTTTCCCATGAGTCGTATAAATGTGAATTCAACATTACTTCAGGGGCGCGGATTTCAGTACACATATAGGTCCACCCTTAACTGCCTGATTACCTAATTAACACTATATCTCCAGCTAGATTGCCTCCACCCTATTGCTTAACACAAGAGTGCCCAGCCTCGGGCCATACACAGCTCCTGCTTCCAACCCGCCTGCTGGTCTAATGGGTAGCGGGGCTAAAACTCATCCCCAGGAGGACCCTATAGTAACAAGTGCAACTTGAGACCACCTCCCTCCAACTACGCTGTCACATCTATCCCAGGGGCAAGATGTCTGATACCCAGTGGCCCCATCAGTGTGGCTATTGCTGACTAGCAGCTTGCTGTAGTAATTCCTGGCCACACCTCTGACCTGAACTGCCACGGATTCGGTGCCTCGCGAGGCTGGTTATTTCTTTTAAGTTGTGCACGCTTGGCTCAGGGGAACATACTCTCAGGGGCCCAACCATCCCCACTGCCCATCTATCCCTCCTCCCCACCCGGCCTCCTTGCCAGCATGATGCCGTCCATGCTAGGACTCCCCTCTCTTGGCTGCCCAAATAGAGGGCTCCTACTGGCCGTCTTGTACCTCCTCTTCCTACACTGGGCAGATAGGACTATAAGCACAGGAGAACAGGACCCGAGAAGTCCCCCCAAACTGGACATTCCCCAATGACATTCTTGGGACCACTACACCCTCCCCCACAAAAACATGGAGGCACTTCTGACTGTCCATTTATTCTGCAGGAAAGGCATCTTGTACTCAACCCTACTCACTGCTAAACGGAGACTTTGTATTAAGTCCTCACCCCTCAGTCGGCTTCCCTCTCTTTGCCTCCTTGTTACCCTCCTGCTCATGGCAGGGGACATCCATCCAAATCCTGGTCCCTCTCCTTATGATCTTCTGGTCTCCTCCCCGGTGGACCTGCAATGGGTGGCCAATAAGGGCCTGAGGATTGCGCACATGAATATATGTAGCCTGAGAACCAAGGTGCAGGAACTTCAAGCCTGGCTGGACCGGTACAACCCGGACATCCTGGCTGTATCGGAAACCTGGTTCAAGCCTCACATTCTCTCTCATGAGGTTGCAGCCCTAGGATACCTCTCCCATAGACAAGACAGACTGAGGAAAAGGGGTGGAGGTGTCCTAATCTACACCAAAGACACCCTAAACTCAGTGCAGGTCAACCTGCTACAGTCCACTAGTATGCAAGGTGAATCGATCCTCGTTCGCATCACCCTTAGCCCATGTAAGCATCTCAACATTGGATGTGTATACAACTCCCCAACTAATGCACGTTCATCTCTGAATCGGTCCTAAGTGACATCTCCGAAGAGCTAATCATCCTGGGGGACTTCAATCTGAATTGGGCCCCGCAAGACAGTCCCTCCCTAATAGGGCTGGTCCAGGAAGCTAACCTTACGCAGGTTATCACAGGGCCCACCCGTATGAACTACAAAATGGGAAACCATTCCACACTTGATTGGGTGCTTACTAACAAACCCTCCAATATGAAGGCGGCGGGCACCCTAGCGGATGCCCTGAGTGTCCACTCCCCAATCTTCTGTACCTGGAATAACAGGGCCCCCAGAGTCCCCCCGTGAATACTCGAGACACAAGACTACTCAAAATATCAACCTGAACACTTGATTGGCTGCCTAAACGGGATTGATTGGAGCCCAATCAAGCTACTCCCCACACTGGAAGAGGCTACTGCCTTCTTCCAGGGAGCCATCATTATGACTGCTGACTGCTTGGCCCCTTGGAAGAAACTCCACACCAAGGGGAGTTGCTACAAGTGGATCACCCCTCAAGTGAAATCACTGATGAAAACTAGGGACACTGCTTGGAAAAAAATACAAGCTCTCCTCCCTATCGGCTAACCTAACCCGCTACAAGATGCTTAGAAATAAGTGCAAACTGGCCATCAAAGTGGCCAAATGAGACTACCTCACAGATCTACAGAAAAAGAACCTAGGTAACCCTAGAATCTTTTGGGCACATGTAAATGGGCTATTAAAGGGGAGCGGGAAGACCGTTCACTACCCTATAGAGGTCAATGGCCAATTAACTAACGTCGACCCTAGCATCGCCATGGCCCTCAACCGCCAGTTCACAAACCTGGACCTGCTCAAAAAGGACCTGCCACCCCCCATCCCAGTCTTGAATGAACCCAACCCCATAACCTGGACCATCCAACCTTCCACATCCGGCTGGGAACTGAACGGCATACTCCCGTTACTAAAGTCCCTAAAAATGTCGGGGAACCATGGGACCAGATGGCATCCCCGGATACTAAGGAAAGGGCTCTGCACTCGCCAGGCCCCTCACCTGGCTCCTCAACCATTCCCTTATTGCAGGTGCCATCCCTGAACAATGGAAATTGGCCCATGTAGTCCCCGTCCACAAGGGTGGTACCAGGGAGACTACCAACAATTACAGGCCCATCTCCCTGCTATGTAGCCTTGGTAAGATTCAAGAGAGACTACTTTACGGACAACTCTGTGACTACCTAGAGCTTCACCATCTACTTGCCCCCTTCCAGCATGGTTTCCGAACTAATCATGGGACTGACACCGGGGCTTATCAAGTTCTCCACTGATGTTCTCAGAGAACTGGACAAGGGATCACCCACTGGGGCAGTCTTCATTGACCTTTCCAAGGCTTTTGACCTTGTAAACCACAACCTGCTCCTTACAAAATTGAGCCAGGTTGGGTTAGACAGCCACTCCCTATCGTGGTTCAACAGCTACCTCACAGGGAGGACACAGAGGGTAAAATGGAAAGACTCACTGTCGGAGCCTCTCCCCCTAATGGATGGGGTGCCCCAAGGATCCATCCTTGGCCCCCTTCTCATCTCTCTTTTCACAAACGATCTCAATAAACACTGTGGGGGTAGCTCAGTGGTACAGTATGCGGATGATGCAGTCATATACCACCCCTCCTCTAATCTGGGAGATCTCTGCTGCGGGCTACAGGAAGACCTGGGGTCCCTTGAGCAATGGCTTGTCACCAACAGAATGATCATTAACCCTAACAAGACCAAGGCCATGCTGTTTGGCCCAAGAACCCTCAGCCAGGACAGAAGCCCACACCTCAGACTGATGACCAAATCAGGAAAAAGACTTGAGGTGGTTGAATCTATAAAATACCTTGGCCTCACCCTGGATCAGTCCTTCTCCCTCAAGGATCATGTTGATCTGGTAACCAAAAATATTCATGCCAAACTCGGGACCTTGTATAGGCTGAAAGACCAGTTGACACCTGCGGCCAGGGCCTCTGTCGCCACAAGCGTCCTCCTCCGGCCCTCTCCTATGCAGCCCGGTGATTCAGGGGAGCTGCCAGACAAAGAGATGAACAGACTACAAGTTCTCATCACAAGGTGGCTCGCCCGCCACCCTATCCGCCCGGACTCACCACTGTGACACTCTGTCCCAACTAAACTGGCCCTCCTGGGAGGCCCGGCTCCAATACCCCCTACTCTGCCACACTCCATAAACTACTCAGCCCATCCCCTCCTCCCAGCCTCGCTGGACTCATTGCCCTAAAGAGAAACCCTAGGCTCCTCAGAACAACGGACAGAACCCTCCTCACAGTGCCAAGGGTTAGAACCAAGGCAGGGGGCCAGTCGTTCGCCATTACAGCGCCCACCTTATGGAACTCACTGCCCCCTGGTGTTCAGGATGCTACCTCTACCCACTCCTTCCGCACAAGGCTTAAGGCTCATATGATGGTCTCCTCCAAATGCAACTGCTAAAGTGAGAGGCTCCTAAGGGGAAGCCCACCCCTCTCCCTCTAATGGAAATAGCACCATCACTGCACCCCATCTAAATAGCACTGCACCCCACCTACATAGCCTACCAAGGAAATGTTAACTGTTGAAATGCTACTACGCCTTACCTCTTAAATGTAACTGTTGAAAAACTACTATGTACTATGTTCCTCGGTGTCTTGTGTAATGTACTTGTGCTGTATGCTATCCCATGTATTATTCCATGTAATTCCCCGGGTCACCTCTGAAAAAGGGACCTTCGGGGCCCAGCGGGCTTACCCGGTTATCAAAATTTAATAAATGAAATAAATAAATATTGGCATCTGCTGCTCTGGCTGGGTTCTCGGTGATACACCGCCCGAGGTTGGATCGTAGGGGCGAGGGAGTAGCCATCTTTTTTAGAACGGAGCTGGGTCTTGTGGATGTTCCAGTGGGTTGCACTCGATCCTTTGAGTGTATCCTGGGAGCAGGTGTAGGGTTCAGGATTCTTCTCATCTACCGTCCTCCCGGCGATGGTGGAGAATTCCTGAAGGAGTTTGCGGACTTCATCGTCGACGTGGCGTTGGAGTCACCCAGGTGGTTAATACTGGGCGACTTCAATGCCTGGGTCGACGATGAACTCTCATACTTTGGGAATAATCTCCTCCAACTTATGACTACATTGGGCCTTACACAGGTGGTTACCTCTGCTACCCATATAGGGGGCCACTCATTGGACCTAGTGTTTCTACTTGTGTTGGAGGTCACGCATCTGGGGGTGGAACCAAATGTGTGGACAGACCATCATACCAAAAGATTCAACTTCCGGGCACCCCCAAATAGGCCTGCCTCTACGTAGATGGTCCAGTATCGCCCTTTAAGGGGAATTACCCCAGAAGGCCTATTGGCGGTACTGGACCTATCAAATATTTCAAGTGAGTGCATGGGTCCAGGGGATCTCATTCTTGCCTATAATAAGGCAGTGGGTGAGGCCCTGGATCTAATTGCTCCTGTTCATGTTCGCCCACTCACTCAGCGCCCGAGGACCCCATGGTTTGATGAGTCCTTGAAGGAGCTGAGGAGTGTGGGGCGAAGGCTAGCGAGGGCTTGGCGGAAATCCAGCCTGGATGCTGACAAGCTTATATTGATGGATCACTACGGTACCTATCAATCAGCAATCACCCATAAGAAGGCAGAATTCCTGTCCAGAGAGATTGCTGCTGCACGGAACTGACCAGCTCAACTCTTTCAGACTGTCGACAGATTGTGCAATCCACTCTGTCTGCAGTCTGGAAGAGATTTTTCACAAATGAAGTGTGATGAGCTTGCTCGGTTCTTTGCAGATAAGATTGCCATCATTAGGTCGGACATCAGCCCAGTTCCCTCTTTAAGGGATTGCAGTGATCGGCAGGAGGAAACGAACACCCGTGCTGCCTGGTCTGACTTGAGTAGGCCAGAATTCATGAATGTTGTGAGGATTGCTCAGACTGTACAACCAACCAGCTGTAGTTTGGATCCGGGCCCTACGCCACTGTTATAGGTTGCGTAGATGTCATCTGCCCGATCCTTGCTGAAATTGTCTGGAAATCTTTGGAGCCGGTTTTTTTTCCTGATCCCCTAAAGGAGGCGGTCATTCGACCACTCCTTAAAAAACCTTCATTGAACCCAGACTGTTTAGCTAACTACAGACCTATCTCTAACCTGCCCTTTGTGGGTAAGGTTATTGAAAAGGTGGTTGCGTTACAGCCAGACAACCATCTTATAAATCACAATATCTATGATACTTTCCAGTCGGGATTTAGGAAAAGACATAGAACCGAGACTGCTCTCATCAGGGTTTTAAATGACCTCCTAATTGCGAGAGATCGAAAGGCTTGTACTATCTTAGTCCTTCTTGATCTCTCTGCAGCATTTGATACTGTGGACCATGGCGTGCTGTTGGAGCACCTGCGGCTCTTTTGTGGACTGTCTGGTACAGTTCTACATTGGTTTCGATCTTTCCTCACAGGCCAGATACAGAGGATTGTCACTGGAATTTATTCCTCTGACGCCATCTCTCTGTCCTGTGGGGTGCCGCAGGGCTCCATTTTGGCGCCCATGTTGTTCGCAGTTTATATGTTGCCATTAGGAGACATCATTAGGCGATACAGTCTGGGTTTTCACTGCTATGCAGATGATACCCAGCTGTATTTGTCCTTTACTCCCAGACAGGATGATGCAGTCTCTTTGCTTAACAGCTGTCTATCTGAAATCAAAGACTGGATGAGTGCCAGCTGGCTGAGGTTAAACCTGGATAAGACCAAGGTGTTGGTTGTGGACCTGGGTCGCCTTGAGGTGGGCTGTAGGGCTGGGGTTTCATCGGGCCTTTGGCTTGATGGTGTCCAGCTCTTGACCTCAGACCAGGTACGTAATCTGGGCGTTATAATTGACGATGCTCTGACCCTGAAATCTCAGGTGTCAGCCGTCATCAAGTCCTCTTTTACCATATTAGGAATATTGCCCGGGTGAAACACCTGATTCCTCTGGCTGACCTTCCTACCTTGGTCCACACCTTCGTGACCACCTGCCTTGATTACTGCAATGCCCTGTACCTAGGGCTACCGGGGATTGATATCCGCTGCTTGCAGCTAGTGCAGAATGCAGCGGCCAGGCTTTTGACTGGGACATCTAGAAATAGTCATATTACACCTGTGCTGCGCGGGCTGCACTAGCTGCCGGTTCAGTGGCGGATCACCTTCAAGGTCGGATTACTGAACTATAAAGCCCTACACGAACAGAGACCGCAGTATCTGCAAGATCTCCTTACTCCCTACTGCCCTGCTCGTTCACTCCGATCCGCCGGTGAGGGATTGCTAGAGATTCCCAGGGTTCATTTGAAGACATCTGGGGCACGTGCATTCTCCTACGCTGACCCTGCCCTGTTGAATTCTCTACCTCATCGGATACGAGGCTGCCTGACCATCGAGAGCTTTAAATCGGAGCTCAAAACTTATTTGTTTCTTAAAGCTTATGAAGAATAGTTTTATCACTATTGTTTTAATGTACGTTGTTTTAAATGTTGTTCTATTTGTACAGTGCTTTGGTTTTTTTGAAAAGCACTTAAAAATAAAATTTACTTACTTACTTACATAGGCATTTTAGGACCTCTGCTCATGAACAGTGTCAGTGTGATTTCCTTAACGTGTCCCAAACACTGATTTCCCACAGAGACCGCGCTATTGTGCGCCGGAAGAGCAAAAACACATTTTGGCCAGGATGTGAAAAATGACAGCTGCACTGGTCATAAGGAGGTGTGGGAAAATGGCAATGTTGAAAATCTGGAGTGAAAATATTGCAAAGTTGCGAAGGCACGAGAGTGTGTGGAAACTGTGCAACGCACGTTCATAACACACTCATTTTATGGATGTTCATCACCAAATTTTCAACATAGGCATTTTAGGACCTCTGCTAATGAACAGTGTCACTGTCATTTCCATAATGTGCCCCGAACATGGATTTCCCACAGCGACCGCGCTATTCTGCGTCAGAGCTGCGAAAACACATTTCGGCTTGGATGTGAAAAATGACATCTGTACTATTCACGAGGAGGTGCAGAAGAATGGCAATGTTGACAATCTGTAGTGAAAATATTATTAATTCACGAAGTTATGAGCGTGCGTGCAAACTGTGCAACGCACGCTCTTAACACAGTCTTTTTATGAAGTATCATCACCAAATTTTCAACATAGGTATTTTAAGACCTCTGCTCATGAACAGTGTCACTGTCATTTTCTTAATCTGTTCCAAACACTGATTTCCCACAGCAACTGTGCTAATCTGCGCCAGAAGTACGAAAACACATTTCAGCCAGGATGTGGAAAATGACAGCTGTACTGTTCACAAGGAGGTATGAAAAAATGCCAATGTTGAAAATCTGGCTTGAAAATATTGCAAATTCACGAAGTCATTTTGGGGATATTTTCCACCAAATTTGCAACATAGTCTTTCTGAGAGCCCACCTCATGAACACTGGCACTGTCATTTCGTTAATCGGTCCCGAAAGGGGATTCCATGCAGTGACCACGAAATCACCTTTCAGGGCCGAATAACACCATGACAGTGGCAGAATTCATGAGGAGGGGTTCCAAAAACCCCATGTTGAAAATTTTGGTGTGATTTTTTTCCACCAAATTTGCAACATAGTCTTTTTGAGAGCCCACCTCATGAACTGTGCCACTGTCGCTTTGTAAATTGGTCCCAAAAGGTGGTTCCGTGCAGTGACCGCGAAATCACCTTTCAGGCCCAATTATCAAAATGACAGTGACAAAATTCATGAGGTGGAGTTCCAAAAACCCCATGTTGAAAATTTGGTGCCACAGTTCAAATAAATGCCTGAGATATGCATCAAAGTTGAAAAAGCCCTATTCATTCCATTATACAGCTTATTGGCATTTCCTCAGTTCGCGGTCGGCTTTGAAGAGTGCAGACATGTTCCCGGTCCACCGAATATCATCGCACTGGACTCCGGAGGTAAGTATAGGGTGTGGGGGGTGTGGGGAGGCAGGGTGCAGTGGGTGGCGCTGGTTGTTGGGGGGGCAGGGAGACCGCGAGGAACCATTTGTTTTTACTGTTTAAAAAACATTGTGGGACATTTTTTTCTTTACAGGGGCACTGGGCACGCTGGGGTGGGATCCCAGCATGCCACCTGAATGTTTTGGGGGGGGTGCAGCTGATGAGGGATTGGGCACCCCCATCGGCACAAAAGTGGGGGGGCGCAAGAGCCGAGGGGGATTGGGCACCCCCTTGGCACAACTCTCCTGCTACTCTTTCGGGGGGGAAGGACCTGATGCCGACGGGGAGTGGGCTCCCCCACTGGCACATCAAACAAGGAGGGGTGACATAATGCCGATGAGGAGTGGGCTTCCCCATCAGCAAGTCAACTTAGCACCGGGGAGGGAAGCCGACAGGGATTGGGGCCCCTGTCGGCAAAAATATGCTGCTGTAGGGAGGGGCACATGCTGCCGAGGGGGACTGGACACCCCCTTAGCACTGGGGCTGATTAATATTGTTTGTGAACACGGCGGTAAGGTGCCGCCATGTTCACAAACAATATTACAGTAGCAACGTTCCACCCAGCAATGACGGGTCGCTCCCTCATTGCAGCGAATGGCTGATGCTGCAATGACGAGACGGCCTCTGATTGCAGCAACTACATTTTTACAAGGTTGTGGCATGCTGGCTGAACTAGTGTCAGCAGCAGCGTGCCACGGCATTGGGAAAAGTGGGCCAAGCCTTTACAGGCTGTGGGGACATTAGTCACAACAGTGCTGCGCCTCCACAACCTGCTTCTGGAGAAAGCTGCCGCAATATGTTTCTTGCGTATGCGCGCAATCAACATAAAAAGGAGGTACAACCACCTCTATATAGGTCAATAGTGAGGCAATACTTGGAATACTGTGCTCAATTCTGGAGTCCTCATCTAAGGAAGGACAAGAACAGAAACAGGCTGATAATGGTGCAACCCAGGGTGACCAAGACGATTAAGGGCCAACAGGGCAGATATCATGAAGATTGTCTCAAGGCACTGAACATAAATTCACCGGAGACCAGGTGAGAGAGGTGGAATATGATAGACACCTTCAGGCTCCTGAAGGGAGTAAACAAGGTGAACTGTGAGGAACTATTTAGAAGGAGTACAGAGTCAAGAGCACAAGGTCATGAATGCACGGGGGGGAGGGCAGATGTGTGGATGGTCTGTTTTAGGGAAAGGGTGAAGGAGCCATGGAACTGTCTGCCAGCGGAAGTGTTGTGCACCACGACTGAAAACAGTTTCAAGCATGGCTAGGATAGAGTAAAGGGTTTGGTGGTTGCTCATGTCAACAGCAGTAGGGAGGGAAGAGGGGGTGTGGGCCAGAAGGGATAAAACCCCATATGGACAATAAATCCCAGGGCAGATAGGGAACTCCAGGACTTTGGGCAGACTAGACAGACCTTTGGTCTCTTCTGCCATTACTGTCTATGTTTCTATGTCACCCATCATCCCAGTTGTGGCCATGTGATTTTTGTAAATATTGTAGAGTTTTTTGCATTACCCTGTATACTTTGTTTCACCTATGATCTCTTTCATGTTGCTATGTCTTTATTTACCTGTAATTTTTTTTTGGCATAATTTTGTTTGCTGTCCTTTCATTTTCTGTAATCCCATCTGTAGGGTCACACTTGGAAACGTGCCTTGGCTCAGTGTGCCTTTCCCATTGGTTTCAACATACCCATTGAAAAAGTACTGGATTACCATTTAAAGGAGAACAGTCAGTACAAAGGACTCCACACTCAAGTGTGGGGCTGATCCCAATGTGCACTTTGTGGGCAAAACCATTTTGGTTTACTTAACTGTTTACTGTAGTATAACACATCATATCAAATTAATTTTGCTTAGTTGTAGGCTGACATTTTATTTTACTACAAATCCCAGAATACCCTGCAGCTGATATTGGAGTAGTAGGCAGCAGTGGGAGATTCAATAGCCTATAGTGCATGTTAGAGCTTTTATAATCTCCAATGACAGGCCAGATGTTCAAAAAAGTGATTGTGCCTGCTTTGTGCAGGGATTGTGCCAAAATCCCACGTTCAAAGGGGCATGCAGCGCAAGCTCAATAAGACACTCTGCTGCACCATGTTGGGGAGTTATCATATTCCCCAGCACCCTGACAGAGCGAACAGCAACCGTTCAGCAGATCCATTGAACTGCGTACCTACCATGTGTACTCAGTGCCATTGACTGCACCCATGTTGCCATCTGGGCACCCACTGGTGATGGAGTGGATGCCTATCTCAGTAGGAAAGGGTACCACTCTATTAGCTGCCAGGTGGTGTGTGATGCAACAGGGTGCATCATCAGTGTCCTGGCACTGTACCCTGGCAGCACTCATGACACCTTCATATGGTACAATTCTATCCTGTGCCGAAGGTTTATAAGTGGGGACATCCCTAGTGGCCACCTTGTCGGTGACTAAACCCCACAGACCCCCCACTAAAGCCCTATATGGGACATGATGGGGTGGAACCCGAATGGACAACAGGTCCCAGATATGCTAGGCTCAATGGGCAGACTGGATGGACCAGTCATTGTTGCCTGTCATTATCATTCTTGTGTCTATGCCATTATGCAACATTAACACAGGGAACACTGTCTATCCTCTACAAATCTGGCTCCTCACACCTGTCCTCCACCCCACATCTGCTGCAGAGGACAGGTACAATGTGGCACAAACCATCACACACAACATCATCAAGCGTGTATTTGGAAGGCTCAAGATGCAGTTCCGGTGCCTTGAATATTCGGGTGGTGCTATACAGTATACCCTTCAGAAGGCCTGTGCCACATTCCTTGCCTGTCATATGCTACACAACATCACAACACAGCACTCAACCATGGGATATGCATGCCAGCCACAGAGGAACACCCTGCTAGAGGACATGGGGATACCAGAGCAGGTCAACAGGCATAATCCCAGAATGGACAGGAGGTCCAGAAGTACAGAGCCCAAATCATATGAGATATCTACAGACATGGCTGGTGAGCACAGACCACATAGGACACTGTAATATGCAAGCAATAATACCTGATAGGGTGGGTGGTATTGGGCAATACCGGACCACCCGGGGCATAATGGGGCCCAGCACTGCAGGTGGAGGGCCTTATAGCCCCTGGAAGGTCCATTATTGCCCATAGTGCCCACCCTGGAGGGTATTATTGTGCTCAGAAAATGGGCTACATGTGTCATTTTTATAGGATTACAAAAAACCTAAAGTAATGCTATAAAAATGACTATTATTGAATTTTTAGCCCTTTTTTGGTAAAGTAGTCCCTGTAGCTACTGCATTAGCCAGTAATGAGCTCTGCAGTGACTATTTGCCAGATATTTCTTTTGGTCACTTCCTCCCCTTTTAAATCATGATCAGTAGGACACCATCACCCGGAAGTAAGCGAGACGTGTTAATGCGCAAAGGTTTCTTTCTTTCTTTTTTATGGCTGCAGTAGGCGGAGCTGCAGACATTTTGCATGTACAAAAGGAGTGATATCATGTTTTCTGTCTGTGGAACTGACTGAAGGTGTAAATAGTCTCCCCCACCTTACCCTCCTCCAAGAAATGTTTTCCACCCTCAAATAAATATGCTTTCATGTTAGTCAATGGTTGCAGGGTACTATTTTCTTTCTTATGGCAGCCAAAGTAGACACACTTTGAGTCTTAGGGTATGTACAGCCAAGTTTTCATATGCATAATCTTTCCATTCATGTTATTGCTAGACATACTGAAGCTAGCTTGGCTTGAGGAAGGGTGAACATGATCAGGACCCCTTAGCAATTGAGATGCATATGCAGCAAATAAGTCCAGATGTGATAACTGCCTGCTGAATAAGGAAGAGTTGCAGGAACCCAGGGAATAATTATGGGGGGGGGTTGATGGTCATCAAAATGGAAAGGGATTTTGGGGTAATCATATTGGATGACCTAAAGGTGGCTAAACAATGTACCAAAGCTGTGAGGAGAGCCAGTGGAATGCTGTGGTGCATAGGGAGAGGTATTACCAGCAGAAGGAAGGAGGTGGTGATGCCACTGTGTAGATCACTGGTGAGGCCTCATTTGGAATATGGTGTCCAGTTCTGGAAGCCGCATTTCTGTCATGCAACTTTAAATCACAAATGGGTTAAATGGTTCTATTTTAGATTTCTATCCCTTTCCCCTACTTCTCCCACTTGTTATGCATAATCTTTCCATTCATGTTATTGTTAGACATACTGCAGCTAGCTTGGCTTGAGGAAGGGTGAACATGGTCAGGACCCCTTAGCAATTGAGATGCATATGCAGCAAATAAGTCCAGATGTGCTAACTGCCTGCTGAATAAGGAAGGGTTGCAGGAACCAGGGAATGATTACGGGGGACTGATGGTCATCAAAATGGAAAGGATTTTTGGGTAATCATATTGGATGACCTAAAGGTGGCTAAACAATGTACCAAAGCTGTGAGGAGAGCCTGTGGAATGCTGTGGTGCATATGGAGAGGTATTACCAGCAGAAGGAAGGAGGTGGTGATGCCACTGTGTAGATCACTGGTGAGGCCTCATTTGGAATATGGTGTCCAGTTCTGGAAGTCCCATTTCTGTAATGCAACTTTAAATCACAAATGGGTTAAATGGTTCTATTTTAGATTTCTGTCCCTTCCCCTACTTCTTCCACTGGTTAGCCTAATGGAATGCAACAAGAACATATCTTGGCTAGCATCATGAATGCACCTACACAAGCTGCTTCTCAGTCTACAGCACTGTATTTTTAAAATGCTAACTTCTTGTTGAAAATATGGCATCATTTTTCCATCCATGTTATTGCTAGACATACCTATAGCTAGCTTGGCTTGAAGAAGGGTGAACATGGTCCAGGACCCCTTAGCAATTGAGATGCATATGCAGCAAATAAGTCCAGATGTGTTAACTTACCCTATAACTGTTAAGTGTTACAGTTTGCATTTTCTTCTTGGAATGGTTACTTTTGTAGTTATGCTTATTTTAAAATATTTAATATTCTGACCATGTGGTTATGTCATGGACCATAACTGATCTAGAGGCCTTACCCCCCTCCCCCCCGTGCTCCAACTTGCATAGAAGATAGTGTTTGTAGACAAATCTAATCATTTTGCCACTGTGTTCTAGCATGTTCTGGTGTGTGTGTGTGTGTGTGTGTGTGTTTTGATTCAATTGCTTGTGTCTTGCATGGAAAACAGTGCTTGTAGACAATCTAATTATTTTGCAGCTGCATTCTGTGTGTGTGTGTGTGTGTGTGTGTGTGTGTGTGTGTGTGTGTGTGTTCCTCTGAGGCTGTTCTTCCAACCTAGGAAAGGTACTTCCCCAGACATAGCAGCAGTAGTACACTGCATAGCAGATATAAAATGTCAATAAACAGGTCATGCAACAGATGTGCTGAGCAGTTACTGAAGCAAGAAATGTACAGCTGTCATTTTTTACATCCTGTTCAAAATGTGTTTTTGCACCTATGGTGCCAAATGGCACAGTCGCTGTACAAAATCTCCTTTTGGCTAATGAACTGATAGTGTCACTGTTCATGCGGTGGGGTCACAAAAAGCCCATTCCGAAAACTTGGAGTGAAAATACCAAGAAACGTCCAGCGCATTAGGGTTTCTGGCCATAACACCGTGCACTGTAGAGACTGACAGGCATCAGGGGTGTGACTTGGGATTATCAACAGTAATGCTCATGCCATTCCACCCCCATCCCCACCCTGCAGCCAGTGACAGGTATCAAGGTGTGCCTTTGACTCTTCAGCCCCAAAGTTCACTCCATTCTCTTATACTGTACCCATTTCAGCGTATTTCCTTATGGAATAGGGTGAGTGTAAAGTTTAAAAACCCCAAGGCACACCTAGACTCTTGTCTATGTCTGCAGGGTAGGGTGAAGTGAAATGGTGTGAGCATTATGGGCAATGACCCAAAGGCACACCCCAATGCCTGTCCATGTCTGCGGGGTGGGGGTGGGATTGACATCACTTCAATACTTCATTGCCATTCCTATTCTGCCTGTCTTTCTCTCTCTCTCTCTCTCTCTCTCTCTGTCTATATGTCTATGTAATTATCTATCGTTCTATTAATTGCATGTATCACTATTTTTACCTGTTTCTAAAACAAACCTGCATATCACAATCGGCCTGCATTCTGAGCACATACTTATGAAACTGTACATATTTTTACCCCACTTCTGCATAGACCTCATACTTTCCTAATATTCCCATTATCACAAGCATAACTACCTTGCCCTTATCAAAAGCGCCCCCCTCTGAAAGTTAATATCACATATTCTCTAACAGTCCATCATCATTACACCTGACTTCCTGACATCAACACATTGCTTAAATATAACTTACATCACCTCATGGACAAAAACCCTGTTTCTCTTAAATAAATAAATAAACCTGTATAAATAATCCCAAGGCTGAACATGTGCCAGCCATTACTTTTTCATGTACTGCCACTTTCTGTGCCATCATGGGATTTTATGTTTCCTTTGATGCTTTGCATTATTGGGATATGTGCAATTATGTTTTCTTTAAAATTTGGCTGTCTGGCCAATATCATCCGGGATAACACATACATCAGTGGCATTTGATCTGAGGTTCTTTTGCAAGCTTCCTATTCCTTCCATTAAAATGTACACCTCCATATATCTTCCTAATAATGTGCATGCCTTCCTTAGAACAGAAACTAAAACAAATCTTACTACTTACAAATCATTGTGTTGTTTCTCCATACCTCCTTAACGATTCCACACAACTTCACTAACTTCATTATGCAGCCATGGTGGATCTGACCAGATTTTGTTTTAAAAGGCAGAGATTTATGTTGCTTATTGTTGTAGCAATCTGTAGAAGTATCTCCAACTAAGCGTGGTTGATGTGAGGTGAGGACTTACATCACTGTAGCTGAAACTGCAAGAAACAATCAGAGGGCAGGGAAATGACTGGAGCAGATCATAGTGGATATATCGGGGACACATATGGAGCACAGTCAGTCAAAGAAAGTGATTTTAAAAAAGAACAAAAACTACCATGTTTGTATTGTTTGTGTCTTCTGGGTGAGCGGGACTGGAGTGGACCTGAGTCGGTGCTTCAGAGTAGTGCTGAGCACGTAATGTGGTCATGCTAACGCCACTACTTTCGGTTGTAAAAGCCTTTTTTTTTGTAAGGGGGGAACTAAAATGTCACTCAGTGTGTTGCGAATTTATGTTACCACTGCTGTTTTTATTTTGGACCACTTGAGAAGTGCAGTTCCTAATGAGTTGTTTTGGTGGTGGGAACACTGGCTAAACGGGGCGGAGACTCACTGAACGAAGGAAAAAAACCTTACTTGTTAATTGAAAATCCAAAGTGGTACAGTGATACCACTTTTGGTACTGAGGCGGGCTGGGCTGGAACTTGTTATCTACCGGGCTCTACTAGTAGTTAATGTATCCCCCTGCTATGGCTCTCAGCCAATCAGAGAGGTGATAGTATCCAGCCCATTTTCTAAGGTTACGCAATGTATTATCACACAAGAACAACCATGCAAGCAGTACAGTATGCTAGGCAAGGGGGTTACATGAGTGGCATAACACAAATGCAATGCTACTGGACAAGGGGGCTGCAAATAGGGCACACACAAACACACGTCTATGCTAGCCGGTGGTCCCAAGGTGTACCAGTGGAGAAAATTGCCATCCAGGCTGGAGGGGAGGGGGTACATGGTGTCACAAACCCACTCCTGGGGTCAGACCTTCTGCTACCACAGTGCCCAACCTTTAAGTACGATTCGTGAACAGGGGACAAACAGGGACTCCCTCCTGTTTGTTTTGGGTCCGAGCAACTACCAGTCTGGAGTACTGGGGTCAGTTATAAACCCTTTCTAGTTAGCACACCCAGGTAACAGGTCCAAATATCACACTCTGTCTGGGATAAGCAGCGCAATACTCAACCCAGTGGGCATACAACCAACCTGGTTCACAACCCTCTGCCAAACTCAGTTGAGACACTGATATTTTCTTACCTTGCTGGATCTTTACACAGATCCTTGTTAATGTGGCTGCATAAGGTGACACAATAAACAGCTGTGTTAGAATATTAAGACTGTTCTACCATTCACATCCAAATGAACATGTCTCAGGCAGCGTTTTAAGGAAAAACAAAGTTTACTAAAACTAAAAATAGTAACTACAATACCAAAACACAGAATATATATATATATATATATATATATATATATATATATATACATACACATTAAGGGTACAGTCAGAAAATAAATGGACAGTTATAACCAAAGCGCCTTGCACTGAATAACTAATTGCTTCCTCAGTCTTTCAGTTAGCAGATGGTTTAGGCTAAAGTTACCTATCTTTGCAGATGCGTCCAAAATACCAAGATGACTCTTAGAAGTCCAGAAAAAGAGTGTCCCTTCCAAGTACAGAACAAGAATGTCAGTCCCTTCAGCCAGCGTGGCAATATCAGAGTTAAAGCCCCACCCTCCTTGTGATGTCACAGCACATGAGGTCACTTTTAGTCCTGTAATTAATTTGTAACATGCAGCTGCATAGGCAAACAGGTCAGGTTACTACTGAATTGGAATCTGCAAATACAGCAATATTTTTAATTATTTATTTATTCAATCTCAGATTACAATACCTTTGAGAGCAAGGAGCTCATTTACAAAGGTTCCACGTCAGTAGGGAGGGGTTTAAAAACATACAGAGGCAGTAATACAAAGACCAGGTTTAAAAAACTGTAAAGTACACACTTTAATTATCTAGAATTAATAACTTTAGTAGTGGAGAGGAAAGTAGCAGGGGTGAGGAAAGAAGAGAGAAGAGGGTAAGCAGCCAGAAGGCCTTGTCAGTAGGAGTAGAAAGAGTGGCGGTTGCGGGTAGTAGGTAGGAGGGAGGTGGTGGGGTGGGAAAGTGGGGGGGTAGGAGGATATAGCAAGGGTTGGAAAGGCAAAGCTTTGAGGTGGAGAAGAGGGAATTGGAGTGCGCACAGGTGGTAAAAAGACAATCTCTTCTTCCCATTACAGCATGGTTTTTATGACAGGTTACAATATCCCTTTGATCTCTCAGGAAAACAGTCTGAGACCCACCTCTCAACATCATGAGATTTTTGACATAGACTGAAGAGGAAGCATTCTCCCTCCTGTCACCTCGTAAAAAGGCAATATTTTCACTTCAAAGCACCAACTCTCTGAGAACATGACTTTTATGATTTCCACACAGGTTTGGTTAGGCATATGTTAGTTTCTTTGAAGTTCGCTGTTTCCTTCCACTCTGAGAGAACAGTACATTTTCAAAAATCTAATGTCCCCGGCCCGGTGGCGCTGAGGGTTGAGGCGCTGGACGCCACACCTCACTCCATGCTGGTGACCCAGGTTCGGCAGCGACTCGGGTCGCTGGTGGGCGGCCGGGGAGTTAGGCAGGCGTCCCATGACAGCTCGCCTACTCAGGAGGTTAAGGCTATAGCCCAAACAGTTGTCTGACTCCGAGCGGAGTCTCGGAGTACTGCAAGCCCCCAATGTTACGGGGAAGGGCTGCCGACATACAGCGTGATGTCGGCGCTCTGCACCTTGACGTCAGGGACCCTACACATTAGGGGGTTGGAGAAAGCGGAAAAATGCCTGCCATTGCCTGGAAGATGGAGCCTCCGGAGACATGCCCTCGATGTGCCTTCGCCTGCCAGATGACCCCCGGACTGACGAAAGTTGATTGTTGGGGTAAGGAGGCTCTGCCTCATCCCCGCTCGGGGGGGTAAACCGAAGCTCTATGGGGTTCCTGTGGGGTCATACGGGCAGGGTGGTAAGGCAGAGGGATGTCTACCTTGAGGCTCCTGAAGGGTTGGGGATGGCAGGCAGGAAGGCGAATAAATAGTAATTTCAACAACAACTAAAAAAAATCTAATGTCCCAGGATGCCTTGTGCTGACTGCCATGTTTCACAAGCAGAATTCAAAAACATATATTTATATCAAAATTATATACACATAACTGGCAGATGACAATTCCTGTCACACCCCTCCCTCCCTCCTGGACTGAATTTGGAGTGATCCATTCCTAGGCAGGGGATGGGATCCCTAAATTCAGTTCACTGCTCTAATTTTTGGGATAACCCATCTGCGTTCACATTTGCTGACCCTGCTCTGTGGGTGATAGTCATACTGTAGCCCTGTAAGGCAAGACTCTATCTTAGAAGTCTACCATTCATCTTACCCATTTGGGATAGCCAAACCAGGGGGTTATGATCCGTCTGTACTTCAAAGTGCCTCCCGTACAGGTATGGCTCCAATTTCTTCAGTGCCCACACCAGTGCAAGGCACTCCTTCTCCGCTGTAGAATAAGCCTGTTCCCCTGGGAAATAATTTCTTACTGAGGTACCCCATTGTGTGATCCTTCCCTTGTTTAGACATCTAAGTACTGCTCCAATACCCACATCTGAGGCATTTGTCTGGACTACAAATGGTTTACTGTAGTCTGGACTGGCTAACACAGGAGCACTGCACAGTGCCTCCTTTAGACGCGTAAAGGCTCATTCACAGGCAGGCTCCCATTTTACCTTTTTAGGCACTCTTTTCTTTAGCAGGCCAGATAGGCGAGCTGCCAGAGCACTGTTGTTTGATACAAATTTTCGACAGTACCCTGCGGTCCCTAGAAAACTCTGGACCTGCTTCTGTGTTTCAGGTCTGGGCCATGCCTCCATTACCTCAATCTTAGCTTGATTAGAATGGAACTGTCCCCAGCCTACTACATGCCGGTTTAGCCGTGCCGCAGTGAGAGTCATCATGGAGACATCCCTGACAGCGACAGCCGCAGTGCCGACTGTCAGCATTGCAGGGTCAGGGATGCCTCCGAGTATCCATCGGGGGCTGTATCCCCGACCCCCCACATGCGGGGGCTCTGCCCCCCACACCCTCCGGTCTCTAGGATTCTAACTCAGAGTCAGAGTTGGACGGGGGGGGGGCAAACACCCAGTGAGGCAGTCCCGATCGCCATACAGACCACCACAGCAACTGGCGGATTTTGCCCAATTCCTGTCGCCATGGTGGTCTTCAGGATCAGGGAGTTGCTGCGGCAACAGTATACGCTGCATGCTCAAGGTATGTCACCTTTGCCATGGCCACCTGGCACTTTTGAGCTTTCACCATGAGCCCGACCCTCTGTATCCTGCCCAACACTTCCTTAAGGTGGGACAGTTGTTCCTTCCAGCTGGCACTGACAATGGCAATATCGTCCAGGTACACCACGGCGTACTCTTCAGTACCATGTAACACTTGGTTCACCAACCTTTGGAAGGTGGCGGGGGTGTTCTTCATTCTGAAAGGCATTACCTTGAACTCAAATAACCCTATCGGAGTGTTGAAGGCCAACCTCTCCCTAGCTCTGGCAGCTACCTCCACCTGCCAATACCCTTTCGTCTGGTCAATGGTGGTAAGGTAGGTCACCCCTCCCAACTTGTCCAGTAGAGCCAGCCCGGTGGCACAACTTGTCCAGTAGTTCATCTATCTGTGGCACTGGGTGGGCATTAGACTTCATGACTGCATTGAATTCACGATAGTCCACACAAAAATGAGTAGAGCCATCTAGCTTGGGAATGAGGACTACAGGTGAGGCCTAGGGGCTGTGGGATTTCTGAATTACCCCTAAATCTAGCATTTCCTTCACCTCCCTCCCAATGTCCTTTTGGACAGCCTCTGACACCCAATATGCTGTCCACCTTATGGGCACTTGCATCCCCGAATCTACATTGTGTGTCGCTAAGGGGATTAGTCCAGGCTTGGCATTAAACAATGGAGCAAAGTCTGCTAAAACCTCCCTTACTTCCTGGCTCTGTTCCGGGGTCGACTGGGGTGACAGTTTGATTGCCTCCACAGAGGACTCCCACTTGTTTTCCTCCAGCAAGTCCAAAAGAGGGTCTCCCTCATCCGTCCCCTTCCCAGGACTACACACTGCAAATACCATGTCCGCCCTATTTGCATAAGACTTCATCATGTTGACATGGTACATCCTTTGGGTATGTCTCCTGTCAGGCAGTTCCAGTGTAATTTACATCATTCACCTGTTTGACCACTTTGTATGGTTCTGCCCACTCAGCCTGCAGCTTATCTTTCTGGACCGGGATTAGGACCACGACTTCTTGACCCACAGTGTACGCGTGAGCTCTGGCTCTGCGGTCGTACTATGCCTTTTGTTTCTGCTGGATGGCTACCATGTTGCTCTGGGCTGTTCCCATAAGCTCCTTCAGCTTTTAACTAAACTTAAGGACATAATCCACTATGGGAGTTCCATGGGTGGTGCGCTTGCCTTCCCAGTCCTCCCAGATCAAGTCTAGGGGCCCACGCAACCTGCATCCATATAAGAGCTCAAAGGGGGAAAACCCTATTGAATCTTGGGGTACCTCCCTGTATGCAAGCAACAGGAGGGGAAGGTATTTCTCCCAGTCCTTCCCATGCTGTTCAGCAAATGCTTGGAGCATCAATTTTAGGATACTATTAAACCTTTCTGCAAGCCCATTGGCTTGCGGGTGATAAGGTATTGTGTGTCTCTGCACCACCCCACACTTCTCCCACAAACATTTCATCAGGGCCAACATGAAGGAACTCCCTCGATCGGTGATAACCTCCTGCAGAAACCCGACATGGGAGAAAATCCCTAGCAGGGCATCTGCTACTTTGTCTGTCCTCAGCGAGGATAGGGCGACTGCGTCTAGGTACTGGGTGACATAATTCACCACTGTTACGATAAACCTCTTCTCAGAGGAGCTGGGGGTATTCAAAGGCCCCACAATATCCATTCCTACACTCTGGAATGGCTCCTCCACTATGGGCAAGGGAATTAGGGCGACTTGGGTTTTACTACCTGCCTTCCCTATTTCTTGGCACTGGTGACAAGATCTGCAATATTCCTTCACCTGCTGGATGACGTTGGGCCAATAGAAATTCTGGGCCAATCACTGCATAGTACATTCGATTCCCAGATGTCCAGACATGGGAATATCATGAGCAGTCTTGAGCAACCGCTCACGGTATCTCTGGGGAACGACAAGCTGCCTGCCCATAACCCCCTCCCTCTGTCCTTGCATCCTGCGTATACAGCGGTCCATTGTCCCAATACACTCTATGTCTTCCGTCACCTCCCTGAGTCCAGTCAGATTCTGCCCAAGCCCTCAGCCTCTCTAAATTAGGGTCATTCCTCTGAGCAGCTGCAAAATCTTTGCATATTCCCAAGGCATGGGACAGGTCCCCTTCAGTTTCTAAACTAGGGTCCCTAGCTCTAGCGTCAGGGCATTCAAGGTCACTGCCATCCCTAGCCCTCTGACCATTGATTACCCCTCCCTCCTCAGAGTTGTTCTGTTAACTGCTACCTGGGGAATTTCTACCTCCCTTTCACTACCCTCCATGTCAGGAGACACAGGCTGGGGAACCAGTCTCCCAGTGTTTTCCACAGGAGCTTCTATGAGGTCCAGGGAACCACAATTGGCCTTTGCCATCTGACTGCGGGTAACTGCACACACCACTCCCCTTTTGGAGATTGTTCCCTATAATCACATCCAGGGCAAGATTTTCTGCCACTGCAACGTTTTGCACAGTCTCTCTTGTCTCTCCCCAGTCCAGGAGAACACTAGCAAGTGGCAGAGTTTTCTCCTCCCCAGTGAATCCCCGTACCGTAACAAACTGATTAGATATAAACTGTTCAGGCTCAACCAGCTCTGCTTTTACCAAAGTAAGGGACACCCCCCGTGTCCCTCAACCCATGGGTTTGCACCCCATTTACAGTAACCGGCAGTATGTGCTCCCTCATGTTTACAGGCATGCTTTCAGGGATACACAGTGCCCCCACCTCTGTTCGAGCACCACTTTGGGCACTCTGTGCCTTTTTAGGACACTGTTTTGCAGGATGCCCAGGTTGTTTGCAAAACCAAAAATCATTTCTTTTATCAGGCAAATCCTTTCTTTGTAACCTGGGGCTGCCTGCTTTCTGTGGAGGCAGTGAGGATTTTAGCTGCCCTGAAGGCACGCTTTTCCCTTTCTGTGCTGCCACACCCGCCCCACTCCCTTTCAGAACAGGCCTGTTCCTGGCATAGCGGTCCAAGAGCTCGGCAGCCTCTTGCACTGTTTTTGGAGCTCAGTCCTCTAGCCACGTTTTCAGCTCTGCTGGGCAAGCCCAAAAAAATTGCTCCAAAAGTACCCCATCCTCAATTTTCTCTACAGAGTCTGCTTAGACCCCCTCCAACCAACGTTTCAAAAACTGACGTTGCTTTGTGACTAGTTCCTCGTAGCTGATGTCAGGGCTTCTCCTGAGCTTACAGAACTTAACTCTGTATGCTTCAAGTGTCAATTCATACTTTTTAAGCAATGCAGTGTTAAGTTTATCATAATCATTACTGTCCTGATTGTCCATTTGACCCAAGGTGTCACGAGCTTTCCCGGTAAGCAGCGGGGATAGCTGGAAGCTCCAGGACTCTCGGGGAATTTTTGCCTGAATGCATACCTTTTCAAATGAATTTAAAAATGCATCCATATCCCCTTCCTCTTTAAATTCAGCTATCCGTTTAGAGTTTAACTTGTAAACCAGTCCTGGAGTTCCAGGTTCATCCATGCCACTTACCTGCTCTGGCACTTGTCTTTGGAGGTTTAGATTTGCAAGTTTGAATTCCCTCTGTTGCTCTCTTTCTCATTCCACAGCCTCTCTCTGATGCTGGTTTCTTTTTCTGCTTTTCTATCTCCATCTGGAACTTCTTCTGTTCGAATTCCAGCTCCATTCTTCTCATCGCTATCTGCAGCCTGATCCCTTCTGGCTCCAGTGTTGTGGTGACCCTCCCCTGGTGCTGTGGCTCTCAGTTAAAATACTAAAATACTAAGATGCCAGCAGAGTAGGCCTAACGGTCTTTCATGTCTGCTCATTTGGGCAGCCCCCAACCTGAGAGCTGACCTTGCTGTCCCCATCCACAGCCTCGGGCTTCTCCATTCCCAGCCTGAGATATTCCCCCTGTATTGGACTTTGCCACCACAAACCTACCCCTGTACCTGTCCCAACCCCTCTTGAACCCCTCCACAATCTCTGCCTCCACTAGTCCCATGGGCAGTGCATTCCATGGTTCCACCACCATCTCAATGAAGTAGCACCTCCTCCTTTCCCCCCTGAGTCTTCCCCCTCTAGCTTCCACCTGTGCCCTCTAGTTGCCCCCCCTCCTTCCTTTGGAGTACCCTGACTGAGCCTCCCCTATTTAGTCCCTTCATGTAGAAGACCTCTATCATGGCCCCTCTGTCCCTCCTCTCCGCCAACGTGTACATGTTGAGCTCCTCGAGCCTCTCCCCATAGGATCTTTCCCCCAAGCCCCAGATCATTTTGGTTACCCTCCTCTGGACCCTTTCCAGGAGTGCAATGTTCCTTTTTAAGTGTGGCCTCCAAAACTGCACACAGTACTCGAGGTGCAGCCTAATTAAGCAGTTGTACAGAGGGATTATCACTTCTCTCCTTCTGGAGGTAATCCCCCTAGTGATACATCCCTGCATCCTATTGACTTTGGCCGCTGACCTCCTACAAGTCTCAGAGTTGTTCATTTTGACATCCACCACCACCCCCAGGTCCCTCTCAGCTATCGAGATGTGAAGCATTACCCCACCCAGGGTATACACTTGGCCCGGGTTTCTGGTGCCCAGGTGCAGAACCCTGCATTTCCCTGCATTGAACCTCAGACTCCACTTCCTTGACCACCACTCCAGAGCATTTAGATCCTCCTGCAGGGTAACCCTCCTCTCCTCCACCACTGCTCCCAACTTTGAGTCATCCACAAAGAGGCTCCTTTCTCTCTTGATACCCTTCCTTATGTCAGAGACATAGGCGTTAAACAGGGAGGGCGGCCCTAAGATCGATTCCTGAGGGACCCCACTGATGACCCCCCTTGGAGATGAGACTAACCCCCCAACCATGACCCTCTGAATATGCTACGAGAGACAATTTCCTATCCATCTGTTCATCCATTTCCCCACTCCATTCCCCCCAGCTTATCCAACAGGCCCCCGTGAGGAACTGAGTCAAACGCCTTGCTAAAGTCAAGAAAGAGGATGTACACCAGCCTGCCCTGGTCCAGGGCACTTGTCACCCAATCATAGAACTCCACAAGGTTTGTATGACATGATTTTCCCAGGACAAAGCCATGCTGTCTAGCGTCCAGGTGCCCCAACTTCTCCAGTACTGCCCCAGCCTCTCCTTGATAATACCCTCCATCACCTTGCCCACCACCGATGTCAGGCTGACAGGCCTGTAGTTCCCCGCCTCCTCTCTTGATCCTTCCTTGTGAATAGGCACAATATGTGCCACTCTCCAGTCCTGGGGCACCCACCCCATCATCAGAGAGATGTTAAAAAGCTCTGTCAGGGGTTCTGACTGGACATCTGCCAGTTCTCTCAGTACCCTGGGATGTAATACATCCAGCCCTGGTGCTGTCTCCATCTTAAGGGACCTGAGGGCTTCCCTCACTCGCTCTACTGGGATTTCCACCTCCACTTCCTCCCCCTTGGCCCCCTGTTCTGCCTTCCCCCCTCCTGATGGTGATGTCACTCCCCCCTTCCTAGACCCACCAGGGCTCCCGATCAAGTAAGGGTCCCGGCCCCTCCTCAGTTTCACCGTCTCCTCCCTTGGATGATGCAGCCCTCCCATTCTTTCTGGTAAAAAAAAAACTGAAACTGAGGTCACCCATCGGCCTCTCCTCTTTCAAGCTCTTATAGTCACGTCTCAGAAATGATCAGTGCAATTGTTTCCCATGACCATGAATTGTCATCATGCTAACCTGTACCGTTTAACCATGAACAAATTACTTCTAGTGCTTGTCTCCTCCTTGGCCCTGGTCTGTCATCATGCTTTCATGTAACACCTTGATGCCTCTGTCCTCCCTTTGATACTGGTCTAGCTTCCCGCTTTCTCCAACCTTCTTTTCACAACTCTATACTGCACTCATCCACAATCTACACGCAATCGTACTATAAAAGTCCTAACTCCCTTTCCCTCTCCTGTAGGCCCCCACTGCATCAGTTCTACCGACTTATCCTTGGGACTTCACTTCTCACAATGTTTATCCTTCACATATTACATACCCCTCCTGGCACCCCATCTGCCATTAGTTGGTGGTTCTCAAGCCATTTTCATGGCTAGTACTAGTGACTGCCCTGGTAAATGAACTAACTGGTACTTCTATACAAAGAACATGGTTTACATACAGTTGCATGGTTCAATGGTGGACCTGCCCCCTTGTATTTGAATCCTCCTCTGTTATGGCTTGCCTTGTCTTCCTTTTATCATTTGACTCCTCTATTACTGCACCATTGTGTTTGTGTTTATATACTTATTTACATGTATTTATAAGTTTTTATGATGGATGTTACCCGACCCTGTTCTAGCCAGGGTTCTTGTAAAAGAGCTCTGCTCAATGATGTTTGTCTGGATAAATAAAGATTTTGATTGATTGATTGACTGATTGGAAATCTGAGGCAAAGTATTCATTTAGTACCTCGGTCTGCTCCGCCGGGTCTTGTGCCCATCCTTCCCCTGTTCTAATTCCGCTAATCTGTCCCTTCACCTTTCTTTTTCCCCTAGTGTATCTAAAGAACCCCTTGTTCCTCCTCCTGATTTCTCTGGCCAGGTTCTGCTCCTTCCTTGCCTTAGCTGACCTCACCACCCTAGTGACCCTTCTGGCCGTCAGCTCACACTCCCCTTGATCCCTTTCTCTCCTTGAGCATTTGAAGGGCCTATAGGCAGCCTTCTTTTCCCTCACCACCTCCTGAACCTCCCAGGTCCACCAACAGGGTTTTTGGGCCTTACCGCATTTGAGCCTCACTCTTGCACAGGTCTTGGTAGACTCCTACACCCCCTCCTAATGATTTCCCACCTACTGTCAGCGTCCATGTCCGGACTTATCCCATCCAAATGATCCTTGAGGATCCTTTCCATCCCCTTGAAGTCCACCCCCTGAAGTCAAGTACCACCGTCTTTGTGTGGCCTTCCTCCCTCCTAGGTCCAGGCAGAACCAGACCTTGGCATGATCACTCCCCGCCACCGGGTCTCTCACCTCCAGGCCTGGTCACTGTCTGCCAGGACTACATCCAGTGTCCGGGCCTCCCTAGTCAGCTCACTCACCTGCTGGGTTATGAACCAGTCCTGGAAGACATCCAGCAGCCTCTGCACCCTGGCCACTGAGGATGTCATAGTCACCCAGTCTGTCCCTGGCATGTTTAGATCACCCATCACTACCACCCTTCCCTTTCCCAGTCTACAGTGTCTCATGACATTTGCCAATAGAGTCTCTTCCAGGACCTCTGCCAGTGCAGGGGGTCTGTATACCACTCCTATTTTTACTCTCTTGCCCCCTTTGTTTTCAGGGTGACCCAATTGCCTCCACAGTCCCCTCTGCCTCCTCCACCCCTCCTGTACCAATGCCAATTTTGACCATCAGTGCTACCTTCCCCCTCTCCTCTCTGTCCTTCCTGAACATAGTGTAGCCCTCCAGGTTTAGGTCCCAGTCATGCCCTGGGGTGGCCCAGGTCTCAGTGACAGCTGCCACATCCACCGCCCCCTCAGCTAGCATTGCCTGGAGCTCTGGCATCTTATTTCCCAAGCTCCTGGCATTTAGCAGGACCACTCTCCACCCATTTCCTCCCCCCCATTCCCCCCTCGTGTTTACGTGTGACCGCAGTTTCTCCCGCCTGCACCCTACCTGTTGGCCTTTTTCCGTATTCCTCCAACTCCCTAGGGGGTGGAGACTGAGTCTCTCTTTTGTTGGACCCCCTGCAACAGTCCCTTCTCCCATCCCTTCCCACTTCACAAGTTTAAACCCCACCCTTCACTGATGAACCCCTCTATCTTTAGCTTAAGGATTTCCCTTCCTTCCAAATTGAGGTGTAGCCTGTCCCTAGCACACAGCCCCTTATCCTTCCAGGTTTCCCCGCAATCCCCCATCAACCCATACCCCCTGGCCTCACACCACTCCCTGAGCCACTGATTTACCTCCCTAAATTTCTGCTTGTTCTCCCCACTAGCCCTCGGCACTGGCAGGATTTCTGAGAAGGAAATCAAGCATCCTATGGAATGGCAAACCCTGGCTAGCTTCCGAAACCTTTCCTGTATCTCTAGTTCACTATTTCCCTCTGTGTCATTTGTACCCAGGTGCACCAGTATGTCCAGAGAACCTCCACATTCCCTTGCTAGTGAGTATACCTCGTGCTTGGCCTTGTGCACCACCAGGCCAGGGAAGCATTTGGTTCTAACAGGGCAGGCTTCCCCCTCCCTATCCCATTTGATACCCTTGATCATGGAATCCCCCAACAGGAGCACTCTAACCACCCCCTTGCCTCCATTTTCAACCCCCAGGTTTCCTCTCCTTCCATGCCCTTTCTCTTCCTTTTTCCAGACCCCTCTCCCCAGCCGGCTCCTCACTCCTCCCACTATCTGGGTGTCATATGCTGCCTCTCCTACTGACAGTGGCCACCCCCTCACCTCTGATCCCAGGCTTCCCCTCCCGAGTATCATTTTTTGCATTGCAACCCCCCCATCCCTGCTCATGACTGGCCCCATCACCCCTATCCATTGGCCTAGCCTGGATCATCCTCCCATCCATCCCGTCTGCATTCAACACCTCCTTGCCTGTCATGCCCACTGATCCAAACCCTCAGCCCCATTTACTGCATCCTCCCCTCGTACACCTGTTTTTCCTCCTTGCCCTTCCCCACTACCCCTCCCTCAACCTGCTCTGATCCCCCTGCCCCGCTTTCTTGCACTTCCATGCTCCCCTTATTTTCCTGATTTATAGACCCTGCCTCTTGTCCCCCTCCTTCCATCCTAACTTAGCCCCGTTGTCGTAGCTGCATCCCACGGCGCTCCCCTTCTCCACTAGTAGATGTAGAGGGTTGAAATGGTTGCTGAGCCAATGCCCGACCCCCAAGACTCCCCTCCCCGACCCACCAACCCACCCTGATTCTCTTTGTCCAAACTCAGATGCCTGCCTGCTTCTTTGGATGTTTCCTCCTTTTGGACCCCCTCTATAAGGGTCTCCATGTGCCCCCCCGAGTGCCCCTCTGCGCTCCTGTTCCTATGTCCCTGTCTTTAGTAATTGGTGCAGCCACGTGGGTGATCCCTTGCCCTTTTCCCCCCACCCCCTCCATACCTCCACCCCAGATCTCCTAGCTGCCTCCTAATCCCCTCAACCTCCTCTCTGAGCTTTTCCAGCTGGTAGCACACTGGGCAACCCCCAAACTTCCAAGCCCAGTCAATGACCATGGCTACCCCGCACCCTGGACACCAACCACCCTCCCAAAGATGCCAGCTCTAACGACGTGTGGTCCCATCCTCCTCATAGTAGATTTCTCTGAGTGAACCACCAGGTTCCCCAATGAGTGCTACAGTACCTACACAATAATCAGGGCTACAGTAGCCAATTGATTTATTGCTAGATCAGGCCACTCCTATCCCCTGACTCCACCCCCTCTGGCTATTTAATAGAGATCAAGGTCAGGGCCAGGTGGGAAATTTCTGCTCCTTTTCTGTCAAGGTCCATGGACCATACCATCCATACATTCCCCAGCAAAATACAGCTTGAGGTGCTACACCTAAGTACAAAACACAGTATTATCCATAAGCTTTTAACCTTTACTTCTTAAACCAGAACTGCATATCACGCCTTAACATTACAAGGAACAATCCCTTCTGTTAGGGCACATTAGTGGATGCATCTGGTACTGCTTTCCACCAATCCCAATGCAGCACCACCCCAATAAATGTGGACAAGCTGGGGGAGGGAGGGAGGAGGACGGATGGGGTGGATGGGATTAAGGCCCACTGGCCTCCCGTGTGAGTCAATCAGCCTCTTACCCTCTTCCTAAAATGGTGCCTGCTATATAGTTCCCCTCCCCCTCTCACCAGGTCAAACTGCAGCTTCCTGTCTGAGCTCCAGCTGAGTTAATCTCTCAGTAACAGCCCAAACTATTCAAACAGCACAGATTAAATACCATAGCCCAGAATTTCACTCAGAAACAGCTGCAACTCACAGTACTGATTTTTAAATCCCCACCAATTTATCCCCTCACAACACAAACAATTCCAATATCAAACTAAACTGAAAAACAGAGAAATAAAACTGATGTACTTCCCTGAACTGCACTCCTGCTTCAGCTGTTCCCTAGTGTTTCTGTGAACTAAGATGGTGCCTGCTGTATATGTCCCCTCCCTCTCTCACCAGTCCAAACTGCAGCTTCCTGTCTGAGCTCCAGCTGAGTTAATCTCTCAGTAACAGTCCAAACTATTCAAACAGCACAGATTAAATACCACAGCCCAGAATTTCACTCAGAAGCAGCTGCAACTCACAGCACTGATTTTAAATCCCCACCAATTTATCCCCTCACAACGTAAACAATTCCAATATCAAAATAAACTGAAAAAAGAGAAATAAAACTAATGCACTTTCCCAAACTGCACTCTTGTTTCAGCTTCTCCCTAGTGTTTCTGTGAACATGGGTCTCACTGCCCTCCTCCCTGGGACTGGACACTGCGATAGACTCTGGCACCACCACGTCCAAGGTCTGGTCCCCTTCAGTCACCGACTGTGACTCGAGGTACTGGGCAGTCACTTGTGCATCGACTGCCACAAAAGCCTCCATGAGGTGCTGTTTGGTTCGCCCTCACATCGGACTCCTCTTTTCTGGAACAACTGCCTCAGATATTCCACTATGTATTTGCTGTAGGTGGAAGCCATCTTCTTCCTTAATCTACAGCTACACTAGCTTGGCACCCCAAAAAAAAATAAACAGGTAGGGAACTTTAGAGTGTAACCAAAATTATATATTTCTTTTAAAATCTCTGCCTTGTTTGTGTGTGAACTGTTACAGTTTATCAATCTGACACACTGGACTATCAATGTCCATGCCACCAAATAATTGCACAGTACACCAACAAATCTTTTAGATCACACCGCTGTGCACCAGATCTGTCACAAACCCACTCCTAGGGTCAGGCCCTCTGCTACCACAGTGCCCAACTTTTAAGTGCAATTCATGAGCAAGGGACAAACAGGGACACCCTCCTGTTTGTTTTGGGTCTGAGCAACTACCAGTCTCGAGTCCTGGGGTCAATTACGAACCCTTTTTAGCTTGCACACCCAGGTAACCAGTCCAAATACCACACTCTCTTTGGGGACAGCAGCGGAATACTCGACCCAGCCAGCATCCAACCAACCTGGTTCACAACCCCCTGCCAACTCAATTGAGACGCTGGTATTTTCTTACCTTGCTGGATCTTTACACAGATCCTTGTTAATGTGGTTGCATAAGCGACACAATAAGCATCTAACAGCTGTGTTAGAATATTAAGACTGTTCCACCATTCACACCCAAATAAGCATGTCTCAGGCAGCATTTTAAGGAAAAACAAAGTTTACTAAAATTAAAAATAGTAACTACAATACCAAAACTCAGAATATATATATATATATATATATATATATATATATATATATATATATATATATATACACCACACACACACACATTAAGGGTACAGTCAGAAAATAAACGGACAATTATAGCCAAAGCGCCTTGCACTGAATAACTAATTGCTGCCTCAGTCTTTCAGTTAGCAGATGGTTTAGGCTAAAGTTACCTATCTTTGCAGATGTGTCCAAAATACCAAGAAGACTCTTAGAAGTCCAGAAAAGAGTGTCCCTTCCAAGTTCAGAACAAGAGTGTGTAAGTCCCTTCAGCCAGCTTGGCAATAACAGAGTTAAAGTCCCGCCCTCCTTGTGATGCCACAGCACATCAGGTCACATTTAGTCCTGTAATTAATTTGTAACATGCAGCTGCATAGACAAACAGGTCAGGTTACTACTGAATAGGAATCTGAAAATACAGCAATATTTTTAATTATAACAAGGCAATCTCTTCTTCCCATTACAGCACGTTTTTTATGACAGGTTTCAATATCCCTTTGATCTCTCAGGAAAACAGTCTAAGAACCACCTCTCAACATAGTGAGATTTTTGACATAGACCGACTAGGAAGTATTCTCCCTCCTATCACCTCGTAAAAAGGCAATATTTTCACTTCAAAGCACCAACTCTCTGAGAATGTGACTTTTATGATTTCCGCACAGATTTGGTTAGGCATATGTTAGTTTCTTTGAAGTTCGCTGTTTCCTTCCACTCAGAGAGAACTGTACATTTTCAAAAATCTAATGTCCCAGAATCCCTTGTGCTGACTGCCATGTTTCACAAGCAGAATTCAAAAACATATATTTATATCAAAATTATATACACATAACTGGCAGACAGCAATTCCCATCACACATGGCATAACAGGGTCACCATGTATAGGGGTAGCACATGGGGTACAAATACAGGCCATTCAGAGGGCAACAGGGGTCTGTACAGGGATACCTGCAAGCTGACTGGGGCAGGGGGTTGTACTACAGGCCATCCATGCCAGAGTCAGACAGCCTGGGCCATGACACAAGGGCAGCTGGTGGTGTTGCAGGGGTATGGCAGGCATGATTGGGGCACCCTGTTGGTGGGGTGGCCATGTGCTGCCTACATCTGCCCCTAACCACCACCCTGTGTATGGAGAGTCTGCCTGTGCAGTGCCCTGTACGGTGGGAGGGTAGACCTCAGACACAGTATGGGGATGCCCATGGTGATGGTGTAACCTGCCCCCAGCTGTGGCCCCCTGGGATACTGCCCCCAGGGAGGGGCAGGTCATGACCTGGTGTGCATGGTGTCTTCAGTGACCTGGGAGTACCCAGGTGTACTGGGTGTCTTCATCCTGGCACTGTGCTGTGTTAACATATGCCATGGTGTCTGTTGAGGGGTGGTACTACTAGCACTGGACAGGCCAGGGCTATGGCAGGCCCTCACAGTGCCCAATGTCACAAACACACTCAGCAGGTCAGGCCCTCTGCTCCCACAGTGCCAACCTCCGAGCACAGTATTGTGAACAGGTAACAGACAGGGTAACCCTCCTGTCTGCTTTTGGGTCTGAATCACCTTTAGTTTCAAGTTCTGGGGGATTCAAACTGTGAACCTTATGCTAGCTTACCCAAATGTACAGGGTCAGATAATCTTCTCTTCGAGGGGATGCAATATATCTTTAGCCTAAGGTCACCTAAGCAGGTATCCAAAATGAACCCTTAAAGCTCTATAAAAGACCTTAGTTATATTCTTACCTTTTCCCAGTTTAGTAACACCATCAAGATCTAGAACAATTGTCAGACTTAACCATCTATACATCACATACAAAAAGAGGACTGGCAGACACCCAGACAGTCTTTTCAAAGTAAAGATTTTACTAAAGATGATAAAAAAATATGAAAAATGTAAACACAGAACAATATATTAAAGAGCATACAATCACTTAAAAGAAAAGCAAAGAAAACTACAGACAAACTCCTACCAACATATAGTTAGACTTTTTATAACTAATGTATTACCTCTATAGTGCTTATAGTTAGAACTTGTTTCTTAAGAGCCCAAAAAGATATGTCAACAAGATCAAACACAGTATACAGTTTAAAACTCTGTGTTTCCACACCCCTTCTATGATGTCATCTAGCTCCTCCTTTTAGAATAAAAAAATATACAAACAATGATCTTCTGCCAGGAGATACATTAAATAATGTGATATCAGCAGGAAAATGACATTTCCTAAATATGACTCCATAATTAAACATTTTCTTTTGATCTTGTGTGGTTCCTTTGTAGATTTACAACCCTGCAATCCCTCACCTAGGTGCAATACAGCTTTACAGGAATCAGCTTATCTGAAGTCATAAAATGTATATTTTAGTTTCCCAGCTTCAGAGGCAGGAGGTCATAAAAAGGCTATAAAATGCAACTTCTCAAGGAAGTTAATTACATTAAAGAAAACTCTTGGTCAGTTACATATATCCTGTTATTTTCCCTAAAACCTGGTGGGGGGGGTCATCCAGGAGCACAGGATGTCTCATGTGAGACAATCACATACCACATTCTATATTACAAATATCATAGAGCGATCATAACCAGCTGGTCAAGCGTCACACCCAACACCAAGGCTGAAGCCTCCCGCACAGTGCCACACAGGTCCCATCAGACTGCCATGAGCTCCATGTGCTGTGCCTTTGGCCATTGCTCAGCACACCGCATGTCCTCATGCAGCATTTGGTGAAGTACAACCTTTGATAAAGGATACTTTCATCCGAAATGCATCAGGTGGGCATAGCCTGTGTTTTTTTGTTTTAATAAAATGTCTCAAAAGATTGGAGACTGGTGCCCTTTTGTTCCAGGTGGCCTTTTGTTCCAGGTGGTGAGCACCAGACTTTGGAACTAGCAAGCATTTGGTGTAGGCATGATAGCTCCTGTTGCGCAGCACTGTGTGACTTCACAGCAGACCACAGCACACCAGGGTTGGCCAGGGCGCAGGGTGCCTGGTCAGTGGCTGTGGGGTGTGTGGCTGCCCCTTCATGTCACTCAGGATGTGGCACTGCTCCTCAGACTCTGGTGCGGTGCTGCTGATGCCTATGCCACAGGCAGACCTCTGCCATACCTGCTGATGATATGTGTCTATGCCATGGCTGGACCGGCACTTGTGCTGCATGGCGTGGCCATTGCATGTACATACCTCCAGTGTATGGGTCCACAGTGCTGTCCATAGTACACCACATCCAGTTCAGTGTGACTGTTGGCCACTCGTCGTCCCTGTGTGGCATCATGGTGCATGTGCTGGCTGGGTTTACCATGGCAGAGTAGGACAGGCAACACCTGCATGCCCCATCCTGTGTGCACAGCTGACTTAGTTCCTTTTCTTTCTGTCCATATGCATCCGGAGGAAATTCTGACCATCAATGGCAGCCAGAGATGTTTGAGGGCCATGATGATCTGCTGCATCGGCTGGCATCTTGAGGATATAGGCAAGGCCATCCAGGAGCTGGCAGTGGTGGCCCAGCACCCACAACAGAGACCACCCCCTCCACCACCAGTGCCATAAGCCTGCCTGTGGCACAGATGTTCAGTTGTCGTTGCCTATTAGTTGGACTCTTTCTACCCAATTTTTCCACCCCACCCCTTGTTTACCGTCCCCTTTACCATTTCCTTTTGTTCTGGCCTGTTGCCTTTTTTACTATTACAGTTTATTTTTGATGCTAATGTAGCTGTGTTGTAATCTGTCCTTGGTGCCCTCTCTGCCCACCCACAACCACCCCCATTGTGCTGCTCCACACTCAGTGCCCTGGACAGGGCTGCACCAGTGTGTGCACCCTTAACGGGCCACGCTATCCATAGTGCTATATGCAGCACTGCGCTACTGCACTACAAAGTGCACATTACAATCATTTTGTGTGGTGCAGAGCTAGAGCTTCAGCCAGCATATTATTGATATATACTAACATACTAACATACTAAAATGCCAGCAGAATAGGCCTAATGGTCTTTCTCATCTGCTCGTTTGGTCAGCCTCCACCCTGGGAGCTGACCTTGCTGCCACCCTCGCCTTCTCTGGCTTCTCCCTTCCCAGTTCCGGATATTCTCGCTGCATTGGATTTTGCTTCCAGAACCCTTCCCCTGTACCTGTCCCACCCCCTCTTGAACCCCTCCACCGTCTCTGCCTCCGCCAGCCCCCTAGGCAGCGCATTCCAATAATCTCTCCCACTTAAGCGGAGACAGAACCCAGCTGCTCTAACATTACACTGCTGTGCATAATTCTCCAGTGATTCAGTTTAGCAGACATCTGCTATCACGTTTTTATGTTTGCTTGCACGCATGTGCAAGAAACATTGCGCCACCATACGAATTTTCGTAGGTGTGCCAAACCGCTTCCAATGCCCTGCTCCTTCTTGCAGGCGCGGCCTCACCCCACCAATAAATGTCTGAGCTGTCTATGACAGCAGTTCAGATGCACTGGCATACAGTTCAAAACAAAAGACCGCTACAATCAGCGGTAGTAACGTGTAGGCAATATGCATACTGCTGTCGGCAGGCAATTTACATACTGCTGTCGGCAGTATGCAAAGTGCCTACACGTCAGCACTGCATCTGAACAGCTGTCATAGACAGCTCCGTTTTCTTGGTCCCCCCCTCAACAAACACCCAAGTAGCACACTGGGAGCCCACTCCAGTGAGCTTATGCACCCCCACCACACACTGTATGGCCGACCCCAATCCCCCGTCGGCTCCACTGCTCCCCACCAAACAGACTTCCAGGTGCCACACTGGGAGCCCACCCCAGCATGGCAAATGTCCACATGGCCAATGGGGGTGCCCAATCCCCCGCCGGTTCCACTGTGCCCCCCCAAAAACAGACTTTCAGGTGTCGGGCTGGGAGCCCACCCCAGTGTGGCAAAAGTCTGTATGGCCGACGGGGGTGCCCAATCCCCCATCAGCTCCACTGCCCCCCCAAAGAAACTTCCAACTGCCTCGCTGGGTGCCCACCCCAGCATGGCAAAAGTCCCGCGTTGTCTTCCTAGAAAAAGAAAAAACACCAATAAGAAAAAACAGTCCCTCGTTGACTGTCTTGCCCCCTCCCCCAACCTATGCCCACCCTCTGCGTACCCCACCTCCCCTCACCCCATACTTACCTCTGGAAGCCGGCGCGACGATCTTCAGTGGACCGGGAACACATCTGCACTCTTCAAAGCCAACTGTGAACTGAAAAAATGCCAGTAAGCTGAATAATGGCATACATGGGTTTTTTTCAACTTTGGTGCATATCTCGGCCATTTTGGGGAATTTTTTCACCAAATTTTCAACAAGGTGTTCTTGGGACCCCACCTTATGAACTCAGTCACTGTCATTTTGTTATTTGATCCTGAAAGGTGATCTCGCGGTCAATGTGCAGAACCACCTTTCCAGACTGTTTAACGAAACAACAGTGTCACAGTTCATGAGGTAGGCCCCCAAAAACCCTATATTGAAAATTTGGTGAAAAAATGACTGTTTTATGAGAGTGCTTTGCCCAGTTCCTACACATGCTAGTAACTTTGAGAATTTTTAATATTTTCACTCCAGATTTTCAACATTGCCATTTTACCACACCTCCTTATGAACAGTACAGCTGTCATTTTTCACATCTCACCCAAAATGTGTTTTCGCACATGTAGCTCACATTGGCACAGTCGTGTGTGAAATCAATGTTCGGGACACATTAAGAAAATCACAGTGACACCGTTCATGAGCAGAGGTGTTAAAATGGCTAAGTTGAAAATCTGGTGACAAAAGTCCATAAAATGACTGTGTTACGAGCGTGCATTGCGCAATTTCTACACACCCTCATAAGTTCACAAATTTGTAATATTTCCAGTCCAGATTTTCAACACTGATATTTTTTCACACCTCCTTATGAACAGTACAGCTGTCATTTTTTTCACACCCTGGCTGAAATGTGTTTTTGCACTTCCGGCGCAAAATAGCGCAGTCACTGTGGGAAATTAGTGTTTGGGACAGACTAAGAAAATCACAGTGACACTGTTCTTGAGCGGAGGTCCCAAAATGCCTATGTTGAAAATCTGCTGTAAAAAATCCCCAAACTAATTACATTACGGGTGTACTTTGCGCAGTTTCAACGCAAGCTCGTGACTTCACCAGTTTTTTTTATATTTTTACTCCAGATTTACAACAATGCCATTTTTTACACCTCCTTGTGAACAGTACACCTGTCACTTTCCACATCCTGTTTGAAATGTGTTTTCGTACCTGTGGCACCAAATGGTGCAGTCACTGGGCAAAATCACCTTTCGCCTAACGAACTGATAGTGTCACTGTTCGTGCAGTGGGGAAACAAAAAGTACATGTGGAAAACTTGGAGTAAAAATACCAAGAAATGCCCAGGGCATTAGGGTTTTCGACCATAATGCCCTATTCTGTAGGGACTGACAGGCGTCAGGGGTGTGACTTGGGATTGTCGACAGTAATGCTCATGCCATTCCACCCCCACCCTCACCCTGCAGCCACTGACAGATGTCAAGGTGCGCCTTGGACCCTATGTCCCCAGAGTTCACCCCATTCTCCTATACTGTGCTCATTTCAGTGTATTTCCTTATGGAATGAGGTGAATGTAAAGCCCAAACACCCCAAGCTACACCTCGACACTTGTCAGTGTCTGAAGGGTAGGGTGAGGTGAAATCTCATGACCATCATGGGCGACGACCCAAAGGCACACCCCAATGCCTGTCCATCTCTGCAGGGCGAGGGTGGAGTTGGGGTCAGTTCAATACTTCAATGCCATTCCTGTACTGCATCTGTCTAACTCCTGCACTTCCACTGCTAATGCCAGCAAGCAAACATTCGGCATTGACAAATGCTTGTTTTATTAGCGAGGCTGTGCTACATGCAGCTGCCTCATGATATTCCTGACGCTCTGCTATGCCTGTTTTGTAGTGATTCACTGCCTTGTCCACACTGTTTTTAGTTCTTTGTTCAACAGCAATAAGCCTTTTGTTTGCATCATCTATATTTCCTATATACTGTACATACTATAATAATATAGACCAAATCAGGTACAGAGTTACTTCCTAGACTGGCCCACACCCATCTGCTGCCACCCACCATTATTGTGCCTCTCCTCTAGTCTTGACACCAAAAACAGCTTCAGTATGTCTAGTGCCCTGGTGGAGTTGGCCCTTCTTCAGTCCCATTTAAATCCACACACCATCTACCAGTGATGTATGTGGAGGAAATCTGAAAGAAATAAAAATATATACTGGATTAAAATAGCTCCTAAAGAGATATATTTTCCCCTTCAATAGCTCAACAACTCACCAGAACCATCACCGCCGCTACCTCAGAGGCTGCCAAGAAAGAGGAGCGGTTGGACCAAGGTAGGGTCAGGGAAGGAGAGGGTGGTGGAACAGAGGTGCATTCCTCCAGCTGTATCTCTCCACAGTTCATAAGCTGTTCTGGCAAAGAGTGGTTCCTCTATGGAGGCACCTGCAGTGGAGACCAAGGAGGATGCTGGGAACCTCCACAAAAGAGACTCACTGGAGGGTGGCACAAGACCCCACAGGGGAAGGAAACAACTCCTGGTGGGGGACTCAATCATTAAGGGGAGGAAGGGGAGAGGGAGGTAAGGTGCCTGCCTGGCGCCATGACTTAGAGGGACAGGGAGTGAATCCTCAGGATCATGGGAGCAGCTGCACGAGGGAGGGAGTTACATAGAAACAGAAACAAAGAATTTGATGGCAGATAAGAACCGCTTGGCCCACCTAGTCTGCCCATTTCCCTACCTAAAGGATAAGCTGAAGATCCTAGTTAACCAACAGCCTACTTCCTCCTACCCCCCACTAGAATTGCCTTATGTCTGTCCCATGCATTCTTGAATTTCCCCACTGTTTTTGACTCTACGACCTCCTCAGGAAGGCTGTTCCATGTATCCACAACCCTCTCTGTGAAGAAATACTTCCTCACATTACCTCTGAGCAGTCCCCCCTCTATCTTCAAATTGTGCCCCCTTGTTTTTGCACATCTCTTTTTCTGAAAGATGCTACCCTCTTGGACTTTGTTGATTCCCTTGAGGCATTTGAAAGTTTCTATCATGTCCCCCCTCTCCCTCCTTTCCTCGAGGCTATACATCTTTAGTTCCTTTAGTCTTTCTTCATATGTCTTCTGATGCAGACCCTGCATTATTGTGGTTGTCCTCCTCTGTACAGCCTCCACTCTGTCTATGTCTTTACAGAGATGGGGTCTCCAGAACCGTACACAGTACTCCAGATGTGGTCTTACCAACTGTCTATACAGAGGGACAACAACTTCCTGTTTTCTACTGGTGATGCCTCTCCCTATGCATCCCAGTATCCCCCCAGCCCTCCTTACTGCTTTCTTACATTGCTGGCCCACCTTTAGATCATCTGATATGACTACCCCCAGGTCCCTTTCCATTTTTGTTGTTGTCAGTATTTCACCCCCATTGTGTACTCTTCCTCTGGGTTTTTGTTTCCCAGGTGTATTACTTTGCACTTCTTTGCATTGAATCTAAGCTGCCATACATTTGACCATTCCTCCAGCCTTGCCAAGTCCCTTTACATCCTTTCCACCCCACCTTGTGTATCAACCCTGTTGCAGATCTTTGTGTCATCTGCAAAGAGACATTCTTTCCCTTCTAGTCCCTCTGCAATGTCACTTATAAAGATATTAAGAAGGACCGGCCCCAGTACTGAACCCTATGGTACCCCACTAGTAACCTCCTTTCTTCACTGTGGACTCCATTTACTATTACCCGCTGTGTCCTGTTGTCCAACCAGTGTTTTACCCAGGCTACCACCCTAGGACCCACTCCCAGGCTGGCTAATTTGTTTATTAATCTTTTGTGCGGGACTGTGTCAAATGCCTTGCTAAAGTCTAGGTAGGCCACAGCCCCTTCCTGGTCTACTACTTTGGTCACCCAGTCAAAGAAATCAATTAGATTTGTCTGACATGACCTTCCCGCTGTGAATCCATGCTGCCTTGGGTCCTCTGCCCCACTGGCCTCTAGGTACTCAACAATTCTTTCCTTCAGAAGTGATTCCATCATTTTCCCTACCACTGAGGTCAAACTGACAGGTCTGTAGTTTCCTGCCTCTGTCTTGCTCCCACTTTTGTGAAGGGGAATCACATCCACCCTCCTCCAGTCCTCAGGTACCACACCATCCTCCCATGATTTATTGAAAAGGGTAGTCAGTGGTGTTACTAGTTCTTCCCTTAGTTCTTTTAGAATTCTGGGGTGAATCACATCAGGCCCCATTGCTTTATCCACCTTCAGTTTTAAGAATTCTTTCAGAACCCTTTCTTCTGTGAAAGGACTAATATCGACCCCTCTATCCAGAGTGCTTCTATTGACCGGATTAGGTATTTCCCCCCGGTTTTCCATTGTGAATACTGAGCAGAAGTATTCATTCAGTATCCCTGCTTATTTACTGTCGGTCTCTGCCCAACCACCTTCCTCTTTGTTCAGCCTCAGTATCCCTGCCTTAGTCTTTTTTTGCTCCCTAATGTACAGTACCTATAGAAGGTTTTATCCCCCTTCTTAACCGAGTTGGCTATCTTTCCCTCGGTTTGGGGCTTTGCTATTCTGACTGCCTTACCAGCTTCCTTCTGCTTTAACTGGTACAGTTCTCTGTCCTGCTCCTTCTGTGTTTCCTTATACTTCCTGAATGCTATCTTTTTCTCCCTTACCTTCCCTGCCACTTCTTTTGAGAACCATAGTGTTTTTTTCTTTCGTTTTGATTTGTTTATTTGCTTCACACAAAGGCTTGTTGCCTCTGTGATGGCGGTTTTGATGTTTCCCCATTGTTGCTCCACCCCACCTTCTTGCCTGTTTGCTAGTGCTTTTCTGAGGCACTCTCCCATTTTGACAAAATCAGCCCTCCTGAAGTCCAGTACCTTCACTTTTGTGTGGCTTGACTCTACAGCTAAGTATATCGTGAACCACACTGTTTGGTGGTCATTGTCCACCTAGGGACAAATGACCTGGCTGGGAATGGGATCAGAGCAGTGCAAAAGGAATTTGTAGAGTTGGGGAAGAGATTTAGACAAGTAGCACGTATGGTAACCTTCTCGGAGGTGCTGCCTGTCTATGGCAAGTATGATGCTACGGTACTCCACACCATGGGATTCAATGAGTGGTTGAAAAACTGGTCTGGAGCTCAGGGTTTGGCTTCATTGGAGACTGGGGAGCCACCTGGAGGGATGCAGGCCTATACTGGTGAGATGGTCTGCATTTGTCCAGGAGGGGAACCAGGATCCTAGGTGATAGGTTTAAATGCTTCATTGGCAAGCATTTAAACTAGTCAAGGGGGGAGGCACTGAAAAGGAGCAGGGGAAATCCCAGCCTCCCCCCACAAAACACAGTAATTAGCAAGGTAAACACCAAGGTAGAGAAGTCATTCGGGAGCAGGATAGGGGTAAATGCAAAAAAAAGGCAAAGGCAGTAATGGGGCTAAAAGGGGTAAGGCCATCAAAAATGGAGGGTGATGAGTACCAGTGCCCGTAGTCTGTGTAACAAGCTCCCTGAACTAGTAGCCTTGATGGAAGAGGGATGCCTGGATATTGTGGCAGTCACTGAAACATGGTATACAGAGAACCATGACTAGGATGTCAACATACCAGGATACACAATCTACAGGAGGGACAGGGAGAGTAAAAGAGGAGGAGTAGTTCTCTATGTAAGGGAAGGGATAAAGGCAACAGAACTAAAGAGTAAACATAAAGTAGATGAGTCACTATGCGTCTCCCTGGAGACAGGAAATGGCACCTTAATCCACATGGGAGTTGTGTACAGACCCCATCTCAGTGGGAGGGAACTGACAACAAAATGATAGAAGGCATCCTTAAAATGGCAGAAAAAGGGGAGATATTGTTAACGGGGGACCTGAATATGCCAGATGTAACTGGAGCACCTTTGCTGCAGGCACATCCAGGAGCAGGGTCATTCTTGATGCCCTACAAGGGGCATGCCTCAGACAGCTAGTATTGGAACCCACTCAGGAGGGAGCAATCTTAGACCTGGTACTCTCAAATGGGAATGGAGAAAGGATCTTGGATTTAGAAGTGGGTAGCCATCTGGGAACAAGCAACCACCAAACACTGTGGTTCACAATAAACACAGCCATAGAGTCAAGCCGTACAAAGGCAAGAGTATTGGACTTTAGGAGAGCTGACTTTGGGAAAATGAGAGTGCCTCAGAAAAGCACTAGCAAATGGGCAAGAAGGAGGAGTGGAGGAACAATGGGGAATAATCAAAACAGCCATCACAGAAGCAATAAGCCTTTGTGTGAAGTGAATCAATAAAACAAAATGAAGGAAAAAAACACTATGGTTCTCAGAAGAGGTGGCAGGGAAGGTTAAGGAGAAAAGAATAGCATTCAGAAAATATAAGGAAACACAGAAGGAGCAGGACAGAGAACTTTATCAGTTAAAGCAGAAGGAGGCAGGGATGGCAGTCAGAATAGCAATGGCCCAAACCGAGGAAAAGATAGTCAATTCTGTTATGAAGGGGGATAAAACCTTTTATAGGTACATTAGGAAATGAAGAAAGACCAAGAGAGGGATATGGAGACTTAATAAAGGGGAGGGAATGTAGACAGAGGGTGATAGTGAAAAAGTGGGGATACTGAATGAATATTTCTGCTCAGTATTCACAACAGAAGTGATGGGGGAGGTACCTAAACCAAACAAGAGAAACACTTTGGATAGGGGGGTCGATACCAGTCCATTCACAGAAGAAAGGATTTTGAAAGAACTCTTGAAACTGAGGGTGGACAAAGCAATGGGGCCTGATGGGATTCACCCCAGAATTCTAAACGAACTAAGGGTAGAACTAGTGACACCACTGACTACTCTCTTTAACAAATCATGGGAAGGATGGGGTGGTACCTGAGGACTGGAGGAGGGCAGATGTGATTCCACTTCACAAAAGTGGTAGCAGGACAGAGGCAGGAAACTACAGACTGGTTAGTTTGACCTCAGTGGTAGGGAAAATGATGGAATCACTTCTGAAGGAAAGAACTGTTGAGTACCTAGAAGCCAGTGGGGCACAGGACCCAAAGCTGCATGGATTCACAGCGGGAAGGTTGTGTCAGATGAATCTAATAGATTTCTTTGACTGGGTGACCAAAGTAGTAGACCAGGGAGGGGCTGTGGAAATGGCCTACCTAGATTTTAGCAAGGCATTTGACACAATCCTACATAAAAGATTAATATGCAAGTTAGCCAGCCTTGGAGTGGGTCCCAAGGTGGTAACCTGGCTAAAACATTGGCTGGACAACAGGACACAAAGGGTAATAGTAAACGGAGTTCACAGTGAAGAAAGGAGGGTAACTAGCAGAGTACCACAGGGTTCAGCACTGGGACCGGTCCTCTTTAATGTCTTTATAAGTGACATTGGCGAGCACCTGGCAGGAAAAGAATGTCTCTTTGCAGCCGACACAAAGATCTGCAACAGGTTGATACACAAGGTGGGGCGGAAAGGATGAAAAGGGACTTGGCAAGGTTGGAGAAATGGTCAGATGTATGGCAGCTCAGATAGAATGCAAAGAAGTGCAAGGTAATGCACCCGGGAAACAAAAACCCAGGGGAAGAGTACACAACGGGGGGGTGAGATACTAACAACAACAAAAATCGAAAGGGACCTGGGAGTAATTATATCAGATGACCTTAAGGTGGGCAAGCAATGTGAGAAGGCAATAAGGAGGGCTGGGGGAATACTGGGATGCATAGGGAGAGGCATCAACAGTAGAAAACAGGAAGTTGTTATCCCTCTGTACAGACAGTTGGTGAGACCCCATCTGGAGTACTGCGTGCAGTTCTGGAGACCCCATCTCCGCAAAGACACAGACAGAGTGGAGGTTGTTCAGAGGAGGGCAACTAAAATGGTGCAGGGTCTGCACCAGAAGACATATGAAGAGAGACTAAAGCAGCTTAATATGTATACCCTCGAGGAAAGGAGGGAGGGGGGGACATGATAGAAACTTTCGAGTGCCTCAAGGGAATTAACAAAGTCCAAGAAGGTAGCATCTTTCAGAAAGAGAGATGTGCAAGATGTGCAAGAACAAGGGGGCACAATTTGAAGATAGAGGGGGGGACGGCTTAGAGGTAATGTTAGAAAGTATTTTTTCATGGAGAGGGCTGTGGATGCATGGAACAGCCTTCCTGAGAAGGTTGTGGGGTCAAGAACAGTGGGAGAATTCAAGAATGCATGGGACAGACATAAAGCAATTCTAGTTGGGGTAGGAGGAAGTAAGCTGTTGGTTAATTAGAATCTGCAGCTTATCCATCAGGTAGGGAAATGGGCAGACTAGGTGGGCCAAGCGGTCCTTATCTGCCATCAAATTCTATGTTTCTATCACCACAAAGATCTTTTTTTTTGAGTAATAGAAATGTATTGAATTTTTCCAGAGATTACACAGACACTACAATGACAGCTTCTGAAAGCACTACTCACATCACAGGGTTGTAGGGAGGAACTGGGGAGAAACCGAGAGAAAAAAAATACCTCCTGACCAAGGGGTAGCCTACTCCAAAGCATCGGAGGTGTTTTGTAGTTCCATACCATAGCATGCTGTATGTATGATCTTTGCATTTGTTGGGATTAAATAAATGCTCAGTTTGCACTTTTGTAATGCAACATCGTTCAGTAACGCAACATTGTCAGGTGTGCGCTGCCTTTTTACTCATTTCTGGTTAGTCATGTATGGTATCAGCAGCAGAACTACCCTTACCTGGGTGAGTGTAGCAATCTGCCCTCTATCCAAAAAACATATTCCCTGCCATCTCAATGATGGCTGTTAGAGCTGAATAGTGCACTCCCTGATTACTAGGTACAGTATATAACTGGTAGGCTAGCAGGAAGGGAAAAAAACTATAAAATTGGAAAACAAATTCAATTACCTGCCATAACGATTGATACTTGTTCAATGAATAGTGAAAGAAAAGGAGAAAAAGAGATACATCCATGTCTTCTGTCTCTGGAGGAAATTTTCTGCAATAACAACAGAATATTTATTGAAGATTTTTTTTAAAACAAACAGGCAACATACAGTACAAGTTCAGCCTGTAGTCATCCAAGAACACAGACGTTAACAACATTAAACTTTGTATCTCTCCCCTTCCCTTCCTAACTGCTTTCAGAAGCAATGGTGGAATTAACCCTCATTTCACTTGGCACATGTTAAGTTTAAAACTGCAACTCACAGGGAAAACAAAGTTATTGTCCTCCACCTCCAGTCCCTGTGCTTAGGGGGCACTGTGTGGTTGATCATCAATTCCATATGCTGCCACCACCGAGCCTGACTCTCATTCGGGGTATCTTTAAGTCAGAATCCCACCACCAGCCACTGCTCACACAGTAGAATGGCTTTTCCCAAGGGTAAATGACCCACCCCTATTGTCACAGCTGGGACACTCTGCTTTCACCTACCCTGTGCTAGGCAAGTGAAAGTGATGTTATGGCTTCACTTCCCAAGTTATGACTCACTTTCATAAGGAAAATGCAGCCCCCTAAATACCAATGCCAGGCCAGCCCTTTTGCATGCAACATCTGCCCTGTCTTTCTTACATCACACTCTTGGCAGTTCTTTGATCTGTGAGTTAAACTACCATCTCCAAGATAGGAACTGGTCTGGGTTGGTTATGCAGACCGATTTCCACTCTCTTTGGTTCATACGAACATACAAAGAAGCCAGCAGAAGAAGGTCATTTGGTCTATCAAGTCTACTTGTATTGCAGGGTCCACAGATGCTAATGTCCCTGCCCTTCCTGCCCACTCCTCCCATCCTCCCTACCCATGATCCTTCCCTTCCCCCTATGTTTATCCAAGCCTCTCTTAAAGCTGCCCACTGTCTTTAACAAGATGACCTCTTCTGGCAACGCATTCCAAGTGTCCACCACCCTCTCTGTGAAGAAGTGCTTTCTGACCTGTGTTATGGTTGCCACTCAGCTTAAAGAAACTCTCCTTATCAACCTTATTTATCCCTTTCAGGCACTTGAAGGTCCCAATCAGGTCCCATCTCTCTCTCACTCTCTCTCTCTCTCTCTCTCTGTCTTCCAGGGAGTACATGTTCAGTGCCCTCAATCTCGCCTCGTATGCCTTACCCTGCTGTCCCACTATCATCTTTGTTGCCCTCCTCTGGACCTTCTCCAGCAGGTCAATGTCCTTTTTGAGGTGTGGGCACCAGTATAGATGCTGCCTAAGCAGTGACCTGTACAAGGGCAGTATAACCTCCTCTCTCTCCTACTACTGATCCTCCTAGATATGCGCCCAGCATCTTGTCTGTCTTTGCTGTTGCTTTCTTGCACTGCGTGGAGTGCTTCAGGTCACTAATGATCATGGTTTTATGTGATAATGATGAGCGCTGAACAGCGGCTCGCATTATCGCGATGTCAGGGCGGCGAAAACAATTTCGCCACCCTGACATCCTCGTTGCACAGAAGAATGGCGCCAGAGACTGAAAACATTGTTTCTGTGGGCCAGCCCCCCTCCCAAACCCCCCCACACACTCCCCTACTTAAGGATTCTCAACCCAGGGGTGCATGTTGTGGGAAAGCAAAAATTACAGTTTTGGGCCGGGGCGAATAAAAGCATGTAGCGCCCGACCCAGATCCAACCTGAACCTGCACCGCAAGCGGAGGCCAACCCCGACACCACCGCGCAGCTCTCGGCAGTCAACCACAGCACCACCTCTACATTCCCTCCGCCTCCCAGGCCACACTCGCCATGTTTCCTCCTCTGTGTACATATAGCACATCCTGTCTCTAGAGTTGCCCACCCCACCACATCCAGTCACCCTCCCTGCCCCTCACCTTCGGCTTCCCATATCACATCACCTGTTTCTCAGACGCGCCTGCGATTCAGGCGCCCACCACCAGCTACCGTGATCATCACTCCCAGGTCCTTCTCTCCTCTGATGCACATCCTCGACTCCACCCAGGTAGTACTCTCTCCTGGGATTCTTGGCTCCAATATGCATAACTTTGCATTTCTTGGCATTGAAGCCAAGCTGCCAGATCCTGGACCATCTCCCCAGCTTTTCCAGATCTTCCTGTAAATCCTGTATCCCTTCAGCTGTGTCCACTCTCCCGCAGAGCTTGGTGTCATCCACGAATAGGCACATTTTGTCCTTAATGCCATCCCCAATGTCACTGATGAAGACATTGAACAACACCGTCCCTAGCATTGAGCCCTGCCGAACCCCACTGGTTACCTCTCTGGTGCCAGATACCTCTCCCCCCACAACCACCCTCTGGGTTCTGTCCCTGAGCCAGTTTTCCACCCATCAAGCCATCTTTTCTCTAACCCTGAGATCCACCAACTTCCTGATCAACCTTTTGTGGGGCACAGAGTCAAAGGCCTTGCTGAAATCAAGATAGAGGATGTCTACCGCTTGGCCTCTGTCTACTGTTTTAGTGACACAGTCAAAGAAGTCAATCAGATTCATTTGACACACTCTTCCCCCATGAACCCACGCTGCCTCGCAACCTGGAAATCATGCTCCTCTAGATATTACACCAACCTTTCCTTTAGTATGGTCTCCATGAGCTTGCCCACAATGGAGGTCAGACTGACTGGTCTGTAATTCCCTGGGTCATCCTTGGGACTGCTATTGTGGAGGGGCACTACTTGTGCTGTTCTTCAGTCCTGTGGTACTATGCCTGTCTCTAGTGAACTATTAAATAGGTCTAGTGGCCCTGCCAGCTCCTCAGCCAGCTCCTTTAGTACCCTTGGATGTACACATAGTGCCCACTGCCCTGCAGGAGGGTCTATCCTGCACTGGCCAGTGGCTGATAAACAAAGGCCCCTTTTAGCTGAATGCCATCTATTCTCTGATGAGCTCAAAGGACTGTTTTCCCCTCAGGCCTAGGAGAGCAAAAAAAAATGCCATTTCCCCACATACTTCTACACATCTGCTACATTATTTTATAGACAAAATATGGCCCAGTTCTTATGACATCCATTTATAGTAGCTGAAGGAAACTGACAAAAGCAGGATGTCATGAAAAAAAACCTGTGGGATATTGTCCCAGTGACTCATGAAGACTCATGAAGTGCCATATATGTGTGTGTCTGTGATGTGGATCACTAAAAGGATGAACATTTAAAAGATTCCTTTTTGCGTTTGCTTGCAGGAACGTCTTGTGCTAGAAACACATTTCAGAGGTGTGTCTGTGTTGGCGGATGCAGGGCATGCTTTAGTAGGTGCATCCCTCATTTCCCAATAAGCCAGCATGGTAGCGCTGACACCAGCATTATGCAAAGTGGACACAACTTCTAAGAAAAGTGCCGCTGCAATCAGAGACAAGCTCGTCATGCAGCAGCACTGATGACATGCCTACCAATGAATGTTTCCTGGTGAAGCATTTAAATAAACATGGCAGTGGCTGCTGCCGCCAACTACCACACACAATCCCCAACAAGCCGACTTTGGAGGTGCCCAATCCCCCTGTTGGCATGTTTTAACCCCCCCCCCAAGATTGTGTGGCACACTGGGAGCCCACCCTAATGTGGCCAACATCACCCACCCAAAGCAACAAGGCACACTGGGAGCCCACCTCAGTGTGCTCAACATTTTTCTTACACCTGTAAAGAAAGAAAACCGTCCACGGTGTTAGTTGTTTTTTTTTTATTACCTTAAACAAAGAAAACAGTCCTTCGCTGTCAAGTCCCCTTCCCCAACCTGCACCCACCCTCTGAGCACCCACTCCCCACACAGCCCTACCCCATACTTACCTCTGAGGTCGGCACAGTGATCTTCTGTGGAGCGGGAACACGCCTTCACTCTTCAAAGCTGACCGCGAACAGAAGAAATGCTGGTAAGCTGTACAATGGCATAAATGGGGGGGGGTTCAACTTAGGTGGATATCTCGGCCATTTTTTTGAATTTTGCCTCCAAATTTTCAACATGGGGTGCTGGGACCCCACCTCATGAATACATGCACTGTCATTTCGTTACTCGGTCCCGAAAGGTCATTTCACAGTCATTGTGCGGAATCACCTTTCGGGACTGATTAACGAAATGACAGTGCCACTGTTCATGAGGTGGGGTCCCAAAAAGCCTATCTTCAAATTTGGTGGAAAAATTCCAAAAAATTACTGTGTTACAAGTGCGTGTTGCACAGTTTCAACTCACGTTCGCAACTTTGACAATTTTTAATATTTTCACTCCAGATTTTCAGCATTGCCATTTTTTTATACCTCCTTATGAACAGTATAGCTGTCATTTTTCACATCCTGCCCAAAATATGTTTTCACGCATGTGGCGCACAATGGCGTGATTGCTGTGCGAAATCAATGTTCAGGACACATTAACAAAATCACAGTGACACTGTTCATGAGCGGATGTCCCAATGTGCCTATGTTGAAAATTTGGTTAAAAAAATCCCCAAAATAATTGCGTTACAGGCATGCGTTGCAGTTTCTATGCACGCTCATGACTTCACCAATTTTTCATATTTTTACTCCAGATTTTCAATATTGCCATTTTTGTAACCTCCTTATGAACAGTACACTTGTCATTTTTCACATCCTGCCCAAAATGTGTTTTCGCACATGTGGCCCACAATGGCGCGGTCGCTTTGGGAAATCAATGTTCGGGACTAATTAACAAAATCACAGTGACACTGTTCATGACTGGAGTTCTCAGAATGCCTATGCTGAAAATTTGGTTAAAAAAAATCCCCAAAACAATTGCATTACAGGCGTGTGTTGCGCAGTTTCTACACACACGCGTGACTTAACCAATTTTTCATATTTTCACTCCAGATTTTCAGCAATGCCATTTTTTTACACCTCCTTATTAACAGTGCAGCTGTCATTTTTCACATCCTGCCCAAAATTTGTTTTCACATCTGTGGCACCAAATGGCACAGTAGCTGTGCAAAATCACCTTTCAGCTAACAAACTCATAGTGCTACTGTTCATGAGGTGTGGTCACAGACAGCCCATGTTGAAAATTTGGAGTGAAAATACCAGCACACGCCCAGGGCGTTACCGTTTCCAACCATAACACCCCACCCTGTAGAGACTGACAGGTGTCAGGGGTGTGCCTTGGCATTGTCAGCTGCAATGCTCACGCCATTCCACCCCCACCATGCAGCCAGTGATAGGCATCGAGGTGTGCCTTGGATTCTTTGGCCCCAAAGTTCACACCATTCTCCTATACTGCACCCATCTCAGTGTATTTCCTTATGGAATGGGGTAAGCGTAAGGCCCGAAGACCCCAAGGCATACTGCAACACTTCTCGGTGTCTACGGGGTAGGGTGAGGTGAAATGGTGTGATTATTATGGCCAATGACCCAAAGGCACACCCCTCTGTCACTCTCTGCAGGGTGGGGCTGGGGTTGGCATCAGTTCAGTACTTCACTGCCAATCCTATTATGCATCTGTAACTCCTGCACTACCAATGCCAATGCCAGCAAGTCAACATTCGGCATTGACAAATGCTTGTTTGCTGAGGGAGACGGGGAAGAAGAGAGACAGACAGAGGGGGTTAAGAGAGAGAGACAAGGGGGAGAAAGAAAGAAAATATGGAGTGGGGGAGAGAGAGAGAGGGAGAGAGAGAGAGACAGTGGGGGGAGAAGAAAGAGAGAGAGGGGAAAGAGGGACCATACCTCTCAGCTTTCCCTGATTTTCAGGGATGTCCCTGATTTTACCTCAAAATGTTCCTGTCCCTCCTACAATGTGTGTTTCTGTGACTGAACAGTGGGTATACTGTATGCTCACAATATTGTCAAACAGAGTTACAGACTTGCTGTTCTGCAGACAAAATATTTTACACCAATACTCTTGCGCTGCCTGCTTCAGGGGATAGAACCAATTGTTAAACTGTGCCCCTCATTTTACTTCTTTGTCACTGATTTTTTAAGGCATGTCCAAGTGCCACACACCACTGCAAATACCTGCAAGCAAATGTTCGGCATTGACAAATGCTTGTTATGAATTACCTTTAAAAATACTAACAACGTACACTTACAAATAGCAAAAGTGGGCATATTAACTGCACAAGGCTGTACTTAAGCTTGGAGAGGATCTGATTTTAATGCTCGCTAGCTCCTGTTATTATCTTAATACAGTCGAGGTGAAGTCAGTCACAGCTACAATTAGTAATGCATCAAATGATCCTTGGAAAAGCCTCCATGGTTCAAGGGATGCTGCATGAGATCCATCATTCTTAAGTATGCTAGTCCCTTTAGTAATGGTTGTAAAGGATTCAACGGTCATAATCGGTGCTCCCAGATTCCTGAGACTTCAACTAGGGGCATGCCGTATGGATGTACACAACTTCATTATAGTTATTGGCATCTATAGGACTTCTCCAGTTGTACGTGGTCTGGAATGTTCTATCAAAATAAGGAGCAGACATATACTAGCAGGCCTGAGATAACTGTCAACTGTGAATGGATACACTGAGAAAGTTTGGGAGACAAAGGATCAGTCATTCTACCAATGCAAGCAAGATGACTGTTGGCAGAATGAAAACTGACAAAAGGACTTCCAAGAACAAAGGAAAGAGAAAACGATAAGAAGTGTTCAAGTTTGTTAGTCCCTTTGTTGATCTGCTCACCAGGTAAGCAGTTATTAGCTATACAGATCATAGAAGTATAGGTGTTCAGAAATGCATCATAAAACAGGTTCCAAAAATGCTGCACTCTCATTGGCTGAGACCTGTCTTTAACCATGTCATTCTAAAAGTACTACCAATGATTAAAAACAAGTCATGATCACCCTACAGATGTGAAATGCTGATTTGCCACAGGTGAAGTTCCAGCGCAGTGGCCAACTTCTGCTGGTTTCCCCGTCCTCATCTCAGTTCTCCTTCTCTGAAGTCTCTTTTGACTGATTTTACTTTTCTCCTGTTATTCTGATGTATACCACTAATGCTTTCCTCTCTTTGTCTCCCCAAAGGTTCTAGACCTGATGGGAGTGACCCTAAACTGCTCCGCCTCTCTGCTCTGCTATCGCTGTACCCCTTTCTTATCTACTTAATATCTTCTTCTCCCTCTGCACTGTCCCTCGGTTCTGGAAATTTACCAAGGTACTCTCACGTCCCAAGAGTGGTGACCCTACCTGCCCTGGCATCTATCATCCTATCTCCCTTCTCTGTACTCTTGCTAAGTTACAAGAAAAGAAGAAATTTAGTCATACTTACCGTAATTTCCTTTTCTGTTAACTCCAACATTGTCAATGCGTAATCATAACAACCAGGTATGGTGCACCCCTACCAGGAGAATGGCACAGCCCACTCTTTAGAATGTTGGGCATATGAGGATTCCAAGCAGCAGCAACTCCCCAGTCACTACTGACCTCGCAGTGCCTCAATAAACTACCATATTTGCCTATTTTAAAAAAGAAACCAATTAACTAATTACTTGCATGAAAAGTTCCTTCTACACTTTAAACTGTTTTACCTTATTGGCAGACCTCCAAAAGAAGGGATACGCATTACTGGACATAAGGCTTGGGCTAGTCTGTCCTCCTTGTGGAAAAGGTGAAGAACCAACAAGGAATGTCATACACCAGTAAATGTGGAAATCTGGCACTGACAAGCACAACAGTGAACTTTGGCAGGCAAAACTGTATGCAGTGAGACTACCTGCAACAAGGAAAACACCCTTAGTGATACACAACTAAACCTGTTAACATGCCTAGTTGCAGTCTGAATGAAAAACAATTTTTTTTATATGAATACAGCGCAGTAGGATAGAGGGATGCCCTGGTAAAATCATAATAGAGGTTTTGACTAAACAAAGGACATCCCCCACTGGAATAACAGATAATATTCTCCCACAGGAGCGATGCTCCTGGGTGGCCCCATTGACAATGTTGGAGCTAAAAGAAAAGGAAATTCTGATAAGTATGAAGAAATGTCTTCTTTGTGTAGTGCTCCACATTGTCAGTGGGTAATCACAACAACTGGGTTCTAAGAAGCAGTACCCAGAACAGTTGGGAGGCGCAAGACTATTATCCCATAAGTCAAAAACAAGTACCGAACAGATTACTTGCAAACTGCTGTTTGCAACACTCTGCGACCAAAAGCTGTGTAGCAGAATGCTGAACATCCAATTTGTAGTGTTTTGTGAACATGTGGATGTAAAACCACGTAGCTGCCTAACATAAAGTACAGTTCCATAAGAACTTACCGTAACAGTAGATCTTCAAGAGGAGCTCTTGCAGCAGGTAACACCTTTAGGACTGGAGCCGGCTGGTGCCAGGATCCCATGGAAAACTGCTAGCTAGCAGTATACAGTGGGGGACTGCCCCCTTCAGCCTGCCCCCGATGTCATGTGTGATATAAAAGGGACGGTCCCCAAGCCCATTCCCAGTTCTCCCACCGGAGACCCCAGCAAGTGAGTAAAAAATGGAGAACTGAGGAGGTTCCTCGTCTGACCTGCTCCATGATCTGTATGTGGACTTTTCAACAACCTCTTTGAATGACAAAGAAGCATGCAGACAAAAGGATTTCACATCCTGCATATGCGCAAGCACAGTTCATCACCTTCAGGAATTCTAACATATTCTGTGACTCTAGACCTCAGCTGTTGATAATTTCTTTTGGCTTATGACTTAACCACCAGGTATCTACAAGATGCTGAAATCCTTTCTCCTACAAATTCTCCTTATGCTGCTCCTGCTCTCAGGAAATGTTCACCCCAACCCAGGACCACCTGGGCAGCCAGCAGTGGCACCAAGCAGAAGGACAGGGACACTCACCATGGCATCCATCAATGCCTGCAGCACCCTCAACAAACTTGACTCCCTCCAAACATGGATCCTACAGCACAACCCTGATGTCCTCTCAGTTGTGGAAACATGGCCAAACCCTAAAATCCCTGATACCTCAGTCTCTATCCCTGGCTACTGCATTTTCAGGCAAGACAGGATTGCTAAATGGGGCGGGGGCTGTGCCATCTATCTTAAGGATACCCTTATGGGTCACATCATCCCATCCCTAGCCTGAGCAACTCCTCTCAGGTCCTCACAATCAAAATCCTCCTTGGTGCACATAACAAGGAACTCACTGTCTCAGTTTACCTACCTCCAAGAGACCAGGCTGCTGGCATCCAAGCATCATGGAATATCTAAGGGTCCAGCAACATAATTCTGAAACCATAATCATGGGTGATTTTAACATTAACTGGCTCTCCGCTGAGGCCGCTACCTATAAGGATGCAGCCGCGGCGCATCACCTCATTCAACTGGTCACTGCCCCCACTAGGTGTAACTATAGGACAGGCTCTCTTACGCTTCTAGACTGGATTCTATCTAACTGCCCTGAACACATCTCCAATGTTTCTGTACTCCCGGATACAATAAGTGACCACTCGCCTGTCATCTGCTCCTGGTCAAACAAATACCACAAGCCCCCTCCCAAGCTTATCTATGCCAGGGTTATCAACCAAGGGCACCTCCAGCTGTTAAAATCCCATCTAACCAGGCTGAACTGGGCAGTGCTTGACTCCCTCAATGACACCAACAAAGCTCTGGACCTATTTATCAAACATTTCAACAAAGCCTGTGACATCTATGCACCAGTGAAAAAGATGAAGGTCAAAGGTCAGACCAACCCCTGGGTTACTACTGACCTTTTAACTCTGCTCAATCACAGAGATCACCTCTGGCATTGTGCTCGTGCAACTCTGACGTAAGTAAACATACAATTATACAAAGCAGCCAGAAATGATTGCACTCGAAGAATACGGAATGCTAAACGCAGCTATTACAAAGAGGCTCTGACCAATTCTTGGGGCCAGGGAAACAAATTCTGGAACAACATGAAAGAACTCACAGGCAAGGATCCTAAAGCACCACCCACTATGCTCAACCTTCATGGCACTCCTACACTCGACCTAGGTATCATCACCAGCACTTTTAATAATGCATTTACAAACCTGGACAGTGTCCTTCCACCAAATTTTTTCGACGACCTCCCCTCCAGCTCCTCCCAAGTTACCCCCCAACTAGAATGTACAACCCCAAAGTTTTTTTTAAGGAGGTCCCACCACAAGTAGCTAGAAAATACATTCAAAAGGCTATCAGCAAACAAGGGTACAGTGGTGACTCCCTTGACCTGAAACTGCTGGCACAAGTCCTCGATGAAATCTTAGAACCACTTACAAAGATCTTTAATCTCTCACTTAGATTGGGCCATTTCCCCCCTCTCTCTGGAAGAAAGCCACTGTCACACCGGTTCACAAAAGCGGAGATAGGACACTGCACACCAATTACAGACCTATCTCACTCCTCCCCCACTATCCAAAGCACTGGAGCGAATAGTGTCAGACCAACTAGTTGAATTCCTGGATAAGTACAATGTACAGTGCCCAGAACAGCATGGCTTCAGAAAAGGGCACAGCACCACCACTGCACTACTAGAATTTACAACCTTCATCCATGCCATGCTTGACAAAGGGAATTGTGGAGGGGCAGTATTTATAGACCTTACCAAGGCATTTGACACAGTTAACCACCCCCCTACTGCTCAACCAACTGCCCTCCATTGGGATCTCCAGTGATGCCCTTCCATGGTTCACCAGCTACCTTGATAATCGGATCCAATGTGTAAGGATTGCAGGGATCTCTTCGGATGAGAAACTGTTCCGCTCCGGAGTCCCCCAAGGGTCTATTCTGGGCCCTCTACTCTTCTCCCTTTTCATCAACAATCTCCCCAGTGCCTGCCACCAAAAAATATTACTATACACAGACGATATAGTCCTGTTTTCCAGCCACCATGACATTACAGTCCTTGAATCCCAGCTGCAGCTCGATTTCAATCGCATCGAAGACTGGTTCAGTTCTCATAAACTTGTCCTGAACCAGAGCAAGACTAAAGCCATGTCCTTCTGTAACCGACAGAGCAGGCACAACTCTTCCCTCACCATCAAGAACCACACTGGGAACCCACTCGAACATGTCAAGGAGTTCAAGTACCTTGGTATTACCCTGGATAGTACCTCTCCTACACTCGGCATATTGACACTGTTGCCAAGACCGCCAATCTCACGGTTGGACTACTACACAAACACAAGCACTGTATGCCTGCGGATGCCTTAAACTAGCCATCTACAGCTCTGTCACCTCTATCATTGACTCGGCCTTGCCATCTATGGCTCTGCCCCAACAAGTGCCCTCCTGGGATCTCAGTTGCTCTCAACAAAGCCTGTAGACTACTGATGGGTGCAGCCCGACAAACTCACACCTGTGACCTCTACACAGGCCAGCTGGCTACCCCACGCAGCAGAATACAATACCAGACCTGCTTACTTACCAAAAGATTCTCCTCGGTCTCATGCCACCTGGTGTTAGCTCACTCCTTACCCTACAGTGGCACTCAACAAACACGTGGTGCCCAATCTCTAACCTTTCAGGTTCCCAGATGTCGTACCTCCATGGGTCAGCGGTCCTTTATCTATAGAGCCACTCAATGGTTCAATTCCTCAATAAAGCACTTTCCTCTACTACACTTGGACCCTTCAAAAGGAATCTCAAACTTTACCTTACCTCTACCACTCAATGTGACTGCTTCTCTGAACAGAGATCTCTCTAAACACCTCCCAGGTCACTCATGTCTCACAGCCCACCCTTTCCCAGTCTCATTCCCTCTGGCACTGGGCCTTCCTTGTGACTCCTTTCCTGCTTCACATCTCCACTGGTACAAGACATTTTCCACCACCATTGGACAGTGGCCCATTAGCCTGCCAACTTCCTCTCCCGGTCGCATGCCTCCAATACTAACTGACTATGGTGCCCTCTATCTCTTATTGTTACCGCAGCCAGCTGCCTACTATAGCTGCTCGTTTTATGAATATTATCTCAAAGTATGTTATAACTGAGTATCTTTATTTTTTCTTTTAGTTGTTTTGGTTGTTTATTGTGCATTCTTTTACTACCTCTGTATGTATGTTGACCCTCACCCTTTGACGTGGAACCTTTGTAAATGAGCAGTTTCTGCTCAAAGGTATTTGTAATCTGAGAATTTAACAAATAAAAAAAAAAAACAAGGAAAAACAAAGGTATTCATGATGGAGAAGCAGCTACCTGGGGGAAGGTGGGTGGGAAAATAGTACCTGCTGCAAGAGGTCCTCTTGAAGATTTACTGTTATGGTAAGTTCTTACGTAACTGTACTATCTTAATTTGAGGGGACTCTTGCAGCAGGTAACACCTTTAGAACTGAGTCCCAAGCAGTAAGGAGAGACCCCGGTCAGCTGGGTGGAGGTAGAAGTCTCCCAAAGAAGATTAAGAGAGGAGGCCCAGGAGGACTGCTAGTCTGAAGCCTGCTCTGCTTCAAGATACAATGCCCAAACTGTAGTGCTTGACAAAGGTGTGGACAGAACTCCAAGTAGCAGCTGCACAAATGTCGGCAGCCGACACGTTTCTCAAGGAGGCAAAGGAAGCAGCCATGCCCCTGGTAGAGTGGCCTTTAACCAAGCCCAGTAAAGGCTTGTCATACTTGTTGTAGCAGAAAACAATGCAATTAACCAACCATTTGGATAAACATTGCTTAGAAACAGGAGCCCCTTCCATTCTGGAGGTGAACGATACAAACAACTGGTCAGACTTTCTAGTAGCTTGGGTGCACTCCAAGTAATAACAAAGCACCCTATGAACATCCAGAGTATGAAGTAATGTCTCCCTTCAGTTCAAGTACTCTGGGTAGTAGACTGGAAGGTGGCTGTCCTGATTGAAAGTAAACTCTGAAACCACCTTGGGAAGAACCTTAGGATTAGTCCACAAGGACACCTGGTCCTTGTGGAAAACTAAATAAGGCTCCTTACACATCAGGGCCTGAAGCTCAGAAATCCTCTGAGAGGAAGTAATGGCAAGTAAAAATAATGCTTTCCATGACAGAAAGCGTAGCTCGTAACTTGCTGAAGGTTCAAAGGGAGGCAAGGTAAGTTTTTCTGAAACAAACAAAAGATCCCATGGCAGGACGGGGATCCTGGATGGGAGGCTTCAAGTGCAGAATGCCCCATAAGAATGTATGGGGAAGATCTGTCTGGGCAAGAGTGTTGCCCTCAACAGGAGCATGGTAGGCTGAAATAGCAGATAGATGCACCTTGAGCAAGGAGTAGCCTAGTCCTGTGTCAGACAGGTAGAGGAGATACTGCAGTACTGAATTCACTGGGCAGGCGAAGGGGTCTAAATGCTGGGCGGTGGCCCACATGAAGAACTGCTTCCATTTCATAGCATAAGCAGCCCTAGTGGAGGGCTTCCTAGTGGCCACCAAGACATCCGCTACCCTGGGGGATACCCCAAATCTGGAAACAGCTAGGTCTGCAAGAGCCATGCATGGAAATGCAGAGATCTGAGATCCAGATGGACCAGGGTTCCCTGCTCCTGGGAGAGCAAGTCTGAATGTAGGGGCAGGGAAATCGGAGGTTCCACTGCGAGTTGCTTAAGCAGTGAAAACCAAATCTGGTGTGGCCAGAAGGGTGCCACCAGAATCATCTCTGCTCCTTCCGACTGCAGCTTGAGAAGGGCTTGCTCCAGTAAAGGGAAGGGAAGGAAGGCATAAAGGAATCTCCCCATCCAGGAAATGGACAACCCATCTCACCAAAAAACACCAGGCCCTGATCTAGCAAGCAGAAACTGGGCAGTTTTGCATTGGATGGAGAGGCAAAGAAATCCAGTTCTGGACATCCCCATCTGATGAAGAGATCTTCTGCCACTGAGGAATGAAGCTCCCACTCATGGGCCCTGGACCGAGACCAGCTAAGACTGTCGGCCACAGTGTTTAGCATGCCTAGAACATGGACCGCTGTCAATTCCAGGTGATGGTCCACTGCCCATGACCAGACTCATATGGCATCCCGGCAGGGAGGATAAGAATGATTCCCTGCCCCCACTTGTTGATGTAAAAGACCGCTGACATGTTGTCTGTCTGGATCAACAGGGGTCCGGATAGCAAGACTGTCTGAAAAGCCTGAAGGGCATACAGAATCACCCTCATCTCCAGAACATTCATATGGAGATGGAGCTCTTGCTGAGACCAGGTCCCTTGTGTCTGAGGGTCTCCCAAGTGGGCTTCCCAGGCTTGACCTGATGCATCTGTGGTTAGGATCTGACTGGGAGATTCCTTCCGTAGGCAAACCCCTTTGGAAAGGTTGGAGGAATTCAATCACCAGTCCAATGCCTCTTGCACAGGGTTCAACACCAAGATAGCTTGCTCCAGGTCATCTGAACATTGGTCCCATTGAACTCTCAGGTTCCACTGGCTCACTGTCATGTACTACCTGGCCAGGGGGACTGTGGCGATGGCTGCTGCCATGTGTCCCAAGAGTCTTAGGACAGACTTGGCCGGGACCTGATGAGAGGAGGATATCCGTTGAGCGTGCATCTGAAGGGGCTCTGCTCTGTCTTGTAGGGAGGAAGGCTTTGCCTTGCACCATGTCCAGGATTGCCCCATGTATTACAGCCATTGACTTGGCCAAGGAGAGGACTATGGGAAATGTAAGATAACCCCTAGGTCCTGAAACAGGGAGAAAGTGGCCTGCATGGTGTGGAAGAGCTGTCCCAGGTGGGAGCAGTCAGAAGCCATTCATCCAGGTAAGGGAAGACATAATGGCCCTGTCTCCTTAGAGCTGCAGCCACAACTGCGAGGCATTTGGTGAAAGTCATGGTGGCCAACAACAGGCCGAAAGGCAGAGCCCTGAACTGGTAGTGACTTCCCTGGAAGCAGAAGCAAAGGAACCTCCTGTGGGGTTGGAAAACTAGAATGTGGAGGTATGTGTCCTGCATGTCCAAAAAGCATATCCAGTTCCCCTGGTAGAGGAGAGGGAGGAGACTGAGCAGAGTTACCATCCGGAATTGTCTGTACTCGATGAACTGATTCAGGCGGCTGAGGTTGAGGATAGGACAAAGATCCCCGGTTTTCTTTGGCACCAGGACGAAGTGGAAGTAAAACCTTTTTCCCCTGTTGTGCCTGAGGGACCAGCTCTATGGCCCACTCTCTGCTGCTGTCCTCTAGGTTGCTGTCAGGCGTTCCTCTGAAAGCACTGCTTAGGATGCTGTTTGGGCTGAGATTTGTACATAGTGCATGCAGATCTGATGGCTTTCCCTGATTCCTGCAGGCAAGTTATGATGTTTTGTGAGTCTTCACCAAACAGGATGGGGCCCCTGAAAGGAGCGTCCATGATTTTAGATTGGATGTCTGGAGCAAAACCAGTCACCCTCAACCAGGAATAATGACGGATACAGACTGCAGAGGCCTCAGCACTTTCCACTGTATCATAAGGGGCCCAGAGGATGTGATTACCAATGTCCGAGCCTGATTTTAAGATAGCCATCAACTCTGCCCTTCCTGGGCAATATGGAATGGCCTGAGCCACCTCAACCACCTTGTCCCACAAGGCGTTCTGGTATTGAACCATGTGGGCAAGGAAGTTCTGAGATCGTATAGCACACGTGGCCGAGGAATACATCTTTTTGGCCAAGTGGTCAAATTGTTTGGAGTCCTTGTCTGGAGGTTGTGCACAGAGGTGTCTAGGATCCCTAGAGTGATCTTGGACAGTATTAATCATGACTGAGTCTGCCTCCTGATGCACCCCGTAAAAGGGATCCTCTCTGGGTGCCCTATATAGCCAGTCTGACAGCCGGCATAGAAAATGAGCACTTCCAGGCTGCTCTGTTGATGTCCTTATAGGACTCCACAAGTGAGGGGACCACCACAGGCAGGGTGTCCTTCATCCTGAGAAAAGAGGCCAAAACCGACATCACTCCAGATCCAGCTCTGCTGTATTCTAACCATTCAGCTGCTGGATGTGCTGCATTACATCCATAAATGATGAGTCATCATGCGGGAAACAAGGGGTATCCTTACTGCCCTTAGGCTCCAAAGGAAGATCTGAGTCCTCGCAGCCTGAAGAAGAGGAGGAGGAGTAACCATCTGTATGCCCTGAATTCAGGGAGGGGGAAGGTGAACATGGCTGCTTATGCGGCCATAGTTTGGGAAGGGGGGTATCACCCTGATCTGGTGTAGGAGTGGTCCCCCTGGATGGAGGAGCAGGTTGGTGAACCGGAGGCTTGTCAGGAAGTGGCCCCTGAGGGATAGGCTTGGAGGATTCCTTAGGGGCTTCTTTATATTTAAAATAGGCCCATCAGGCCACAAAAAGCTCATTCAGGGCTTGTGCAAGGTTTGGCGGTGAGGCTGGTGTATTAGGTGTGGGGGGATTAGGCTTAGAAGGCCACAGCATCTGGTCATCAGGCTGAGGTAACTCTGGCATTAGGGTAGGCTAACCCAAGGGACAGAGCCATCTGGCATTGTAAGGTCTGTATCCGACATCCGACCATCGCCGGGCCCTCTGGCGTCAGCTGAGATGGTCATCAGGTTCAGCCAGCGACTTAGGAGAGTTAGGTGGCGATGGAGTCACCTAAGGCGATGTCAGGGAAGCCGGCATCAAAGGAACCAGCAAAGGCTGCGTCCAGACTGGAGATTCAGCCAATGGCCACCTAGGAGGTGTCACCAGAATTGGGGAGATGGCTCCTGAGCGGGACGGACGCCCCTCTTTCAAGGAGAAGGAGGCGATGGTCCCAGGCATCTCTTGTTGGAGTCAGCCCCTGATGTCGGAGAGGACTCGGCAGACACCCTGGCCGGGACAGCAACAGGCAAAGGCCTGCTGCCCGAAGATCCATGGGCCAAGCTACTCGGCTTAGAGCCCACAGGGACAATGGACTTAAGCTTGAGAGGCTGAGAGGTGGGGGACAAAGTTCCAAACCCCAAATAACCTTCCCCCACAACAGTGATAAGGGAGGGAGGTTTGGTCACTGGGAGCCCAGAGGGTGAAAGGGCAGCCGTGGAGGAAGGAGTCTACTGGGGGAAGACCCAGAAGTGGTCGCCGACTTGGTCAGTGACCGCGAGTGGGAATCCAAACAGGGATTCTCCCTGTGCTTCTCCCAGTGCTTGTGCTTGCCACTTGATTTCTTCTCCTTATGCAAAGAAGAGGATGCAGAGGACCCTGAGGCCAGGGAAGAGGATGAACTCTTCTGGTGAAGCTCCTTCTCCATCACAGATATCTTTTTGGTGAGCAAGGAGGCTTCAAGGGTCTTCTGTGGTGGAGCAGAGTGCGCTGGTTAAAATCTTGGCAATGCTGGCAGGCTTCTATATCATGGTCCAGGCCTAGGCAGAAGAGGCAGGCTGAATGGTTGTCCTTATGGGGGATCTGCTTGCCGCATGCATATGTAACCCCCCTATAAATAGGGGTTCCCAAAAGTCTTCCTTGGGTTTGCCTAAATGATCACTGCCAGGTTGGCGTTCTGTGTCCTACCAGATTTAAAAGTGTCAGTGTAACCCCCAGGTGGCACTATCCCCAAGGGCTACTACCCCTGCCTGCGTAACTGCTAACAGGTTAAGGGGCCTAGGTCCAATGGCGGGTGCCTCCACCCAGAGGTCGGGGTTAAGACAGTCTGGTATGATTTGGTCACAGCCCTCTGGGTCACTGCAACCCCCTTTTCTTCCCACTAGTGGCCAACACAATGTATCAGAAGTACCTTCACAGTATACACTTACCCCCAGGACTGGTTCGATCAGCTTGACTCTGGGGACCCCCTGTAAAACAAGATGATACAATGCAAAAGCCAAAGTACAACACTTTAACATAACTGAATACCTCAGTAACTTTGCTGAAACAAACAGATCAGATTTATTTAGGGGAATAAGGCCTAATCTGCTGGCAAATAGAATATAACAAGGACAGGGGAAAATCAGGTTAATTAGTTTAGACACCTTAATAATCACAGTACTGTGCGCATGTTCAGAGTCCCAAATTGTTACTTTTCACTGGGTACCCAGGATGGGGGGTGCTAGCCAGGATCGGTGCAGCTGGATGGGGCCCTGTGATGGTAAAACACTTGCACAATACCCAATTGTAATCTGGAGCCGGATGGCTCAGTTCGTGAAGAAATGAAACAGCAACAAATAGATGACATACTTGCAATTTGATAAAAAGATGGCAGGGAGCTACCCTGCTTTGTACTCACAGACTCAATGCTGGGAACTGGATGGAAAGTAGATTTTCCTGGATTGCCAGGAGGAGCAGAACATGTGGAAAAGGTCCTTGTGACTGGACCCCACTGCAGTTTAGAGCAAATAGATGTAGTCTGGATTAACCTGGAGTTTACTTCCAGCTTCGTGCACTCAATTAGCTGTACAGGGGATTTGAAATGCGATTCCCCACAAGCGCTACACACATTTATATGTAAAAGGAAAGTACTACACCAGTCAGGCTGCTTCTCTATCCCGATGGCAATTACTGCACAATACCCGGGAGAACACACAGCAGATTCAGTTCCTGACAGACCGAGCGTGATTCAGCAATTGTTCCAGTCTTCTACAGGGTGAGCCTGGTTTCTACTCTTCAGATCTCCTTGATTCTCTTCATAGGTCGGATTCAGTCTGAACAGGCACTTGCACAAGCTGCAGACCGAAACTTAGGGCCTTACACGTGATTCCCGAGCTAAAACTACACACCGAAAAAGCACACAGTTCCCTGTCTCTTCACTGCCCAAACTGATCTGATCTTTCCAGTAGACAGAGCTGGGCATTTCCTTTGAGTTCCTCCCAGCTCAATTGGCTGGTTTGGCTGTCACTCACAATCAGACTCCCCCTGTTGGTGCAAAAAGGCGCCGAAGTCCAAACTACAATTCCCAGAAGCATTGGCCATACAGCACATAGGTGGCTGGCTCCACAATGAGAGTCCAAGTTCTGATTTGCCAGCAGCAGGCTCCATTTCAAAGGTCCCCCCACACTGATTGGTCCAGTTCAGCAGTTTAACCAGAATGGAGGGCTAGGCAAACACAGTTCTGACTGCAAAGAAAAGCAGGTTAGACAAACTGTATTTTCGTTATTACTCTAAATGATTTCTGGCAAACAGTTACATCTTTGAAAAGTGCTCACTCTGCCCACTTAGTGACGGCAGAAACGGAGCGATTTGGCAGCAGCTCGAGTGGGACTCAAGCAGGGAAACACACAGTTCCCCCATAGAAACTAATAATGTCTGCAAGCAGACAGCTCTTAAAGAGACAGTACCAGAGGCTCTAAAAGCACTCTCAGATAAGCGGCTTAAACGCCAAACACCATTCAGGCTTGGAGCATTCAAGCAAGCTCCCAGAAGACTTTTGGAACCCCATTTGCAGGGGGGTTACACCCTTCCCGGCCTGGGAAAGCTTGGCGTCCGCATCAAGCAAGTACCCCCATAAGTTTCAATACAACCATATACATTTTCATCAGTATCACATTAGGCTTATACATGTAATCATCAGTCAATATATCACTTTACCAAAAACACATTTCTGAAACTTTGCAGTACATCACTCTTTACACAGTATTACACACACATTGTACCATAACTCAGGTTATTACCTCTTGTACATGAAACCTGAAGAGAGAGGGCCCTTCCCTATCAGCTACCTTGGGGCTGGATGGGGCAGGGGCACCATACCTAAAGGGCAACACAAGTAACTTGGAGTTAGCACTGATGTTCAGTTTGGGCAATGAGCTCGGGGACACATACACTCCTTTATGGACAACATTGAGAGGCAAGTCCACAGGCCTCCCAGGGGAATCATAACTGAGGTGCACCACAGGCTTTACAGCTCGACTTGTCTTTCTAGAGGGAACTGTTACAGTCTCTGCACTCTGAATCTCATTTTCAGCATTGTCTTCACTTGTCAGGGGAGTCTCCATTGGGGTAGAGAGGCTAGAACTTGGGGCACTTTCAGCTCCAGGAGTTACAATCTCTGAGTCCACAATATTTGGCTACATGGAGAGCTTTCTGACACTGACAGTGAATTATCAGGACACTCAACACACTCTTCTTGTTCTGGTAAGTCACCAGTCTGTTCCAGTCCATCATTTTCCTCCTCTGAAAGTTCAAACAGTTCAACCATACACAATGATTCCATATCATCTGACTTAATGCTTTGCACTTCACTTTCTGGGAGCGTTGGCTCCAGGGACAAAGCTGGGGCTTAGACAGTCCAGAAGGCCCAGCTTCATCTCCAGGACTGACTAGGGGATTGCCCCAAAACAACTGACTCAGTTCGTAAGAAGGATAGTATTCAAAACCACACTCACTTTCCTCTGACATGGACTGACAGTCATGTTCAACCGGGACTATTGGAGGGGGACACTTTAACTCAGCGTCTGTAGGTGCAGACTTTCTTGATTTTTTCTTAGCAGCAGCTCTAGTCACTGGTCCAGAGGGGGCATTTTCTGGGGGCTCAAACTCAATCAAGATTTGTCCAATGAGCAGTAAATGATTTCTATGCACTGTTTTAACATCCTTTGAATTATTCTCAGGCCTTACTTTGTACACAGGCAGATCATCTAGTTTGCCCGCTATAATGTGAGGGAGATGGTGCCATCTGTCAGCAATCTTATGTTTGCCATGCAGTCCCAGATTTCTTAGCAATACCCGATCTCCCTCCTGGAGTTGCTGTGCTTTCACCTTTTTATCATACTTTTCTTTGTTGGACAGATTTCTTTTGGCAGCCATGGTTTGAGCCAGTTGGTACTCATGATTTAGCTGGGCCTTTAACTTTTGCACATACTGTAAATAGTTGTCAGCTTGAACCCCATCAGGAGAGACCCCAAAACACACATCTACTGGCAGTCGAGTTTCCCTTCCAAACATCAGGCGGTAGGGGAGAACCCAGTGGCATCACTTTGGTGCAGTTGTAGGCATGTACCAGGGTGCTAATTTGTTGGCTCCATCTAGGCTTGTCCTTTGGGTGGAGGTGCCTAGCATATCTAGCAAATGCGGTTGAAACGTTCAGGCTGTGGGTCCCCTAGGGGTGGTAAGGTGGTTCTGGACTTTCGCACTCCCACAGAGAAAGCATCTCTTTGATCAGACGACTCTCAAAGTCTCTCCCTTGATCAGAATGGATTCTTTGTGGAGCCCCATAGTGAACAAAAAAGTTTTCTACAAGTACTTTTGCCACAGTGGATGCCTTCTGGTCCTTGGTGGGGAAAGCTTGGGCATATCTTGTAAAATGGTCAGTGACCACCAGCACATTACTAATATTTCTTTGATCTGACTCCAAACTCAGAAAATCAATACAGACCAGCTCCATGGGTGCACTGGTGGTGATGTTAACAAGGGGGGCAGCCCTCTGGGGCAAAGCTTTCCTCTGTAAGCAGTGACTACAAGTTCGAATGTGTTTCTCCACATCAGCCCCCCATCTTAGGCCAATAGAATCTGGACCTCACCAAGTCAAGTGTTCTGTCTATACCAAGGTGCCCCATGTGATTGTGTAAGGACCTCACTACTGAGTCTCGAAAGGCAGTGGGCAGCACTAGTTGTTGTTTGTCTACTTGTCCCCCTCTGTCTACTGTTTCTCTGTATAACAGTCTATTGATCAGTTTCAACTTAGGACCTTCTTTGTATAACAAGGCAGTTCTCAAATCAGTGGACCGTAATTTGGACACACATCTTTCCCTGCATATAGGGCTTCTAAAGCTGATTTGATCATGGGATCTCAGGATTGAGCCTGCTGAATACTGTCATTGTCCAGCTGAGGCAGCACACCAATGTCTATTGCAGAAAAGTGGCAATAAGCAGCAGGTATGCAATTCTCAGAGGGTCCCAAACAATCCACCATACAGTCCACTGCGTCCGTGGACATTTGTTCCTCCCTGTCAAACTTCTGGCAGAGTGCTCGAATATCAGGTTCTGACAGTCTGACCCAGTCATTCTGGGGAACAGGCCTCTGGGAGAGAGCATCAGTATCTATGTGGTTCAGGTCTGTTCTATATTCAACTGCATAGTCGTAGGTAGATAAGGCAGAGAGCCACCTATGGCCAGTGGCATTCAACTTAGATGAAGTCTGCACATAGGTCAAAGGATTATTGTCAGTTTTTACTAGTATCTTAGCCCCATATAAGTACTCATGGAATTGATGAACAATGGCCCACTTCAAAGCTAGAAACTCCAACTTGTGTACAGGATAGTTCTTTTCGGAAGGGGTCAGGCTTCTGCTGGCAAAGGCCACTGGTCTCAGGCCATTCTCGTGCTCCTGATACAACACAGCCCCCAACCCTTGCAAGCTAGCATCAGTGTGCAGGACATAGGGTTTTGTTGGATCGGCATAGGCCAACACTGGAGCGTGGGTAATTTGATATATGATCTCATGAAAAGTAGTCTCACAATCAGGAGTCCAGCTGGCCCCAAATACTTCACTTGGATGAAAATACACTCTTTCAGTCTCGAGAGATGCTGACTTTTTGTATTTTTTGTGGGTTGGGGGATACCCTTGAGTAAGGTTAAGTAAAGAGCGGATCACTCTTGAATAGTCCTTGATGAAACACTGATAATAACCACAGCATCCCAGGAATCTTTGCAGTTCTTTTAGATTTTTGGGCTGTGGCCAAGTGGTCAAGGCCTCAACTTTACTTGGGTCGGTCTCTATTCCCTCGGTGGATACTATGTGTCCCACATACTTTACTGATGTCTGAAAGAATTGACACTTATCAATGGACAGTTTAAGGCCAAAGTCTTCCAGTTGGTCCAATACCTTGAACAATCTGTTCTCATGTTCCTCCAGTGAGCTGCCAAACACAATAACATCATCTAGGTATACCAGGCACTCTAGTAACTTCATGTCCCCCACTGCACGCTCCATCAATCGTTGAAAAGTGGCTGGGGCACCTGAAATCCCTTGAGGCATCCTCATGAATTCACAGAAGCCAAGCGGACAGATAAAGGCTGTCTTCTCACGGTCTTCTGGGGCCATCGGGATCTGGTAGTACCCACTGCAAAGATCCAGCACAGAGAACCACTTGCTACCGTTCAAGCAGTCCAAAGCATCCTGGATGCGGGGCATTGTATACTGATCAGGGCTAGTCCGCCGGTTCAAGGTGCGATAATCCACACACATTCTTACTGTCCCATTCTTTTTTCTCACTACCACAATGGGGGAAGCATAGGGGCTTCTGGATTCTTGTATTACACCAGCAGCTAGCATCTCTTGCAGATGCCGTCTCACATCATCTATGTCAGCAGGGGCCAGGCGTCGAGACCTCTCATGAAATGGCCTTTCATCATGCAGCCAGATGTGGTGCTCAGCACCTTGCACACATCCTATGTCCCATTCTTTTAAAGAAAACACCTGGTCTCTCTGGGCAAGCTTCTCATTGATCCTCACTTTCCATTCAGCTGGCAATGGGGAGTCACTGCAATCAAACAAATCAGGCATTACTCTGCCACTCTTCCCGAAACTCTTGCTACTGGGTAGCACTGCAGTATCCGCACAATGTACATTAGCCAGGGTGCAACCTCTATTTACTCGAATCTCTCTATCCGACACATTATGAACTTGAACCATTACCCTTCTAGCATAAGCATGGGCTCTGGCAGGCAAAATACTTGGTTTGACCAGCAGTCCTTCTGGCAATTTCTCATTGCCTGGTGCATCCAACACGCGGATTTTATTCTTGACATCCTTTCTGATACGGACTTCCCCCTGTAGGGTACACTGGGCATTTGGTGCCAGGATCAGAGACTCAGGATCCCTTTTCCAGACAACTCCAAACAGTTCCACTGGTTCCACTTTGTCAGCATCTCTCTGTACCTCATAGGCATTCTTGATCAAGGCCAGAATTCTTAAAGCTCTACTAGTCCTTGACCCTGTTTTTCATAACACAACTGTGCCAGCCGTCCAAACACATGTGCATTAGTCCCAGTTAGTAAAGGAACCCCATCATACAGTCCAGTAGGGGGACCCACTAAGGCCAGGGTCTCTACTTGCTCTGCCACTCCAGCCACAGAGGTGGGGAAAGACAGCCAAATTCGGATAAACCCAGAGTAGGGGTAGGCCTTCTCGCTTAACCCCCATACATGCAGTCCTTCTAATGGATGAAAGGGTACGTCTGACAAATGCTTCTGATACCAATCCTGGAACATAATTGTCACTTGGGAGCCACTGTCTAATACAGCTCTTGTAGACATGCCATTCACCTTTACAGTGGTCTCCATGGAGGGACCCACTATTCTGGACCAGTCTGGAGAGGCGGTAGCGGGGGTCTGGGCAGCTGACCTTGCCACAGAGGGACGTGAGTTAGCATTTTTGGGACCCTCACTGGGACCATTTTGTGCACCTCTTAACCGCTGATTTTTTCTCCGAAGCTCTACTTGTAGCCAGCTCACCACTCTCTCTAAGTCTTTCTGAGACCGGCATTCCCTCTTCATGTGCCCATCCTTCCCTCAATTATGGCAAAATATGTCTGCTGAAGTTTGGGGTGACCGAGGCATCACTGTGGAGGCTGCGGCATTGGTACTATCAATAGAAAACCTTAGTGCCACCTCAGCCAGCAGTGGGTTGGACATTTGGAGACATCTCTTCAGTTCCTTCACTTTCATAGTCAATGCATCAAGTTTCGAACTGTTGTCAACATGAGGTGCTGGGGTGGGCACCCCCAACCCCATAGCAGAAGCAGTCGGGCAAGTGTCAGTGCCCGTGCTCATAGGAGCGGCCTTCATGATGAGACTGTCTGTTACTTTCCTAATCTCCCTCAACAACTCCTCCCAGTGAAAGGTATTTACAGCCATCCCCGTTTGGCAGGCACTTAATCCTTGACTTTCATCATGGATTTTCGGTGATCCCTGGCCGTCAGCAGCCGACCCCGCCCTTGGAGCAGAAGTCGTAGCAGCTACAACTACGCGGGGCTCTGAGAAATCCTCCTCCTCCTCAACTTCCCGGATTTCTTTCATCAAATCACAATGATCCAGTGGGTTACCTCTCCTCTCTTGAAGCCTCAACTGAAGGAACTGCAATTTTGAATGCTTTGCATGTTGCAATATCTGCCCCAACCTCACACGGTCTAAGTCACTGGCGGCCACCTCCCCTTTCTGGTAGGTCCTCTGTAGTGCTCCTTCCAGACGAGAAACATATGCAGATAAACTTTCCCCTGGCCATTGTTTTGTACCTTGAAGCTTCCACATCAAGATCTCCCCTGACTCAGTACTCCCAAAACTGCATTCAAGTGCAGTTAGGGACTTTTGGGCAGATGCCTCAGGGTTTGTGGACCTCAAAGACTTAATGGCTTCCAGAGCGGGACCTCTCAAGCTCTCTAGGATTCTTTTCTGTTTCTCAGCCTCTGCGCACTGCCACTCAGATACCAAAGGGGCAACACAGTCTATCCAGGTCTCCCAATCATCCTCCCCTTGTGGGGTGGGGAGGGTGCCGGAGAAAATTCTCAACCTGCGGTAAGAGTCGTGACTATTGGCAGGTACAGACATGGGGGCTTGCACTGGCACAGAAGGAGGGGCAATAACGGGTGCTGGAGAGGAAGAGGGTGTTGGTGGAGGAACATTCTCAGGTGGCAATAATAGTTTTCTTTAAATCCTCCACAGTTTTCCCTTCCCCCAACAACAATTTAGCATATTTCTCCTCAAAAGTTTCAGATAATGGTGGAGGCTCGTTCTCCCTTGGGTCTTTACTGTCCCTGGTTATCACTCTCCAGACAGTGAGGGTTTCCCCTGGGGTAACAGTCTGTGGCACTTTAGAACTGTCTACAGGGTCCTTACACTCTATTAGGGCCATGAAAGTTTGGGCGAGCAGATCAGCCTGTCGCCCCTCTACCATAGGGTCTCGTAAACATTCGACCTTGACAAGTACTCCCTCTACAGTGTCCATACTGGTACCCAGCGGGATGTCCAGGATAAGTATAACGTTTTGGGGGTTGAGCTCCTCCCCAGTACAGCACTTCACCAACTGGTGTACAGCCACTTCTGTTTGGGTACCCATTTATTTTTTAAAAGTAATTCGTAAATGTGGCCACTAGAGGACGCTAATCCCAGCAGTGAGCCTCCAAGATATAACCCCCAGGTGGCGCTATCCCCAAGGGCTACTACCCCAGCACGTGTAACTGCTAACAGGTTAAGGGGCCTAGGTCCAATGGCAGGTACCTCCAGCCAGAGGTTGGGGTTAAGACACAGCCCTCTGGGTCACTGCAACACCCCTTTCTTCCCACTAGTGGCCCACACAATATATCAGAAGTACTTTCACAGTACACACTTACCCCCAGGACTGGTTTGGTCAACTTGACTCTGGGGACCCCATGTAAAACAAGATGATACAATGCAAAAGCCAAAGTACAACACTTTAACATAACTGAATACCTCAAACAGTGCAACTTTGCTGAAACAAATAGATCAGATTTATTTAGGGGAATATAACAAGGACAGGGGAAAATCAGGTTAATTAGTTTAGACACCTTAATAATCACAGTACTGTGCGCATGTTCAGAGCCCCAAATTGTTACTTTTCACTGGGTACCCAGGATTGGGGGGGGGTGCTAGCCAGGATCGGTGCAGCTGGATGGGGCCCTGTGATGGTAAAACACTTGCACAATACCCAATTGTAATCTGGAGCCGGATGGCTCAGTTCGTGAAGAAATGAAACAGCAACAAATAGATGACATACTTGCAATTTGATAAAAAGATGGCAGGGAGCTACCCTGCTTTGTACTCACAGACTCAATGCTGGGAACTGGATGGAAAGTAGATTTTCCTGGATTGCCAGGAGGAGCAGAACATGTGGAAAAGGTCCTTGTGACTGGACCCCACTGCAGTTTAGAGCAAATAGATGTAGTCTGGATTAACCTGGAGTTTACTTCCAGCTTCGTGCACTCAATTAGCTGTACAGGGGATTTGAAATGCGATTCCCCACAAGCGCTACACACATTTATATGTAAAAGGAAAGTACTACACCAGGCAGGCTGCTTCTCTATCCCGATCGCAATTACTGCACAATTCCCGGGAGAACACACAACAGATTCAGTTCCTGACAGACCGAGCGCGATTCAGCAATTTCTCCAGTCTTCTACAGGGTGAGCCTGGTTTCTACTCTTCAGATCTCCTTGATTCTCTTCATAGGTCGGATTCAATCCGAACAGGCACTTGCATAAGCTGCAGACCGAAACTTAGGGCTAAAACTACACACCGAAGAAGCACACAGTTCCCTGTCTCTTCACTGCCCAAACTGATCTGATCTTTCCAGTAGACAGAGCCGGGCATTTCCTTTGAGTTCCTCCCAGTTCAGTTGGCTGGTTTGGCTGTCACTCACAATCAGACTCCCCCTGTTGGTGCAAAAAGGCGCCAAAGTCCAAACTACAATTCCCAGAAGCATTGGCCATACAGTACATAGGTGGCTGGCTCCACAATGAGAGTCCAAGTTCTGATTTGCCAGCAGCAGGCTCCATTTCAAAGGTCCCCACACTGATTGGTCCAGTTCAGCAGTTCAACCAGAATGGAGGGCTAGGCAAACACAGTTCTGACTGCAAAGAAAAGCAGGTTAGACAAACTGTATTTTCGTTATTACTCTAAATGATTTCTGGCAAACAGTTACATCTTTGAAAAGTGCTCACTCTGCCCACTTAGTGACGCAAAGCGGGCGATTGGCAGCAACCGAGTGGGACTCAAGCAGAGAAACACACAGTCCCCCACAGAAACTAATTATGTCTGCAAGCAGACAGCTCTTAAAGAGACAGTACCGGAGGCTCTAAAGTACTCTCAGATAAGGGCTTAAACCCAAACACCATTCAGGCTTGGAGCATTCAAGCAAGCTCCCGGAAGACTTTTTGGGAACCCCCATTTGCAGGGGGGTTACATCAGCATGCGAGTGCACTGTTGGCCTCCATGTCTGTCTCTTAAGGAGCTGCCTATCTCGTATTTATAATTAATCTGGGTGGGGGCCGAGTAGTTTCAGACTCAAGTCCCGCCTGGGGTGCAGTACTACTGCTCCATTCTGCCATCGCTAATTGCACAGAGGGAGCTCTGTTAAGAACTGTGATTGGTTGATGGTTATCTGCTGTAGTAATAATAATACTGTAGTTTGTCTAACCTGACTTCTTTTGCAGCATGGACTTTCTGCATTGCACCACCATCTTGGTTCTGAACTGCCAGTTCGGACCAATCAGTACCTTTGGGGACTTTAAAAAGGAGGCTGTCCCCAGAGGTCTTGTGGGAGTGAATTTCTGTAGGAAATTGTAGTTTTTACAGTTGGGTGCCTAAATGGACCTGGAGGGGGTAGCTCTTGCTGTGACAGACAGATGGATCAACCAACTGAACCTTTTGGATCACTAGGAAGTCCCAGTGCTGCCTGCAGCAGTGTGTCAGTGTGGAGTAAGAGCTGAGAGAGTGAGCAGCTCGAGAAATTCGAGCAGCTGCTCCTGCATATTGCGCAGGGGAAATCGGCAGGAAGGTTGTGTCTGGACTGCCTGCTACCATCTTCCTAAGTTAGGAGACTTAAGCCTAGAATCGGATTTAATCCAAACTTGAGACTTTCTTCCTGAATTGTGACTAATTTCGCCTGAAGAGGACTGAAGATTTGCTTTCATGTAATCGGCCTGTCAGGACTTCCAAAACGACCGCAGAGCTTACGGTTTGCACAGAGACACTGTGTATTGCAACCGGACTATCATCCGAACTGTGGTATTTACTTTCTTTTACTATAAGTGTGCTGAATGCGGATAGTGGGTCGCGATTTGGTTTCCCACTGTTTGAATGTGTCACACTTACTGGAAGCTGTATCCAGTAACTTTAACCAGACTGTATCCATTTCATTCATCTTGTCTGGGCCTCACCACCTCAGCCCAGATTGCCACTTACGCCGCAGAGTTACATCCAACAAGAGACCCGCCCAGGGATTCGGCTCCCTGCTCAACACCAACGAACAGGAACGACACTGCGATGAATCATATGGGCCCTGCTTCTCATGGCAAATCAGCACTTCATCCTGAGGTCTCCATTTCATCCATCCTGCAACCTGGTCTGGGTATCGTGAGTAAAAATCAGGGTAGCTCCCTGCAACAAAGCTCAAATCAAAGTGTGTCATCTGATTTAATTGTTTTGATTGGTTTTCACAAGCTGAGCCCTCCGGCTCCAGAATACAAATTGTGGGTTAAGGTGCATGTTGTGTTTTCTTTTCCTAAGGGCCCCAACAACAGCTGTAATGCTGGCCTACCCCGGGCAATGCTTCAGGCTAGCCTGTGATTCAACTGGGTACCTAAAGTGTGTGTGACTGTGATAGAGGGACTCTTAGAGGCATGCATGCTTAACCTGATTAAATCAGGAATAGAATCAAGCACCAGCTTACTGCCCCTTCCTTGTTCAAACCCCCTCAATAATTCAGATCTGAATCCTTTTGCACTTAAACTGGTTGTGGTGTACCTCTGTTTAAGAAATATTGATACTGTTGGTTAGTGTTATAAGCCTTATTTTACAGGGGGTCTCCAGGGCCGAGCCAGCTGATTCAGTCCTGGTGGTAAGTGCAACAAGTGTGGGGTTGACACTGTATCCTGGTGTTAATTGCAATTGTGTATTCACTGACCAGTCTAGACCACTAGAGGGGAAAGAGGGGGGTAAGTGTGTCCTGGAGGACTGTACCCACGGCAATTACACTACCATTAACCCTGTCCTCCAGGTGGAGGCACCCATTTCTAGAACCCAGGCCCCTCAACCTGCACTTAGTCACACAGGCAGGGGTAGTATCTCTTGGGGTAACACCACCTAGGGGTTACATCTTGGAGGCACCACTGGGATTAGCGCCCCCTAGTGGCCCACATCAAGAATTGTTGTCACAGGTTAATGGCTACCCCAATAGAAGTGGCTGTGCACCAGTTGGTGGGGTGGTATACGAGGCAGGAGATTGACCCCCACAAGGCCTTGCTTATACTGGATACTCCCTTGAGCATTAGTAAGGACACTGTAGAAGGAGCACTTTCCAAAGTCGAATGTTTGAAAAACGCTGTGGTGGTGGGTCGACAGGCTCATTTGACTGGCCAAACTCTCATGGCCTTGGTAGAGTGCAGTGACCCCGTGGACAGCTCTAAAGTGCCACAGACTATTGCCTCAGAAGGGGTCTCAGCCACCTGGAGAGTGATTACTAAAGACAGTAAAGCCCCCGGGGAGGGTGAACCACCACCATTATCTGAGACTTTTGAGGAGAAGTTGGCTAGGCTGTTGTTGCTGGAGAAGGGAAAGACTGTAGAGGACTTTAAGAAACTATTCCTGCTACCTGGGGGTGTTCCTTCACCAACACCTCCGCCCACTGCAGCACCGGATCCTGCCCAGGCTCCTGTGCCCGCACCTGCGCAGGCACCCACGTCCATGCATGCAAGTTAGTCATGACACGTAGCGCAAGTTGAGGATGTTTTCCGGTGCCCTCCCCACCCCACAGGGGGAGGATGACTGGTAGACCTGGATAGACTATGTTGCCCCCTTGGTACCCAAGTGGCAGTGAGTGGAGGCTGAGAAGTGAAAAAGGATCATGGAAAGTTTGAGGGGTCCCGCCCTAGAAGCCATTAGATTTCTGAGATCCATGAATACTGATGCGTCTGCTCAGAAGTACATGTTGGCACTTGAAGGCAGTTTAGGAAGCACTGAGTCAGGGGAGACTTTGATGTGGCAATTCAAAAGTACCAAACAATGGAAAGAGGAGTGTCTGTTTGCATATGTTACCCACATGGAGAGGCCCTACAGAGAGCTAATCACAAGGGTGGGGTGGCAGCCAGTGACTTGAACCGTGTTTGATTGGGGCACATACTGCAACACGCCAAGCATTCTAAATTGCAAATTATCCAGTTGAGGCTCCAGGATAGGCGAGACAACCCGCCAGAAAATTGTGACCTGATAAAAGAACTCCGGGAGGCTGAAGGCAAGGAAGGAGACTGTAATTTTGGTGTGGGCGCAGCCCGAGTGACCACAGCACGGGAAGGCCTTTCTGAAATGGAGACCGTTAAGGATGTCCCACCGTGGGCTGAGTGGTGGAGCTGCTGAAGGAAGTCAGAAAAGTACAAACGGATGCCTTTACGGAGGTCTCCACCACTGACAAAGACCCTGGTGCCCGTCAGGATGTGACTGCCATAGGGGTGGGGGTGCACCCTCAGGCATCATCTACCGAGGGTGGCTCCCAGGCTGAGATCAAGGAATTGATTGCCACTATAAAGGAACTTTTGAGACATGTTGCACCACCCTCAACACTACCAGCAGAAGTCAGACCATGATCTTTTGTTAGTGCTCCAGCTTCATACTAACATACTAACATACTAAAATGCCAGCAGAATAGGCCTAATGGTCTTTTGTGTCTGCTCGTTTGGTCAGCCCCCACCCTGGGTGCTGACCTTGCTGTCCCCCTCGCCTTCTCTGGCTTCTCCCTTCCCAGTTCCGGATATTCTTGCTGCATTGGATTTTGCTTCCTGAACCCTTCCTGTACCTGTCCCACCCCTCTTGAACCCCTCCACTGTCTCTGCCTCCGCCCAGCCCCTAGGTAGTGCATTCCATGGCTCTACCACCCTCTCAGTAAGTAGCACCTCCTCCTTTCTCCCCTGAATCTTCCCCTCCAGCTTCCACCCATGCCCTCTAGTGGCCCCTCCTCCTTCCTTGAAGCACCCTCACTGTTCCTCCCTATTTACCCTCTTCATGTACCTGAAGACCTCTATCATGTCCCCGGTCCCTTCTCTCTTCCAAAGTGTACATATTTAGCTCTTGAGCCTCTCCTCATAGGTCCTGTCCCCAAGCCCCAAATCATTTTGGTTGCCTCCTCTGGACCCTCTCCAGGAGGTTAATATCCCTCTTTAAGTGCGGCCTCCAAACTGCACACAGTACTCCAGGTGCGGCCTCACCAAGCAGTTATACAGAGAGTGTCATTCCCTCCTTCTGGAGTGATCCCCTAGCGATGCATCCCAGCATCCTGTTGGCCTTGGCTGCTGCCCTCTACAAGTCTCAGAGTTGTTCATCTTGACATCCACCACCACCCCAGGTCCCTCTCAGCCATTGAGACTTGTAGTATTCCCCAGGGTGTACACTTGGCCTGGGTTTCTGGCCCCCAGGTGGAGTACCTTGCATTTCCCTGCATTAAACCTCAGCTTCCACTTTCTAGACCATCTTTCCAGAGCCTCCAGGTCCCCCTGCAGGGCCACCCTCCCCTCCTCCCCATCCACCACCGCCCCCAGTTTCGAGTCATCTGCAAAGAGACTCATCTCACTCCTGATACCTGTCCTTATGTCAGATACGTAGGCATTGAACAGAAGAGGCCCAAGGACTGATCCCTGTGGGACCCACTAATGACCCTCCTTGGGGAAGAGACTATCCCACCAACTACGACCCTCTGGGTCCGGTCCTGGAGCCAATTGCCTATCCATCGGATCATCTGGTTTCCCAACCCCATTTCTCCTAGTTTATCCAACAGGCCCACGTGAGGAACAGAGTCAAATGCCTTGCTGAAGTCTATAAAGAGGACATCCACTGGTCTACCCAGGTCCAAGGCACTTGTCACCCAGTCATGGGTGCTTCCCCTGCAATGTTTTTGCCAAGGATGACCCAAGAGCCTGTCATTTGTCACAACTGCGGCAAAGATGACCATGTGAAGAAGGAATGCCAGTCTCAGAAGGACTTAGAGAAAGTGGTAAACAGGCTTCAAGGGGAGCTTCAGAAAGCAAATCAGTGGCCAAGGGAAGCGCAAAACTACCGCAGTGAAGGCTCGAGAAGTATTAACTCAAACTTCTTTGAGGTTAAATTGTCTGTCCAGGCCCCTACTATTTTCCCTCCAGACTGGTCCAAAATGGTAGGCCCTTCGATGGAGACTACTGTGACTGTCAATGGTATCCATGCTCAGGCTGTGTTTGACAGCGGGTCGCAAGTGACCATTGTATTCCAGGACTGGTATGACAACAAACACATGTGATATGCCGTTACAATCTCTAGAAGGCCTACATGTCAAAGTGTCCTGAGTGATAAGTCTTATCCCTACCTAGGATATGTCCGGCTCTGGCTGCCTTTTCCTGTGGCTATAACTGGTGTAGATGAACAAGTAGAGACATTAGCCCTGGTGTGCTCTCCTATGGTGTTGTATGATGGGGTTCCCCTACTCACTGGAACCAACGCACATATGTTTGGGAGGCTGGCTCAGTTGTGTCAAGAGAAACAAAGGCAACAGACTGGCCAGGTCTTGCGAATTACAACCTTGATAAGGAGAGCTTATGATCTGCAGAAACAGACTACAGAGGTGGACAAGGACAAGCCAGTAGGGATAGTGTGGAAGAAAGACCCTGATTCCTTGATATTACCACCAAATACTCAGTATACTGTTCACAGAGAAATCCATCTTAGAAGAGACGTAAAAAACAAAATATTAATGCTGGACGCACCAGGTGAAGGGAAGTTGTTGAAAGTGTTAATGGTCAAACCCAGTATCTTACCTGCTCATGCCCATGCTGATGCTCGACGAGCGATGGTCCAAATACAGAATGTATCTGATCGAGAAATCAGAGTAAACCGGGATGCACGTTAGCTATGGTGCATTGTGCAGACACTGCAGTACTGCCTAGCAACAAATGTTCCGGTGAAAAAAAGGAGGTGACCTCCAACTTATTCGACTTTGGAGAGTCCCCACTGCCTGCCGAATGGAAGACTCGAGTCAGTCAGAAACTTGCCCAGAGGGACCAAGTGTTTTCTGTAAAGGAATGGGATGTAGGGTGCATCCAGGGCGCTGAACATACCATCAGACTTCACAATGACAGGCCTTTCCTGGAGCGGTCTCGTCACCTTGCCCCAGCTGATATAGATGATGTCCAAAGACACTTACAGGAGATGCTAGCTGCTGGCATTATTCAAGAGTCAAGAAGCCCCTACACTTCTCCTATAGTAGTAGTGCATAAGAAGAATGGGTCTGTGAGGATGTGTGTAGATTACCGGACTTTGAACCGACGGACTGTACCAGATCAATACACCATGCCCCACATACAGGACACCCTGGACTGCCTGAATGGGAGTCAGTGGTTCTCAGTACTTGATTTATGAAGCAGGTATTATCAGATCCTGATAGCCCTGAAAGACAGTGAGAAAACAGCCTTCATCTGTCCCTTGGGGTTCTACGAATTCCTAAGGATGCCGCAGGAGATTCTGGGTGCACCCACCACTTTCCAGAGCCGATGGAACATGCAGTAGGGGACATGAATTTGTTTGAATGTCTAGTATACCTGGATGAAGTCATCGTGTTCGGACGCACATTAGAAGAACATGAAACCAGGTTATTTAAAGTGCTTGATCGTCTGAAGAATTCGGCCTGAAACTATCCATAGACAAGTGTCAGTTTTTCCAAGCATCTGTAAAGTGTGTAGGACATATAGTGTCAGCCAAGGGCATACAGACAGACCCCAGTAAAGTAAATGCTTTGACCACTTGGCCGCAACCCAACAACTTGAAAGAACTGCAGCATTTTTTGGGTGTTCTGTGGCTACTATCGCCTATTCATTAAGGACTACTCCAAAGTAATCTGGCCACTCTTAAATCTTACTCAAGGCTATCCCCTACTAACCACAGGTACAAGAAAGGGTCCATCAAGGATGGAGAGAAGGTGAATTTCTGAAAAGGTGAACCATTTGGGGCCCAGTGTACCGCCGAGTGCTAGGCGGCCTTCTTTGAGATCATGCATCAGATCACTCATGCCCCTGTGCTCGCTTATGCCGACCCCACTAAGCCATATGTCCTACACGCTGACGCCTGCCTGAAGAGGCTAGGGGCTGTGTTGTACCAGAACTATGAAGATGGCCTGAGACCTGTGGCCTTCACCAGTAGAAGTTTAATATCCTCTGAGCGGAATTATCCTGTTCACAAATTAGAATTTCTCGCCCTCAAATGGGCCATAGCCGACCAGTTTCACGAATATCTCTATGACGCCAAGATATTGGTAAAGACTGATAACAACCCATTAACTTACATACAGACTTCAGCAAAGCTGGATGCCACTGGGCACTGGTGGCTTTCTGCACTGTCTACCTATGTTTATGTGGTTAAATATAGGCCTGGACTGAACCATACCGATGCTGACGCCCTTTTGAGGTGGTCAAGCTCTCGCGACAACTGGCTGAGACTGTCCAAACACTCTATTTAAGCACTGTGTCAAAAATGTGATAAGGATGAGCGTCCATCTACAGATACTGTGGACTGTCTAGTGGACTGTCTGGGCCCCCGATACTTGCATACATGCAGCCTGTTGTCATTTTTCAGCATGGACGTCAGTGCTCTGCCTGTTTGATAATGGTAGCATACAGTGGGCGCAGTCCCAAGACCCAGTGATCCACCTGCACTTGATGCCCTACGTGTGGGGAAAGATGTGTCTAAGCTACGTGCTGCTGACCTGAGAACTCCTTTATTATTCAAAGAAGACCCCAGACTAAAGTTACAAAATCAGTTGCTATAATGAGAGACAGTAGATCGCCAAGGTCAGGTGGACAAGCAGCAGTTAGTGCTACCCATGGCCTTCAAGCAGCTGGTGCTGAGGTCCCTCCACAATCACATGGGACACCTTGGTATTGACTGGACCCTCGACTTGGTGCGGTCACAATTCTACTGGGCAAAAATGGAAGCAGACATTGAGAACCATGTCAAAACCTGTAGTCGATGCCTTCAGAGGAAAGCTTTGCCCCAGAAAGCTGCCTCTTTAGTCAACATCTCCACCAGCGCCCCCATGGAGTTGGTTTGTATAGACTTTCTGTGTCTGGAGCCTGATCAAAAGAACATTGGCAATGTACTGGTGGTAACCAATCATTTTACTTGCCATGCTCAGGCTTTTCTAACTTAAGATCAGAAGGCCTCTACTGTGGCCAAGGTGCTGGTGGAAAAGTTCTTTGTTCTCTATGGTGCACCCCAATGTATCCACGGTGATCAAGGGAGAGACATTGAAAGTAGAATGATCAAGGAGATGTTTTTCCTATGGGGGGTGCAGAAGTCCAGAACCACTCCTTACCACCCCCAGGGGGAACCCCAACCTGAGCGTTTTAACAGCACCCTCCTGGACATGTTGGGCACACTTCACCCAAAAGATAAACACAAATGGAGCCAGCCTGCCAGCGCAGTGGTTGGATTTCAGCATATGACACCAGCGACCCGGGTTCGGGAATGGACCCGGGAGCTGGAGGGCCAGCCGGGGGGGGAAGGATCGAGCGCCTTCAGGGCTGATCTCCTTCTCTGAGGGGAGGCTAGGGTGAATGCCGGTGCATGTATGACTCTTGGTGGAGGTCAGGAGGATACGCAAGCACTGGCATCTAAAAGATAAAGAGGGGCGGAGCGGACACTGGACATCATTGCACATCCCCGACCCTGGGGACACAAAAACAGAAAATCCTGTTTGCGGCCGCCATTAATGATGCCCACCCTTGGCCCTAATCAGCCACCAGGGTCGGCTCCGATTCTAGTTCCACATATGTGGCACTGTGCCTCAGGTGCCACATACCCACCCTGAGGGGGTAAGCTGGGAGTGTCGGAGTTGCGGCCAGTAATGGAGGTGGGGGTACAGGGATCCGTGACTGGGCAGAAAGCCTAGGTGGCCACAAGCAACATAAAGAGGAAAATTAAAAAAAAAAAAAAAAAGATAAACACAAATGGAGTCAACAAATCAGTACTCTGGTGCATGCCTATAATTGTACAAAAAGTTGTGCCACTGAGTTCTCTCTGTATCGCCTCATGTTCGGAAGGGAAGCTCGGTTACCTGTAGACATTTGCTTTGGAGTGTATCTGGATGGAATCCATGCTGAGAACTATCTGTAATATGTACAAAAACTAAATGCCCAGCTGAACCATGCTTTTCAGTTGGTCCAGACTAGGGCCACCAAGAGAAACCTTGCCAACATAGAGAGGCACAACAAGAAAGTGGAGGCTCAAGAGCTACTGCCCACAGACCGTGTGTTGTTGAGCAATTTGGGACTGCATGGAAAGCACAAAATTGCTAATAGGTGGCATCATCTTCCACACATAGCGATTGGTAAACTGGATGAACTGCCTGTGTATAAAGTGCGCCTGGAGAACAACTCTCGAGCTGTTAAAACCATGCACAGAAACCATTTACCACCTATTGACCAAGTAATGATCGATGCTGAACAGTCAGATCCTGCCCCACCTGGGCCAGTGACTCATGCTGCTGCTAAAAAGAGGCTGAGTCAACCTGCTCTGGTAGTTCAAGATTTAAGTCCTTCCCCCGACTGGCACAAGACGACAGTGACTGTCAATCCTACTCTGATGATAATGAGTGTGACACTTCTTATTACCCTTCCTATGAACTGAGTCAATTGTTTCAAGGTAACCCTATGTATAACTATGGGGATGAGGCTGGGCCTTCAGGACTGCCTAAACCTCCAGCCTCTTCTTTAGACTCAATGCTCCCTGAAAGTGAGATGCAAAGTATTACGTCTGAAGTAGCAGATTCTTTGTGCCTAGCAGAACTATTTGAATTACCCAAGGAGGAATCTGATGTGATGAATCTCTCTGGTGACATGCCAAAACTTACAGAACCATGTGAAAGTGTTGACAGCACCCCTCCAGTGCCACCAAGTCCAATTGTTTCAGAGTCTCTTCAGGATGAGCAACCTGGGCCATCTTCAGAAGGTGATAATTTATTTTTTATTTTTATTTATTTATTAGGTCTAGGATTACAATACCTTTGAGCCAGGGATCTTTTAAAAACATTCCACGTCAGATTACAATTCAAAACATAAGACATGTAAGTCAGATTACAAATTCAATACATAGGACAAGGTTACAAAAGTGTAAGCTAAACAGAGTTACAAAGCATCTGAAAAACAAAACAAGTTTTGGAGGCTAGGTTACAAGGAGATAGCAGATGAGGTGCAGAGAGGATAGAGGACAAGAGAGAGGAAGAGTAGAGGGGGGGAGGAGAGCTATAGAGACAGCCAGAGGCATTGTCATAGACATAACATGGGGAAGTGCATGCTAAGGGGTAACCAAGTGTTAATAGGAGAGAGAACTGTATAAAGTTAGGGAATTAATGTGCAAAGTATTGTAGAAACGGACTCTGCAGAGCAAAGAATTGACAGTGTTCCCAATCTGGACATTTCCACTCATGCAGAGGTGCCCTTCCATATCAGAGAAGACACCAATGCCAATGTTGACCTCCCAGGGCCTATACCTGTTTCTCCAAGAAAGTCTGGATCAGCTGTTAAACCTGTGATGCGTCTTAGCTACGACTCCCCTGGGAGGCCAGTAGATTTGCCTCTAAATGTTGTTCACAAGGCGGTCTACATTTCAAAGAGCTCACTGCCCAAACTGAGTTTTTCTGCCACTTCTAAGTTAATTGTTCTTCCCTCAGAACATGGTGCCCCTGTCCCATCTGGCCCTAAGTTAGCCGGTAGGGTTGGGTCCCTATCTGTATTGTTTAGAGTGCAAGAAACTATCACATGAATGAGTACAGTATAATGTGTGAATCATATTGAATTAATTTTAAGTGTATGAAAAAAATGTATAACTGTTGCCATAACAGATATATAATCATATGTATTAGCTATTTTATATAAGTATAGTGATGGTAATGAAACATATATTTTGTATGAGTACAATGTCTTCAAATAACGTTATTGTGAGCATAGACTTGACGCGGACACCAAGTTCTTTCCAGGCAGGGAGGGTGTAACACCCCTATAAATGGGGGTTCCCAAAAGTCTTCCTTGGTTTGCCTAAATGCCCACTGCCAGGTTGGCATTCTATGTCCTAACAGATTTAAAAGTGTCAGCATGTGAGTGCACTGTTGGCCTCCATGTCTGTCTCTTTAAGAGCTGCCTATCTCGTAGTTATAATTAATCTGGGTGGGGGCCGAGTAGTTTCAGGTTCGAATCCCACCTGGGCTGTAGTACTACTGCTCCATTCTGCCATCGCTAATTGCGCAGAGGGAGCTCTGTTAAGAACTGTGATTGTTTGATGGTTATCTGCAGTAGTAATAATAATATTATAGTTTGTCTAACCTGTCTTCCTTTGCAGCATGGACTTTCTGCATTGCACCACCATCTTGGTTCTGGACTGCCAGTTTGGACCAATCAGTACCTGTGGGGACTTTAAAATGGAGACTGCCCCAGGGGTCTTGTGGGAGTGAATTTCTGTAGGAATTGTAGTTTTTACAGTTTGGCGCCTAAATGGACCTGGAGGAGGAGCCCTTGCTGTGACAGACAGATGAATGGATCAACCAACCAAACCTTTTGGATCACTAGGAAGTCCCAGTGCTCCCTGCAGCAGTGTGTCAGTGTGGAGTAAGAGTTGAGAGAGTGAGGAGCTCGAGAAATTTGAGCAGCTGCTCCTGTGTAGTGCGCTGGGGAAATCGGCGGGAAGGCTGTGTCTGGTCTGCCTGCTATCATCTTCCTAAGTGAGAAGAATTAAGCCTAGAATCGGACTTTATCTGACTTTCTTCCTGAATTGTGACTAATTTTGCCTGAAGAGGACCGAAGACTTGCTTTCATGCGATTGGCCTGTTAGGACTCCCAAAACGACTGCAGAGCTTACGGTTTGCGCAGAGACACTGTGTATTGCAACCAGACTGTCATCCAAACTGTGATATTTACTTGCTTTTACTATAAGTGTGCTGAATGCAGATAGTGGGTCTCAATTTGGTTCCCCACTGTTTGAATGTGTCATGCTTACTTTGTGTATGTGTGACTGTGATAGAGGGACTCAAGCTTCCTGATTTAGTGGCCTTGATGGAAGAGGGACACCTGGATATTGTGGCAGTCACAGAAACATGTTGCACAGAGAACCATAACTGGGATGTAAACATACCAGGGTATAAAAATCTACAGGAGGGATAGGGAGGGTAAAAGGGGAGGAGGAGTAGCTCTCTATGTAAGAGAAGGGATCAAAGCAACAGAACTAAAGAGTAAGTGGGGAAGAGAGGAGGCACTGTGGGTCACCTTGGGGACAGGTAATGGCACCACAATCCACACAGGGGTTGTATACAGACTCCCATCTCAGGGGGGTGGACAAAGAAATGTTAGAAGGCATCCTTAGAATGGCAGAAAAAGGGGAGATTTTGTTGATGGGGGACCTCAATATGCCAGATGTTAACTATAGCACACATGCTGCAGCCACATCCAAGAGCAGGGTCATTCTCAATGCCCTGCAGGGGGCATGCCTCAGACAGCTAGTGATGGAACCCACTCGGGAGGGAGAAATCTTAGACCTGGTACTCTCAAATGGAGATGGTGAGAGGATCACAGATTTAGAAGTGGGTAGCCATCTGGGAACTAGCGACCACCGAATAGTGTGGTTCACGAAAAACACAACTGTAGAGTCAAGCCATACAAAGACAAAAGTATTGGACTTTAGGAGGGCTGATTTTGGCAAAATGGGTGAGTGCCTAAGGAATGCACTAGCAAATGGGCAGGAAGTGGGGGTAGAAGAACAACGGGAGAAAATCAAAACTGCCATCACAGAGGCAACAAGTCTTTGTGCGAAGCAAATAAACAAAACAAAAAGAAATAAAAAAAACACTATGGTTCTCAAAAGAGGTGGCGGGAAAGGTTAGGGAGAAAAAGATAGCATTCAGGAAGTATAAGGAATCACTGAATGAGCAGGACAGGGAACTGTATCAGTTAAAGCAAAAGGAAGCAGGGAAGGCAGTCAGAATAGTGAAGGCCCAAACCGAGGAAAAGATAGCCAAATCTGTTAAGAAGGAGGATAAAACCTTTTATAGGTACATCAGGGAGTGAAGGAAGACCAAGGAAGGGATAATGAGACTTAATAAAGGGGAGGAGAGGTGGGCAGAGGATGACAGTGGAAAAGCAGAGATACTGAATGAGTACTTTTGCTTAGTATTCACAAATGAAGAAGAGGGGGAGGTACCTAAAACAAATAATAGAAGCACTCTGGACAGGGGGTCGATAATAGTCCATTCACAGAAGAAAGGGTCCTGAGAGAACACCTAAAACTCAGGGTGGACAAAGCAATGGGGCCTGATGGGATTCACCCCAGAATTCTAAAAGAACTAAGGGGAGACCTAGCGACCTCACTGACTACTCTTTTTAACAAATCGTGGGACGACGGTGTGGTACCTGAGGATTGGAGAAGGGCAGATGTGATCCCTCTTCACAAAAGTGGGAGCAAGGCAGAAACAGAGAACTACAGACCTGTTAGTTTAAACTCAGTGGTAGAGAAAATGATGGAATCACTTCTGAAAGAGAGAACTGTTGAGTACCTAGAGGCCAGCGGGGCACAGAACCCGAGGCAGCATGGATTCACAGCGGGAAGATCATGTCAGATGAATCTAACAGATTTCTTTGACTGGGTGACCAAAGTAGTAGACCAGGGAGGGGCTGTGGACATGGCTTTCCTAGACTTTAGCAAGGCATTTGACACAGTCCCACACAAAAGATTAATAGTCAAATTAACCAGCCTGGGAGTGGGTCCCAGGGTGGTAGCCTGGGTAAAGAATTGGCTGGAGAACAGGACACAGACGATAATAGTAAATGGAGTCCACTCTGAAGAAAGGGTGGGTACTAGTGGGGTACCACAGGGTTCAGCACTGGGACCTGTCCTCTTTAATGTCTTTACAGGAGACATTGCAGAGGGGTTGGAAGGAAGAGTATGCCTCTTTGCAGACTATACAAAAATCTGCAACAGGGTTGATACACAAGGGGGGTGGAAAGGGTGAGAAGGGACTTGGCAAGGTTGGAGGAATGTTCAAAAATATGGCAGCTTAGATTCAATGCAAAAAAGTGCAAAGTAATGCACCTGGAAAACAAAAACCATGGGGAAGAGTGCACAATGGGGGGGGTGGGGGGAGGCACTAACAACAACAAAAATGGAAAGGGACCTCAGGGTAGTCATATCAGATGACCTTAAGGTAGGCAAACAATGTGAGAAGGCAGTAAGGAGGGCTGGAGGGTTACTGGGATGCATAGGGAGAGGCCTCATCAGTAGAAAACAGGAAGTTGTTATCCCTCTGTACAGACAGTTGGTGAGACCCCATTTAGAGTACTGCGTGCAGTTCTGGAGACCCCATTTCCGTAAGAACATAGACAGAATGGAGGCGGTCCAGAGGGGGGCAACTAAAATGGTGAAGGGTCTGCAACAGAAGCCATATGAGGAGAGATTAAAAGAGCTGAATATGTATACCCTTGAGGAAAGGAGTGAGAGAGGTACTGATAGAAACATTCAGGTACCTCAAGGGAATCAACAAAGTCCAAGACAGGAGCATCTTTGAGAGAAAGAGATCTGCAAGAACAAGGGGGCACAGTTTGAAGATAGAGGGAGAATGGCTCAGGGGCAAAGTCAGAAATTATTTTTTCATGGAGAGGGTGGTGGACACATGGAACCACCTTCCTGAGGAGGTCGTGGGGTCAAAAACAGTTGGGGAATTAAAGAATGCATGGGACAGACATAACGCAATTATAGTGAATGGTAGCAGGAAGTAGGCTGTTGATTAACTAGAATCTGCAGCTTATCCAATACATAGAGAATGGGCAGACTAAGTGGGCCAAGCGGTCCTTATCTGCCATCAAAGTCTATGTTTCTATGTTTCTTAGAGACATGCATGCTTAACCTGATTAAATCAGGAATAGAATCAAGCACCGGATTACTGCCCTTCCCTTGTTCAACCCCCCTCAATAAATCAGATCTGAATCTTTTTGCACTTGAACTGGTTGTGGTGTACCTCTGTGTAAGAAATACTGTGATACTGTTGGTTACTGTTATAAGCCTTATTTTACAGGGGGTCTCCAGAGCTGAGCCAGCTGATCCATTCCTGGTGGTAAGTGCAACAAGTGTGGGGCTGACACTGTATCCTGGTGTTAATTGCAATTGTGTATTCACTGACAAGTCTAGGCCACTAGAGGGAAAAGAGGGGGGTAACAGTATCCTAGAGGGCTGTACCCACTGTAGCTACGCAACCATTAACCCTGTCCTCTGAGTAAAGGCACCCATTTCTAGAACCCAGGCCCCTCAACCTGCACTTAGTCACACAGGCAGAGGTAGTATCCCATGGGGTAGCACCATCTAGGGGTTACACATACTTCAATATCCACCTCTTGATTGAGGAGGACGGAGAAGAAGAAGACATTCAAGTAGAATTTTGTAGAAAATTTGTTTGTCAACAAAAATAGCAAAATGCGGTTAAGCACGATGTAAAATGGCGGTTGACTAGCTGAATGCATCCGTGGAGGTCAGACTTGCACGTCGACGGCGGGAAAAGAAATAGGATGGGCTAGGGGACCACCCCTTTTATACCATATGTGAAGTCGGGGTGGGCTGTGGGCAGCCCTGCTATACTGCTAGCCAGAAGTTTCCATGGGGTCCTGGCACTTGACGGCTTCAGTCCTAAAGGTGTTACCTGCTGAAAAAGCCCCTCGAAGTAATATCTTTAAAAGCGATGCCTCACCTCTCTCTGCCCAGAACATGGACATATCCCTGGTGAGGGCTGGAGGCCTCTTCTTTTCTGCGACATAAGCTTTAGCAATGCAGGCCCTCACCCACCTAGCTAAGGTGGTCTTGGAGGCTTTTGACCTTGCTTGTCCACTCCAAAGAGAACAAACAGGTTATCTGACTTCCAGAACTCAGCCGTCCATCTAAGGTATCTCCTAACAGCCCGTCACAAATCCAACTAGTGCAACTCCTTCTGTCTTGGGTGAGATGGTTGTGGACAGAAAGATGGAAGGGATATTTCCTGGTTCACGTGGAAACCTATGGGCACTTTTGAGATGAAGGACGGGACTGTTCTGAGTACCACCTTGTCCTTATGCATGACAAGGTATGGTTCCTCGTAGGATAAGGCCTGGAGCGCTCCAATCCTTCTGGCTGAGTACAGACCAATCAAAAAACATACCTTGGAGGACAATGCATCCAGTGGAATGGATGACAGCAGCTCGACGGGCCCTTTACAAAGAGCATTCCGAACCAGATTTAGATCCCATGGAGGAACCAGGGAATGGAACACAGATCGACTTCTGCTAACTGACGCAGAAAGCAAATAACCTCTCTAATAGTCCCTAGAGAAAAAAAAACAATGAAGCTCCAAGGGGAAATCTGGCCTCTCAGAGTACTCAGGGACAAGCCCTTCTCCATGCCTTCCTTAGCATCCACTGCTTCCACCTGTGGACACTGATAATGGCTGAAAAACCTTGGTGTCTGAGCTGTGTGGCTGGAGGTGGACAAATTGATCTGAAGCTGACCGAATCTTTGCACAGGAGGTAAAACACCTCTGGGTTCAACATCCACTCCCCAGGGTGAACATTTTTGTGGCTTAGCCAGTCCGCCTAAATGTTCAACTCCCCTGCCAAGTGTACTGCTGCCAGAGAGTGAAGATTCTCCTCTGCCCATGTGAGCAGATCGGAGGATTCTTGTAGCATCTCCCTGCTCTTAATGCAGCCTTGATTTATTTATTTATTTTATGTTTATTTTTTTATTTATTTATTCAAAGTATCGGATTTACAGACCTTTGAGTCAGAGACTCATTTACAAAGGCACCTCGTCAATAAAGACAACAATAGTACAAGTACCTAGGTCATACACAGACAATTATTACAGTCATCCATGGTGATACATGGTTGGCAGCAGTAAAATACAATAAACACAGTATAGGCACACATGTACCATGTCAGTAAAACAGTAATCATAGGGTAGGCACACAGGCACTATGTCCAGGGTTCCAAAAATAGCACTAAGTACAATATATGTACTGTATATAGTAGCAGAGTGGCATCCGAAATCACAGATTAGCCCAGTTCGTTCAACATGAGGCCTTGCACGTAGTCAGCGACCTGTTTATGTATGCCACTGTGATGGTGTTGTCTGACCTTATTTTGATTTACCTGCCACAGACTTTGGAAACAAAGAAGAGCCAGGCGAACTGCCCTCATCTCCAGAACATTTATGTGGAGATGCAGCTCCTGCACTGACCAGGTTCCCTGAGTGGGTAGTTGGTTCAGGACTGCCCCCCAACCATGCGGACTGGAATCTGTCATCAGGATCAGCTCTAGAGTGGTTCCAAGGGAACCCTTTGCTCAAGTTCTGCACACTCACCTATCAACTCAGGGAGCACCGCAGCTAAGGAGAGAGGGGAATCCTGGCTTGATAATCTTCCGATGTCAGATCCAAGGCCGAAAGCAATCCCATTTGGAGAGGCCTCAGTGGAAACTAGCCCATAGGACTAATTCTATTGCTGTTGTTATCAGGCCCAGGATGCATAGCATGCTGAAGGCTGGGGCCAATGACTGAGCCCTGAGCCATTGAACTTCCTTCAATAGGGCTTCCTTCTGGGAGGACAAAAGGAAAACTTTCCCCTGGTCTGAGTTGAAGACTGCTCCCACTGATGCCCTTCTTGTCGAAGTTGAGCCACCAGGACCATCATTACCTTCAAGAAGACCCTGGGGGCTGTTGTAAGGTCGAAGGGAGTGCCTTGTACTGAAAATGTTGGCCTAGGATCGAGAACTTGAGATACTTCTGGTAAGACTGACAGATGGAAATGTGAAGGTAGGTATCTGTCAGATCTACTGAAGCTAGGAAATCCCCTGGCTGAATAGCTCAGGTGACTGACTTCAGGGACTCCATCTTAAATGTTGTGTGGCACACATACTTGTTCAGATGCTTCAGATCCAGGGTATCTGAGATCGCCTGTCTGTTACAGTATCTTTCGAAAATGAGGACAGTAGAAAATGCCCCTTTGAGGGGATTGTTGCAAATTCTATCGCATAGCCCCAGGTCAGAATTTCCAAAACCCACACATCTGTCATTGTTTTGGGCCCATCTCAGTTGAAGTTGTGTAGTCTGCAACCAAATAAAAGGGAGGCAGGGATGGGCCCGTGTACCCTTATTGTGAGGTACCGGGTTTTGTGGTCTGGACCACCAGGATGACACCTGGCAAGGCGCGCTCTAGTACTACAAGCCTGGTTACCCGAGTAAGCTCCTCTGTTTCTCTGGTTACCAAAGTTCCAAAAGGTTTGATACCCTCCTAGAAAATGCCTGCGCTGGCCACTTCCTTGACCCCTTGGGGTTAAGGTGGACTTACACTGTTGTTTTGACATGGGAAAGTGGCCCTTTTTATCCTGGAGATCCTTTAAAATGTCATCCAGGCCAGAATCAAACAATAGACCTCCCTCAAGGGGAGGTTAAACAGCTTAGACCTTGAAGCTTGATCAGCAACCCAATGTCTGATCCATATGCCTCGCATGGCAGACACGATGCGGTAGGCCGAGTGGGCCGACATGCAAATTCTCTACTGTAGATCTCCTAGAAAAGTGGATGCCGGGGGGTTGGGGGGCGCTATGGAGACCAAGGAAGGAGGTAGCCTGAAAATGGAGCTCTCTAACAATAACAATTATCTCAGTAAAAAATACCTTTCTGCTGGATTTTCTGAAAGAATTAATCACACCTACTCGTATCGGCACACCTACTGCTCACCATGGGCAAGTTAAAGGCAGGATCCTCTGCTGATGAACAGAAAAAACAGCACTTAAAAGCTGGGACTGCAGGGCCAAGTACCCGATCAACACCTCTCGATGGAGCTGCAGACTCTGGACAAGAAGAAACTCTACAAACCTTGGGAGCAAAAATGCGGCAGCTCCTGGCTTCAGTTATCTTAATGAACGACAAGTTCGATGCCCTTACAACAAGGATTACCACTATGGAAACGGCAATGGGCACTTTTTAAGTGGAGGTGCACGATGTTAAGCGCCAATCGGACCTATATAGTGCAGCTTCACCCCAATATGTTAAAGAATTTAAACTGATCTGCAATCGTTTGGAGATATTAAGACATCAAGCCCTCTCCATAAATGTCTTGTTTTTTGGGAATCCCAGAAGGAGCAGAAGAGGACCATCTGGCACTGTTTCTCCAGGATTGGCTGGGTGAGCAGTATAAAGTACATTCTGCGATTAAAGACCGGCCTATAATTAAAGCCTACTGTGTGCGTCCACGTGGCAGGCAAGATGGCGAGGTCCTGCGCGCAGTAATGGTGGTGCTGGATTCTGTGGCTACCCGCAATCATCTCCGTCAATTGGCTAGAAGGCATTATCCACGTCTAACATACTAAAATGCCAGCAGAATAGGCCTAATGGTCTTTCGCATCTGCTCGTTTGGTCAGCCCCCACCCTGGGAGCTGACCTTGCTGCCCCCCTCGCCTTCTCTGGCTTCTCCCTTCCCAGTTCCGGATATTCTCGCTGCATTGGATTTTGCTTCCAGGACCCTTCCCCTGTACCTGTCCCACCCCCTCTTTAACCCCTCCACCGTCTCTGCCTCCACTAGCCCCCTAGGCAGCACATTCCATGGCTCCACCACCCTCTCAGTGAAGTAGCACCTCCTCCTTTCTCCCCTGAATCTTCCCCCCTCCAGCATCCACCCATGCCCTCTAGTGGCCCCTTCCTCCTTCCTTCAAAGCACCCTGACTGTTCCTCCCCTACTTACCCCTTTCATGTACCTGAAGACCTCTATCATGTCCCCCCAGTCCCTTCTCTCTTCCAATGTGTACATATTTAGCTCTTCAAGCCTCTCCTCATAGGTCCTGTCCCCCAAGGCCCAAATCATTTTGGTTGCCCTCCTCTGGACCCTCTCCAGGAGTTTAATGTCCCTCTTTAGGTGGCCTCAAGGCTGCATGATACTCGAGGTGCAGCCTCACCTAGCAGTTATACAAAGGGAGTATCACTTTCCTCCTTCTGGAGGTAATTCCCCCAAGCAATGCATCCCAGCATCCTGTTGGCCTTGGCTGCTGCCCTCCTACAAGTCTCTGAGTTGTTCATCTTGACATCCACCACCACCCCCAGGTCCTTCTCAGCCATCGAGACTTATAGCATTTGCCCCTCCAGGGTGTACACTTGGCCCAGGTTTCTGGCCCCCAGGTGCAGTACCTTACATTTCCCTGCATTGAACCTCAACTTCCACTTTCTAGACCATCTTTCCAGAGCCTCCAGGTCCCCCTGTAAGGCCACCCTTCCTTCCTCCCCATCCACCACCGCCCCCAGTTTTGAGTCATCCACAAAGAGACTCACCTCACTCCTGATACCTGTCCTTATGTCAGAGACATAGGCGTTGAACAGGAGGGGCCCAAGGACTGATTCCTGTGGGACCCCACTAATGACACTCCTTGGGGATGAGACTATCCTGCCAACTACGACCCTCTGGGTCCGGTCCTGGAGCCAATTGCCTATCCATCTGATCATCTGGTTCCCCACCCCCATTTCTCCCAGCTTATCCAACAGGCTCACGTGAGAACAGAGTCAAATGTCTTGCTGAAGTTTAGAAAGAGGACGTCCACTGGTCTACCCAAGTCCAAGGCACTCGTCACCCAGTCATAGAACTCCACAAGGTTTGTCTGACACGATTTCCCCGGGACGAATCCATGCTGTCTATCGTCCAGGCACCCTGACTTTTCCAGGTCCCCCCCAGCCTCTCCTTGACAATGCCCTCCATCACCTTGCCCACCACCGATGTCAGGCTGACAGGCCTGTAGTTCCCTGCCACCTCCCTTGATCCCCCTTGTGGATAGGCACTATCGCCACCTTCCAGACCTGGGGCACCACCCTGTCCTCAGAGAGATGGTGAAAAGTTCCGACAGGGGTTTCGCCAGGACATCCGTAAGTTCCTTCAGCACTCTGGGATGTAATTTATCTGGCCCCGGTGCTTTCTCCGTCTAAAGGGACCTGAGGGCTTCCCTCACTCTCTGTGCTGTGATTTCCACTTCCGCTACCTCTTCTCCTTGCTTAGCCTTCCCCCCCTGCCAGTGATGCCTCCCCCTCTCCCCAGACCCGCCGATCAGTAAGGGTCCCCTCTTCCTCAGTATCACTGTCTCCTCCCATGTATGATGCAGCACCCCCAATTTTCTTGGTGAAAACTGAGGTGAAGTACTCATTTAGTACCACAGCCTGCTCCCCCGGGTCTTGTGCCTATCTCTCCCCTGTTTCAATCCTGCTAATCTGCCCCTTCACCCTTCATTTTTCCCCAGTGTATCTAAAGAACCCCTTGTTCCCTCTCCTAATTTCCCTGGCCAGGTTCTGCTCCTTCCTTCCCTTAGCTGCCCTCACCACCCTAGTGGCCCTTCTAGCCATCAGCTTGTACTCCCCTTGATCCCTTTCACTCCTTGAGCACTTGAATTGCCTATAGGCTGCCTTCTTTCCCCGCACCACCTCCTGGACCTCCCTGGTTCACCAGCAGGGTTTTTGGGCCCTACCGCATTTTCGTCTTACTCTTGCACAGGTGCTGGTAGCATCCTGCACCCCTCTCCTGATGATTTCCCACCTACTATCAGCGTCCATGTCTGACCCAATCCCATCCAAATGCTCCTTAAGGATCCTTCCCATTTCCTTAAAATCTGCCCCCCTGAAGTCAGTTACCTCCATCTTTGTGCAGCCTTCTACCCCTCCTAGGTCCAGGCAGAACCAGACCGTGGTATGGTCACTCCCTGCCAATGGGTCCCTTACCTCCAGGCCCCCAATCTGGTCACTGTCTGCCAGGACCACATCCAGTACCCACGCCTCCCTGGTCAGTTCCCCCACCTGCTGAGTTAGGAACGCGTCTTGAAAGACATCCAACAACCTCTGTTCCCTGGCACACGAGGATGTCATAGTCTCCCAGTCTGTTCCTGGCATGTTTAAGTCCCCCAACACCACCACCCTTCCCCTGCCCAGTCTGCAGTGTCTCCCAACATCTGCCACCAGACTCTCCTCCAGTTCCTCCGCCAGTGCAGGGGGTCTATACACCACTCCTATTTTTACTCTCTTGCCCCCCTTGTTATCAAGGTGACCCAAATCGCCTCCACGGTTCCCTCCGCCTCTTCTACTCCCCCTATGCCAATGCAGTTTTTGACTATCATTGCTACCCTCCTCCCCTCCTTCCCTCCCCTGTCCTTCCTGAACATAGTGTAACCCTCCAGGTTCAGGTCCCAGTCGTGTCCTGCGGTGGCCCAGGTCTCAGTGACCGCTGCCACATCCACCGTTCCCTCAGTTAGCATCACCTGGAGCTCAGGCATTTTATTGCCCAAGCTCCTGGCATTTAGCGAGACTACCTTCCACCCTTTCCCTATACTTCCATTTCACCTGCTCGTGTTCCCATGGGGATTCTATTTTCCCCTGGTCTGCACTTTACCAGTCGACCTTTTCCGCATTCCTCCAGCTCCCCAGAGGTGGAGATAGAGTCCCTCTTTATCGGCACCCTCGACAGCCTTTCTCCCATCCCTGCCCCTTCACAAGTTTAAACCCACTTTTCACCAATGAACCCCTCTATTTTCAACTTAAGGTTCCCTCCTCCAAATTAAGATGGAGCCTATCTCTAGCATACAGCTCCTTATCCTCCCAGGTCTCCCAAATCCCCCATCAACCCCATACCCTCTGGCCTCCACCACTCCCTGAGCCACTGGTTTATCTCTCAAATCTTCCTTTGTGTTCCCCACTAGCCCTTGGCACTGGCAGGATTTCTGAGAAGGAACTGTGCATCCTATGTCATGACAGACTCTGGCAAGCTCCCTGAATCTTGCCTGTATCTCTAGCTCGCTATTTCCCTCAATGTCATTTGTACCCAGGTGGACCAGTATGTCTGGGGAACCCCCACAATCCTTTGCCAGCTGATATACCTCGTGCTTGGCCCTGTGCACCGTTAATCCAGGGAAGCATTTTGTTCTAACTGGCCAGGCTTCTCCCTCCCTCCCTGTCCCATAACTTCTCATGGATAGTGTTACCATTTTGGCATTCCCGGACATTTCGTATGATATCCACCAATGAAGGAAGTGGTTTGATGGGGTAAGGAGAGTGCTTCAAGATCTGGAGGTCATGCACGCACTTTATTTTCCCAGCAGAGCTCTGGATTGTATTCAGAGATAAAGTTTATGTGTTCACTGATCCAGCAGATGCTGGGAAATGGGCAGCAGCCCTTCAGAAGGCTAAGAGCAGGCAGATGGAGGATCAGAATGAAGATCAGGCTGATCGGAATAAAAGCTGAGGGACTCTTCTGGTATACTGGCACCTCTTGATCAGAGTAACCTTGTTGGAGCAGCCTTTATTGATTTAACAAAGGCTTCTGACACTGTTAATCATTCGCTCCTTCTACAAAAGTTATCTTCCATTGGCCTTGCTAAGGATACTATTGACTGGTTCGAAAGCTACCTGTCGGATCGATCCCAGCAGGTGAGGATTGCCAATATCTTTTCTGAACAACTACCTGCCTGCTGTGGTGTACCTCAAGGCTCAATTCTGGGCCCCCTTCTATTCAGCATTTTCCTTAATGAACTGCCACACACCATCAATCAACAGATCCTCCTTCATGTGGATGTCATCTACAATACCCATCATGACCCCACTGCCCTTGAACATCAACTGCATCAGGCGTTGGAGCAAGTCAAGGACTGGTTTGGATCTCACAAACTGGTGCTGAACTATAAAAACACTAAGGTAATGCTTTTCAGCAGTGCAAGGAACAAGTACAAATGCATCCCTCTTACCATCAGAAACTGCTCGGGGGTCCCACTTGAACAAGTCGAACAATTCAAATACCTGGGGGGAACCCTTGACTCCTCCCTCACCTAAACTAAGCACATTGAGAATGTGGCTAAAATGGTCAATACCAGACTAGGGCTGCTTCACAGACACAAGCGTAGCCTGACCCCTGAAGCCTTACGTACTGCAATCAATAACTCCATCGTCTCTGTTATTTACAGCTCAGCGACTGCTACCTTCCTCCGTAGGATTGCAGTGGCACTTAACAAAGCCTGCAGGTTGCTCGCGGTTCCTCCCACCATACGCACACCTGTGACCTCTATGTACAATCCGGTTGGCTACAACTGAGCAACAGAATTCACTATCAAACCTGTCTACTAGCCCAAAAAACACTCCTAGAGCTCATGCCTGCAGGAGTAGCTAACCTTCTTTGCCCATTCTCTGGCACACAGCACACCAGAAACTCTGTTCACCAGCTCCTCACTGTTCTGAGATGCAGAACCTCTCAAGGTCAGAGGTCCTAGGTATACAGAGCACCCCTCTGGTTTAATAACCAAAGTGCTGAACTTACTACTACACTGAAACTGGGCACGTTCAAAAGGCTCCTGCGTCAACACCTGCTATCAAATAGTAGCTGTGATTGCACTTGATAAATGCCCTCTGGACCCTTGGTCCCTGTACTGCCCTACCTAGTATAGCGCTACCCCTGTCTCATGACTACTATTACCCCTCTGTCCTTCTTTGCCTCCCTTCCCCCCCCCCCCACCCCAAGCCACCTACCCACTTCTCAGGAATTCTTATTCTGCCTCTCCTTTTGCACGTGTAACTTCTAGGTGGCGCTATCCCAAGGGATACTACCCCTGTCTGCATGACTATCTGCAGGTTGAGGGGCCTGAGCTCGTGAAAAGTGTGCCTCCACCCAGAGGACAGGGTTAATGGCAGCGTGACTGTTCTGGGTACAGCCCTCCGGGACACTGATACCCCCCTCTTTCCCCTCTAGTGGCCAAAGCACATCTGAGATAACACAATCCCAATACACACTGTAATGTACTGTTAACCCCTCGTAACACACTTACCACCAGGGCTGGATTAGCTGGACGAGCCCTGGAGACCCCCTGTAAAACAAGGCCTGTAACAGTAAACAGTAATATCACAGTACTTTCTATACAGAGGTACACCACAACCAGTTTGGATGCAAAAAGATTTAGATCTGATTTATTAGGGGGATGTGAACAAGGGAGGGGCAGTGATCTAGTGATTGCTTTTAAATCTGAATGCTTCAGGTTATAAGGCATGCATTCCAAGGTCCCTGTAACACAGTCATACACACTCTGGGTACCCAGCTGGAACTACAGGCTAGCCTGAAGCATTGTCCGAGGTAGGCCAGCATTGCAGCTGTTGTTGGGGCCCTTTGGAAGAAAGAAAACACAACATGCACTTTAACCCTTAAGTTGTAATCCGGAGCCGGATGGCTCAGTCCAAAATGATTAGCAACAACAATTAAATCAGTTGACACACTTTGATTTGAGCTTTTTCACAGGGAGCTACCTTGGTATTTACTCGCGCTACCCAGTTCAGGACGCAGGATGGATGAAATGGAGACCTCAGGATAAAGAGCTGGATTGCCAGGAGAAGCAGGGCCCACACGATGCACCGTGGTGTTATTCCCGTTCATTGGTGTTGAGCAGGGAGCCGAATCCCCAGGCAGGTCTCTCGTTGGGTGTAACTCTGCAGCGTGAGCGGCAATCTGGGCAGAGTTGGTGAGGCCCAGACCAGGTAAACAACTCGGATACAGTCGGGTAAAGCACTGGATGCAGCTTCCAGCAACCGTGACACATTAAGCAAGGTGGATAACCAGATCGCGACCCACCCTCCACATTCAGCGCAGTTATAGTAAAAACCAGTAAATACCACAGTTTGGATGACAATCCAGTTGCTATACACAGTGTCTCTGCCCAAACCATATGCTCTGCAGCAGTCTCAAGTCCTGACAGGCTGATCACTACTAGGCAAATCTTTGGTCCACTTCACGTGAAATTCACTTTGTCACAATTCAGGTTCCAATTGCAAAAACTGCAATTTCGGATAAAGTCCGATTTCAGCTCAAGGTCTCTTCACTTGGGAAGATGGTAGCAGGCAGGCCAGACACAGCCTTCCCGCCGATTTCCCCTGCGCACTATGCAGGAGCAGCTGCTCAAATCTCTCGAGCTGTTCACTCTTCCAACTCCAACTCCACACTAACTCACTGCTGCAGGCAGCTCTGAGACTTCCCAGTGATCCAAAAGGTTCAGTTGGTCGATCCATCTGTCTGGCACAGTGAGGGCTCCTCCTCCCGGTCCATTTAGGTGCCAAATAGTACAAACTACAATTCCTACAGAAATTCACTCCCACAAGACCCCTTGGGACAGTCTCCATTTTAGGGTCCCCAAAGGTACTGATTGGTCCAAACTGGCAGTCCAGAACCAAGATGGTGGTGATTAGCAGAAAGTCCATGCTGCAAAGGAAGGCAGGTTAGACAAACTACAATATTATTATTATTAATGCAGATAATCAGCAAACAATAACAGATGTCAATAGGGCTCCCTCTGCGCAATTAGCGATGGCAGAATGGAGCAATAATACTGTAGCCCGGGTGGGACTCATGCTTGAAACTACTCGGCCCCCACCCAGATTAATTATAACTATGAGATAGGTAGCTCTTAAAGAGACAGGCACGGAGGCTAGCTAGGCACTCACATGCAAACACTTTTAAACTGCTAGGACACAGGACACCAGCCTGGCAGTGGGCATTTAGGCAAGCCCAGGAAGTCTTTTGGAAACCCCCATTTGTAGGGGAGTTACACCCTTCCCCGCCTGGAAAGAACTCGGCATCCGCATCAAGTCTATACGTTAATAACATGGAAGAAGACAATATATTATACAAGATATATGTGACATTGTTACCCAACATGAGATAATGATTGATGCATCAGTAAACGTAAACTTATCACATTACTGCACTTATTCAGTACTCTCTACAAATATACTATATCTGCAATGACAACAGTTTTGCATTTTGCATGCATTCAATACTGACTCTACTATGATTCACATGATAATATTACTGTACTTATTTATGTAATGGTTTCTTGCACTTTAAGCAATACAGATGGGGACCCAACCCTATCAGCTAACTTGGGGCTAGATGAGACAGAGACACCATACTCTGAGGGGTGAACAATTAACTTAGAAGTGGCAAAGAAACTCAGTTTGGGCAGTGAGCTCTTGGAAATGTAGACCCCCTTGTGGACAACATTTAGAGGCACATCCACAGGCCTGCCAGGGGAGTCATAGCTAAGATGTATCACAGGCTTAACAGCTCATCCAGACTTTCTTGGGGGAACAGTTACAGGCTCTGGGCAGTCAACACGGGCATTGGTTTCTTCCTCTGTAGAAAGGGGTGCCTCTGCACTGGTTAAAATGTTCAGATTGGGAACACTGTCAGCTCCTTGCTCTGCAGATTCTGTTTCCACAACATTTTGCTCGTCATTACACTCTGAAAACGATTCAAGCTGGCCATCCTGAAGAAAGTCTGTCACAATTGGACTTTGTGGCACTGAAGTGATGCCATCAACACTCTCACATTGTTCTGCAAGTTCTGGTACATCACCAGGGAGATTCACCACGTCAGATTTCTCCTCAGGTAATTCAAATAGTTCTGCTAGACACAAAGAATCTGCTACTTCAGACATAATACTTTGCACCTCACTTTCAGGGGGCATTGGGTCTAGGGAAGAAGCTGGAGGTTTAGACAGTCTTGAAGGCCCAGCTTCATCCCCAAAATTTATACATAAGGTTACCTTGAAACAATTGACTCAGTTCATAGGAAGAGCAGTAAGAGGTGTCACACTCACTATCATCAGAGGTGGACTGACAGTCACTATCATTCTGGTCCTGCTGGTGGCGGGAATGCCTTGGTTCTGGAACAACAGGGATAGTATTACTCTGTCTACTTTTAGCAGCAGCAGCACAAGTCACCGGCCCGGGAGGGGTAACATCTGATGGTTCAGCGTCAGTGATTACTTGGCCAATGGGCAGTAGGTGGTTACTGTGCATGGTCTTGACAGCTTTATAATCATTCTCAGGGCACAATTTGTACACAGGTAAATCATCCAACTTGCTGACTACTACATGTGGAAGATGGTGCCACCTATCGGTGATTTTATGCTTACCATGCAATCCTAAGTTACGTAAGAGCACTCGATCCCCAGGCAACAACTCCTGAGCCTTTACCCGTTGATCATATCTCTCTTTGTTAGCAAGGTTTCATTTGGCAGCCATTGTTTGAGCCAGTTGATAACATGGTTCAATTAAGCTTTCAGTTTCCGGGCATATTGTAAATAGTTCTCAGCTCTGACTCCATCCATGGAGACTCCAAAGCAGACATCTACAGGCAACCGGGCTTCCCTCCCGAACATGAGACGATAGGGAGAAAACCCAGTAGCATCACTTTTGGTGCAATTGTAGGCATGTACCAAGGTGCTAATCTGCTGGCTCCACTTGGACTTGTCTTTGGGATGAAGAGTGTCCAACATGTCCGGGAGAGTCCTGTTAAAGCGTTCAGGTTGGGGGTTCCCCTGGGCGTGGTAAGGAGTGGTTCTAGACTTTCACCCCACAGGGAGAGCATCTCCTTAATCAATCTGCTTTCAAAGTCCCTTCCTTGATCAGAATGGATACGTTAGGGCACAGCATAATGGACAAAGAACTTTTCTACCAGTACCTTGGCCACCATAGAGGCCTTCTGATCTTTTGTCGGGAAAGCTTTGGCATATTGGGTTAAGTGGCCAGTTACTACCAGTACATTGCCATATGTTCTTCTGATCAGGATCCAGACACAGAAAGTCTATGCAAACCAGCTCCATGGGGGCACTGGTAGAAATGTTAATGAGAGGAGTGCCTTTCTGGGACAAAGCTTTTCTCTGAAAGCACTTACTGCAGATTTTGACATGGTTTTCAACATCAGCCCCATTTTTAGCCAGTAGAATCTAGACCGCACAAGTCAAGGGTCCGGTCAATACCGAGGTGTCCCATGTGATTGTGTAGGGACCTCAGTACCAGCTGCTTGAAGGCTGTGGATAGTACCAATTGCTGCTTGTCCAACTGACCTCGCCGATTTACTGTCTCTCGATACAGTAACTGGTCCTGCAACTTTAGTCAGGGGCCTTCTTTGAATAATAATGCAGATCGTAGGTCCCCAGAATGTAATTCAGACACATCTTTCCCCGCACATAGGGCATCAAGTGCAGGCTGGATCATTGGGTCTTGGGATTGAGCCCACTGAATGCTGTCACTGTCGAACTGGTGCAGGGCACTGATGTCCAATGCAGAAAAATGACAATAGGCTGCAGGTATGCAGGTATCGGGGGGGGGGCCCTAAACAGTCTACCAGGTCGTCCACTGTATCTGCGGATGGCCGCTCATCCTTATCGAATTTCTGGCACAATGCATTAATAGACTGTTCTGACAGCCTCACTCAGTTGTTGTGGGGGCTTGGCCATCACAAGAGGGTGTCAGCGTCTATATGGTTCAGTCCTGGCTGCTATTCAACTGCATAGTCATAAGTCGATAGTGCAGAAAGCCACCAGTGCCCAGTGGCGTACAGCTTGGCTGAGGTCTGTACATACGTTAGGGGGTTATTATCAGTTTTTACTAATATTTTGGCCCCATAGAGGTACTCGTGAAACTGGTCGGATATGCCCCATTTGAGAGCGAGAAACTCCAACTTGTGAACAGGATAATTTTGCTCAGATGGTGTCAAGCTTCTGCTGGTGAAGGCCACCAGTCTCAGGCCATCTTCATAATCTTGATACAACACAGCCCAGAGCCCCTTCAGGCTGGCATCAGTATGCAGGACATATGGCTTGGTAGGGTCAGCATAGGAGAGTACTGGTGCATGAATAAGCTGATAGATGATCTCAAAGAATGCCATCAGGGGTCCACCAGGCCCCAAATGGTTCACCTGTTCGAAAATACACCTTTTCTTCTTCCTTGAGAGATCCCTTCTTGTACCTGCGGTTGGTAGGAGGGTAGCCTTGAGCGAGATTGAGAAGTGGCCAGATTACCTTTGAGTAGTCTTTAATAAATCTGCAATAATAGCCGCAGAACCCCAAGAAACACTGCAGTTCTTTCAAGTTGGTCGGCTGAGGCCAGGTGATCAGAGACTCTACTTTGCTGGAGTCTCTCTGTATCCCCTCAGCTGACACTGTATGTCCCACATATTTTACAGATGTTTGGAAAAACTGACACTTATCTGTAGATAGTTTGAGGCCGAATTCTTCCAGGTGGTCAAGAACTTTGAATGACCTAGTGTCATGTTCATCTAAGGTGCGTCCGAAGATGATGGCATCATCCAAGTATACTAGACATTCTAACAAGTTCATGTCTCCTACCGCACTTTCCATCAACCTCTGGAAAGTGGCGGGTGCACCTGAAATCCCCTGAGGCATCCTCAGAAATTCGTAGAACCTCAAGGGACAGATGAATGCTGTTTTCTCACGGTCCTCCGGGGCCAACAGGATTTGATAATACTCACTTCTTAGATCAAGTACTGAAAACCACTGACTCCTATTCAGGCAGTCCAGGGCGTCCTGTATGTGGGGCATGGTGTATTGATCTGGTACAGTCTGTCAGTTTAAAGTCCGATAATCTACACACATCCTCACGGATCCATTTTTTTCGCTCATGACTATGAACGGAGACGCATAGAGACTTCTGGACTCCTGAATAATGCCAGCAGCTAGCATTTCCTGTAGGTGCTGCCGGACATCATATATATCAGCTGGGGCAAGGTGACAGGACCACTCCCTGAAAGGCCTGTCGTCATGAAGTCTGATCCTATGCTCAACACCATGGATGCACCCCGCATCCCACTGTTTTAGGGAAAACACTTGGTCCCTCTGGGCAAGCTTTCGTCTGACTCAAGTCTTCCGTTCAGCAGACAATGGGGACCCTCAAAGTTGAATAGGTCCGGGGTCACCTCCTCTCTTTCACCAGAATATTTGTTGCTGGGCAATACTGCAGTTTCCACACAATGCACCGTAGCTAGCGTATACCCCCCGGTTCACTCGGATTTCTCGATCAGACACATTCTGTATTTGTACCATCACTCGCCGAGCATAAGCATGGGTGTGGGCAGGCAAGATACTGGGTTAACCAACAATCCCTCCGGCAACTTCCCCTCACCAGGTGCATCCAGCATCAATATTTTATTTTTCACATCCTTTCTAAGGCGGACTTCTCCATGAATAGTATACTGAGCATTGGGGGGTAGTATCAAGGAATCAGAATCTTTCTTCCACACTGTCTCCACTGGTTCATCCCTGTTCACTTCGTTATTCTGGTTGTGCAAATCATAGGCTCTCTTTATCAAGGCTGGAATTCGCAGAGCGCGCCCAGTCCATTGCCCTTGTTTCTCTTGACACAACTGGGCTAGTCTCCCAAACATGTGGGCGTTGGTTCCGATGAGCAAGGGAACTCTGTTATACAATCCCGTAGAAGGGCACACCAGGGCTAGCGTCTGTACTTGTTCATCCACTCCAGCTACTGCAGTAGGAAAGGACAGCCAGATCGGAATGTATCCCAAGTAGGGGTAGGACTTTTTGCTTAATCCCCACATGTGCAGACCCTTCAGTGGCTGCAGGTGCACATCAGGCAGGTGTTTCCGGTACCAATCTTGAAACACTATAGTCACTTGTGATCCGTTGTCAAGTACAGCCCAGACAGATACGCCATTCACTGTTACAGTGGTCTCCATCGACGGGCCTACCACCTCAGACCAATCTGGTGATGGGGACTTAGTTGGCTGTTTCATGGCCGTATTAGAGGAATAAGTCTTTTTTACAGGCCCTGTCTGCGGCCTTATATGTCTTTGTCGAACTAAAGCCAGAAGCCTTGTAGTAACCTTTCCCAGATTCTTGGGCAAACTGCAGCTGGGACGGGTATGCCTGTCCTCTCCACAGTGGTAATAGAAGATGGGTTCTTTAGAGACTCTAGGAGGAAGAAAAACACTTTCTTGTTTAGGCGGGGAAGGCAAATGCTGGGGTCCCTTTCTGCTCCGGGGTTCACGTTCCTCACCTTCAGAGCCTCTCCAGGAATCAGCTAATTGCATGGCCTGACAAAGTCTCCTACCAGGGCTCTCAATTCTTGTACTTCTTCCATCAGACTACTCTCCGTCCAGGTTTCAGAGGAAATGACATGCACCCCCAACCCCTCCAGGTGGGATCTCACACTTTGGCTCAAGGGGCATTTGACAAGGGTTTGTACTTTTTGTTGCCTCAGTGGCTTGTTGACTGGCTCTCCTCTCTTTGAGTTCTTTAATTAGTTCCCACATCTGTTGCAGTTCGGACGCATCTTGTCGTTTATCACTTTGATCAGGGGTCTGGCTGGTACGGGCAACCCCAGCATAGGGCTCCCACCCCTCTTCATCATTCTCTGCTTCTTGAATTTCTTTCACAAGGTAGCAATATTCAGGTGGATTAGTTTCCTATCTTTCAATTTCAGTTTCAGCATCATTACACTGGCAGGCACTCCCCCTTTCCTATGGGCCTTCTGCAAGGCTCGTTCAATTTGGGTAACAAACATGGACAGCTTTTCATTCTTCCTTTGTTTGGCATATTTGAATTTCCACATCAGGTCTTCCCCTGACTCAGTGCTGCCAAAAAAAACCTCCGGGGCAGAGATGTACTCGGCAGCAGTGGCCTCCGGGCTGGTAGAGCGAAGAAAACGGATGGCCTCCATTGCAGGTCCCCTCAAACTCTCCATGAGCCTCTTTCTTTTCTCTCCCTCAGAGCACTGCCACTTCTGGACCAGGAGGTGGCGTAATCCATCCATGTCTCTAGGTCGTCCTCCCCAACTGGCACTCTTCACTGGGACCGTGCCCGAGAAGAGTCTAAGTCTATGGTAAGAGTCCAGGTGTACGGATGGAGGAGGTTACTACAGGGGAAGCTTTAGGGGTGGCAGGAGATGCTAAAGGGGACTGCAAGGGAGTGGGATCTTCAGAAAGATCTAACATCTTCACTAACTCTTTGGCGGATCGCCCCTCAGTGGCTAGCAGTCTAAGCAATTTGTCTTTAAACCCCTCTATACTTGGGGATCCCCTAGGAGCAGCCATGTCACTATGCAAATGAATGACCCACCACCCTGTCTGGGACCCTTCAGGCAAAATAACAGGGGGCACTCTCTCAGGATCTATGGCGAGGCTACAGGACAGGAGGGCCACCATAGTTTTGTCAACTACTGTTGAACAAATAACATCCTTCTGTTCTTCCCAACCTGGGCTGCCTGTCCGCCTGCAGTAGCTTTACAATTCTATTGCTCTATTATAGTATCTGTCCTATCTGCCCATTGGTGCCTGTTCTGTAACAACTGCCCCCTGTCATTCAACTACCCTCCTTTCCAGGGATTTTTGCCTTGCACCCCTTTCCCTACACTGGATAACTATGATTGGCCTGGGACTCTTGGCAGCCTTCTCCTATAAAGCCCTTACCCTGAGAGCTGTCCAGCCCTACTCCTGGTGTCACTATCCCCAGAACCATAGCAGGAAAACTGGGCCGTCTCCCCTCAGCCTCAAACCTCTGATGGAGGGGACCATCGAGGTACTCCTATCCAAGAATGGCGTTACCCGCAACGTAACCTGTTACAACCTTTCGCATCATCTCTACCAGAGAAGCTGGCGAAGGTATTCCCTCCCTCCCTCCCTTTAGAATCTTAGGATACCTTCCCAGGCTTTTGCTTGCTCTGGGGGGAGATGTCGAACTCAACCCTGGCCCCTACTCCCCTAACCTTGCACTTAGCAACCCCACTAATCCTCTCTGGGCAGAGGCTAAGGGCCTTCGGCTAGCCCACATGAACATCGGTAGCCTAAGGCACAAAATCCAGGACATTGAAGCTTGGACTGCACTGTATAAGCCTGATATACTTGCGGTCACTGAAACCTGGCTTAAGCCACATATCCTTCCTCATGAAATTGACCTGGTCAGCTATAATGTCTTTAGATGGGATAGGGTAGGTAAGAAAGGTGGTGGCGTCCTCATTTACACTAAGACTAGTCTCAATGCTGTGTAACTAAGTTATCCTCCCCTTGATGACTCGTCTTGTGAGACCATATTTACCAAACTGCTCCTTGGAGGCACCAAGCCTCTCCACATCAGGTGTGCCTACCTTCCCCCCACGTCGGCTGCCTCTTCCTTAGAATCCCTGACCCATGCCGTAGCAGAGCACCCATTGGGGGAACTGATTCTCCTTGGGAACTTCAATCAGAACTGGCTTGCCCTGGGGACCTCAGTAACCAAGAACCCTATCCTTAGCTCCAGAATGACTCAAATTATCAACCTGCCTACTAGGCACAATGCCAAGTCCGGCAACCACTCTCTCCTTGACCGGGTCCTTGTCTCCTGCCCTGACCGAATTATGACAGCTGGGACCATGACGGACTCACTTAGTGACCACTCACCTATCTTTTGCACCTGGTCCAATAAGGCTCCCAAATCGGCCTCCAGAGTGATAGCAGCCAGGAACTTCAGCAGGTTTACAGCAGCCGATTTCTGCTCTGACCTTCATTCAGTAGACTGGGAGCCCATCCTCACTCTCCCCTCCCTGGATGAAGCACTTGACCACTTCACTAATTTGTTTTTGTCCGTGGCCAATGCCCATGCTCCACGGAAAAAAATAAGAGTTCGGGGAACTTCCACAAATGGCTCAACCCTGGCCTCAAACAGAGCATGTCGCTCAGGGATAGGGCATGGGGACTATACAAATCCTCAGGCCTCAATGCTGACTGGGAAAAATACAGGGCACTGAGGAACTACTGTAAGAAAGCCACCAAACAAGCGAAGTCCTCATACTTGCGGGACCTCCAGACTAATCACCTAACGGATCCTAAGAAATTCTGGGGCCATATAAACCTGCTACTTAAGGGTGCCCCTAATGCCCAGGATGGAGCTCTCCTGGTCGGGAATACCTTGACCACTGACCCCTCCTCAATAGCAGAGGAGTTCAATGCAGCTGTTTCTAACCTCGATGGCCTATCTCCCCCTGTCCTGCCTGGGCCCCCCAATATACCAGTCCTGACAGTGAATCTACTCGGCCCCAGTTTCACCTGAAACTTGTTAAACCCTCAGAGGTTCTCCCACTCCTACTCAAAATTAAACTGGACTCCACCCCGGGACACGACCTGCTCGAACCAAAACTACTGAGGGCTGCTGCCTTGGCCATTGCCCTCCCTGTCACCTGGCTCATCAACAGGTCCCTCCTTGAGGGTACAGTTCCCAGTAAGTGGAAAGTTGTGACCGTAGTCCCAGTGCACAAAAAGGGCCCCATGATAATGTGGGGAATTTCAGGCCTATCTCCATTCTCTGTCCCCTAGGGAAGGTGCAGGAGAGGCTAGTCTATAACCAAATGCTAGACTACTTTGAGACACACTCTGTCCTAACTGACATCCAACAAAACTTTAGGAAAGGCCATGGCACGGACACGGCCCTTATCCGGCTCACGTCTGATGTCCTTGAGGCAATGGACAATGGCTCCTCGACGGGAGCCCTGTTTATTGACCTGTCCAAAGCCTTTGATCATGTCTCCCATCAACTCCTTCTCTCCAAACTCCACCTCCTTGGACTGGATGGACTTTCACTCTCCTGGTTTAAGAGCTACTTGCTCAACCAAAGCCAAAAAGTTGTCTGGAAAGATGTCCAATCTGGTATCCGACCAGTGGTCTTTGGGGTTCCCCAAGGCTCTATCTTGGGCCCCCTGCTGTTCTCCCTCTTTGTCAATGACATTGAAAGGGGTTGTGGGCCATGTAATCTAATCCTCTATGCAGATGACACCATTGTCTACTGCAGTGACCCTCAACCTAGTGTCATCACTGCCAAACTGCAAGCTAGCCTCTCAGCACTTGAAGCCTGGTTCTCCTCCAACCTTCTAGTCCTGAATGAGGAAAAGACTAAAGCGGTCCTGTTTGGAACCAGGCGTCTGGGGGCCATCAGGTCTGACCTGCTCAAACTTCAAACAGCCCAGGGGAAGAGAGTCGAGGTCCTTGACAAGATCAATTACACTGGAATCCTCCTTGACCAGGAGCTGTCCTACAAACCTCATATTGACAGTTTAATTAAAACCATCCACCAGAGGATTGGGCTCCTCTACCATTTGGGACACTCACTCTCTGATGAGGCTCGGCGAGCTATAGCCAATTGCACTCTTCTCCCCATCCTCCTCTACCGGGGCCCCCTCCTCCAGTCCCTTTGGGAAGGGGATCTACGTACTCTCTCTGTGCTTTACCATCGAGTAGCATGCTTTGCAAACAATGACCCCCCTAGGAGACACCACTGTGAGGTCCTTGCAGACCTCCATTGGCCCTCCTTAAGGCACAAACTGGCCTACTCCTCCACCTACCTGACCTACAAATTCTCCACCGCAGGCCCCCTTCCTCACTTGCGGGGCCTGCTCAACCCTAGGGCACATGGCCATGACACAAGGTCCTCTGCTGGCTGTCCCTTGGCCATCCCTCAGGTCTGCACCAACTCTGGCAGGCGTTCCTTTAAATACTCGGCCCCGCACCTTTGGAACACCCTCCCAGCTTACCTGGTCAACAACCGTCTCTGCAAAGCTTCAAGCTGGACCTCAAAGTTTACTCTCTCTGGAACTCAGCCTCTGTGGCTGCAATCATTAACCCCGCATATCATCCCCTCCTACACAGGTCTTACCCGTGACCATGGTACTCCATGCTCATTTTACGATAGTATTTACCATGTCTAATGCTACCCCATTGTATCGTACCACAGGTGTAACTTATGCTGTCCTTTGTAATTACTGTCATTCTAATGTATATAACTATTACAACCACTGTCATGCGTCAATGTGTAAAGTATGTTTTTATGTAACTAATCCCAGGTAAGCCCCTGAAAAGGGACCTCTGGTCTCAGCAGGGCTCACCTGGTTATCAAAATTTTAAATAAATAAACAGATCCGAGTCACTCCCTTTCACCTCAACCTTCCCCAAACACTTAACTTGTTCAACAGTCTCTATAATAGTTGCATTAGTGGTCCCCAATGGGATGTCCATTAACAAAGGGCCTGTTGGGGTCTACTCCCTTAACCTCGCGCCACCCCATCATAAGGTGCACCACCAACATATGGGAGGCAATCTTAAACTTAGGCATAGCAAGCACCTCCATTTTATTGCAAATTTTAAGCGTGGGGTTGTAGTACCCACCTCTGGCCACTAGAAGGCACAAAACCCAGCAGTGCCTCCAAGATGTAACCCCTAGGTGGCTCTATCCCAAGGGATAGTATCCCTGCGTGTGTGACTATCTGGAGGTTGAGGGGCCTGAGCTCGTGAAAAGGGTGCCTCCACCCGGAGGACAGGGTTAATGGCAGCGTGACTGTTCTGGGTACAGCCCTCCGGGACACTGATACCCCTCCTCTTTCCCATCTAGTGGCCAAAGCACATCTGAGATAACACAATCCCAATACACACTGTAATGTACTGCTAACCTCTCATAACACACTTATCACCAGGGCTGGATTAGCTGGACGGGCCCTGGAGACCCCTATAAAACAAGGCTGTAACAGTAAACAGCAATATCACAGTACTTTCTATACAGAGGTACACCACACCAGTTTGGATGCAAAAATATTTAGATCTGATTTATTAGGGGGATGTGAACAAGGGAGGGGAAGTAATCTAGTGATTGATTTTAAATCTGAATGGATCAGGTTATAAGGCACGCACTCCAAGGTCCCTGTAACACATTCACACACACTCTGGGTACCCAGTTGGAACTTCAGGCTAGCCTGAAGCATTGCCCGAAGTAGGCGAGCATTGCAGCTGTTGTTGGGGCCCTTTGGAAGAAAGAAAACACAACATGCACTTTAACCCTTAAATTGTAATCCGGAGCTGGATGGCTCAGTCCGAAATGATTAGCAACAACAATTAAATCAGTTGACACACTTTGATTTGAGCTTTGTTGCAGGGAGCTACCCTGGTATTTACTCACGCTACCCAGTTCAGGACGCAGGATGGATGAAATGGAGACCTCAGGATAAAGAGCTGGATTGTCAGGAGAAGCAGGGCCCGTACGATGCACCGTGGTGTCATTCCTGTTCATTGGTGTTGAGCAGGGAGCCGAATCCCCAGGCGGGTCTCTTGTCGGGTGTAACTCTGTGGTGTGAGTGGCAATCTGGGCAGAGTTGGTGAGGCCCAGAATAGGTAAACAGTTTGGATACAGTCCAGTAAAGCACTGGATGCAGCTTCCAGTAAGCATGACACATTAAGCAAGGTGGTAAACCAGATCGCGACCCACCCTCCACATTCAGCACACATAGTAAAAGCCAGTAAATACCACAGTTCGGATGACAGTCTGGTTGCTATACACAGTGTCTCTGCAGAACCTGTACATTCTCGCGCAGTCTCAAGTTCTGACAGACCAATACTACTAGGCAAATCTTCAGCCCAATTCAGGCGAAATTCATCATTTCAGGTTCCAATCATAAAACTGCATTTTCAGATTAAGTCGATTTCAGCTCAAGTTCTAATCACTTGGGAAGATGGTAGCGAGGCAGGCCAGACACAGCCTTCCGCGAAGAGCAGGTTAGACAAACTACGATATTATTATTGTATGTATTAATGCAGATAATCAATAACAATAACAGATGTCAATAGGGCTCCCTCTGCCAATTAGCGATGGCAGAATGGAGCAATAAACTGCAGCCCGGACGTGACCTTCGAGCTTGAAACTACTCGACCCCCACCCAGATTAATTATAACTATGAGATAGGCAGCTCTTAAAGAGACAGGCACGGAGGCTAGCTAGGCACTCACATGCAAACACTTTTAAACTGATAGGACACAGGACACCAGCCTGGCAGTGGGCATTTAGGCAAGCCCAGGAAGTCTTTTGGAAACCCCCATTTGTAGGGGGGTTACATATGCCATCTCTTTCCCCTTCCCCTCTCTGCCTTGCTGTCTCCCACTCCAAACTATGTCCTCTACCATCCTTGCTCCTAACTCCAGACCTATGTTTTGACATACCCACCATAGGCAGCAGTAGTCTCTCCCTACAATATGGTTTCTGTGATTGTACCTGTATTTACTGTTGTTCCATGAATACAGCATAATACTGTATAACTATTGTATGCTTAATGTCTTATGTCTTACTGAAAGCCTTGAATTGTTACTGCACAATTATGTTTTGCTAGTTACTATTGTAATGTTCCCCACTGTATGTTCCTCCACCCTTTCTGACGTGGAACCTTTGTACACTAGCAGTTCTCTGCTCAAAGGTACTGTAATCCTAGATGAAATAAACAAATAAAATGTTATACTGCAGGGATTATGTTCCTACCTTGTCAGATTTCAGTGCTATCTCTGTTTCAGCATTTTGCAGAAGATTTATACAAGTTATGTGTTCCACTTTTGTTGGGCACGAATGTTTCATCTAATACTGTGCTGTTTAATCTGTATTAATGGGGTTCTATTTTAGCCCCACTTTCTTTTGCTAAAATATTTGTTTGACAATGTTGTTGGGAGCTCCTCTAGTACGGCTATCAGTTACCAAATTTTATGGAAATTTTTCATTTAATTTACAGATATATGCATGGCACCACACCCTTCTCTTTAGGGCAGGCAAGTTGGGACTTCTATTTGTTTTCTTTAAAGACTTTTAGAGCATTGCCATGTACTCTTGGGCTGTTTTTCCCATAGCATATGTGTTATAAATTTGGACATTTTGTTTGGGATCCCCCCAGCCTGGACAAGATTAGGAGATACAACTATCCTGTATATGTACTTTATTTGTATTCCATGTATGTTGTTTCCTAACTGTGATATAAGCGTTGTCTTTTTATTCTTTTTGTTTTTTAGAATTCTGTTTATGCACCCCCTGTCACTAACCTCTCTCCAGCAAGGTCTCTCAATTACTAGCTCTGCCCATCCACCTGAAGCTCCGACAATCCCCTCCTGGCTGGGGGGCACCTCCTCCTGCAGGTTCGCCCTAATCCCTCGGCTCTGAGTCCCCTGAGGAAGGACCATCACTCCTACCGGCGCTCTATCTATAGTGCTGGCAGGCTTGCCCCAGGAGGAGGAACCAGTTTCAATGTCTGGATGCCAGGCATTGGACATGGGGCCGCAATCACTGGGCCCGCCTTCACCTGTCAGTGAAGGGGGGATTTTTTCCTTAAGTGCCCCGCAGGGAACGCAGACATGCAAGGACCTCCAGTGCAAGATGGGCATGCTTCCGCACCCACTTGCAGGATGTCTGCCGACGCTCCCTGACCCCTGTACGTACTCCATGCAAGCTGCAGCTGCCAGCCTCCTCCAGGAGCAGCTAGAGCTGTGTGGGTGGCGACCCCCTCCCCAGGAGAGGAGAGCAGTCCATGGGGCCTTCGATCCTCTCCCTGCCCCTACCAACCCCAGCTCCCGTGTCCATTCTCAAACCCAGGTCGCTGGTGTGGTGCAGTGTGGCATCCAGAGCCTCAACCCTCAGTGCCACCAGGCCTAGCATTGTCTTTTATTCTAAAAGAATAAAATATAAGTATAAAGAAAAAGTGGAGGCCATGGCTTCCAATTATAATATGCTTGCTCCTTCCAACTCCGGGGGAAAGAAGCTGCCCAGGGTAGTGACACACAAGTTTAATGCTCTGGCAACAATAAAGGAGGTGTAGGAAGTGCGCAGATTCGTGCCGTTACAGGTGAAAGCCCTCCTACGTGTGGTGTCCACTTGTTTGTTGTAAGAATCTGTTATGGCCAGTGATCCTTCAACAGAAATAGCAGAGTGCTTGACTGAATTATACATAACCTTATACACCAGCAGGGGGACTTCCCATTAGCACATTTTTTCCTCTAAAAGGAGAAAGTCCATGTCTTCGGTTTGGGAAGGTACTTTCTCTGATCTACACCTGTCCATTCTTGCTCAATAATTTGGTCACAATGAATAAAACTCGGAAAACACTTTGGAGCAGAGGAAGATGTGGACAGAATCGGGTTGACATCCACGGATTCCATGGACTGTTGCTGCTTGAGCTGTAAGGACCTACATGCCTCAGCTATTAGAAAAGACAAGGACTTGTTGCGAAACAGGGGCAGGATAGGAATCCTAGATCCAGTCTCCATCCACTCCCCTCCCTCCTCCTCCTCCTCCTCAGAGAGGACATCCTCATCATCAAAGAGCAATTTTCTGAAGGTCGGAAGTTTCCCCAAGATCCCCAAAATCCTCATAATGACCCTCTAGGTAGACAGGGTCAAGGTCTGCCTGCACATCTGTCTCTGCAGCCTTATCCTGCTGCAACACACCTGGACGTGCCTGTGTGACCCCCCACCCCAACCTGAGGGGCCTGGTTTGGGGTCGGGTGTGTCTGCTGGGATGTTCTGCAGAACATCAGAGCCCAAAAGCTCACCAAGGAGCAACAAAAGTGATTTTTCACAATTCTGCTTGCTCCTGCCTACAGAAGAACCAGATACCCCCATCCCAGCTCAGAGGACCGGCTAGGGCGAACTGTTAGAGAAATATTATGCTGGGCAACACAATGAGGGCAATAAGAACCCATGGGAGAGTGACTCATCGCCCACTTACAGGTCTTACATCTTTTCATAATTAATGGTCTCCAATAAGCCATGGTGCCAAGAACAGCCCTGTATAGCTGTGAAGTTATAAAATAAACCAATCAGTGCTGCAGAGGGAATAAAATAAAAACTTATTTTAGCTTGCTGGTGTTAGCAAGTGACCGATGCAGTAGAACCTACCGCACAGGCAACAAAATCCCAGTGCTCCCCCTGCTCAGCAAAAATGTTGCATTTATACAGAACAAACTATTCATGCACGCTCACTGGTGGGCAGGCGTGCACACAACATCACAGTGTCCCACGTGACATTGCGCACTAAGTGGCATCTGCGCAAAAGGTCTTTTGCATGCTCTCAGGAGCACAAAAATCCAAGCGTGAGAGGAAGAAGTCAAACTGTGAGGGGAAGGTGTACCCAACTGCCTCAACTGCTTAATGGTGGGAGTGCAAAGAGTTCAGAGAGCTGAGGTAAAATTATACTCAAATGGCCCCTGGTCACAACTTAGATAAAATAGTTAATTTACAGCTGGCCGGTGGCGCTGGCGTTGGCGCTGGATGCCACAGCTACACTATGCTGGTGACCCGTGTTCAGGAGCAAACTCAGGTGCTGGGGGTTGGCTGGGGGGGGGAGGGTGTGGACTTGGATTGAGCTACCGGCTGGCAGCTCTCCTTTCCTGGGGGAGGATTCCTGGCTCCGCGCTGCTCTGGTGGCTCCTGGTGGTATCCAGATGGTACAGCAGGTACGGAGCACGCTGATAGGGTACGGGTGTTGCAGCAGAATGTCCTGCAGGTGGGTGCAGGAGCATGCCCACACTGCGCTGGACAACATTGCACATCCGCACCCTTGGGAACACAAGGAAATCACAGAAAAATGCCCCATCCCATAGTAGGTGAAGGTGGGTCCAGTAACCATCCGACACATCCACCGTCGGGTCTTCCAGCCTGCCTCTGGTGCTCCCTTCGTTCACTGGGTCACCTGTCTATATTGTAGAAAGGTCGCCAGGAGGAGTCGGCAGTCCCACCCCAGGGGATTTAGATCCGGGTGGTCGGGGACCAGAGAATAGAAATGGAGATCCCCCACCAGCAGGTAAAACAGGGGACTTCAGGCTGGATGGGATAGAATGCACTGTGCGACCACACTGGAGAGAGTCTGGGGGTCGGAGACGGAGGATAAAGAGAGTTAAAAAAAAAAAAAGTTAATTTACATTAACTCTCAATCCACACAGGAGCTACTGAAACTCAAGCAGCTCACTTGAGCAATGCTGACTTTAGTAAAAACCTGCAGCCACTGAAATGCCAATTAAAATGGTAATACCCCAAAACCCCAGATGAACCTGAAGACTGGGGGGAAGGAGAAACTGACACAAGAGCCGAGGGACCCCCCCCAAAGGAGTCCTATACTGCCCCACAGATAAAGTAAAAAGTACTTATCTGTGGCACCTTTTTTTTATTAAATCGGAGGCCGTTAGAACACCCTAGCATGGCAGAAGTGGCTCCCAGTCTTCGAATGGAAATGGGTAAAGCAGGTGAGGCAATTTAAAAGTCCCACCTTAACAGGCACTATTTTAATTTAGGGGTGCTCCCTGGAACCAGACAGCACCAACCTGCTCTGCAAAACTGCAGCCCCAACAGAAAATCTTGAAGAGTCTTGAGAGAAGATAAAGGTAGCTGTTTCCCCTTTCAATGGCACAGCTGAACAGGGGAGTTGCTGCTGCTTGGAATCCTCATATGCTCAACATTCTGAAGATTGAGCTGTGCTATTCCCCTGGTAGGGGTGCACTATATCCAGTTGTTGTGATCACCCATCGACAATGTGGAGCACTACAGAAAAGAACAGTTACGTAAGAACTCACTGTAACAGCAGATCTTCGAGGGGATCTCAGTCATCAGGTCACACCGAAAGAAGTTTACCATTGGTGAAGCAGGATCCACATGGAAGACTTTCAGCAGTACAACCAGGGCCACCCATGCCAATGTCATATGATGATGTCACCAAACCTACAAAGGCATGAGCAGCCCCGCTCCCTCCTCAGTTCTTTCCCCAAAGGGAGCATAGCTCTAGCCATGGGGGAACAAGGAGAGAGAGAGAGAGAGAGAGAGAGAGAGAGAGGTGCCCAGGCCAATAAGAAAGGCTAGATACACCAGACAGCCAGTTCTAGTAAAGAGTCCCCCAAAAAAAAGGAGATGGTGGGAGGGAGACAGACCTGATGACTGAGATTCCCTGAAGATTTACTGTTATGGTAAGTTCTTACGTTACTGTTCTGTCATCTTCAGGGAATCTCAGTCATCAGGTCACACCATAGAAATGAGTCCCAAGTAGTTACAGGTGCAAACAAAACAGTCTGGGAGGAAGGCCAGCATTAAGCGTAAGACAGGAGGCCCTGCAACACAGCCCTGCCAAATCCTGCCGCAGGCTCTAAAGGCAATGTCAGACTGTGGTGCTTGGTAAAAGTGTGGGCCAGTATTCCAGATGGCAGCTGCACAATGTCAGCAGCTGAGACCCCTCGAAACAAGCCACAGAGGTAGCCATGCCTCTTGTGTAATGAGCGTGATCGTTCCAGGCAATTCTTTGCTGTACTTGTTGTAGCAGAACACAATGCAGTTAGTCAACCATTTGGACAAACATTGTTTGGAAACCTGAACTCTGCCTGGGGCAAAAGAAACAAACAAGTACTTCGACTTTCTACATTCCTTGGTTCGGAGCAGGTAATATCTCAAAGTTCTGCGCACATCTAACATATGGAGCGTGCTTCCCCTGGACTAGCACGCTCTGGAAAATAAACAGGGAAGTGGATAGATTGTTCAGTGTAAACTCAGATACCACCTTAGGAAGAAACTGGTTTGTGCACAAAGACACCCTGTCTTTGTAAAAGTCAAATAAGGCTCCACGCACCAGAGGGCAGTAATAGTAACTAAGAATTATGCTTTCCAGGAAAGGAAGCATAGCTCGCCAGTTGTGGCTCAGAGACAGGGTCAACTTCTCCAAAACAAAATTCATATCCCAAGCCAGGACATGGGAACAGAATGGAGGTTTCAGATGCAGGCTGCCCCTCAAAAAGGTACAGGAGACATCCAGCTGAGCAATGGTATGGTCACCCATGGGCTCAAGAAAGGCCAATATAGCCAAAAGGTGCACCTTGAGGGAGGAGTACTGGAGACCTGAGTCAGAAGAGATCAGGTAGTCAGAATCTGGTTCACTGGGCAGGTGAAAGGGTCCAGATTATGCTTGACAGCCCATATGGCAAACTGCTTCCACTGCATGGCATAGTGCCTCGGATGGGAAGGCTTTTGGGGTTGGCCACTAGGATGTCCGCCACTCATTAGAAACCCCAAATCTGGCAATGGCTATGTCCTCAGGAGCCAGGCGTGCAGATGGAGGGACCTGAGGTTGAGATGGACCAGGGTCCCTGATCCTGGGTCAGTAGATTCCTGTAGAGGGAAGAAGGACGGAGATTCCTCCGCCAGCTGCTGTGGAAGAGAAACCATATCTGGTGAAGCCAGAATGGAGCTACCAGGATCATGGTGGCCTCCTCCATCTGCAGCTTGGGGGGAGGTTTAAAGAACCTCCCACTCCAGGACAGGGACAATGCATCTCACCAGAAAACTCCAAGCCCTGGATCTTGTGAGCAGAAACTGGGCAGTTCTGCGTTGAGTGAAGACGCAAAAAAGTCCAACTCTAGATGACCCCATCTGTTGAACAGATCTTCTGTAATGGATGACAGAAGTTCCCACTCATGCATGTTGAACTGAGTCCGACTGAGGCTGCTCTCCAGATTGTTTAGCACTCCTGGAACTACTGAGAGCATTACGCTGTGGTCCAATGCCCAATACCACACTCATGGCCTCCCTGTATAGGGGTATGAATGTGTTCCCCCCTGCTTGTTGATGTAGTACACTACACTGAGGTTATCTGATTGAATCAGTAAATTGGCCTGGAAGAAGGTTTTTCTGAAAACCCGGCATGGCATAAGAACTGCCCACATCTCCAAGATATTGATATGCAGGGAGGTTTTGATCTGGGGCCAAGAACCCTGAGATTGAAAGGGACCCAGATGAGCCCCCAGCCCAAACCAGAGGCATCCATGGTGAGGATTTGATGTGGAGAGGAGATCTGGAATGGAACTCCCTGCAGTAGGTTCAGGGATCCATCCACCACGGAGCACTCTGCAGACTGGGGAAGAGACCAGCACTAACTGATCTAAAACATCTGTTCGCTGGTCCCACCGTGGAGACCTGTGTGAACAAGTCAACAGCGGGAAGAACTGAGGAGGAGCAGACGCTTATGCCTTTATAGGGTTGGTAATGTCATCACATAGCGTCGGCATAGGTGGCCCCAGTTATACAGCTGAGAATCTTCCATGGATCATGCTTTCACCGATGGTGAAGATCCTACAGTGTGACCCAATGACTGAGATTCCCAGAAGAAGATCTAGTTTGTTCCCAGCTCTCAGACTTCCTCTACTCCATTAATTTATCCTCTACTTTGCAGTCTGGTTTCCAGAAGAGTTGCTCCTCTGTATCCTCCCTATTGCATGTTACTGACTCCATCCTCACTGGGATAGATCAGAGCCACATCACTGCTGCTATCTTCATTAACCTTGCCAAGGCCTTTGATTCGGAGGATCCTGCCCTCCTTTGAGAAGTTGAGACCCACAGGTCTTTCTGCACCAACAGTTGACTGGTTCAGATCTTACTTCTCAAGCCATCTCCAGTCAGTGCAGGTCAGTGATGCCTTGTCCCCTCCTCATCCCATCTCGAGTCCCACAGGGATCCATCCTAGGTCCATCTTATTCTACATTTTTTTTAATGATCCCTCATCCGTCTGTGTTGACTCACATATTCACATGTATGTGGATGACACTGTACTCCGCCTCAGGCACCTTAATTCCAACCTTGGAATTATTGCTACAGCATGACTTTAGCAATGATCAACATTGGTTCCACTCTAACCAGCTCAGGGTTAACGCAAAGCAAATTGTGTCTGTGTCCTCTGGCACCAGCCAAGAACTCACCAGGCTCTTTGCACCTCCTGTTTTCCACACCCTGGATGGCATTCTACTTCAGCTTGTCCCCTGTTTCAAATATCTCAGTGTCTGGTTGGATAGTAGGCTTGACTTCTCCATCCATACTGATGCCTTCCACAGCAAGCTCCAACCCATCCTTGGTGCCCTCTACTGCAACAAAGATTGTCTCCTATCCCTATTCCGCTGTGAGCTGATCACTAAGACAGTGCTCCCGGTGTTTGAATACACAGATGTGTTTTATGTCACTGCCCCGTCCTCCTCTCTTGACAGACTGGAGACTTTCTGCAATGCTTTCTACCATTTTGCTACTAATGCTCCTCCTTGTACTCATTACTGCACCCTTTGAACTTCCCTTTGTATCCCTCCCCTTCCCTTCCTCAACATTACCTCACGCACTGTGCAGCCCTAGTTTCTAAGTACTGCTTTGCTTCTCTGCCCTCCTAGCTTTCCTCTCTGTTCTCTCCTACTCCCTCTTCTTATTCTTTTCGCTTTTGTGACTCTAGCACCTTCTTCATTCCACACTCCAACTCTGCTACTGGGAAATCTGATTTTTCCTCACATCTTCCCACCATCTAGAATAATCTCCATCCCACCCTCTGCCACTCCACCTCCCGTCTTTACCTCAAATGCCAGCTCAAACTTCTGGCTGCCAACTGCTGCCCCTGCCCTGACCATAGTTAATTTTGTTTTCAGTCACAAGAGTGTTGCCATGCTATTCTCATGTACTTAGCCTTAGTGCTACTGAACCAGTGTTTTAGTTCCAATATACTGGCCTGTACACCGTTTACTGTATTGAACTTTTGTTTAATTTGTGTTTTTGCTGCACCTTGCATTTTTCTGCCATGTATACTTTGTATATTTTGCCTATACATTGAATATTTTTGTAACCCCCCCTAAATTGGGGTTTACTAAAATGTCTTCCTGAGATCACTGTCAGGATGGTGTCCTGTCCGCAGTAGTTCCATTTGTCTGCATGGGAGTGCTTTAGTAAGCCTCCCTGCCGGTCTCTTTAAGAGAGCACCTATGCTGTGTTAGAAATCAGTTTGGGCTGGATCCAAGTGGTTTAAGGCTCGCAACCAGCCAGACAGTCTGTTGTTCTGTCCCATTCTGCAGTCACTACTTGCACAGAGGGAGCTCTGTTAGGGAAAGTGATTATTTGCTGTTTATCTGGTACAATAATAATGATAGAGAAGTTTGTATAACCTGCTTTAAATTGCAGCCTGAGCTTTTGAACAGGAACCACCATTTTGGTTCTGGACTTCCAGTGTTGGACCAATCGAACCTTGGGGGACCCAGAATGGAGACTGTCCCCAGAGGTCTTGTGGGAGGAAATTCTATAGTATTTATAGTTTTGAGGGTTTGGGGCCTAAATGGACCTGGAGGGGGAGCTCTTGCTGAGACAAACAGTTCCCTCAGCCAACCGAACCCTTTGTATCTCAGAGCAAATACCTAGAACTGCCTGAAGCAGAGTCAGTCGAAAGTTGGAGATGGAAGAGTGAACAGCTCGAGCTGTCAAGCACCTGCTCCTTGTAGGAGCATAGGAGAATCACCAGGAAGGCTCCGCTGGCTTGCCTGTCACATTCTCCAGCCTAAGATATTGCCTTGTGTGAAAGTCAGACTTTTTCGATTGCTGGTAGAGACCTGCATCAAAAGAGAGAAAAGCTGTGTTACTGCAATTTGCAAGTGGGACCAGAGACTTGCTCCAGAAATGACTAGCCTGCCTGAATGAGAGAAAATAGCTTCGGATTGAAAGGTTTGCACAGAGACCCTATAATTTGCAACCAGACTTTATCCGAACTGTTACTCAGTGAAGTTCTTGCTTTAAATGTGCTCAATGTGTTTTGTGGGTTGCGATTTGGTTCCCCACGATGAAATCTGTTATGCCAGCTGGAGGCAGCTCCAGCAACCAATCATGGACCTTTTTTCAACTGTTTACCCTGCCTGGGCCCTGCCATCTCGGCCTAGGCCGCTATCCTTGATTCAGAGATCTTCTCAGTGAAAGACCCGCTTGAGATTCAGCCCCTGCTCAACACCATTGAACAGGTAGTGACCACCAGGAGGTGAGTCATGTAGGCCACTTCCCCTGGCCATCTAGATCAACACCACGAGGTCTTCATCTAGCCAGTCCTGCATCCTGGTTTGGGTAGCATGAGTAACTTCAAGGTAGCTCCTGCAACAACAGCTACAATCATTGTGTACCATCTGATTATCTTGTTCTGGGTTTATTGCAAAGGACTGAGCCATCCAACTCGAGATTACAAATATTTGGGCTGTGGATGTTAACAGTTTTCCTTCCTAAGCGCCCAACATGGCACCAACGCGCCTATCAGCAACACTTCAGGCTAGCCTGTTTAACATACTAGGTACCCAGGGTTGTGGGACTGTTTCAAAGGGACTTACAGTGCATGCTGAATCAATCTGAATCAAATCAAAGTGCCAATCATTTGCTAGATGCACCGCTTCATCCTTGTACACTCCCCTAAATAAATCGGATTGTTGGTTTTCACATTTAACCTGGCATTAGTGTGTACCTTATTGGTTGGGTTACAGCATTACTATTGTATTGTTGCATCACTGGTCTTATTTCCAGGGGGTATCCAGGGCAGTTGCAGACGTCCAGCCCTGGTGGTAAGTTCAAGGATGTGAGCATACCTTATTGTTATTCTGTGAATGTGAATGTTCTATTGCTTTACTGTTCAAGCCACTAGAAGGGCTGGTAGGGGTTATAGCATCCGGAGGAACTATACCAAAGCAGTTACACTACCCCAGTACCACTCCTCCGGTGGAGCACCCGTTCACAGAACTCAGGCCCTTCAACCTGTGCATAGTCATGCAGGCAGGGGTAGTAGCCGATGGAGATAGCGCCACCTAGGGGTTACATCTTGTTTTGCTGTTCCCTTCCTCCAGGTTGCATCTGGAAATGAGCTTTGGCTCGATGTGCCTTACCTGGCTACCAATTTTCAATAAATAAATAAATTCACAAACTTAGGCCATTTTCTGCAACTTTGTCTGGTTTCACTTTGCCTTAAGGCTAATTTGGGTGAAGTTTCTCAGTTCAAGGCTTCTGGTAAACAAGTGCCTACAGGCCATGCTACAGCTCTATGTACATTGAAATCTGCAGATGTGGTAGTGGAGGATCCACATCTGGAATAGCGAGCAAAGTCCAAACAATAACAGAAAGCATGGCTCAACAGACACTGGGCTAGAAAAATAACCAGTCTTGCGGCAGTCAGCCAGGTGAGTTGTGCTTTTCTCTGCAAATAAATGACACCAAAATCCTACAGCCAAAACTCTGGTTATGTTTACTACCCTAGTGTCTGCTGAGCCACACTTACTTTTGCTGTTTCTCTGTACACAGTGCATTTCACTTTGGTTTTGCAGCCTGTGTAAAAGTGTGTAATGGGATAGATCTGCTACTTTTGAACTTTATCAAACAGCATTTACAAACATATGAAAAGCCAGCAGAAGAATGCCATTTGGTCTATCTAGTCTGCTCTGTTTGCAGGGTCCACAGCTTGAGCTACTGTCCCTGCCCCCCTTCCTCCTCCCATCCTCCCTACCCATGATCCTTACCTTCCCCATTCCTATCATAGCCTCTCTTGAAGCTGACCACTGTCTTCAATTAGACCACCTCTTCTGGCAGCGCATTCCAAGTATCCATCTTCTCTGTGAAGAAGTGCTTACTGACCTCCTCCTAAACCTCCCCCTCCCATATTAAGACTGTGCCTGTCGTGTTATGGTTGCCACTCAGCTTAAAGAGACCCTCCTTATCAACCTTATTTATCGCTTTCAAGTACTTGAAGGTCCCAATCATGTCCCCTCTCTCTCTCTCCTTTCCTCCAGGGAGTACATGTTCAGTGCCCTCAACCTCTCCTCGTATGCCTTACCCTGCTGACCCGTTATCACCTTTGTAGCCCTCCTCTGGACCTTCTCCAGCAGGTTAATGTCCTTTTTGAGGTGTAGGCACCACTACTGAACTCCATACTCTAAATGTGGCCTCACCAGTGGCCTGTACAAGGGTAGTATAACTTCCTCTCTCCTACTACTGATCCCCCTAGCTATGCATCCCAGCATCTTGTTTGCCTTTGCTGCTGCTTTCTTGCACTGCGTGGAGTGCTTCAGGTTACTAGATCATCATTCCCAGGTCATTCTCTCCCTCTGATGCAGATACCTGGACTCCACCCAGATAGTACTCCATCCTGGAAATCTTGACTTCAATGTGCATACTTTGCATTTCTTGGTATTGAAGCCAACCTCCCCCAGCTTTTCCAGATCATCCTGTAGGGCCTGTATCCCTGCAGCTGTGTCTACTCTCCCACAGAGCTTGGTGTCATCCACAAATAGGCACATTTTGCTCTTAATGCCATACCCAATGTCACTGATGAAGACATTGAACAACACTGGTCCCAGCATCGAGCTCTGCAGGACCCCACTGGTTACCTCTCTGGTGCCAGATAACTCTCAACCCACAACCACCCTCTGGGTTCTGTCCCTGAGCCAGTTTTCCACCCATCTGGACATGTTATCCCCAACCCCAAACAAGCTTTTGCAGGTTTGTTTTGTAGTTTTAACATTTCGCTTTTAAGCTTGTTAGGATTTATTGATTTTTTTGTCTGATTTTTATATTTCTTTTTTTTTTTATATTCATCACTTTTATTGATAGAGTTTCTCTAGAAATCAGTCAATACACTGATGCAAGTTGATATTTCTTACCTAACATAAATACATTATCTACCTTAAAATATATTTCTTTACTTAAATCTGAAGCCTTATGTCTATATTTTCCTTTCACTTCTGTTTACTTACGCTCTTGTTCAGTTAATTCTTGTTTAGTTATTTATAATTAGATTTTTTTTCCCATTTTCTGACTCTTCCAAAAATACCTTTCTTTGTGTTACTATGTTGTTTACTGTATATTTATATATTTTTTTTTTTTATAAAATGAGCAAAGAGGAGAGTCGAAGGACTGGGACTTAGAATTGCAGTGGAGGGGGTTCAGTTGATGAATGGGACAGGCCATCCCATATGTCTGCAGAGGACAATAAGGATGGAATTAGCAGCACCAGGTATGGGAGGAATGGGCAGAAAGAAGCCTGCAGCAAAAAGCAACTTCTACGTCTGGAAGAGGACCCCCCACACACACACAGCCCACCAGCAGCAAGTAGCAGCACCTCCCACTGGCCCCACTTTACCACCACCAGAAGAACCTGCAGGTGATCAACCCCTTGTACTCCTCTCCGTGGTTTGCACCCTGATGAGTGACTTACTAGTACAATCATAGCTTTCAGAGCAGTGCATAGCAGTATGGAATTCTGGAATTGTGGGTGTTCTGACTGCACAGAAACTGCCTCACAGTGCAACAGAAACTTCTAAACACACTCAAAACCCTCAATGCCATAAACTCCATAACACTACCGTAAACTACAATTAATAAAACATTTATAATGCCTTAGTTTAAGAAACTGTTAGTTGTTTTCATGTCTTTACCATAAAAGAACGTTGACTCATTGCACATTGTTCTTCCGTCCATCCACCCAATGCAGAAACATCATCAGATTATACTGTCGTGATGCCACCGTGGTCACACAGAGACTCTATACATCTGGGAAGGAAACTGAGAACTGCTATAGGTAGATAAGACTATTCCACAGTGCTTACAATAAAGCAATAACAATCCAGCCACTGAATATACTGAGAACCAACTGAGAGAAATATAAGTATCAGAATATATACAATCATCAACTTGGCAAAATTCTCCTAGTCACAAACAACTCTTGAGCATGGTCCCATTAGCAACACTGAGGCAAACAGAAAAAGAAATTATGGTAAATCTGACAGAATTTCTTCTTCCTGTATTGCTCCACACTGTCAATGGGAATTACTTACAAAATAGGTTCTAATAAGCAGTACCCGTAAGAAACCAGGCAAGGAAGAATACTGACCAGTCTATTTCCTCGGAGGGAAAACTGGTTTACTTACACATGAACACTGTCTTCAGCCCACTTAAGCCAAGCAATGGCAACATCAAATCTGAGAGTGTCAGTTCTAAAAGGCTTTTAGAAGGTGTAGGCATCTGCCTATGTAACTGCTGTGGTGCCTCGGTCTGAGGCAGAAGCTTCTGCTTCCTTTGGACCAGGCTGCTGTTAGAGCCATGGTGTAATGTGCTGTAATGCATACAAATAGGTATACAATGGCACTGCAAAAGACGGACCATACAGAATTGTTTGTTACCAGAACAAGAAGGCCAGAGCATGAGGAACCTTTTTCATTGTCATGAGAATAAAAAGTGGAGTTCACTCAATATATCTTATGCTTTTTTTATTCTTTGAAGATTCAAAAATGTCACCAGTAAACAGCCTGGACAACATTTTGTGGTCATCCTACTTCATCGGACGCAACAAATGGTGTTCCTATATTGAAAATACATCATTACCTTTAAGAGCCTATACAGTGCTTAAGTTATACAGAAAGCACGAACACTGTTCAATTTATAAGCACAGTGCCACCCAAAATAGTCCCTTAATAGCATGACCACACTCATATTTAACAATCGTTTATAAATCTTTATATTTATATTTTATATATATATATATATATATATTATATCTCTCTAATATGTTTTAAACACAGGATTAATAAGTTCAAAGTGACTGCCTACCTCACCGTTCAAAAAAGTGTGAAGGTCTGTGTGACCGGCCTGGACTGCAGAATTCCTCATTTGAGTTTTGACCGCTGTGCTAGATTGAAACTAAGGCGACTTCTGGCTTTGTAGATGTCCACACTGGATTAAATGACTGAAGAAAAAAACTTCTCTACTTCCTAGAAGTTAAAAGGAAGTAGTGAGGCTCTGAAAGAAAGGACAGGAAAAACAGCTGTTCAAGGTATTGCCTTGTCATGAAGCATACTGAGAAACTGATGGTTTCTTTGCGAGAAGGAAACAAACTCAGCTAATGGCCTGAAACATCTCCCGAAACAAGAGGAGAACACACAAGGAAGAACTACAGGGGACAAAAACAGTCCTTAGAAGCTACTGAAGAATGTAATTCCTACCCATTCTTCTGCAGAGTATAGAAAAAGGCAAGAGAGTTGAAGAAAACCTTCTTTTGGCAAAAAAAAAAAAATTCCTCTAGATAGCTCTGAACTGATCACACATTGAAAGTAATTTCCTCTACAGGAGGAAGACATTGTGGACTGAGCCGAACACAGAACCCTTAGGCACACTGTAAGGGAAAACACAGAGGTAGGGACAGAATGTGGAAAAACAGTCCCCAGTAGATATTCATAATCTTCTCCTCATGCTCCCCATTACTGGTTTGGAGTGTATGTATCACTATGGCAGAGGAGAGAGCTGTGACCTGAGGGATGGTTCTACCAGAATGCGGAGAGAATCTGCAATATGGTTCTAGGTTGAAAAGGAAAACATCATAGTTAAATGTCATCTAATGTACTCTTCCAGGTGCACTGCACTGGGCTCTGAACAGAACAGTATTCCAAGCTAGGAGGCTGGACTTCACTGTACAAGTCTGTACCAGAAGGAGAGCTTAGTAGCTGCCTGTAATTGTCTCACCGAGAAGGAAGATGCAGAAGACACACTGGGGCACTAGGAAAGTGAAATTAGATGCCTATAGGTGAAAATTCCACAGAGGTTATTAGGATCAACGTCTAGAATCCGGCAGGTCTCGGCATCTCATTGACGTTCATAGAAGCTAGAAATGCTGCAGCATTCCCCCATCCCCCAAATGGAGGTGGATGGTACAGAACACACCTACTTGTATTGTATCTGTCAGATTTCAGGAGCAAATCCACAGGATGGGGAAAAGCAATTTTTCTTTAAGTATGCCACCAACAGGCGCCAAGGCCTTTACCTTGAATATACCTTTCCACCTCTGCTGTTACTCCCTATCCACTCCTTCCTATCGTTCTAAATGTTACCATCATCATGAATTTAAGGTGTTATCCTAATGTAATGCACTTGACCTGTCCATTGTGACCTCTGTAAACAATTGTACTCTTATGCTGCACTTAATATATTCTTTCTGTTATTTGCTATTCACCGCTGCCAATAATGTTGCAATAATGTTTTCTGTTGTTTGCATGTATGTATTTCCACTACCCTTTCCCCCAGGATGCACCGTGAGACAAGCAACTTGTTGTTCAGTGTGCCTTTCCTGGTGAAACGTTTCAATAAATAAATAAATAAAATATATCATGAACAGTTCTGACCAGAATATCGACTAAACTACAGATTAAGACCTACAGCCTCCGTCACCCGTGAAGTAAAAAAATAGTACAGCTGAAGCCAGACAAAAGAGGACCTGGAACAGGCAGGGATATTGGAATGGTAACTGTAGAAATGTTCCACAAGCCAGATAGACAAGTGATAACAAAAGGATGACAAAGACAGGAGCTAGATAAGTACTCAAACATCAGTTTTGTTAGCCTCCAGTTGGTCGCAAGGGGAAAAAAGTAGAATGACTACAGATCTGTTTATGCGTGGTATATCTTACAGTGTTCTTAGAAACAAAATATTTGTTATGACTCCTTAAGAGAAGGCCAGTAAAGTAAGGAGAATCACAGAGCCCATTTGAGGAACTCTTGTTTCACGAAGAAACTACAACCTCTTGCAACCAGAAAGAATCCTATGAAATTGACCGTGGCTTCTAGAAAGCATGTTAGATACTTACAAAGCAACCTTGCTTGCCAGCTTCAATGAGGCAGTATAGCACAGTGGTTTAAGGCTCTGAGCTGCAAATCTGGTGACATCCAGCAGACCAGACCTGGGTTTGAATCACAGCTTCCGCCTGCACTGCTGTGACCCTGAGCAAGTCACTTAACTTCCTGTGCTCCCAGGTCACTCCTGTAAAAAAGCTTTCAGCTTAGTGTGCTACTCCTGGTTAAACAACTAAAAAAAAAAAAAAAGTGTCTGCAATAAAACTGATTTCTATTCAAGGAGTTCACGTAGAGAATCAGCCCTGCCTCAGAGATTGCCAAAATTACATTAGACCTATTCAAGGATCTCCCTCTCCCACGAGGGGGATAACTGATATTTCGGCTAGGATCCTTAGATGGCCTCCCGGAATAGAGAAACAGTGGCCGCAACAAGGGAAATTGAGTCTTCAGCTGTGGTCTGCCAAACAGGCCACCAGGACAGAAAGGACTGGTTGTAACACTTGACAGATTCTTCAGTTAAGGGACCAAGATAGGCCATTGGGACAGAAAAAGCACTTTTGGATGAACACAGGTTGCAAAAAGGAAACTGATTCTTCAACTATGGACCTTAGAAAGGCCATCGGGATAGAAGAGGCACTTGTAGATGAACATGGGTTGCAACAAGGAAACCGACTATTTGGCTACTAACCTCAGATCAGCCACCAAGACAGAAAAAGCACTTGCAGATGAACACTGGTTGCAAAACAGAGGAACTGACTCTTTGACTACAGGCAGCCAAATAGGCCACTGGGACAGAAAATTACTGGTTGCAACCCTGACAGATAAGCTGGTCCTGTAGACTGGTCCTGGAATGCTGGCCCTGTGGAACTGGTCCTGGAAGACTGGTCCTGGAAAGGTGGGCCTGGAACACTGTCCCTGAAAAGGAAAAACTAAACCCTACTGCCCCCAAAAGCTCTCTTTAGTGTGTTGGGGCAGCTCCTACATTTTCTTACCTCCATTCATGTTAGGATGTAGTTTAGCACTGTAACAATGGGACCTGTCTGACTGACATCCTAGCTCTAGCTTGGTCGACTGCTCCAATTTTAATCCACAGAGTGTTGGTAGATGAGTAGGTAGTGGGTGCCACAAGCAAGGTGAAGAAAATCTAGTTCAGGCTAGACACCTAGGTAGTCTCTGATTAGAGCAGACTTGGTGTCATTGAAATGGGAAGCAAATAAATTTACAGTAGGGATGTGGCTACTCGCAATTAAGTAATTTTACAATGGACACCAAAGCGCTAGCGGTGGTTCAATTACAGTGTAGTACAGCCCGAGCAAGTAGTATATTTCTTGGGCAAATGGGCATTTAACTGGGTAGTTAGGCTGATCAGAAAGGGACACCAAAACAAGTAAGCAGTCTGTATGGGGTTTACACAGTTTGTGGGTAGTTCATTTGAGCAAGGGGCACCACATGCTACACAATTCAGGTTAGGGGTACCACACATGTAGGCTGGGCTGTCACTTTAGAGGTCACAAACAGATCAGGCAGTCACTACAGGTCACCACAGTTAGCAGGCAGTTAGTTTGGTAGGGGCATCAAATTTTTTAGACAGACTTTTCACAGTTCAGGATAGGTGGTCAGTGTAATACTTGGCCAGCTGGTTATGATATTGTATGATATTTGTAAAATAAAAATATAGTATGTGATTGTCCACATAGGACATCCTGTGCTGCCATGGCTGCCCCCTCCAGGTTTCAGTGAAGCTACAGGATATATTACACTGATCAGGAGATCTCTGTAATGTAATTAACTTCCTTGAGAAATTGCAATTTATGGCCTTTTCATGACCTGTTTCTGTTTTGAAGTTGGGAAGCTAAATATACATTTTATTACAGGACAGGACATAATTTAGCTGATTCCTGTTTGCTATATCACACTTAGGTGATGGACTGCAGGGTTGTAAACCTCAAAAGGAACTGGGGGATCAAAGACTCATAATGTGGGAAATGGGTTTTTGCTGATGTCACCTTATTTAAAATACCTCCTGATAGGACATCATGTTTGTATTTTTTTATATTCTAAAAAGGAGGAGCTAGATGACTCACCAAGGTGGTGGGGAGATGGAGTTGAAATGTATCCTTCTAACTGGGGAATATGACATATTATTTTGGGACTCAAAGACACAGCTCTCTGATCTAACAATAAGCACTACAGAGGTAATACATTATATAGAAAAATCTAACTGTATTTTGGTAGGAGTTTGTTCTGTAGTTTTCCTTGTTTTTCTTTTATGTGATTGTGTGCTCTTTGATATATTCTTCTGTGTTTACATTTTTTCATATTTTTATCATCTTTTAGTAAAGAATCTGTTATTTAAAAGACCGCCTGGGTGTCTGCCAGTTCTTTCTGCATGTGACGTATAGAGGGTTAAGTCTGACAATTGTTCAACAGCTTAATGGTGTTACTAAACTGGGAAAAGGTAAGAATATACCTAAGATCTCTTATAGAGTTTTAAGAGTTCATTTTGGAAGCCTGGCTGGGTGCCCCTGGTATAGATTGTACCTCAAGCCCGAAGAGGGTACATATCTGAGCCTGTACATTAGGTATGCTAGCATAAGGTTCACAGCTTGAATCCCCAGAACTTGAGACTAAAGGTGATTTGGACCCAAAACAGACAGAAGGGTTACCCTGTCTGTTACCTGTTCAACTATTGCACTCTGAGGTTGGCACTGTGGGGCAGAGAGCCTCGCCTGCTGAGGTGCGTTTGTGAAGTTTTAAAACAGGTGCACAGTCACTTTAAATGCAGTTCATGCAGCCAGTTTCATACATATTTATCAATCATTTAAATACTGCTGGTCACTCAGTAGTAGTTACCATGAAGCTCTAGTTACACATGCTATGGGTGGTTTTTCCCTTGCACCTTTCTGCCCCCACAGTCACTGGCTTCTGGAGGAAGCTTAAAAATAAATATATATAATTCATCTTATGGGTGGTCTTTAGCCTCTGTAATCTGGCTTGCCCCAATTTTACTCTTATGGACTGAGTTCTTTCCCTGCCCTATGGGTGGTTCTGGTGCTTGGTTGAGCCTGCCCCCTGAAGGCCTGCTCCTTCGTGGAGCCTTAATTTGTTCTGCCCTATAGGTGGTCTGTATGCTCTTGAGCCTGGCTTTTCCCAACAGTGCCCCTATGGAGCCGTTCTCACTAGTGATAAATGCTGGGGGTACGTTAAAGAAATACTACAGTCAAAATTTGCAAAACCATATACTGTGCAGAATGTTTTGATTTGTGGGTGTAGTCCTGGTGTGTCCTTCCCTTTCTTTGCTAATAAGATTTTTTTCTAAATTAGCCAGCTAGTGATATGGTAGCTTTATGGCCCCGGGGGATCTCCATCTTGGCATGGTTTATTGCTCTTCTTTTTCCTACACCGCCTGCTGTCCCATGTGAAAGTGACGTGCATGGGACTACTGATTCAGTAAGCACTGGAGATAGGACCACAAAACAAAAGAAGCACTTGAGGGAAAAATTAACACAACTTAAGTAAAGTCAATGCTTTATTGAGAGCCAAAGGACACTGATTCTTTGCCCCAGTACCTCCTGAGGAAGACCCCTGTGGTTGAAGCAAAGGAGCATGACAGTCAGTGTCCTTTAGGTTCACAATAAAGCACTGACTTCGTGTTGTAAGTTTACATTTTTCTCCCTCAGTGCTTTTTGTTTTGTTGATGCACTGGTGGTTGGCGGCCTGTGAGTAGCACTGGCCTGATATCCCTGAAGCGTCCTGTAATCTTCTTTGTTGTATTTGTACTAGAGATAGAAGCCTGATGTTCTGGCCTCCACTAAATAACTCCAATTCAGTAACTTTGTTGTGTGTGTGTGTGGTCTAGTCAGCAGGAGTAAATGTTTTGCTTTAAAACTTTTTATTTCATCAAACTACACATGGCCATAAAAAGCACACAATCACCCCAGATCATCAATGCTATAATTAGTAAAGACTCTAGCTGTTTTCTTACAAAACAACCCACTCAATGTAGCCTTTAGTGCTCACTGGATAAGGAAAGTCATTTAATATCACAGCTCTGCTGTTGTAAAACTGACTCTAAACCAGTACTTGCTGAATCCACAGTCCTAGATATATCATCATAGATAAGGTACAAGTCTACAGCTTTCACCAAAACAGACTTGCCATTTTCCAATGGATTAATTAAGATGTCCTGTTATGTCAAAATGTAGATCCAATTTGTTTTTAAAATTAGTGATGGTATCACATCCTACTATATTTTTAGGCAATCCATTCCAGTATACCACTACCCTCTGGTTAAACCAAGCTCTTCTTCTGTCCATTCTATAGTTTTCTCCTCTCAGCTGATAACTGAGCCCTTGTAATTTTAGTTGAGACGTTCCTTACCAGACATAGGCATTCCCATAAATCATCATTTCTAAATGCCGCATACACAAGGCAGAGATCCCCTCTGAGTCTACAGTATTCCAATGTGTATAGCCCGGTTTTCTGTAATCTTTCCTGGTATGTTAGATTTCTTAATGATGTTATCTTTTTGGTGGCTCTTCTCTGAACCCTCTCCAACCTCATTATATCACCCTTATGATATGGACTCCAAAACTGAACACCGTACTCCATCAGAGGCCTAACCAATGCTCCATACAATGGCATTATTACAGTACTATCCCTACTATGTATATTTCTCAGTATACAGTTCATCATACTATTTGCTCTTTTAGCCACTTGCATACTGTGCTGTTTAAATAGTAGATAGTTTGTTACAAATATGCCCAGATCCCTTTCTCTTTCTGAACAGTTTAGTGCATAACACAGCATTTGTCGATGCTGAATCTCATTTTGTGGTCAGATGCCCTTCTACCTATTCCATCTAGATCTTTTTGAAGGCTCATAATGCTTTGTGTAGTGTTAACAATTGCCCCCTCTTGCTGTCATCTGAGAATTTGCTTATCCAAGATTTATCAGATGTTATTAGGGATTAAACAAATAGACTGAACAAAGTAGGGCCCAGGACTGAGCCCTGCAGGACCCCACTGGTAACCTCCACCCATTCGGACATAAATCCCCTAATGCAAACTCACTGTTTCTTCTTCTTAACCATACTGCAATCCATCTGGTCACTAGTAAGCCTACATTTAATTCTTCCATTCTGTTGACTGGTTCAATATCAGACACTAAGTCAAATGCCTTAGCAAAGTCTAAGTAAATTACATCAAACAGCATTCCCTAATCCAATGACCTACTAATCTGTTCAAAAAACTGTATTAGGTTTGTCTGACATGACCTTTTTGATGTGAACCCATGTTGTGAAATGTCAATATGACCTCATTTTGCATAGGTTTATCAATGTATTCTTTGATATGTTCCTCCATGATTTTACTTGTTATGCACGTGAGGCTGATGGGGCTATAATTTTTATGGTCCATTTTCACTCCTTTTTATGTTTGCTTGCACGCATGTGCAAGAAACATAGTGCCACCATACAAGAATTCGTACGTGTGTCTCCCTACTTCCAATGCCCTGCTGCCTTTTTGAATACGGCCCCACCAGCCAATGAATGCAAGAGCTGTCTATGATAGCGTTTGCAAATGCACACAGCGTACAGTTGAAAGAAGGCACTGCAGCGTGTAGGCAATTTGCATACTGACTTGACGGTATGCAAAGTGCCTACGTCGGCACTACAGTGCAAAGCTGTCATGAACAGCTCCTCTCCCCCATAAACAAGTAACACACTGGGAGCCCACCCCACGGTGCTCACATCTCCCCACAGTATGGCCGATGGGGTGCCCAATCCCCATCAGCTCGCTGCGCTCCCCAACAGAGTTATAGGTGTCACGCTGGGGCCCACCCCAGCGTGGCAGCAATCTATGGGCGACAGAGGTGCCCAATCCCCCCGTCGGCTCCACTGGCCCCAAACGGCCTTGAAGTCCCACGCTGGGAGCCCACCCCAGCGTGACAAACGTCCATCTGCTGCCCCCAACACACTTCCAGCTGCCGCTGGGAGCCCACTAGCGTGGCAAGCGTCCCGTCGTCTTCCTAAAGGAAAAGACCTAGAAAGAAAAATCTGTCCTTCACTGACTGTCTTGACCCCACCAGCGCGCACCTGCCTCCCCTCCCCCACCCATGCCACACCTCTGGAGTCTGGCGTAACGATCTTGGTGGACTGAGAACACGTTTGCACTCTTCAAAGCCGACCCCGAACTGAGGAAATGCCGGTTAAGCTATATAATGGGATAAATAGGGTTTTCAACTTTAATGCATATCTTTGGGCATTTTGGGAATTTTCACTAAATTTTCAACATGGGGTTTTGGGACCCCGCCTCATGAATTCTTGCACTGTCATTTTGTAATTTGGTCTCAGAAGGTGATTTCGTGGTCACTGCGCAAAACCACCTTTCAGGACTGATGTATGAAATGACAGTGTCATTCATGAGTACTCCCAAAACCCATGTTGAAAATTTGGAAAAATCCAAAATGACTGTTTTACTTAGCTCGCGCTAAAGTTCCTATACACGCTCGTAAGTTCATGAATTTTTATATATTTGCACTCCAGATTTTCAACATTGCCATTTTACCACCTCCTTATGAGCAGAACAGCTGTCATTTTACATCTGCTTAAAATCTGTTTCCGAGCATGTAGCGCTGATTGCGCAGTCGGTGGCCGAAATCAATGTTTGGGACAGATTAAGAAAAATCATAGTGATGCTGTTCATGAGCAGAGGTCTTAAAATGGCTATGTTAAAATCTGATCAAAAGTCCTAAAATGACTGTTTTATTAGCGGCATTGTGCAGTTCTCACACACTTGTAAGTTCGCAAATTTTAATATTTGCACTCCAGATTTTCAACATTGCCATTTTACCACACCTTCTTATGAGCAGTACAGCTGTCATTTTTCACATCTCACCCAAAATGTGTTTCCATGCATGTAGCGCACAATGGTGCAGTCGGTGGGCGAAATCAATGTTTGGGACAGATTAAGAAAATCACAGTGACACTGTTCATGAGCAGAGGACTTAAAATGGCTATGTTGAAACTTTGGTGACAAAAGTTCATAAAATGACTGTGTTACGAGCGACCATTGCACTGTTTCCACGCACCCTCGTAAGTTCATGAATTTGTAATATTTTCAGTCCAGATTTTCATCACTGGCATTTTTCCACACTTCCTTATGAACAGTACAGCTGTAATTTTTCACAACATGGCCAAAATGTGTTTTCACACTTTCTGCGCAGAAATGCGTGGTCGCTGTGGGAAATCAGTGTTCAGAACAGATTATGACAATGACAGTGACACTGTTCATGAGTGGAGGTCCCAAAATGCCTGTGTTGACAATCTGCTGAAAAAAATCCCCAAAGTAATTACATTAAGGGTGTGCGTTGCGCAGTTTCTACACACGCTCGTGACTTCACCAGTTTTTTTACTATTTTCACTGCAGAGTTTCAACATAGCCATTTTTTACATCTCCTCATGAACAGTACAGCTGTCATTTTTCACATCCTGTTCGAAATGTGTTTTCGCACCTGTGGTGCCAAATGCTGTAGTCACTGTGCAAAATCAGCTTTCTGCTAACAAACTGATATTACCACTGCTCATAAGGTGGGGGTCACAAAAAACCCATGTTGAAAATTTGGAGAAAATACCAATGAACGCCTCAGGCATTAGGGTTTCCGACCATAATGCCCCACCCTGTAGAGATTGACAGGCATCATGGGTGTGACTTGGGATTGTCACCTGTAATGCTCATACCATTCCACTACTTAATTGTTTCTAACAGTGGTTTCATTAAATATTATAGTTGTTACATTCTCATGATCTTTTGTGTTCATGATGTTATGGTCCTAACTTTGGATTGATAAACACTAAGGAAATATCTATTGAATGTGCCAGCCATTATTTGCTCATCTGATGCAATGGAGTCACAACTATAAGTGGTCCAATCTTATGTGTCCCTTTCCTTTGATTGTTTATGTAATTACATTTTTTATATCCCTTGTTTTGTAGTGATTCAAATTTCCTCATTCATTTTTTTTTATTGCTGATTTGCATCTCGTCTTTAAATTTAATCCAGCCAGCTGACCCGGTGGTGCTGAGGGTTGAGGCACTGGACGCCACACCTTGCACCACACCAGCGACCCGGGTTTGGGAATAAGCAAGGGTCGTCGGAGGCTGGCGGGGGGAAGAGGATGTGAGAAACTGCTGACAGGCAGCACTCCGCCTCGGGAGGAGGTATCCAGCTCTCTTGGAGTTTGTCCGCCATCAGATGGAGGCCGGAGGGACAGTGCCATGAGACAGCTTAGACATGGGTCAATGGGGAGGTTGTGGGGACCCGATCCGAGCTACGGTGCACATGTGCCTCCCGCGCACTCGTCATCGCACTCTGGGGTCCCAGGGTAGTTCACAGGAGAAAATGGAGGAAAAACAGTGGAGGCTGGCATGGATGATGCCCCTGGACCGACTGTGGGGATCTGCTGGGCGTGCATGGCGTTAAAGCCCGAAGGCCCGGCTCGGTGGGCTCGGCAGACAATAAAGGTCAACCTGCCACTAGGAGGATAAAAAATAGTTGACAAAAAAAATTTAATCCAGCTATTATTTTTTTTTCAAACTTTATTTTAAAAGTTTAGCCTATACAGCACATTTTCTCATTTACAGGTCTTCTTATTATACATGTATGTATATAAGTATATCTGCTTTACTATATACATCAATCTTTTGGATGCAGTTTCTCAACAGGTTACAATGACTTTCCCTTTACATTTCTGTATTCTTTACAGAGGCAAATTTTCTGTCTGGTTTTAGTAATATCCACAGCATTCCATCTGGACTTCCTATTTCTTACTCATTTTAATTCACACAGTATTACTTGTATACCTGTCTGTCTTGTATTTACAATTTAGCAGGCATTTCCTTCTGGGTTTCTTCTTAGAAGGTTGGGAACCACTCCATTATTATGGCTTCCTCCAGGGGTCCCCATAGTGTTTGGAATTTCTCCTCCTTATTCACTGCTTTATATTGGCGTGTTCAAGTTTCATACTCTGGAGCAGTCTGTGGGACCACTCCAACATCATGAGGGTTGACTCCTTCCCCAGTGACATGCAAAACCTGTTTTCCAATTGCCATGGCTGAAGACCACAGAGGGTGACCCACGCCTTTCCCTGCTTCGACTCTCCTGGCAGGCCTAGAAATATCCCCCATACCCACTACCTGTGTGTCCTCAACACTCTTTGTATTGTATTTATAATGCTCTACCAGAAGCTCTGATTTTGTCACATTCCCAAATCATATGTATGAAAGTCCCTGTTCTGGCCTTGCACTTTGGACACAGATCTGAGTTTGAGGGGTCAATCTTGTGAGCTAGTTCTGGGGTAAAATATGTCCTGTGTAAGATATTAAAGTGGGTTGCCCACAGCCTATTGATAACTGAGGATCTCATATCCCAGTTTAGGATCATTCTCCAGTCTCCTTCTGTCAGGGAGTCCCTTCCCATGTCCCCACTCCATTTCTCCTTAAGTCTCTCCAGTGTCTGGGGCAAACTTCCCAGTAATGTTTTATAACATACTGTCATTGGTTTGTGAGTTTGGATTCCTCCAGTTCCTCTCAGCCCTTCCTCCAGGGGAGATCTATGTATAGAAACAGGTATGCCCATTGTATCCTCTACCTCCGGAAGGCAGTTTCACACCTGTAGATATGTGAAAAACTGAGAGGGGCTTAGACCAAAATCCTTGGTCAGAGACTGATATGTCCTGATTCCTCCCAGATCATATATCTGACTGACTGAGTACAATCCCACCTTTTCCCATGCCTCCAGAGCCCTACCTGTGGGTCCCAGCACTTGTCCCTCCCCCCATAGGGCCAATCATATGGATGCATCTGGTGACAAGGTAGGTGGGTACTCCATTATTGCATGTGCTGCTAGCCATGCTTGCATTGTGGCTCTTGTAAATGGGTTTACAATAAATTTAATTGCTTTTCTTTGTAGGGTAGCCATAAACAGGGACAAATTTAATGGGGTGGTGTGGTCCTTCCAAATCCATCCACTGTTTTCTCTCTGTGCCCTGTTGTATAAGATCTGTCAGGCATGAGATCTGCGCTGCCAGATAGTATAACTGCAAGTTGGGCAGTATCAAACCCCCTTTCCGATGTGCCTCTCCACAGTGTATCCTGTTTTATCTTTGGCATCCCGCACCATAGCAGGGTCATTATGGCCCCCTTCAGTAAATTGAAATAGCATTTAGGCACCCATACCGGCAAAGTTTAGAATAGGTATAGGCATTGCGGCAACACATACATCTTAATCAGGTTTACCTTGCCTATTAGGGTGAGGGGAAGGCTTTTCCATCTATCACACTCCTCATGGATCTTTTTCAACAGAGGTTTATAGTTTATATCCCAAAGGGTTGACAACTTCCCTGGGAGGTTAATGCCTAAATATTTCAAGGACTATACTGGAGGAATCGTATAGCGTTGGATCTGTAGGGCGTTGCCCCTATCCCCCAGAGGTAGCCACTCACACTTTGACAAATTTATTTTATGCCCGGATGGGGACCATATGTTTCAAATAACTTGGTGAGGGTTGGGACTGAAATCTTTGGCTTTCTTAAAATAATAATACATTGTCTGCATATAGTGAAATTACCTGGTGTCGACCCCCCCTCCCCATTATACCCTTGTATGTTCGGGTTTTGTCTCATGGCTAAGGCTAGGACTTCTATAGTCAGCACATACAGGAGTGACGACAGTGGGCATCCCTGTCTTGTTCCTCTGGTGAGGGTAAAGGGTGATGAGAGGTCATCATTTGTTAAGACCTGGACTTTTGGGATGTCATACAGTGTCTGCATCCATGCTCTTATATTGGGTCCAAAATTAAATTGTCCGGCTTTGGGAGTACAGTTATCGTTGCCATTTGTAAGATTGGGGGAACAGTCCCTTTCTCCAGTGTTTCTTGGATCATTAGCAAAAATAATTGCTGTATATCTGTCCAAAAGAACCTGTAGAATTCCATGGGGATCCCATCTGGGCCTGGTGCCCGGCCCACATTAGAGGCCCAAATGGCCTGTTTACCTCGGAGAGAGATACCAGGGAGTCAAGCTCCTCTCTCACCTCTTCCCCCAGTGCTGGCAACTCAATGGTCCCTCAGAAAAGCTTCCAGGTTTTCCTCCACATGTACCTCAGAGGTGTACAGGGTCTGATAGAATTATCTGAATTTGTCATTTATTTTGCTTGGGTCTGATGTGATTGTCCCCTCTGCCTCTTCTAAATTCAAAATCACTCTGTCCACCTGTTGTTTTTCAACCCTCCAAGCTAACCACTTACCCACCCTATCCCCCTCAAAATGTGTTCCTGCTCCCATCTTTAATATATCCCTCTCGATTTTTCTGGAGGAGAGTTGACTCAGTCTTCCTTTTTTGAGTAGATTAATCTTACTTCTTGTGTTGTCAGCCATAATTTTTTTTCTATCTCTGTAATTTAGGCACTCAAACTCTCTTCCTTTCTAGTTTCCTCCTTCATGCCGAGAGGCATAAGATTAATAGCACCCATTACTGCCTTTAACACTTCCCACATTGTTTGGGCCAAGGTATCCTCCACCTTATTGTATTTTAGAAATTCCTTGAATGTTTCCAACAGCTGTGACTTATATTCCTGTCAGCTTAGGGTGTCGGATCTAGTCTCCATTGTTTATTGGATGTGGGTGGATCCCCTCCCTTGAAGGTAAATTCTAGTGGTGCATGATCAGAGATACTTATCAGCCTATATTCCGAAGAGACCACCCCCCGCAACAGGGCAGGTGAGACCAAAAAATAGTCAGTTCTTGTGTATATCTTGCGCATGTGGGAGTAACACAAGAATTTCCTTCGCTGCGGGTGGAGATACCTCCACACCTCCTGTAGAGCTCTTTCCCTTGCAAATTCTCTCATAGCCTGGGAGCGTTTTGGGGAAGGCCTCTTCCTCATCCCGGAGTTATCCAGGCCAGGGTCCCAGTAAGTATTGAAGTCTGTCCCTATAATAATATTGTCTGGGAAGGGAGCCAATGCCACTGGTAGGTAGTGGAAAAATACTGGGTCGTCAATGTTGGACCATATATGGACATCAGTGTATACCTTCCTCCCTCTATTGTAACTTCTACAATTAAATATCTTCCTGGGGTCTGAAAATGATCTTATGTATCTTGGCCCTCAGACGAGGGTGCAAGCCATATGGCCACCCCCCCAGCTCTTGTAGTAAATGGAGAAACCAGAAGAGTGCCCCCCATAAGCCCGCCAGACGTGCAGCTTCATTCTTTGTTAAATGGATGTCTTGCAGAAAATTTATATCTCTCTTTTGTTTTTTTAAATGACTCCAGGCCCTCTTTCTCTTCACCACTGTTTTTAGGCCTCTGACATTCCATGTTATACATTTTAAAGAAACTATTTTAAAACACTTTTCTTATATAATTCCCACTGCATTCTGCTTCCATCTGTATCTATTAACCATGTACTGAAGGCTGATTTAACATTTTTGTTTCTTACTGTACTAAACTTACTTCGATAACAAATATTCCTATCTAAGCTACTGCAACCTATATACATTTTAACCATCCTAAACTTTTGAAAACCAAACTCTGTAAGGTTTAACACAACCTTGTGTAACTTTTCTCATATTCGAACATATCCCCTTGACCTCCCCCCTCCCTGTTTCTTTTTTCCCTCAGTACACAGTGCCCACAGTATTATCCCGACCCACCAAATCCCCCATGCCTCCCTTTTTCCCCATCCCGTTATCATTGTGGTTCCCATGCCCTCTACTGTTTGTGGATGTGCCGTTGGGTCCCCTCTATTTATCAGAAAGGTTTCTATTGCGTTACTTATTGCGCATGTATTTGTACTGATTTGGCACCATTAACTACAGGATGTATGGGGGGGTCATCCCCCCAAGGGCCCACCCGTTCCCCTAAGGCCAAGACTCATTTTATCGTCTCTTGATTTCTCCCCAATAGACATACCCTCAGCCATGCAGAAGACAACCGCCCTTGTAGGCCTCCTGAGTGAGGCCCTCCAGTTATCTCCACCACGGCTCATAATGCATGTTTGAGCTTAACTTTTAATTGCTCAGACTCTCCCATATAAAGGGACACCATCACAGTGGGAATCATGGTATATTTGCTTGTTTCATCTACATTTTCCCAAGTGTAGCCCTGCCCCCTTCCCATCCCGTTGTTTCATATTTTCCCCAGCACACTGTAAGTTCTTATCTCTACAGTGATCAGACACAGAAATCAAAAAGGATATTCAATATGTCCATGGTATTCTACCCTTTAGAAAGATTTGAGTTAGGATATTTAAACAGGATATCAGAGTACTTTGTCATTTTATAATGAAATAGTTAGGTGTCTTGTAGTCCAAGATTAGGTTTGGCATTTAGAAGATACACCCATTCTTCCTGTTCAGTCTGGAGACCTGATATGTGTCCCATTCAGTCGCTTCTCCCCGCGCCTTCATAATCCTTTTCTGAGGGCAGCATGCAACCCTTTTCTGGGATGAGGCCTTTCTGGCCCTGCCATGACAGGCTGGGTTCCCCCATTGCAGGCCAAGAAAAGGTGAATTTCTGCCCCCCCCCCTCGGGCTACCGCTGCACCCCCCAGTAGAAGTTTTTATTTTTTACAGTACCCTGTCCCTATGTTCAGGTGTTGTTAGGGTGGGGGCCTGATCGCCCAGTCCATTTTCCAAATTTTGATCAATGTATTTTATGGCCACCTCTGGATCAGTGAATGACTGGGACTCTTGGTTAGGAGCGAACAATCCAGCAGGCTGAATAAACCATGGTAAATGGGCAGTGCAGCACGTGTAACTATCTTTTTCACTCCTGCAAATGCTTGCCTCTCCAGCTTTAGCCTCCTGGAGTAGTCTGGGAACACGCTGACTCCTCTACTTTGTATCATAATCAAGTCTGTCTTCCTAGTGGCATCCAGGACGGCCTGTCTGTCTTGGTAGTGGAGGAACTTTACAATGATATGGCGGGGGCACTCCTCTGGACCTGGGCGGCAGCCAGGGGAACGATGGGCCTACTGTATTTCCAGTGTAAGGGAGTCTGATAACTTTAATGATTTCGCCAGCCATGGCCTATGAAGCTCCTGCAGTCCTTCTCCTTGGTGCCTTCTGGTAGACCAACGGTGCGAATGTTACAATGCCTTTCCCTGTTTTCATTATCATTTTTTAGTGATTCTATTTCCCAGAGAGCCATTTGTAAAGAATTTTCAATCCTTGGGTGGGCGTCCTCCCAATCACTGACTTTTTGTCCACCTCATCTAGTAAGTGCTGCATGAGCTTTCAACTGTGTCTCCCAGAGTATTCACCGTCTTTTGTAGTTAGTCAATTCTGCTCCTATGTTTTCAAAACCCAATCTCATTTGGTGGGTTAAGTGAAATTGGACAGCTTGAATTAGTCCTTCTGTTGTGCCCTGGGAAGACTGCTGCTTTGGCTCCTTGGATTCCGATGTTTGCATGTTGGTTGTTGTTGATGGCAAGGCCGTGTGGGCCCCCTGAGAATCCAGGCAGGAGACTTTTTCATTTGCTGATCGTTCAAAGGACAGTTGTGATTGCTTCTTTTAGGCTTTTTAATCACAGCCATATAGTGAGTTTGTTTTCCGCTGATTCTACTTGTGCTTTTTAGGGGGATTAAGCAGGATGGCGCCAATATTCTTTGGACGGACCAAGAGCCTAGGAATCAAGCATCCATGTCTCTCCTCAGTCAGGCCACACCCCTCAATCCATCTATTCTGTGTTTTTTTTTTATATTTACCATATGCTTGGTTTTTTTTTCTTTCAATAAGCTTTTGGATCTTTGTATTAAGCCATGATTGGATCCTACCATTCATATTATATTTGATTTTTTCAGGAACATATGTATTTGTGCAGTACTCAGTTTTGCATTTTATAGTATTTCATATTTCATGTATGCTTAACCCTAACAGATCTCGTTTCCAGTTCCATTTGTGTAGGTAGTTTATCATCTCAGCATAGTTAGCCTTATTCCAGCACTTAACCTTTGTTTTCCCTTTGTGTATAACCACGCTGAATCCTATCTTAAATTCAACCATATTATGGTCGCTCGTTTCAAAGGGTTCCCTTTAAAACACAGTTAGATAGTTCTTCCTCCATATTACTAAGTATGATGACCAGTGTATTCTGACATCTAGTATTCTGTGTAACATATTGCTCAAGGTTATTGCTGGTTACTAATTCAACAAGTCTTTTTTTTCCCATTCTGAAGATCCAGCTGGCTCTGACCAATTTTTTTTTTTTAATCTTTATTTTTGATGCCCAAGCCCTCTTAGCTTCCATCTGGCTCTCTAGCCTGTTGCCGCTGACCCAACACCACACAGCTGCAGTTTACCATCCGGGCAGGGGCCAGAGTGGCCGGCCATGCCCCTCAACACATCCATCTTGTCGGGCAGACCTTAAGGCAGTGGCAGCTTGGAGACCGGTCGGGGCTGTGCTTATTTTTAGAGGTGTTTTTCCCTGAATGGGAGGCATGGCATGCAATGACATCACAGCGGAATCCCACCCAGCATCTGCATGTCTCCAAGCCACTAGCTTCAGCCCTCCCTTGGCAAGCTGCCCCATAGTCACCCAGGGGTGCTACACGAGAATGCAGATCCCCATCCCTCGGAGATGGACAGCATGCAATTGCTACTCAATCCATCTCCTCCCATCTGACCCTCCATCTTCCAGGGCTTGTTCCCAAACCCGGTCGCTGGCAATACAAACAGTGACTCTTCACTGTGCTAGTGAACTAGTCTGTTCTGACCACTAATGTTGGGTAAACTAAAGTCCCCCATTACTATTGGTCTTCCACTTAATTCCATCATCTTCAATTTTTTCCACTGATTTAGTGTTATTGTCTGTTTTTTTAACCCTAGTGCTCTGTAACATAATCCTATAATTATTTTCTTGTTGCCTTGCTGTATTAACTGAATACAGATTTGTTCAACCTTGTTTATGCCCTTGGTTTGTGGTTTAATCTCATGGGCCTCAAGTGTGTCCTTTACACATAATGCCACTCCTTCACCTCTCCTACCATCTTGGATTACACAAAATAATTTGAAGCCCGGCATGTCTTTACCCCAGTCATCATCTTTTCACCAGGTTTCAGTCACATCACATAATTGTATGTGCTCTTAATGAAGTAAAAGCTGTAACTCTTTTTTTTATTTACTGGGCTTCCCGCATTTATCAGCAAGACTTTAATCTCATTAAAATTAGTATGAATTTTGTCCCTACAGTCATTTGGTATATTATTACTTTGATCTATCGGTGTACTTCTTTTGGCATTTGATATGCAACCTGTACCTTGGCCAAGAGCAGCATCTGGCAACCGGGACCCCTAAACTTGTGCCACAGACAAGGCAACAGGCCACAAGCTGGCATAAACAATACAGGTATCAGCCTATGTTGGGGCAAATACCTGACTTAAGGTGTCTCAGAGGTCAGAGGGTTAGGGTACAAAGTAACATTTATATTTACTCTGAGTTCTGGGAGAGAGGTGCTAAGGGCTATGCTAGGTCTAACTTCTGAGGGGGCCCAATAACAAGTTCACACTGGAAGCACTGACTGTCCACTACTGAAGATGGGATTGTGCAGTATGGCTTTATTCTGACAACAGATGGAAAACACATAATGGGATGGTCCCCCAGGTTGGAACAGACTTTTCAGGGCAACACACTTTTCTTTCCAGAGACAACATTTGCCTTGGGCATTTAATACATTCTTTTCCACACAGAACTGTCGAACTGTCCATCCCTCTGGACTAGGGATCTCTATGACATTTACTTCCCAAAGTATATATCTTGTGGGGCATTCCATACACTTTAAGTCAACATTTCTCTTTTCTTTCCCTAAGTGTCTATTACATGGGAGTTGCCACACACTTTAAAGACATTTCAAATTCTTTCTTCCTGAGGTGATGAACTTTGTTAACATGCCCAGGGTAAGCTGGTGCCCTTACATGAACTAGTTAGCCCTGACTTAAGTTTCAGATGGGGAGTCTGCCCACCGTGGCCCCAACTAGTCTCTGCCATTCCTTTGGGGTTACATTAAATAAGCTTTCAATTCCCTCGAATTGCCAAAGGACTCCTAACTTTAAAACTTCACGTTCAGCACATTTTTGTGGTGATACAGCAGCCCTGACAGGTGTATTCTAGCCTTATCTCTGGGCACATACACCTCAGACAACTCCCTAAGAAACAGTCACATGAATCTGTGCTCACGGTTTTGTTTGTCCCTTTGATATAGACATGGATGCTGGAAGAAACACCTCTTCTCTTCACAGGTACAGTAGCTGGTCATAGCTTCACACAGAACACTGTTTCTTTCTGGGCAGCTGACACTCTTCAGGACCTACAGGGGATTGCTCCTTGGATCCATAGAAACTGAAGTCCAAAACAATTCTCTGTGGAATGACCCACTGGTGTCCTGCTAGCAACAGTCTCCACCACTTCCTTTGGCACTGCTGGATCTGACACACTAGGGTGAGACACTACCAGAGGTCTTTCACCCAGTCTCAGAACAGACTGGCAGGCACCTCCACACACTGAGCACTACAGCTCACTCAGAGCTCCACACTAAACTACTACTGACTGACGACTCCCGTCTGAACATTCTAAACTGCCCCCAGAGCAGCGGATTCCAAAATGGCTTATGCTGCTGTGAGAATTCTAAATGACATAATCCATTCTTTGCTCAGGCTAGCTGAGTAAACAATGATGTCATGTTGTAAGGAGCTTTTAACAACTCCCTACAGACTGCCCTGGAACATTCCTAGTCTAACACTGATGGGATTCTAGTAACCCCAGGGGACTGGATCATTACAGATATATGTGGCAAAGGATCCCCTCTCTACTGTTCTGTTAGTTTAAATTTTCATTTTTATGACCTTACAGAAAATGTTCCCCAGTAAGCGACTTCCCCTCTTGCTTAAGTGGAGCCTGTCACAGGCAAACAAACTATGATTACCATCAAACTTCTCCCAGATCTTTAGACAAGTAATGTTTTCTAATAGGCACCATTGCCTTGGGCATTGTTTATATGCCTCAGTTTCTGTGTCCATCTGTAGCCAGCTTTTGGTACCAGTAATATTCCTGAGATAATAACCTCCCCATCCCTTTCGGTAATAGTTTTGTGAATTTGTTTTTATTCCTTCATTATCTCTTCCACGTTTTGTTTTTCTGGTATTATTAGTTCCTGCATGTATGACCACTAGAGGTTTTTTCTCAGCATGCTTCATTATATTAGGTAACATGTTACCAATGTCCTTAATTGTGGCACCAGAGAAACCACAATTTGTAACACTTTCCTTGTTTCCCTCTGTTGTGTACTGATTAGTGTACCTGATCACTGAAACCCCAAGGATAAAGACCTGTCTCGCTATTTCTACATTTTCTTCTATATCTCTGTTATGTGGGACAAAGGAGGCATTGTAGGAACAACAAGAGCAATAAATCATGCTAAGCAGGTGATCCCCAGTGGCCATAAAACTACTATAAAACTAGCAGGTTAATTTGGAAAAAAAAACTCCTAATAGCAGACAAAGGGAAGGACACACTAGGACTACATACGCATATCAAAACACTCTGCACAGCATACATTTTTGCAAATCCTGATGGTAATACTCCTTCACTTTAAAAAAAAGTTCACTTTTTTTGATGGTGGTCAGCACTGCTTGCTTGTGCCACCCCCTCCACTCACCACCGTGACCCATCCTGTCACTTCTGAGGTCATCCAGGATGGGGTTGCAGCCACTTCCGCTGCTGCCCAGTGACTAGAGGGGAGGAGGAATAGGAATGTAGGACAGCTGTACTGACAAATTATGCAAACGAAACTGGGGAAGAAGCCACTGGGAGGCAGGCAGCCAACTCGTTGCTCCATCTGCAAACGGAGGAAGCATGAATTGCTGAACTAATGTGGCCACACCGCTGCATCTGAACTGCTATTACAACTGACCTCAGGATGGAGCAGAGGAAAGGATCACAGCTGGAGCCAACAGACTTATTTCAACCTCAGTCAGGTAAGCTGTCTGGGTCAGCGGTCCTCCCTGCATCTGTTTTCTCTCTGGGTTTTCTTGGGCACTACAGTGCAAGTCACTAATTGCACTTGGAGTTCTGAAAACAGCCCATGTACTGGGCTGAGGACATCATGCATGTAACATGTAGCTGCTCCTACACATGCTGCGGGGGTGAGCTAAAAGGCAGGCAGCAAAGAGCCAGAAAAAAAATGTTTCTTTAAACATAATGTTGTCCTGACTTGGGCTTTACAGGGAATTGGTTGCAGGAATCTTGACTACATGGGCTTACAGTGAACAGCATGCCCAGATTAAACAATTGTTTTCTCTCAACACTATTCCCTGGGGTCCCTGTACACAGACACACACACACACACACACACACACACTCTTCCTTGGTACTGCAAATGGGTTACATTAATCCCTGTGACAGAGTTGGGATAAGACCCTGTCCCACTTGTTATGCAGAGAGAGTTAAAAGCAAGGATCTATTCTGTCCTCTCCTATTTTGCCACTTGCCTGTCTGATTGCGCAATCAGATTTTTCTTGTAGCAACTAGGAATTGGCCACTCTGATGGTCCCATAATTTCCTGTTATCTCCCTTCCTTCACTAGCTGTTTCTATCCATTCTTTCTCCCCTTGCTTCTCTGTGGTTAAATAAAGATTGCTAGATAGATAGATAGATAGATCTTTACATCAAACTGAGATCCTTTGGTTCACAAATGTACACAATTATATTGTTGAAATGATTACAGACAGCTACTTGGGTTTGTTAGAGAAGTTAACAGTTTAGAACACAGGGGGTTGATCTTGAGAAACTTTTTCACTTTTCACAAGCTTGTTAACAGAACTGTCAGCAGGAAATCAGTTCTGGGACAGGATATCTTAATTGGCTGTACCTGTTAAGAAGCCTCATGTACTCTTCAGGTGGGTTACAGGAAGGTCAATGGTAAAAGTCTTGTTGCATTTTGTGAAAAACAGAAGATGAAACTTACAAGAAGAGGATGCAGAGGTTAAACTGCCAGGCAAAGACATCTCATATAAAAATAGCAATGTTTGTCTATATGGATAGAGAGAGATTTGGAATTTAAAGGAAAACTCATTTGAATGACTTTCTGTTTGTACTGCCTGTATGAACAGCTATCCTATACAATTTTAATTGTTTTTCTTTTTTACTGTTATTGATAACAATAAAACGCTACTTGCAAATTTTAGTTTTTTAATTTCTGTTTATGCCCCTTACATTTCTGGCCATTCTGAGGATCTCTCAGGCCCAGCAGGATACTCCCAAGCCCTCCCAGTCATAGTCACACCCCCCACACAGCCTTGGCTATGCCCCCAGGAGGCATCAGGGTGGAGATTCTTCCCTGACAATCTACATTTCATCAATGTCTCACGATCCACGAGCGATGAGGCCTGGGAGCTCCCACAGGTTGTCATTGTGAAAGGAACCAGGGCCATTTTCTTTTTCTGGTCTGCTCCCTGGGGTTGTCACACACAAGGATGTCAATGCAAGTCCTGCATGCACCTGTGTGCACATCTTCCTGCCAACATCAGCAACATCCCCCACCCCACTCTCCAACTACCAACCACTGCCACCTCTACTACAGTTGGTGTCAGACAAAGTGGGATTTACGTCATGCATACTCTACTCCATGAGTTTCTTGCATGGGTACTAGATCTGCTACCAGGGAAGCACAGAAGAAATGTATGGATCCTGCAACAGCAAGCACAGGAGTGATCACCAGATGAATGGCAGCCAAACTAGAAGCAGAAACAAAAGTTCAAACTGAGACTGTACAGCCAGCACAAGTGATGGAAGAAGAAGAGCAGGCAGTGACAGAACTTGAAAGCGTATCTGCCTTCTTCAAATGGTGGTCTATACAATAAAGAGAGACTGAGAAGCAGAGAAGAGAGGAGAGGCAACAGAGAATAGAAGAGATGCAGTAATATGAGCAACAGAGAAGAGAAGAAATGCAGCAACAGGAGCAGTGAAGGCTAGATGCCTTGCAAGCTGTCAAAGTTGGAGGATGTGGTACAGGTCCCACAGATTAACAAAATACAAACAACTTAAAAGACATCAGACTTACAAAGCTGTGTCCCTCAGATGATATTGAAGCATACCTAACAACATTTGAAAGGGTAGCTGGGGCCTGCCAATGGCCAAAACAGCAATGGGCAAGCAGGCTGATACTGTATCTGACAGGTAAAGCCCAACTTGCCTACAACAATATGGACACTGCATAGTCAGAAAACTATGACATTATGAAAGAGGAATCCTAAAAGATATGACATCTCAGGAGAGACCTACAGACAGAGATTCCGGTCCCTGAAGTACAACTCAGTCAACAATCCTTGAGAAGCCTTTACTCGACTTGGAGAACTCCTCATTAAATGGCTCAAACCAGAGGGCAACAGTTCCAAAGATCATCGAAATATATGCACCAGAGCAATTCATCAACATCCTTTCCACAGACTTGCAGCTTTGGGTAAAAGAACATTGACCAGAAAGTGGGGGAAAAAGCCATTCTTTGGCCGAGCACTATCAGATGGCCAGGCAGACATCACAGCAGCAAAGTAACATCCAAAGATTGGTAGGATCCTTTTTATCCAAATTTAACTCCAGATCAGATAAACACTCTGATGAGAGTAACCGGGAGTAACAAATCTGCACCCGAAGACTTTATTTGCTGTAAGTGTAATAAGCCAGGCCATATTGCCCGAAACTGCCATAAAAATAAGGAGGGTAACACTGGAACAGATTTGGCCTTAGCAAATTCAGGTAAGTATTTAACAGATGTCAAGGTGAGGGAAAAGACTGTGAAGGGACATAGCTTCAGGAAGCTGACAGACTCTGGCGCATGCTGAAGTTCTGAGAAAAGACTGGGCAAAAGGACCAGTTGTCAAGAACCCACTCATGAGGACCAGATCACTGAGCACACAGTGCCCACCCCTAAGTGCAATCCATGATAGGGAGGGGGAAAACAGGGATACCATCCTCATGTCAGCCCAGAGTGTTCACTGGCTTTACAACAGAACACTTGCCACGAGGTGCCAGAGCATCCCTCTACACTTTGAATCAGGGCACAATATCAGTCTTGAGTCTTGTGGTCAAATATGAACCCTTTTCATGGTTATTACAAACAGGAGGAAGGCCCAAGTGTTATGCCCTCTTCAGGTAGCAGCGCACCACCTGATTTGGTCTTCGCCCTAAAGGACATGCAATAGCCCAGTTTACAATCCCTGTAGACTCGTATGAGACTCTGGTACTCTCCCTAATCCTGCTGGATCCCCTACTGACCCTTTTCAATTTGGCTGCTATTTGGTGACCCTTCTAAGCATAAACAGTTGTCACAGATTTGTAATAAAACTTCTACAGTCACACATTCAATATAAGGAATCTCCATGAGGCAGAGTTCTTTAGGAACAAAAGTTTTACTAAAATATTTAGATAAATGCAGTACAACTAAAACAGAACATATATTAATTAGGTTACAGTATGGAAACAAATTTTGGAAAGTATACAGTTTAAACACCTTAAAACTATTTTAACTACTTCTCTACCTCATAGATGAAAATGTTCAAAGTCCTTTTCTGTGTAGCAGCTTGGCAGTTGTTTTGTTGTGTCAGGAGGAAGTCCAGAACTGGAATGGCAAACTTGCTGTGTGTTGGAGAGCTTAACTACCTTTCTGAAATTTGCTGTGTCATCAGATTTCCAGTCATAAGGAAACCAGTTTATTTTCCTGGCCACCTGGTGATGTCACCTAGCTTGAACATAAATTCTACCTCCATAATTAACTAATAACAGGACAGCCACTGTTAAAACTTTGATGTATCAATATAGCATCCTGTAGCTAATTCACAGTGTCACGTTAGAATTTCACATAGTACTGCTAGAATGGTCTTTCCTGGTGCATATATCCTATTCCGTCATAAAATGTGATATAGTTCCTGAGATCAAATCAATCTGATTCTGTAGCACCTGTTTATGGCAGGTAAATGAGCTTTTTGACATGCTATCGAAAGAACCTTGGAATTAAAATCTCCCTTCCTGGTAAGCAGGTGGCCTCCGAGTCAAAAGGTCAAACCCCTTTAAAAAAAAAAAAAAAAAGTCTTTCCCTATGCCTTGAATTAACACTGGCATGATGCATACACAGAAATCCCATAAAACAATATATAGCAGAAATACATATTGCAAATAATTATTGGCAGTTGGCTAACTTGCAACACTAGTTACTGGGGTCATCTGCATCCATAGCTACACTCAATACTATCCCACTACCTAAGTGACTTTCAGCATTAATGGGGTGTCACACCAAAATAAAGTGGGGGTAGTACCAAAGTTACCTGTACCTGTGATTAATGAAAATTACTTTTCAGGATTTGCTAAGTTAATCACAGAGTGAGTAAATCCTACTGTTTCAGCAGCTGTGCTAACAAGAGCACAGGTGAAGAAAATCTCAGACATTAGGGACTCTTCCTTTTGGTGACTTTGATTCAGACTTGTTTGAGCCCAGCTCCAAGATCCAGAAGTCCAGATAAGAAAGAAGATGCCTGAAAAAACAGTGGCAACAAAAGACTGATGGACATAAGGAACTGATATAAAAAATGCTGAAACTAAACTGATATCTGATTTTGATTTTGTTTCTGAGCAAACTAACAATGTTTCTCTTCACGGTTATTTTAAGCAGCTGGGCTAAAACAAAAACAGGGTGAACCAATGCTTAAAAAATGTAATGGTGTACAGTGAAACACAAGCTCGCCAGCTGGTCAACCTCTACTCCCAAAGTGCCAACCTCTGAGCATATTATTTGTGTAATAGTATAACAGACGCAGGTAACCTCTTATCTGTTTTGTGGGTTCAAGTCACCTTAGTCTCAGGTTCCAAAGGGATTCAAACTGATAACCTCTTGTTAGCATACCCAATTATCAGGCTCAGATAATTCTGTCTTCGGGGGCCAGATATCTTTGCCTACAGGCACCCAACCAGGTCTTTCAAATGAACCCTTAGAATTCTATGCAAGACTTTAGAGAACTCAATCCGTTTTCCCAGTTTGGTATACAATAAGCCCATACACAGTGTTACTTATAACCTTTAAAAGCTCCACTTAAAATAAAAAGAAATGTCAAGGCACTCCAGACAGTTCCATTGTAAAAATATATCTTTACTTTAAAAATATCAAAACAGAACAATAATTACAGAACAAATATATATCCCAATACATACAGCCTTAAAACAAACAGGTAAAAGTACAGTTCCTACAATTTATAACTTCAGACTAATCTTGTCTAAGGTCCTTACTCAGTGCTTTTTTGGTCTCCCTTCTCTCAGTCAGAAATATTGTCTTGTGTGTCTCTAAGGCTTGCTCAGTTGGATAAAAGAGTACTGAGCCGGCCTCCTCTCTGTGATCATTAAACTCCGTCTTGGTGTATTAAAAGTTATATGTTACCACACAGGATGTCCCAACAGGATTTAAAAAAAAAAATGATAAGTGACATACTCAATTTCCTCTCCTCAGGGTAACTGGTCAGAACTGGTTTTTGTTCTGCCACACACACACACACACATAAACAGGTTGTGTGATGTCCTCCCAAGGCTTCCTCGGAATGCGTATTTGACCTTCCAAATTCGTCTGGATCCTGCCTGGCCCAGACATCATACCTCTTCAATGTTCATTCTGGCCTCTCTCTGACACCCCTCCCCAAAAGTCCTTCCTGGCAACTATGCAAGTCAAAGGATCTCCCTGAGGGCATTATAAAGTGGATACTTTGGTTCCTGCCTTCAAAAAAATTTGAACAAAGGAATTGCATTTTAAATAGCTGCAGAATCAAACACCTCCTGTCCTCTGAACTATCTCTGGGGGGTCTTGATGTGTCAGTTCCAGTAAGACAGCAGTTTCCTCAAACTGACCTTCCCATCACATATTTTATATGTAATAAAAATAATTAATACAGCACTCAGAGCTGGCTGTCTACGTCACACTCCTCCCCACCTAGACTGAATTTGGGGGATCCATCCCCTATATGGGATGATCTTCCCAAATCAGTTCACTCCTCATAGACCCTAGACAGTCCATCAGAGTTCTTATTCTTGGCTCCGGCCCTATGTACGATTTTCAAATCATACCCTTGTAAAGCAAGACTCCATCTGAGCAGTCTGCCATTGTTTTTCCCCATTTGTGTCAACCAAACCAGGGGGTTGTAGTCAGTCTGCATCACAAAAGACTGCCCATACAAGTATGGCTCCAATTTCGTTAGGGTCCACACTAGGGCAAGACACTCCTTTTCCACCGTGGAGTATGCTTGTTCCCTGGAGAGCAGCTTTCAGCTCAGGTAGGCTATGGGGTGGTCCCTCCCTTCACTAGATATCTGGCTTAGTACTGCCCCAATACCCACGTCTGAGGCGTCCGTCTCAACTACAAAAGTTTTGCTATAGTCCAGACTTGTCAAAACAGGAGCACTGCACAGTGCCTCCTTCAGTTTGGTAAAGGCTTTCTCACAGGCTGGACCCCAGGTAATTTTCTTGGGCATCCGTTTCTTTGTCAGGTCAGATAGGGGAGCAGCCAGGGCACTATATTTGGTACAAATTTTCAATAGTACCCTGCTGTCCCGAGAAAACTCCTGACCTGCTTCTGAGTTTCTGGTCTGGGCCATGCCTGTAGTACCTCTATTTTTATCTGGTTAGGACGGAGCTGTCCCCAGCCTACCACATGCCCGAGGTATGCTACTTCTCCCATGGCCACCTGGCACTTCTCAGCTTTGACAGTGAGCCCGGCCCTCTGTATTCTGCCCAGCACTTCCCTAAGGTGTGACAGGTGTTCCTCCCAGCTGGTACTGAAGATGGCAATGTCATCCAGGTACGCCATGGCGTACTCCTCAGCACCATTTAACACCTGGTTCACCAACCTTTAGAAAGTGACCGGGGTGTTATTCATTCCGAGAGGCATTATTTTGAACTCAAATAAGCCTATTGGAGTGATGAAGGCCGACCTCTCCCTAACTCTGTCCATCAACTCTACCTGCCAATACCCTTTGTCAGGTCAATGGTCGTAAGGTAGGTCGCCCCCCCCAACTTCTCCAGAAGTTCGTCCGTCCGGGGCATTGGGTGTACGTTGGACTTCGTGACTGCATTCAGTCCACGAAAGTCTACATAGAAATGAGTTGAGCCATCTGGCTTGGGCACAAGGACTACGGGTGAGGCCCAGGGGCCGTAGGATCTCTGGATTACCCCTAAATCCAGCATCTCCACCACTTCCCTCCTAATGTCCTTTTGGACAGCCTCTGATACCCGATATGCTGTTCACCGTATGGCGTCTGTGTCCCTGTCTCCACATCTGTGTCACTAAGGGGTTTAGTCCAGGCTTGGTGCTAAACAAGTAGGCAAAGTCTGCTAAACCTCCCTTACTTTCTGGACCTGGTCCGGGTTCAGCTGGGGAGACAATTACTACTGCTTCCACAGAGGACTCCTGCTTACTCTCTTCCAGCAAGTCCAGAAGGGGGTCTCCTTCGTCCGTCCTGTCCCCATGACTATACACTGTAGAACACCATGTCAGCCTTATTTGCATATGGCTTCATGTTGACATGGTATATCCTTACTGTCTGTCTATGGTCAGGTAACTCCACAATGTAGTTGAATCATATACCTTCCTAACCACTTTGTATGGTCCTGCCCAGTCAGCTTGCAGACTGTCTTTCCGGACCGGAGTAAGGACCATGACTTCCTGACCCACCATGTACGAGTGAGCTCTGGCTCTGCGGTCGTACCGTACTTTTTGTTTCTGTTGGGCAGCTGCCAGGTTGCTCTGGGCTGTCCCCATAAGCTCCTTCAGCCTTTACCTAAACCTTAGGATGTAATCCACAATGGGAGTTCCCTGGGTGGCGTGCTTGCCTTCCCAGTCCTCCCGGATCAAGTCTAGGGGCCCACATACCCGGCGTCCATACAAGAGTTCGAAAGGGGAAAATCCTGTTGACTCTTGGGGCACCTCCCTGTATGCGAACAACAGGTGGGGAAGGTATTTCTCCCAGTCCCTCCCATGCTGTTCAGCAAATGCCCGGAGCATTGACTTTAGGTACCAATGAAGCATTTCACAAGCCGATTGGCTTGTGGGTGATACAGTGTCGTATATCTCTGCACCACCCCACACTTCTTCCATAGACATTTCATTAGATCCAACATGAAGGAACCCCCTCGATCGGTGATTACCTCCTGCAGAAACCCATCACAGGAGAAAATCCCAAGCAAGGCATCTGCCACTTTGTCTGTCCTCAGTGAGGAAAGGGCGACTGCCTCTGGGTACCGGGTGGTATAATCCACCACAGTCAGGATGAACCTTTTCCCTGAGGAGCTGGGGGTATTTAAAGGCCCCACAATATCCATTCCCACCCTCTGGAATGGCTCCTCCACTATGGGCAAGGGGATCAGGGTGGCTTGGGTTTTCTTGCCTGCATTCCCTATTTCTTGAAACCGGTGACAAGACCTGCAATACTCCTTCACCTGCTGGGTGAAGTTAGGCCAGTAGAAATTCTGGGCCAACCGCTGCATTGTGCGTGTGATTCCCAGATGACCAGACAAGGGAATATCATGGGCAACCTTGAGCAACTGCTCACGATATCCCTGGGGAACGACAAGCTGCCTGCCTAGCATCCGTCCCTCTATCTATACTGCCTGTGTATACATAAGTCCATTTTCCCAATAAACCTTATGTCTGCCATCACCTCCCTGTGCACTGTCCGAGTCTGCCCAAGCCCTCAGCTTCTCTAAACTAGGGTCACTTCTCTAAGCAGCTGCAAACCCCTAACATCTTCCCAAGGCATGGGACAGGTCATCTTTAGTCACTAAACTAGGGTCCCTAGCACTAGCGTCAGGGCTGTCAGGATCACTGGCAATCCCTACCCTCTGACAAGGGGTCACTCCTCCCTCTTCAGAGTAACCCTTTGTAGCTGGGTGGTTACTTGCTACTGGGAAAATTTCTACCCCTTTTTATCAGTCTCCCCATCAGGAGATACAGGCTGGGGAACCAGCCTCTCAGTGGTTTCCACACTGGCTTCTGTGGGGTTCAGGGAACTACTGTTTTCCCTTGCCGCTTGGCTACAGGTAACTGCACATACCACCCCCTGCTGGAGATTGTTACCCAGGATCACATCCACTGCTAATGTGTTGGCTACAGCCACCTGTTGCACAGTTCCCCCTGTTTCACCCCAGTCATGGAGAACACTAGCAAGTGGCAATGTTTTCTCTTCACCAGTAAACCCTTGTACAGTTAAGAATTTATTGGGTATAAGCTGACCAGGCTGTACCAGATCCCCTTTCACCAATGTCAGGGATGCCCGTGTCCCTTAACCCCTGCGTCTGTATGCCATTTACCATGACTGGGTGCATGTGTTCCCTCATGTTCACTGGCATGCTTCCAGGGACACACAAACAACTCAATTCCTTTCTGGTACTACTTTGTGTATTATTGCTTGCCCTTCTTGGACATTGTCTGGCAATGTGCCCAGTTTCTTTACATAACAAACAAACATTTCTTACTTCAGAAATGTCTTTTCTTTGAAACCTGGGGTTAACTGGTTTTGGTGGAGGCAGTGAGGGGTTTCAGCTGCCCTGAAGGCGCGCTTTTCCCTTTCTGCGCTGCCACGACTGCCCCATTCATTCTCAGAGCAGGTCTGCCCTTGGCATAGCGGTCCGAGAGTTCAGCAGCCTCTTGCACTGTTTTTGGATCTCGGTCCTCTAGCCAGGTTTTTAACTCTGCTGGGCATGCCCAATAAAACTGTTCTAATAAAATCACATTTTCAATTTTATCAACAGTGTTTGCCTCAATTCCTTCCCACCAATGTTTTTAAAACTGACGTTGTTTCGTGGCTAGCTCCTCATAGCTCATATCGGGGCTTCTCCTGAGCTTACGGAATTTAGCTCTGTATGATTCAGCAGTTAATTCAAACTTTTTTAGTAGTGCAGCTTTTAACTTGCTGTAATCATCACTGTCTTTATTGTCCATTTGACCCAAGGCATCCCAAGCTTTTCCGGTAAGTAGCAGGCATAGCTGGAAGCTCCAGGACTCTTTAGGAATTTTAGCCTGAATACAAACTTTTTCAAAAGAATTTAAAAAGGCGTCCATGTCTTCCTCATCTTTAAACTCAGCTATTAATTTAGAGTTCAATTTGTAACCCAGTTCTGCAGTCCCAATTAAACCTAAGCTACTTACCTGCCCTGGTGCCGCTGGTTGGAGTCGTAGCTTCTCCAGTTCATGTTTCCACTGGCGCTCCTCTCTCCTCTCCTCTGCAGCTCTGCATTCTCATGCTTTCTCTTCTCCGCTGCCTCTCGCTGGTGCTCACATTCCTCATGGTCTGCCTCCCTCTGTTGTCGCTCTGCCTCATGATCCGCCTCTCTCTGTTGTCGCTCTGCCTCACGATCCGCCTCTCTCTGTTGTCGCTCTGCCTCCAGTTCCATCCTGTGCAACTCAACTTGCAGTTTGAGTACCTCTGGATTCAGGATACTGGTGACCTTCCCCTGCTGCTGTGGCCCTTCACTGACACTGGCCCTGCTGTCCACTTCATCGGCTCAGGACCCCTCACTGACCACTAGTTTTGCCACACTCGAGGTCTGGTCCCTTTCAGTCATGGTTGGTGACTCGCTGCTCTGGGTATCTACTACCATCAGTGCCTCTATTAGGTTCTGCTTACTGGCTTTCACCCCAAACGGGACTCCCCTGTCCCCGCACAACTGCTTTAAGAAATCTACAGTGTGCCTGCTGTAGTCGGAAGCCATTTTCTTCTTCCCTCACTACTAATACTATTCTGACTGGCACTTCAGAAAAAAAAGTAAAATGGGTGGGAACTTAACTGTAAGTCAAGGGATATAGTTCTGTTTCCTTTTGAAATAAAACACTGCCTTTCTTTTTTTCCAAGTGAGCTAAACGGTTTCAAACACACTGAACAATGAAGCTTATACCACCAAACTTTTTATGCCACCGCTGCCAACCAATCCATCACAAACTCGCTCAGTCGGTCAACCCTTTACTCCCAAAGTGCCAACCTCTGAGCATATGATTTGTGTACAGTATAACAGACAAGGTAACCCTCTTGTCTGTTTTGTGGGTTCAAATCACCTTAGTCTCAAGCTCTGAAGGGATTCAAACTGATAACCTCTTGTCAGCGTACCCAATTATCAGGCTCAGATAATTCTGTCTTCGGGGGGCCAGATATCTTTGCCTACGGGCACACAACCAGGTCTTTCAAATGAACCCTTAGAATTCTATGGAAGACTTTAGAGAACTCAATCCGTTTTCCCAGTTTGGTATACAATAAGCCCATACACAGTGTTACTTATAACCTTTAAAAGCTCCACTTAAAATAAAAAGAAATGTCAAGGCACTCCAGACAGTTCTGTTGTAAAATATATCTTTACTTTAAAAATATCAAAACAGAACAATAATTAAAGAACAAATATATATCCCAATACATACAGCCTTAAAACAAACAGGTAAAAGTACAGTTCCTACAATTTATAACTTCAGACTAATCTTGTCTAAGGTCCTTACTTCAGTGCTTTTTTGGTCTCCCTTCTCTCAGTCAGAAATATTGTCTTGTGTGTCTCTAAGGCTTGCTCAGTTGGATAAAAGAGTACTGAGACGGCCTCCTCTCTGTGATCATTAAACTCCGTCTTGGTGTATTAAAAGTTATATGTTACCACACAGGATGTCCCAACAAGATTAAAAAAAAATAAGTTACATACTCAATTTCCTCTCCTCAGGGTAACTGGTCAGAACTGGTTTTTGTTCTGACACACACACACACACACACACACACACACACACACACACACACACAAGTTGTGTGATGTCCTCCCAAGGCTTCCTCAGAATGTGTATTTGACCTTCCAAATTCATCTGGATCCTGCCTGGCCCAGACATCAAACCTCTTCAATGTCCATTCTGGCCTCTCTCCGACACCCCTCCCCACAAGTCCTTCCTGACAACTATGCAAGTCAAAGAATCTCCCTGAGGGCATTATAAAGTGGATACTTTGGTTCCTGCCTTCAAAGAAAATTGAAAAAAGGAATTGCATTTTAAATAACTGCAGACTCAAACCACCTCCTGTACTTTGAACTATCTCTGGGGGTTATTGATGTGTCAGTTCCAGTAAGACAGTAGTTTCCTCAAACTGACCTTCCCATCATATATTTTATATGTAATAAAAAAAAATTAATACAGCACTCAGAGCTGGCTGTCTACGTCACATACAGTACAGAGTTTGTGTTAATCCTCAGACGTAGGAACATGTAGAATGATTAGTCATACCAAAGAAGTATGGAACTAAGTTGTTACAGATAGCACATGACAGTCCTATGGCTGATCACTTGGGAAGGACCACACCCTTGCAGATTTTTGTACCGATTTTAATGGCCTGGGACTGATGAAGATATTGCTACCTACTGCATTTCTTGTGCTGAATGTCAGAAAGTAGCCCCATTAAAGACAAGGTGCCCCTGGTGCCCCTACTTTGATAGATGTGCCTTTTGAGGAAACTGCAATGGGTGTGGTTAGCCCTTAGAAGGGTAATCAATTCATTTTGGTAGTATGTGACTATGCTACTCGATACCCAGAGGCAACTCCAATGTCTGCTGTCATGGCTTCAAGTGACAGCAGAGCTTGCCAAAAGTTTCAGCAGGGTGGGCATACCGAAGGAGATTATTACTGATCAGGGTAATAATTTTGGTGCTGTATTACTGAAGGAGCTGTATACTGACTTACTAGGTATCACTGCCATAAGAACCTCGTCTTATCACTCTCACACAAACGGTCTTATTGAGTGTTTTAATCAAACCCTAAAACATATGTTAAAAAGGTTTGTAAAAAGTGAAGGGAAAGAGGTGTGTGGAAGGTGAAGGGAAATATTGGGACCAAAACTTACTTTACCTGTTTTTATGCTTACAGAGAAGTGGCACAAGCATCAACAGGTTTTTCACCCTTTGAAATGTTGTATGGTAGACAACCTAGAGGGCCACTTGATATAATAAAAGAAACATGGAAAGATAACCCCACTTAGAAAGTATCTATTACATTGTACACGTGTGCACTGAGAAAGAAACTAGCAAAATATGTTGAAATTGCCCACAGTAATCAGGAAAAAACACAAAAACAGCAAAAGGTGTATTATGACCATGGGGGAAAAGAAAAAAGTGTTTGAGCCAGGTGAAAAGGTCTTGTTACTGTTACCCACTACAGAAAACTGTTAATGAATTGGCAAGGGCCTTATAAAGTGGTTAGACATATTGGAAAAGTTAACTATGAGACAATAGCCCTGTTCACATGGACAAATCTGTGGCACTGTTGGTGGTGCACAGCAGCAAGATCGTTGCTGTTGTGCACGTCTGAATGCCACAGTTTTGCCGTTTGGGGGTTGCGTTACATTCTGTCTAGGATCCTTGTTTCCTTGGGATCGGGTAGTGGTGCAGGCGTTTTGCACTATTTACTCAGCCATCTGAACAGCCTGCACCACACATGGCATTGTGACAGGCTTTTCCCAGCCTGCACTTGTGTTTCTTTTGCTTGCAGATGCATGCCCAGTGTCACGGCTTCACTCTAAGACCGTGTTTTTTCCAATTTTTTTAGCCCTCGGTATTCAAAAAGAACCACTTCCCAGGTTAAGCTTTGTTTACATTACCAGAAACAATCTTAAGCTGAACTCTGATCAGAAGACCCATCCACAATCATTGTGGTGCCGTCACCCCAACTTGATCATTCCCTCCCCACTGGAACCCTCCTTGAAACACCAGAACTTCTGGGAGCATCCCTGCAGCGCTCCAGAGCCACGCTGTCTGAATGCTGCTCCACAGCGTTTCAGCAAGCATGGCCAAAATGAATTACATGGTGCTGATGTACATCTCTCACCGTGTGAATGAGCCATGAGACCCCTGAGAGGAGAAATCCTACCAAGACATACTGGTACAGTTAACTATGACATCGAGACCCCTGAAAGGAAAAATCCTACCACGATATACCATAATAACCTCCAGAAAAAAAATGGGTTGAGAAAACACCAAAGGCTGCTTTGTTAGTCTTTACCAGAAACTTCTACAGAAGATACAGATATAGCTTATGACAGACTGGAACAAACTGTTTAACTTTTGATGTTGTAAAGGTGAATGTTTCCTTACCCACAGAACAAACCACAGAAATTCATAAATTGGTAAAGACATTGAAAAAGTATTTTTTACCACAGTGCCAGGCCAAGAAAAAGAGGTCATGCACGTAATAGTGATGGGGAATACTCACCCTTTTAGACAAAAGACATACAGATTACCAGATCAGCTGAGAGCAGACCTGGTTAGGGAAATATTAAAAATGAAAGAGTTGGGTATCATTGAAGAATCAAGAAGTCCTTGGTCATTACCAGTGGTAACTGTAAATAAAAAAGAAGGGGGAGTAAGGATCTGCCTTGATTTTAGGAAACAATCAAGCAACTGCATGAGGCGTGTGGGAGTAATAGTTTCTCAATGAGGCCTGGGAACTAAGCAGTAAAAAAAAAAATGCAAACTACATCTTGTGTGTATCAACATCATTTTTTTTTATTCAGAAGTGGAAAACAGAGGTCTACCCAGTTTTAACAGCCAGGATATCTAGGATATCTTCTGGCTTTTTTTAAGTTTCTAGGACATTTATAGCTGCACCAAGAGGTCACATGACCACAGAAGATACTTCCGGGTCTGCATGGTTTAAATCTCATCCCTCTTGGTAAGCAGGTGAGCGCTTGCAGAGACATGCACAGAGGCAAACGTGCATGCGTGTGTCTAGCATGTCCAGCGTAAACAGCAGAACTGCGAGCCAGGTACCCTGTAAAAGTGTTTTGCATTAATTTGTCTTCAAGTGATACTATTCATAACTTGGTCAAGGACCACACTTCCAGGTTCTAAACTTTTTTAATAGTTTGAGGCAGAAAGAGAGGGCGTCTATTCTGATACTGCTGTATGTGTCTTGGCAGCAGGACCTGTTATTTTTGCTACATTTTCCATAAGGGTTCGTATCTTGCAGTCCAAGGATCAACTGTGGCTAGCCTTTTTACTCTCCTTTTGTTTGTCCTATGTGTAGACATCACAAACTGATATTAACTCTCTAGATATACACATTGGGCTCACTGGTTTTAATCCTGACCCTTATCTTTACTGACAATTAGGCTAAACCTCTTCCAACCGCATAACTGGTATTGGATAACAAAATGCAGCCCGTTATGGCCAAAACTATAATCACACTTGATGGGGACATTGGTCTAAAATGTACTAGCTGCCACATGTACAAGCTAACCGAAAAGCAACCCAGTAAGGAGGAGTTTGTTTGTGATAAATCCAGAAATAATAGTGAATTGCTAGTAGAAATAAACATATTTTACAACAAGTTAGAACCGCTAGAAAAAAGTCAGGATGAAATGGCCTCTAAGATTAAGGCTATAAATAACAATACGCAGAGCTACAGGATTCCTCCTATTTCATCTACAAATGTCCAATTTGAGTTAACCTATTCCTCAGGTGATAATGTTCTGCCTAATAATATTGCATGTGATATTTCATCAGCCAATAGGAACCTGCAAAATGATTACCTCCTCTTCATAGCCCGGTTGACTATGGCAATAGTAATATTGGTCCAATAGCAGCTAATGTGTCAAACCCTGACTGTTCAAATAAAAAAAGACAGGGAGGAAGATGAAAGTGAGGAAGCTAACATTGGACTGGACTGGGCTACCATTGAAAATGGGTGTCGATTCAAAACAGAACACAAAGCAATGGAGTTTGAGCTGTCCTTGACAAATAGATTTCAGCCTTTGATGCCAGAAAATAATGAGATGCGAACAGAGAATCTACCCCCCCAATCCTGTAATAATGTTAGTTGAGCCACATGGTATCTCTCAAGCAGAATCCATGCCATGTAACCATGGAACTTTACTCCGTTCCACAGAAAGAAATGCTGCACAACTGGATAAACCTACTCCCACTTCACAACCAGTAATATCTAATTCAGAGAGCCAGGGTACCTCCCCATTTAGATTTTAGCTTACCTAATAAGGACCATCTAGCTAAGTCATTGAGCAGTAATCAACTAGAACTTACTGATTTGGAATATGATACCTCCTGACAATGTCTCATCCTGTGTGATTCTATAATCAAGTATGTGGTCAAAATTGTAGGCAACCCAGATAAACATAACCATGCCTGTAGCAGTTTCAGAGGAGCTAGGATATCAGATATCACAAAGATGTCAAACATACAGAATACTGGATGGGCAACTTTGCACAACCAGTGTGTTTTGCCATGGAGGCGTTCTGATTCCCTCTGACCTCGAGAGCAAAGCTCGAGAGGTCCATGGGGGTCACAACCCCGAGGTGGCAGGAGACACTGGTTACACATAAAGTTGATCATCCTGTATTTCTTATAGTGTACAGTATTATGTGAAATGGTGCATTGTGTTTTTTTATCTTTCACAATGAAACTGACTTGTACAGTCTCTAGAGGTTCTAGAATGCTGTTCTACCACACAAGGGTACAATCACATTCCATGACCTCTAAACTGTGGTACAACAGCATTTTGAAAAGGATGGATTTCTATACAGAACAGTGCTCTGCTATACACTATAACATATTAAAAAATGCAGGCGTTAACCCATTGGTTATTGTACACTTTGGAACTAATGATGTCAACAAATCAGACACTGAGGATATTAAGAGAGACTTTATCAAACTCAGTACCACACTTAAAGAGGATGTGAGATCTACTTCTCTGAATTATTACCAGTGCCCAGGACAAGTCCTTGTAGACAGAAAAAAATTAAATCAGTTAACAAATGGCTTCATAAGTGGACCTTAAAAAATGGTTTCTCTTGCATAACCCACTGGGAAACTTTTGAAAATAGCAAGCCTATTCAGTTGGGATGAGCTACATCTAAGTAAGACAAGGAGTCTAATGCTGGGGAAGAAATTTGAAAGGTACTTTTCAGGGAATTTTAAACTAATTTGCAAGGGGGCTATGGGAACCAACACCTCAGCCATAGGTCATGAACCTACTAAGGGTATTAATAGCTGCAAATTTCTGATGGCAAACGCAAGAAGACTAAATTTTCTTAAGAAATCAGGATTGGAAGCAATTTTGTTTAAAAACAATGTAGACACTGCAGCAATTATGGAGACCTGGTGGAATGATACTAGCATCTGGATGAGGGAAATACCAGGCTACTTTTTATAAGAACAGGATTGGGGTTGCTTCTGTCAAAATGATACAGATTGTCATCAATGTTATTTGACTAAAGAGAACTCTTCTCCTATAGAGAGTATATGGTTACAATTACAGTTCAAGAACAGACCTAAGATCATCCTGTGAATTGTTACAGGCCCCCTTCTTCTATCAAGGAATAAAGCAACAATTTGATTAGTGAAATTACATTGGCTCTAAGCATGAGTGACTTAATAATTTTGGGGGACTTTATTTTATTTTTTAAATAATGTTTTATCCCCTCCTCGTCCTGCCAGCCCCGACCCTTCAGGGCTGCTAAGGAATCATCCTCCTGCCTCCCGCTCTACCCACTTCCACCTCCGTATCCCCATGGAGCCCTGGATTACCCCCCAGGCAGGGACGGGGTGGGGCCCTAATGCCCCGAGCTACTTACTGTTTCATCGGTCTGAGGTGGCAGGGTGAGCAGGGGCACATCAGAGGCACACTCAAAGCAGCCCGCCTTCCCGGTCCTGGCAGGCATTTTCCCTTTTTCTCCCACCCCTACAGCGTATGACCCAGACATCAAGGTGTTGATCGCAGACGTCATGCTGTTGTGTAGCGGCCACCCATCCCCTGCTGTAAGGGGCTTGTAATACTCTGAGCCTCCACTCGGAGTCATACAAGAGTGCGGGCTATTGCCTCAACCCTCCCTCGAGTAGGCGAGCTGTCATGGGACGCCAAGCTCATCTCCCCAGCCGACCACCAGCCACCCTTAAGTCCGTCAACCCGGTCACGCGTGAGCGAGATGTGGCATCACAGCCTCAACCCTCAGTGACACCAGGCCAGCAATTTGGGGAACTTTAATTCACCAGGCATTAACTGGGGCTCTCTGGCAAGCGTTACTGAATTTGAGAGGGACTTTGTTGACTTCTTACTGAGCAATGGCCCAGAACTGGTAGATGAACCAACAAGGGACAACAACATAGTGGAGCTTGTTACAGTCACTCTAGAGCTGGCTTGGGGGTGGGACTGATTGCAGTCTCACCAATCACTCGACGCCATGCAAATGAGCCTCTTTCTTCTTGTGCTCTTCTCCTCCATGGCGATCATCGAGCAGGCAAAATTTAAACTGCAAACCACACTTTTTTTTTTTCAACTGTGTCTCCTCGTGGGAGCACTATTTGACCATTTTCATGGCATTTCACCAGCGACTCTCTCTGTCCATACACAAGCACTTCCAACATCTAGGGCACAAATCTTTGTTTGTTTCCACAGTTTTCCACACTTTGCCACACATAACTTTAAAAGCTGGCAAACGTTATAACTTTGATGCAGGACAAGGGCATACATTCTCGGCTTTACTGCTCCTCGGTAAACTGATGGCACAATTACAGCAGCACATGAACAGTAGCACACAGCGGACATTTAGGAGGCAATGTTTCCACTTTTGGGCTACCTACTGCCAGAGCAAAAACGCTAGCCCTAGTCCAAGCAAATCTTTCTTGTTCTCTCCCAAGATTCAAACCCAAATCCTAAGCAGTGCCTCCATTTTGTAACCAGGTGCAGAGTCTCCATTTTGTAGCCCACTACGAGCCAACCTAGGTTCGGGGACAGGACATTCGCTCGGCATCAGGGCTAGGTTTGCACTTCTGGTCAGGGGCACCCAGGTAATTCCAGACACAGGAAGCAAGAACTGATAATGTCCAAACCAGGAGTGGGATTCTAAAGTGTGGCTTTTATTAACTTCATCACAAGACTACAAAGCAAGATGGACCCCCCAGGAGGCTACACTCCTGGATATGCAGATCCACAGAGGTCAGAACACTTCTTCTTCATCACACAACAACCCTCAGGTTCTAAACACATCTGGGCTCCTGCGCTTGAACTGGTACTCTCACTCTTGGTTTCCCTGGCATGGCATCTCGGCCAGCCCTAGTACACATTTCCATATGTCATGGATTTTTGGTGGTGGCTCCCTCAACCACCCATGAGCGCTTCTAGCTCTAAAGGGAAAATCTCATCTTTTAATCCCACATCTGGGTACTTTCTGCAGACACTGGCAAAGTGCCTGGGAGAAAGCTATAGGTGCCCAAAGTGAAACCATAGAGGTAAACCTGGTTACTCCAGATGGGGGGTCTCCCACCTCTTGTTCCCAAATCCATACCCGGCCATTCATTTGGAACAACACCTTTCTTTGGACTCTCTGGTTGTAGATTGCTATCTCGAAATGTATATTACATTTAACAGTCTACTCTCTAAGCAACTGGTGTCCTGACTTGCAACGTACTGTAAGTGGCAATGTCCATCCCTGTAGACCCCACTGGTTAGATGCATTTCAAGCCATACACATATCTCAAATGTACTGTCCTTGCTAGTCCTTTCTGACCCCACAGTAGGCAGATAATTTTACACAACTGTACTTGGTGAAACATGGGGTCTGTGTCAGACAGAGACTCACCATGGTTCGCAGGGTGCCCCAGGGCTTTCCTCACAGGAAACACAATTCTCTGAAACTCAAAACAAACTCTCATCCGCAGTTTTCCCATTCCCAGCGGACCAGGGGATTGCCCCTGAAATGCTGGATTCTTCCTCCCCCATCCCTTCCAGGGATGGGGCACTGGAACAACTCGGGGGAGTGGTCTCTACCACTTCAGCAGGTATCTTCAGTGTTCTTCTCTACGGTGAGAACACACTACCCTGTGTGACACTTGGACAGCTGGTTCTGATCACTGTATCATTTTTGTAATATAAAAATGTGTTACGGACTGTCTCTCATGAGAGATGCTGAGACAGCATGTGAGATCACACACACAGGTTTTAGATACAAGGTGTTACCTGGAAGGCCAGAAGCTAATTACAGACTTGACCAGGCCTTAATTGGGGATCTCCTGTTTGTCTAGTTTATGGTAGCTTGCCAGATGCTAGGCTAGCATCATAAACGTTTATGACGTTCAGAGGAAACACAGCGAAATTCACATGGTGATACAAAAGCATGTTGCACCTCCGTGAGATCTGGCAGAGAGACACAAGTCCCTTTGATGTCCTGGAAAGGGGAAGCTGATCATAAGATCAAAGAGAGTCATTTGAAGAAAATGAGTTATGCTGAGGTTACAGAATTTAATACTTGGATAAGACATCCTGTTTTTGTATAGATATACATTTTTTATATATTCTGACAGGGAGGAGCCAGATGACCTCACACAAAGGGGTTGGCCAAGACAGTTTTTTAAACAATATTCTGTTTTCCTTCAGAGAGACTTTTACCTACATTCTGACAAAGAAACATCTTTGAGCACTTTAAGCAAGTATACAGGTAGAGAAAGACAAAATCTAAGTATTGTAGTAGGAATTGCACTGTTAAAACCTTGTTCTTTTAAAAGATTTATATGTTTTGTGATATATAGTTCTGTATTTTATGGTTTATACACATTTATCTATTTTAGTAAAACTCTATTTTTAGAGCCTAACTGGTCTGTCTTTGAATTTCTTTTCTTTAACAAGTATATATGGTTAAAGCAGACACTGTGCATAAGCTTGAATGGTGATACCAAACTGGAAAAAGGTAAGAAAAATCTGAGACCTTTATTAGAGTTTTTAAGGGTTCATTTCTGTACACCTGGTTAGGTGCCCGTAGGCAAAGATATCTGGCCCCCTGAAGACAGAATAATCTGAGCCTGTGCATTGGGTACGCTAGCAAGAGGTTCACAGTTTGAACCCCTCCAGAACTGAGACCAAAGGCTGATTCGAACCCACAAAACAGACAGGAGGGTTACTCTGTTTCTGTTAACTGTTCACAAGACTGCGCTCGAAGGTTGGCACTTTGGGAGTAGAGGGCTGACCTGCTGAGTGGGTTTGTGACAGATTGGTTGGCAGCGGTGGCATAATTTTGGAATTACAAGCTTTCATTGTTCAGTGTGTCAGCTTGAGACCGTCAGCTCACTTGCAAAGAAAAAAAAAGGCAGTCATTTTTTTTAAAAAGGAAACAGAACTATATCACTTGGCTTACAGTCAAGTTCCTACCCATTTTATTTTTTTTCCTAAAGTGCAAGTCAGAGTAGCAGTAGGTAGGGAAGATGGCTTCCAACTACAGCAGGCACACTGTAGACTACTTAAGGCAGTTGTGCGGGGACAGAGGAGTCCCGTTCGAGGTGAAAGCCAGCAAACAGAACCTCATAGATGCCCTGATGGTAGCAGATATCTAGAACAGTGAGTCACAGACCGTGACTGAAAGGACCAAACCTTGAGTGTGGCAGGGCTAGCGGCGAGTGAAGTGTACAGATCTGATGAGGAGGGCAACAGGGCCACTGTTAGCGGAGGGCCACAGCAGCAGGGGAAGGTCACCAGTATCCTGGATCCATAAGTACTCAGGCTGCAAACTCAGTTGCGCAGGATGGAGCTGGAGTTCCAGGAGAAGAGAGAGCAAGAACGCCGAGACACAGACCGTGAGGAGCAGGAGTGCCAGAGGCGACACGAACTGGAGAAGCTACGACTCCAACCAGCGGCACCAGAGCAGGTAAGTGGCTTGGGTTTAACTGGGACTACAGGACTGGGTTACAAATTGAATTCCAAATTAATAGCCAAATTTAAAGAGGGGGAGGATATGGATGTCTTTTTAACTTCTTTTGAAAAATTTTGTATTCAGGCTAAAATTCCTAGGGAGTCCTGGAGCTTCCAGCTATCCCCACTACTTACCGGGAAAGCTCGGGGTGCATTGGGTCAAATGGACAATGAGAACAGTGATGCTTACAGTAAACTTAAAGCTGCACTGTTAAAAAAATTTGAATTAACTGCTAAATCATACAGAGCTAACTTCCATAAGCTCAGGAGAAGCCCTGACATGAGCTATGAGGAGCTAGCCATGAAACAACGTTAGTTTTTAAAACGTTGGTGGGAAGGAATTGAGACAAACTCTGTTGATAAAATTGAAAATGTGATTTTGTTAGAACTGTTTTATTGGGCATGCCCAGCAGAGCTGAAAACCTGGCTGGAGGACCGAGATCCCAAAACAGTGCAAGAGGCTGATGAACTCTCGGACCGCTATGCCAAAAGCAGACATGCTCTGACAGCAAATGGGGTGAGTGTGGCAGCGCAGAAAGGGAAAAGCGCACCTTCAGGGCAGCTAAAACCCTCACTGCCTCCACCGAAACCGGTTAGCCCCAAGTTTCAGAGAAAAGATTTCTTTGAAAAGAGAAGTGAATGCTGGTTATGTAAAGAAACTGGGCATATTGCCAGACAGTGTCCCAAAAGAACGAGCAATAATACGCAGAATGGTACTAGAAAATAAGTGGGTTGTTTGTGTGTCCCTGGGAGCATGCCAGTGAACATGAGGGAACACATGCACCCAGTCATGGTGAATGGTGTACAGACGCAGGGGTTAAGGGACACAGGGCATTCCTGACATTGGTAAAGGGGATCTAGTAGAGCCTGGTCAGCTTATACCCAATAAATTCGTCACTGTACAGGACTTTACTGGTGAGGCGAAAACATTGCCCCTTGCTAGTGTTCTCCTAGACTGGGGTGAAACAGGGGGAACTGTGCAACAGGTGGCAGTAGCCAAACATTAGCAGTGGATGTGATCCTGGGCAACAATCTCAAACAGGGGATGGTATATGCAGTTACCCGTAGCCAAGCAGCAAGGGAAAATTGTAGTTCCCTGAACCCCACAGAAGCCATTGTGGAAACCACTTAAAAGGCTGGTTCCCCAGCCTGTGTCTCCAAATGGGGAGACTAACGAAAAAGGGGGTAGAAATTTCCCCAGTAGCAAGTAACCACACCACTACAGAGGGTTACTCTGAAGAGGGAAGGGTGACCCATTGTCAGAGGGTTGGGACTGACAGTGATCCTGAGTGCCCTGATGCTAGTGCTAGGGACCCTAGTTTAGTGACTGAAGGGAACCTGTCTCATGCCTTGGGAATGTGTGAAGGGTTTGCAGCTGCTCAAAGAAGTGACTCTAGTTTAGAGAAGCTGAGGGCTTGGGCAGACTCGGACGGTGCACAGGGAGGTGACGGCAGACATAAGGTTTATTGGGAAAATGGACTTATGTATACTCAGGCTGTGCAGACAGAGGGAGGGATGCTAGGCAGGCAGCTTGTCATTCCCCAGGGGTATTGTGAGTAGTTGCTCCAGACTGCACATGATATTCCCTTGTCTGGTCATCTGGGAATCACGCGCACGATGCAGTGGTTGGCCCGGAATTTCTATTGGCCTAACTTCACCCAGGAGGCAAAGGAGTATTGCAGGTCTTGACACCAGTGCCAAGAAATAGGGAAGGCGGGCAAGAAAACCCAAGTCGCCACGATTCCATTGCCCACAGTTGAGGAGTCATTCCAGAGGGTGGGAATGGATATTGTGGGGCCTTTAAATACCCCCAGCTCCTTAGGGAAGAGATTCATCCTGACTGTGGTGGATTATATCACCCGGTACGCAGAGGCAGTTGCCCTATCCTCACTGAGGACAGACAAAGTGGCAGATGCCTTACTTAGGATTTTCTCCCGTGTAGGGTTTCTGCAGGAGGTTATCACCGATCAAGGGGGTTCCTTCATGTCGTACCAGATGAAATGTTTATGGGAGAAGTGTGGGGCAGTACAAAGATGCACGACACTGTATCTCCCACAAGCCAATGGGCTTGTGGAAAGATTCAATGGTCCCCTGAAGTCAATGCTCCGGGCGTTTGCTGAACAGCATGGGAGGGGACTGGGAGAAATACCTTCCCCACCTGTTGTTTGCATACAGGGAGGTGCCCCAAGTCAACAGGATTTTCCCTTGAACTCTTATATGGACGGCAGGTCGTAGGCCCCTAGACTGATCCGGGAGGACTGGGAAAGCAAGCACGCCACCCAGGAACTCCCATTGTGGATTACATCCTTAGGTTTAGGGAAAGGCTGAAGGAGCTTATGGGACAGCCGAGCAATCTGGCAGCTGTCAACAGAAACAAAAAGTGTGAATGCGACCACCCAGAGCCAGAGCTCGCTTGTACATGGTGGGTCAGGAAGTCATTGAGTTCTTATTCCGGTCTGGAAAGACATGCTGCAGGCTGAGTGGGCAGGACCGTACAAAGTGGTTAGGAAGGTAAATGATGTGAACTACATTGTAGAGTTACCTGACCAAAGACAGACAGAAAGGATGTACCATGTCAACATGATGAAGCCATATGCAAATAGGGCTGACATGATGTTTGCAGTGTGTAGTCCTGGGGAAGGGATGGACAAAAGGGGACCCTTCTGGACTTGCTGGAAGAAAGTAAGCGGAAGCCCTCTGTGGAGGCAGTAAATTGTCTCCCCAGCTGGCCCCAGACCAGATCCAGAAAGTATGGGAGGTTTTGCAGACTTTGCCCCATTGTTTAGCGCCAAGCCTGGACTAACCTCCTTAGTGGCCTTACGATGTGGAGACAGGGACACAGGCGCATCTGACAGACAGCATATTGGGTGTCAGAGGCTGTCCAAAAGGACATTAGGAGGGAAGTGGAGGAGATGCTGGATTTAGGGGTAATCCAGAAATCCCACAGCCCCTTGGCCTCACCCGTAGTCCTTGTGCCCAAGCCAGATGGCTGTACTCATTTCTGTGTGGACTATCATGGACTGAATGCAGTCACGAAGTCAGACACCCACCCAATGCCCCGGATGGACGAACTCCTGGACAAGTTGTGAGGGGTGACCTACCTTACAACAACTGACCTGACCAAGGGGTATTGGCAGGTAGAGTTGACCGACAGAGTTAGGGAGAGGTCGGCCTTCATCACTCCGATAGGCTTATTTGAATTTAAAGTAATGCCTTTCGGAATGAAAAATGCCCCAACCACTTTCCAAAGGTTGGTGAACCAGGTGTTAAATGGTGCTGAGGAGTATGCCGTGGCGTACCTGGATGACATTGCCATCTTTAGTACCAGCTGGGAGGAACACCTGTCCCACCTTAGGTAAGTGCTGGGCAGGATACAGAGGGCCGGGCTCACTGTCAAAGCCGGGAAGTGCCAGGTGGCCATGGGAGAGGTAGCATACCTCGGGCATGTGGTAGGCCAAGGACAGCTCCGTCCTAACCAAACAAAAATAGAGGTAATCCAAGCGTGACCCAGATCAGAAACACAGAAGCAGCTCAGGAGTTTTCTAGGGACAGCAGGGTACTACAGAAAATTTCTACCCAATTACAGTGCCCTGGCTGCTCCCCATCTGACCTGACAAAGAAAAGTATGCCCAAGAAAATTACTTGGGGCCCAGCCTGTGAGGAAGCCTTTTCCAAACTAAAAGAGGCACTCTGCAGTGCTCCTGTTTTGACAAGTCCTGACTATAGCAAACCCTGTATAGTTCAGACTGACGCCTCAGACGTGGGTATTGGGGCAGTACTGAGTCAGACATCCAGCCAAGGGACAGATCATCCAGTAGTGTACCTGAGTAGGAAGTTACTTCCCAGGGAGCTGGCATACTCCACGGTGGAAAAAGAATGTCTTGCCATAGTGTGGGCCCTAAAGAAGTTGGAGCCATACTTGTATGGGTAGCATTTTGTGGTGCAGACTAACTCCAACCCCCTGGTTTGGCTGACGCAGATGGGAAAGATGAATGGTAGATTGCTAAGATGGAGTCTTGCTTTGCAAGGGTATGATATGACAATTCTACATAGGGCTGGAGCCAAAAATCAGAACTCCAATGAGCTGTCTAGTGTCTATGAGGAGTGAACTGATTTGGGAAGCTCATCCCATGCAGGGGATAGAGCCCCCAAATTCAGTCTAGGTGGGGATGAACTGTGACACTTGGACAGCTGGTTCTGATCACTGTATCATTTTTATAATATAAAAATGTGTTATGGACTGTCTCTCATGAGAGATGCTAAGACAGCATGTGAGATCTCACACACACACACACACACACACGTTTTAGATACAAGGTGTTACCTGGAAGGCCAGAAGCTAATTACACACTTGACCAGGCCTTAATTGGGGATCTCCTGTTTGTCTAGTTTATGGTAGCTTGCCAGATGCTAGGCTAGCATCATAAACATTTATGACATTCAGAGGAAACACAGTGAAATTCACACAGTGATACAAAAGCATGTTGCACCTCCGTGAGATCTGGCAGAGAGACATAAGTCCCTTTGATGTCCTGGAAAGGGGAAGCTGATCATAAGATCAAAGAGAGTCATTTGAAGAAAATGAGTTATGCTGAGGTTACAGAATTTAATACTTGGATAAGACACCTGTTTTATATAGATATATTTTTATATATTCTGACAGGGAGAGCCAGGTGACCTCACACAAAGGGGTTAGCCAAGACAGTTTTTAAACAATATTCTGTTTTTCCTTCAGAGACTTTTATCTATACTCTGACAAAACATCTTTGAGCTTTAAGCAAGCATATAGGTAGAGAGAGACAAAATCTAAGTACTGTAGTAGGAATTGCACTGTTAAAACCTTGTTCTTTTAAAAGATTTGTATGTTTTGTGATATATAGTTCTGTATTTTATGGTTTATATACATTTATCTATTTTAGTAAAACTATTTTAGAGCCTAACTGGTCTGTCTTTGAATTTCTTTTCTTTAACAAGTATATATGGTTAAAGCAGACACAGTGCATAAGCTTGAATAGTGATACCAAACTGGAAAAAGGTAAGAAAAATCTGAGGTCTTTATTAGAGTTTTTAAGGGTTCATTTCTGTACACCTGGTTAGGTGCCCGTAGGCAAAGATATCTGGCCCCCCGAAGACAGAATAATCTGAGCCTGTGCATTGGGTATGCTAGCAAGAGGTTCACAGTTTGAATCCCTCCAGAACTGAGACCAAAGGTTGATTCGAACACACAAAACAGACAGGAGGGTCACCCTGTTTCTGTTAACTGTTGACAAGACTGCGCTCGGAGGTTGGCACTTTGGGAGTAGAGGGCTGACCTGCTGAGTGGGTTTGTGACACCCTGTTTCTGGTGTAGCTCTCTGACCAGAACTGGCTCTGAGGCTGCCAGCTGCAGCACACCTCCTGCCTCTCTTGAGGTTCTATACCCACTTTTACAGACTACTTTGAAAAAAACCAACATTCTAACCTAACTCCCTGCTGCAACATTCCACTGTGGCTTATTCAGCTGCGAGAATTCTAAGTGATGTCATCCCTCCAGCTCAACTGAGACTGAGGCCAGAGTGAGACAGTGTGAAACCCATTTAACTGGTGTCTCACAAGCTGCCTTTTCCTGCCTGCCACTAGATCTTAGTGGGATTAGGTGTGTATCTTGGGGTGGAGCTGGCAAACTGCCAGCAACTTCCAACAGAAAAAAGGGTTAAAAGGTCAGGTTAGTTGATATTTTGGAGGTGGAAGGCTAGGTTTGCTGGCCAAGGCACCTAGCTTCACCTGAGCTATTTCCTTCTAGCTTGCTTGAAAGGACAGAACTAAGAACCTTACCAGAGTAAGGGAAAGGATTAAGACATTTGGCTAGGCAGATTTACTGTGTGTTGTTGTTTTATTTTGTACTCACAGCGATTGTTACTGTTTGTTGCTAACTTTTTATTGCTTTATTTTCTCTGCTTCACATTGCTGTTGCTGGGTATACCTTCTGCTGCATTATTACAAGGTGTGCCTACAGGTGTGTGCTAACAGATTCAAATCAAATCAAATTTTATTTATAAAGCGCTTTCAAAATTATCAAAGCGTGAATACAATACAAATAAAACAGCCAACAATAAATATACATTTTAAAACAATTAAAAAAACAATAAGTTGGCCTAATCAAAGGCTTTCTCAGATAAATAACTTTTAAGATTACTGCTGTAATCTTCGATTCAAATTCTCTTTTGCAAGGTATATCTTCTGTTACTGTTTTATTTTTCTCTGTAGCAAAGTGTTTCTTACAGGGTATATCTTCTGTGAAATTATTACAGGTCATGCTTAAATTTTTGTGACTTTTTATCATTAGGCCAAGCAAAATTACTGTTTGCCCCTATTTTATTTCCTTTTTGCTGAAAAGGGTTTTTTGTCTCAGAGGTGTTGCAGTCTCCTTCTCACATTGAAGACAGGAAGAGTGAGAAAGCAGCCACAGCTTCCTTGAATCAAGGAGGTTATTTTCTAGACTACACTGAACTGAATTATTACTTTTTGGACCTGTGTAAGTAACTAGTATTGATTCTGTTTTTGGGATGGACTTTTCTTAGTTTTAACTTTAATTTACCTGGGAGGAACTGTAGCTGGGAGATATTTGCAGTCAGTTGTGACTAGACCTGTTACTTAACCTTTGTGAAATAGGTGTCTGAAAGGAAGGAAGACACTCCCCGGGGTGGAGGGTAAGAGTTGTAGGTGATTGTTTCTGGACAGCATAGGTTTACTCCCACCCACCCTTCCTCTCACCCTACCTGCCCCAAGTGCATAACTTCCTTTATAGCAGGGGCTCTGATATCACTTCCTCAAAACTGCAAACAACATACGCCTGTTCATATCCTTAAAGGCACAGCACACTGAATAGGGGGTACAGACACACACAAGCTTGCACACACTAAAACAAGAACAAAAAACAAAAAAGCATGTGTAACTGGAAGGGACACAGACATGTGGGAGTGGTGCAATACACTGGCTGTGGGCAGCAGTCTTCAGGAGACATTCTGGAAACTGCATTGCTGCCCTATTTGCAGGCACCTCTCTGGTCTGAGGGAGGAGGTTGTTCATCTCCATGCTGACCTGGCAAGGATTGGGACACCTGCTCCCCCACCCAGGCCACTGCCACTACCTCAGAGTTTGCCAAGAAAGAGGTGGTTGGACCACAGTGGGCTCAGGGAGGGTGAGGGTGGTGGAACAGAGGTGCATCCCTCCAGTTGTGCCTCTCCACAATTCATTCGACACTCTGGTGAAGCATGGTTCCTCTATGGAGGCACCTGCAGTGGAGACCAAGGAGGATGCTGGGAACCTCCACAATGGAGACCCACAGGAGGGTGGCCCAGGACCCCACAGGGGAAGGAAACAACTCCTGGTGGGGGACTAATTTGTTAGGGGGGTAGAACTGGGGGAAGGAGGGGAAAGGGAAGTAAGGTGCCTGCGCAGCACCAAGGCTTGAAGGGACAGGAAACGAATCCTCAGGATCATGGGAGCAGCAGCAAGGGGGAGGGAGCTTGATGTCATTATCCACCTAGGGATGAATGACCTGGTTGAGAATGGGATCAGAGCAGTGCAACAGGAGTTTGCTGAGTTGAGGAGGGGCCTTATACAAGTAGCACACATGGTAACTTTCTCGGAAGTGCTACCTGTCTATGGCATGGATGAGGCTAGGGCACTCTGCACCATGGGATTCAATGACTGGTTGAAAAACTGGTGCAGAGCTCAGGGTTGGCTTCATTGGAACTTGGGCTCCAGCTGGAGGGATGCAGGCCTATACAGGTGCGATGGTCTGCATCTATCCTGGAGGAACCAGGATCCTAGGTGATAGGTTTAAATCCTGTGGCAAGCATTTCAAGTTCAAGTTCAAGTTTCTTGCAGGAAAGACTCTGTTGAGCAAGCTCATTCACAAGGAGGTCCTGAGGCACATACACATACAGTTCGCAATTACACAGACAGGAGATATAAAATGTAGAACAACAAAGACAAAATATATAATACAAGAGGTATACACAATAGAAGTCCTTATGCTATATATGCAGTACATTCCAGCTTTAACCTTGCCCTAAATTATGCAAAATTATGTATTTAAACTAGCCAAGGGGGGAGGCACTGAAGAGGAGAAGAGAAATCCTAGCCCCCCCCCAAAAAAAAAATCAGGGTAATTAGTGAGGTAAACACCAAAATAGAGCAGTCAATAGGGAGAAGGGCAGGGCTAAATGGAGAAAAAGACAAAGGCAGTAAGGACAGGGATGGGGCAAAAAATAAAGCCATAACAAAATGGAGGATAATGAGTACCAATGCCCATAGTCTAGTTAAAAAGCTCCCTGAAATGGTGGCCTTGATGGAAGAGGGATGCCTGGATATTGTGGCAGTCACAGAAACAAGGTACACAGAGAATCATGACTGGGATGTCAACATACCAGGGTACACAATCTACAGGAGGGACAGGGAGGGAAGAAGAAGAAGAGGAGGAGTAGCTCTTTAAGTAAGGGAAGAGATAAAAGCAACATAACTAAAGGGTAAACAGGGAGAAGAGGAGGCACTGTGGGTCACCCTGGAGACTGGAAATGGCTCCACAATCCGCACAGGGGTTGTATACAGACCCCCGTCTCAGGGGGAGGAAATGGACAAGGAATTGATAGAAGGCATCCTTGGGATGGCAGAGAAAGGGGAGATATTGCCGATGGGGGACCTGAATATGCCAGATGTTGACTGGAGCACCTTTGCTGCAGCCACATCCAAGAGCAGGGCCATTCTCGATGCCCTACAGGGGGCATGCCTCAGACTAGTTTTGGAACCTACTTGGGAGAGAGCAACAATCTTAGACCTGGTACTCTCAAATGGGGATGGACAGAGGATCTCTGATCTTGAAGTGGGTAGCCATCTGGGAACAAGTGACCACCAAACAGTGTGGTTCACGATAAACTTAGTTGTAGAGTCAAGTCACACAAAAGTGAAGGTACTGGACTTTAGGAGGGCTGATTTTGTCAAAATGGGAGAGTGCCTCAGAAAAGCACTAGCAAACAGGCAAGAAGGTGGGGTGCAGCAACAATGGGGAAACATCAAAACTGCCATCACAGAGGCAACAAGTCTTTATACGAAGCAAATAAACAAATCAAAATGAAAAGAAAAACACTATGGTTCTCAAAAGAAGTGGCAGGAAGGTAAGGAAAAAAGATAGCATTCAGGAAATATAAGGAAACACAGAAGGAGCAGGACAGAGAACTGTACCAGTTAAAGCAGAAGGAAGCGGGTAAGGCAGTCAAATAGCAAAGCCCCAAACCGAGGGAAAAAGATAGCCAACTCGGTTAAGAGGGATAAAACCTTTTATAGGTACATTAGGGAGCAAAGAAAGACTAAGGCAGGATACTGAGGCTGAACAAAGAGGAAGGTGGTTGGGCAGAGAGTGACAGTGAAAAAGCAAGGATACTGAACGAATACTTCTGCTCAGTATTCACAATGGAAAAGCAGGAAATACCTAATCCGGTCAATAGAAGCACTCTGAATAGGGAGTTGATATTAGTCCTTTCACAGAAGAAAGGGTTCTGAAAGAACTCTTAAAACTGAAGGTGGATAAAGCAATGGGACTGATGGGATTCACCCCAGAATTTTAAAAGAACTAAGGGAAGAACTAATAACACCACTGACTACCCTTTTTAATAAATCATGAGAGGATGGGGTGGTACCTGAAGACTGGAGGAGGGCGGATGTGATTCCCCTTCACAAAAGTGGGAGCAAGACAGAGACAGAAAACTACAGACCTGTCAGTTTGACCTCAGTGGTAGGGAAAATGATGGAATCACTTCTGAAGGAAAGAACTGTCGAGTACCTAGAGGCCAGTGGGGCACAGGACCCAAGGCAGCATGGATTTGCAGTGGGAAGGTCATGTCAGACAAATCTAATTGATTTTTTTGATTGGGTGACCAAAGCAGTAGACCAGGGAGGGGCTGTAGACATGGCCTACCTAGACTTTAGCAAGGCATTTGACACAGTCCACACAAGATTAATAACCAAATTACCCAGCCTGGGAGTGGGTCCTAGGGTGGTAGCCTGGGTAAAACACTGGTTGGACAACAGGACACAGCGGGTAATAGTAAATGGACAAAAAAGGACTAGCGCACACCCTCCCGCCCCACATAGCATAACATTTAAACTTTCAAATGCCAAAATTGGCTATATTTACTTTCAAGCTCTATGTGAGGAGAAGGTCCTCTTAGTTTCAGATTGGAATTCCAATTTGAGTAAGCTAAATCACCAAACGTCAAGGTGGGACCCTTCGATTTAGTCCCTAACTTTACAATGCCTCAATGGCTACTAGCTAACTGCTTTTATACTGTGCTCCCAACAGGGATTTTACACAGGTGATTTAACTTTCAAATGCCTAAATGGCTACTGTGCTCCCAGAAGGGATATAACACAGACATTTTAAATTGAGCATGCTATAGAGGAGCACCATAAACTCCCCAAATTCAAGTAAAACCATAAAAACAAAAAATAGCTGCTCAAACCTTTAAATTACTACACACTGAATTCACATTTCTTATAAGGGTGCTGCTAGATGGTAACAAATAACAAACAAAGCAAAGGACTAAGCGCACCCTCCCCCACATAGCATAACATTTAAACTTTCAAATGCAAAATTGGCTATATTTACTTTCAAGCTCCATGTGAGGAGAGGGTCCTCTTAGTTTCAGATTGGAATTCCAATTTGAGTAAGCTAAATCACCAAGCGTCAAGGTGGGACCCTTGATTTAGTCCCTAACTTTACAATGCCTCAATGGCTACTAGCTATCTTCCTTTATACTGTGCTCCCAACAGGGATTTTACACAGGTGATTTAACTTTCAAATACCTAAATGGCTACTGTGCTCCCAGAAGGGATATAACACAGACATTTTAAAGGGAGCATGCTATAGAGGAGCACCATAAACTCCCCAAATTCAAGTAGCCCAAAATCAGAGCCACAACTTTCTTTACAAAATTAAGTACCTTACACTGCTCCGTTTTTAATGGGAGTTGTTGCTAGAGGTACAGCTCAAGGAGTTCTACATTGGACATTATTTCTTTTTAGTGCGTAAAAATGTGCCACACTTGTCATGTACCAGCCTTCCAGCACACAGCAGGAAGAACATCAAGTCACTAAAGTAACGCTTTGTCTTCCGGTGTGGCGGCAGTTTCCAAATGACGCATCCAGGACAGTTCAAGAAACCACTAAACAGGCAAGAAACTAAAGAAATTACTAGGCAAAGGTTAGCTATAATGTACAGGTTGTGCTAATCGAGTGTTTTTGCAGCCCTGGTAATTGCCAGCACTGTTTTGGACAGTTTTCCTTTAAGAAGTCCAGACTCTGAGAAACAATTTCTGTTATAGACAGATGCATCATAGGTAGGCCCAGGTGTAGTCCCAAGTCAGAATATAGATGGGAAGGAACATCACATTCAGTATATCAATAGGAAACTACATGACAGATAGAAAAAGTACTTCACTATTGAAAAATATTGCCTTGCTGCAAAATGGGCAATGGAGTCCCTTAAGTTTTATTTGTTAGGAGCTTACTTTTTACTTATAACAGATCACAATCCTCTCTGTTGGCTTAATCAAGTGAAGAAGAAAAATCCCAGAATTACAAGGTGGTACCTGGCACTACAACCATTTAAATTCAAAGTATGCACAAATCTGGAAAAGAATATCAGTGCTGATTTTATGTCATGATATGGTTCAGAACTGAGAATTCAGAAAGTTGAAAAAATGTGTGCTTAACTAAAATGTTTGCTGTAAAAGGTGTTATGAAAAATGGATACTGCACATGCTAAGCCCTGTGAATATTATAAGACAATATTAAGATTGAAATAAATCAGGTTTTGGAAACCTGTTTAAAAAAAAAAAAATAGGTTCCCTCTTAAAGAGGGGGATCTGTGACAAGGTTGGGATAAGATCCTGTCCCATTTGTTATGCAGAGAGAGTTAAAAGCAAGGATCTGTTCTGCCCTCTCTCATTCTGTCACTTGTCTATATCTTGCCTATCTGACTGCATAAATTTTTCTTGTGGCACCTAGGAAATGGCCACTCCAATGGTCCCAGAATTTCCCCGTTATCTCCCTTCCTCCCTTCACTTGTTGTTTCTATTGTTTCTTTCTTTCCTTAGGCTAAAAAAATATGTGACTCTCTATGTCAAACTGAGATCCCTTGGTTTGTAAATGTATACAATTATACTGTTGAAATGATTACAGATAGCTACTTGGGTTTGTTAGAGAAGTTAAAGCGCAGCTTCGTACTTGCTGCCCCCCCAAACATTTATCACACCTCACCTGGCCCAGAGTTGCTTGTTATAAGAAAATCCATTTATTTCTGCCATTTTAAAAAATTACAACACTTGTAATTCGCTCTGTGGAAAAAATAGGCAAAACGGAGCCACTTCTCAAAAATGCTGACATGCCCAAACGCTGGCACATGTTGTGATGTCAGAAAATGAAGACTGCATGTGCGCACTCCATTGAGTTCAACAGGGATGATTTCTACATACATTTTATTACCATTTAGAGCTGTGATTATAATAAATCAAAGTGACAGCTTGACTAACATTTGCAAACCAAGGGATTGTCCCCATTGAACTCAATGGGCTGCTTTATAGTGTTCGTTTTCTGACATCACAAACGCGGCAGGCATGGGGGCATGTCAGCACTTTTTGGGAAGTGCTCCATTTTGTCTGTTTCTCCACGGAGCAAGTTATGAGTGTTGTAATTTTTAAAACAGCAGAAATAAAATGGATTTTCATAGCAAACAACTCTGAGCCAGGTGAGCTATGATATATATGTTTGGGGGTGCTTAAGTACAAAAGTAAAGCCTGCTCTTTAATAATTTGGAACAAAAGAGGTTGAACCACCTTGAGAAACCTTTTGTCTTTTCACAAGCTTGTTAACAGAACTGTCAGCACGAAATCAGTCTTGAGACATGATGTTTTACTTGGTTGCACCTGTTAGATGACTAATGTACTCTTTGGGCTGATCACAGGAAGGCCAATGGAAAATGCCATGTTGCATTTGTGAAAAACAAGAGCTGGAATTTACAAGAAGAGGATGCAGAGGTTAAACTGCTTGAGCAAAGACATCTAATATAAAGGGAGCACTACACTGGACTTAATATTAACCTGAACCCAGAAATATACATCCAGAGTGGAGTTCTTCTGGATTCTTTTAATGACCATCAGGTCACCTTTGCATCTGGAAAAAAGAGATAAAAAACCAGTTAATTTCATTTAAAGGAATATACGCTCACTGAAATTTCGTGATTACACAAAGGTTTATGATTGATCTAGTGGAAAGAATCTGGGAAAAGCTGGCCCTAACTCCAGATGCAGACAGTGCATAGAGTTATTTTCATAGTGAATTTGTATTAGTATGTAACCACCATGCCCTATTTCTGGAAAACAGTGAAACATAAAATGTGCCATGGTATACAAAGACTTTAAGCACAATGTAAAATAGAGATAAAGCTTGGAGACCGCAGAAAGGCTAAATACAAAATCTTTTTGGGACACATATAATCAACTTAGAAATTAGTATCTCAAAGAAATAAATAAAGGTAAAACCACCTACTTTAACAAGCACTTTACTGCAGGAAATGTTACTGGCCCACTGAGGCTTGAAAAACTGCTTTCCAAATTAATGGGACAAAATTCCCATGAATTGCCAGGTTCATTCAAAATTGATGAAAAATGGTTCCCACTTCAAATTATACTTGCAGACAGATTTAATAAACTTTTATAACTATGGGTACATCTGTAGTGAATATGGCCACTTCAGAGACTAGAGAAACTAATTTAGGTCACCTTCTAGAAAAGTCAAGGCGATTTAAATGCTAATTTTGACCCAGTTTATTCAAACTCAATCTTAAAGAGTTACTGAAACGGATGAGAAGAAATCAATCAGATTGGATAGTACACAGCGTATTTTCTCAATTAGCTTCTCCTGTAATAGGTCATATATTAGCAGACTTTTCAATTTATCCTTGAGCACCGGTTCACATCCCAAAGAATGGAAACAAGCGAACGTGGTTCCCATATACAAAATTGGCACAAAAGAAGATATCTGTACCTACAGACCCATATCTCTGCTCCCAGTTATATCAAAACATTTTGGAAGGATTGTTGGAAACCAACTAAAAAATTTGTTGGAAACATAAACTATATATAATCCTAAACAATTAGGTTTTTGTGTGAAACTTAGTACATATACCTCCTTAGTTCAGGTAACAATGGATATTCAACTAGCCAAGGACAAAGGCCTCCTGGCTAGAGACATATTTGTAGATCTGTCTAAAGCATTTGACACTTTAGATCATGCTAACTTGTTAAGCAAATTGGAGAAGCTTGGTCTCAACCAGGTGGTATTACACTGGTTCAGAGGATACTTATTGGGAGAAAACAAATGGTCATACAGGAATTTTAGATCTCACTCTGACTATATTAAATCAGGAGAACCCAAAGGTCAGTGTTGGGCCCGATCCTGTTTAGTTTGTATATAGATGGAACTGGGTCTCTTATAGCGGAGGCCCAGCACCATTGTTGCAGACTACATAGTGTAACCACCCTGTTACCTGGGGTTACTAGAATCCCAAGTAAGACCTGGTGGTGAGCAGGGAGGCAGCTTGTGAAACTCCAGTTACAGTAAATGGATTTCACACTGTCAGCTGAGACTGAGGATGACATCATTTTAGAACTGTCGCAGCTGCATAACCACACTGGAATGTTGCAGTTGGAGGTTAGAGTAGAACATTGGGAATTTGAAGTCAGTCTGAGAGAGAGTTTGTAGAGTGTAGCAAGTGCTATGCTGAGTGCAGGCCCTCAGAGCTTTAAGCTCTGTTACAGAGCTACTTTCGTTTTGGTGTGTGTTTCCACCTTAAGAACACAGGAACTGATTGTTGAAGTGGTGGAGACCGCTGTCAATAGTTCTGGGTCCCATCCCTGAGGGATGGGGAAGGTATCTGCCTATTTTCCAGGGCAACCCCCTCCCGGTCCGCTAAGGAAAGAAGCTGCCTGTTTAAGTTGTGCTGAGGCACCAGAAGCTCAAGAAGAGATTCCTTGAGGAGGAAACGCCTGTGGGGCACCTGCAACTGAAGGGTGAGTTCACTCTGCTAAAGGGCCATGTTGTTTTCACCTGAAACAGAAGGAAACTAAAGGGACTGTTACTGTGGGGTCAGGAAAAGACAGCCAAGTACAGTTGGAAGATGTGGGGATTGGACTGCTTAACTCTGTGGGGGGTCTAGAGTAATGGACAGTGCCACTTAATTTAAGTATGTTCAAGTCCAGCACAAATAGGAAGAAAAGACAGTAGATTCCCCCATCAGTAGTAACCAAATTCACCTCTACAGATTTGCTCTGAGACACCTGTTGCTTTCTCTCAGGTACTTGGCCAGTGCCTGAGGAAAGTACCCAGACGTGGGATTTAGTAGGAAGATTCCCTGATGGAGCAGAGATGCTCTTAGGTGGTTTGGGGAGCCACCAGCAACTGTTTCCATGATATATGGAAAGTGTCCAAGTGGCTGGCAAGGGAGCTGAGCCAGGGAAAGCCCAGAGCAGTGTACAAGTTCGGGCTGTGTGCCCAGTGTGTTGTAGAACCTGAGGGCTAAAGTGATGAGGATGTGTTCTGGTCTCCTTAAATCTGCATTACCAGGAGTGTTGCCCCGTGGGGGTCCATCTATGCTTTGCTCATTCTGTTGGATGTGAATAAAAGCCACACTTTAGAATCCCACTTCTGGTATTGGACATTACAGTTATTGCTTCCTGTGTTCGGAGTTACTTGGGTGCCCCTGTGCAGAGTAGCCAAACCTAGCCTATGTGCCGAGTGACATATTTCTCCCCGAACCCAGACCACCTGGTAGAGCTGTCAGATGGAAACGGCATACCGGGTAGGGGTTACAATAGTATTATATGTAGAAGGTAAATCAACGGTAGAAATTCTGTCTGAATTACAAAAGGACTTTGATAGACTGCAAGATTTATCTTATAGAACATAAAGTAGTACTGAATGACAAAAAAAATCTCACTTAATGATTTTTGGCAACAAACAAAACAGCATAAATCAGACACTATACGTTACAACCAAAACAGACTAAATTTTGAAGCAAGTAAACTATAAATACCTGGGAGTCTGGTTGGACACCCAGTGTAAATGGGATGTACACATAGACTGTTTAATTAAAAAATGAAATGTTAGGTTAGAGGCTCGCTGTAGGTATAATAGGAGATGCATCCCTACGGAAGCCAGAAGAGAATTTTTTTTTTGGGGGTACTTTTTTCCCCTAGCCAGAGTCTGCTTACCTCACTCTTCTAGGCATCGTCCTGGGGTTTCTGGCCGCTGTCCCAAGGACCCCCGGCTCCATATTCGGGTCCGCGGCATACCCCCACGGCTTGTCCCCCGTGGTGGGGAGATGGAGAGCTCCTCTCGCACTCTCACACCAGGACAGGATCCAGTAGAGCCGCGCACCCTCGGCGCCGAGCAAGTCCCCTGTGGAGACGGTCATCAAGCCGCCGCGACTGGTGCCCATATTTTCTGTTTTCTTCCCTTTGGATGTCTGTGGTGAGCAATGACGCCAAAGGACAGGAGAGTGCATGCTACCACATGCGCCGCCCCTTCCCGGTGTCTGCCACAGCACGTCCCCCAAGACTGCCCATGGCCTGCCGTCACCCCCAGCCATCGCTAGAGGCCACCGAGGTGTCCCTCCCCCCTCCTCGGAGAAGGAGAGCAGTCCTACAGACGAGCAATCCTTCTCCTCCCCTGCCGACCCCCGACGACCCAGGCTCATTCCGAACCTGGGTCGCAGGCGTGGTGCAAGGTGTGGCGTCCAGCGCCTCAACCCTCAGCGCCACCGGGCCAGTCCAGAAAGTGAACTGTTACTACAATGGTGAGCCTTATTTCTGACTATGGTGATGTCAGCTATGGGGGGGGGGGGGCATCCAGGAGGGATCTGGACAAATGGGACATGATCTATAATAGGTTTACCCATTTCATCCTGGACACCCCTCGGCTAACTCACCATTGTCTCCTTTATAGATCTTTGGAATGGTTAAGTGTGACTGAATGTAGAAATCTACGTATTTTATATTTAACTGATCAAAATCTTTTTCAAAAAATTCCACCCTATTTAAACAGTCTATTTCAAATTCATACAGTAATAAGTGGCTTAAGGACAGCTGGTAACTTGGGAACTTAAAAGTTCCAGTGTTGAAAACCTCCAAAGGAAACGTATTTATTTTATTCTTTAATTTTGGTAACCAGGTGGGCCCACTGGGACTATTACAGTCTCTTTTTCAGGGGCGACCCGGGATAAAATTAAGCAATAATGCACAACAGTGTGTGGGTTGTGCTGGGATAACCTCACGCCTGGGAGGTTGGGCATGAGGCCGCAGGCTGAGTGTGTCCAATGTCCCAGAAGTGAGGTTATCCCAACACAACCCACACCCTGGAGTGCATTATTGCTATTATACAATGGCTAGTTGTTATACAAAATAAAAAAATAAAAACATGTTTTTAGTAGATTTTATGGCATCCAGCTCATCAGCCAAATGCTCATCATGCAAATGCTCATGATCCATATGGTCCTCCATATGCTCACCATCCAAAGCAATACAGTGAGGTTGTGCTGGGATAACCTCACTGTGCCAGGGACACACTGACCAATCAGAGACCAGGAAATTTTCTTGCCATTGTATAATTACAGATAATCGAACCTTTACAGTCACATACGATAACTGATTGCATTACAACATACACATATGGTAACTGTTCACAATTACAATGTTTAACAGTATTCAAGTAAGCATTAATCACCAACAGAGAAGGGCTCTACAGGTGGATTAATGCCCGCTGGGGGGGATTGGTGCACGAAGGCGAAGCCCGAGGGTTCCAACTCACCAGCGGCACATCAGAGCCCCCTCCTGAGGTGGGACACGCGCTTGTAACACGCAAGCGCGATGGGAGTAGTCTCAATACTGGGTGAGATGGTAATAAGGAGCGGTTCGTGAGAGTGACAATGTTCTGAGGTTAACTGTGGTATCTTTGGCTGTTTTCAGCTGACTCTGCTACTGTGAGGACGTGCGCAGTCACGGCACATGCCACATTCTTTTAGATAGTGTTGAATATTACTCAGTCGAGACGAGGAGAAGATTCATGCTACTTTGTCCATTCCGACCAGCCGTTTCTTTGCTGTCCCGTTCAATGCTGGCTGCCGATTACGGACTGGAGCAGTGCAGTCTGGGACACATACTCTCTGCCCCTACCCACAACCAGCTCACAAACGCCGTTTTTTTTTCCCCTCCATGGGTGACATCAGCGATGGTAGAAATTGCTGGTACTGCCGGTGAAGGGGTTGCAGTAGGTGACGGCTTAAGTGTGCTTGCCACCATGGTGCATGAGTGTATGTCAGGGTACTGGATAGAGGAATGGGGTAACAGCGTTCCGGTGGGATATAATTGGCGCTCTAAATCGGGTGTTGTATGCATGCACTCAGTTTGAGGGGCTACCGATCCTGCAGGCTCAGATCCAAACGGGCTGCAGGTCATTTTATATATATTGGGAGGGGAGGGGGGCAAATCCGGGAGTCAGGGTAATGGGGGGAGGTAATAAAATGAGGTGGGAAAGGGGGCATCAGTACCATTATAAGTAAAGTCGGGGGCTTTAGGGTTCTCTGAGTAGAAACTATCTTGTATGGTTTGGGGGTCTATCTTGATGTGTGGGCTGTGGTGTTTGACAAAGTGTAACTGTACAACTGCTGGCGGTGCCATTTTTTTATTTGCCTTTTTTTTTTTTTAAACTTCTGAAACAGACTGACTTCTCAGAAGACCAAATTGCTGGTAAGTGACTTTATAATAGTGATGGTATTGACTGTCTGCTGGTTTCAACCTCCTCCTTAAAGAAAGTGAATTCTGCTGTAGGGCCAGACCGGAACCAGCTGTCAGTTGGGGCTCAGGTAAAACTGTCTGATGGTCACTAATTCACACAAAGCGGCTTAGATCACTGCAGGCTCTCTTCTTCTTCTTCTTTCATTTGAAATTTTATACTCTCCTCCCCTACCCACAACCAGCTCACAAACGCCGCTGGTGATGGCGCGGTGCCTCAGAGGCGACCAGCTGTGGGCTGCGGCTCTTGAGCTCCATGGGTGGCCTGAGGGGGTGGTGACGGAGTGGGCGGGTGCCCTCTACTGCTGCGGTGGCCACAGGTGGTACTAACCGAGCAGGCGTTAACTGTGGGTTAATCACCGCTCGGTTGGTGTCACCTGTGCCACTTCAGCCAATGCAAATCCTCCATTTCACTCCTCTCTCCTGTGCCGTGTTACAAGAATAAACAATTACTTCTACTACAATGTTTTGTCTAGACAGACAGACTGAAAATTTAAAGGAAAACTCAGATGAATGACTTTTTGTTTTTACTGCCTGCCTGAAGAGCTATCCTGTACATTTTTTTTCTATTTTATTGTTATTGATAATAATAAAACACTACTTGCAAATTTTATAACTCCTCCTGGTCTGCCTAAGTTTCCTGACTTATACCTCTACCACAGTCCCCAACCACTCTGCTTGGGCCCTAAGGGTACTGTGCTCTCTCTCTGTGCTCCTCTGGGCCCCTAACATAGGACCCAAACTTTGGGGCACTACATATTCAGTCCATGTAAATGCCACTATTAATGATCCAGGAACAAAACAGTAATCTGGTCAAAGTACAATACAAGTGCACAGATTCTCTTGTTTTCAGTAGTTCATAACTTGGAAGCAGGATTGGTGCATTAATTGGATCCTTTATGAATGCAGAATGGCAAATATTAGTTTGCGCATTCTGCCCTGTTTCCACACATTACATAACTCAGTTAGTGAGTATTTGATCCCTCAGTAATCAAGTTCTGCAGTGCATGTAAACAAAATCAGACTACAACCCAGAACTTGACATCATACCTCTCAACCTTTTGTCCCACAAATGTGGAACATTGCCTCTCAAAATGAGGAATAAATGAGCAATATGTGGAACATTTAATCAAATCTTAACCTAAGAAGCTCAGAACACTGTTAAAATGTTTGCATTTATGTTCAGAAAGTCTGTTATTAATTGAATGATTTTTTTTTGCATCATTTACTACAGCTTTTTGCTTTAAAATTTTAACACTGAATGTGGGACAAGTCCTCACAATGTGGAACATGGAGCTTTTGTGAAGTAAAATGAGGAACGTTCCTCGTAATGTGGTACAGTTAAGAAGTATGCTTGTTGCTTGACATCAATTACCAGGTAACCAGCTGGCTGGAGCCGGTAATGACATTGGCAACTACCTAGTGGATTGCTGAAGCAGGCTACATTCTGTGATGATGTCACTGCTTTGTCACTGTCTCTAGCAGGATGACCTAATTTCCCAGCAGCTATTAAGCACCCAGAGACAAGATGGAAAGATACAGAAATAACCTTTTAAAATGATTTTTCTGGTGCTTGGCTACTCTTCCTCAAAGTTAAACGGTACTTGCTTGTTTTGTGTCTCCTAGTTCACACCCTGCGTTGATCGTATTTGTTCTTCCCTTTATAGGTAAAGCAGGATGGGTATTGTATGAAGCACGTTAAAGGCAGAGGGCGCGAGGGAGTAGAGCAGGTGCAACATCAGCACGTAAATAGGTAGCATTTTATTCCCTTTTTAAACTTCTTCAGCCACCTAAATACGTCAACTACGACGCCAAGTCATAAAGCGCCTGTAATCACAGCATGGCTTGGCAAGTTCTGTACCTAGATTATGCATTATAAAGCGGACCTGCAGTCAAGAGATTTAGTACTAAGGTCCAAGAAATAGGAATAAAGAGAAAACAGCAAGGAATATAACACAAACATAATCAACAGCATCAACCCCCGAAATCAGCTGAGCAAATTTTTCCTCGCTCTTAGGACCTCGACCTACAGGTGTTAACGTCGTTAGCAAAACCATCCTTGAGAAAAGCCGCTGGAATGACGAGGAGCTAAGGAGGAAATTCCAAATTAGGAAATGATTTACAAAAGTGCTTCATCCTGACATAACCCCACGGTTGAACAAAGACGCGTTGGTTCTCGAGGATAACATGTGAGTAAGAAAGGACGAGACGAGTTTATCTTTTGTTCTCCGCCACACCCCTGATGAATATTGATACCCTAATCTCTCTCTCCGTCTGTCTGCGAGGAGGCGGGGACGGGGAAGCGGCTGATGCTGCCGCTGCTGGAGTTTACCCAGAAGTGCTTTGCTATGTGTTTCCGCTCGTTCGCTTTTTCCCTCTGCTGGAGAAGCAAAGGGGGGAGCTGCATTACACTTTTCTCCCCCTGCCCATCTTTCTCAGCACAGTCTACTCTCTGCTAGTGTCCTCCATCCCGGCTGGCTGTGAGAGTGAGTGTGCGCGGCTGAACGCGCCGGTTTCCTGTGTTTGTGTGGCTCGGAGGACGCGAAAGGGAGCGCCAGAAGCTCGGACTGACCGGGAGCTGCGCGAGCTGCCAGCTGCCACCTCAACATGGTGTAATCCCCTCTCCTTACAGAGGGAGAGAGAAACACGGGACTGGAGACAAACACAACGGCAGCCCCCTCCTCCTCCCCCAACCCACCCCAATGAAGAGTTTCGGGGCTGCTTGGATACACTTGCCGTGAAGGAAGAAAGGAAAAGCTTGCAGTTGCAGTTTATTTTACTGAAAAATGGCGAACGACTCTCCAGCAAAAAGTCTGGTGGACATAGACCTTTCCTCTCTGCGGGTGAGTGCTGTAGGAAAGGACACAAAATACAACCCCGTTTTTTTTGTCTGTGCAAAGAAGTGCAATTTAAAATAAATTGGAGAAGGGCTGCCCGCAGACTCTACTTTTCTGTAGGGACTGTTTCTTTTGTTCTCAAATGCTGTCTGGTTTGTTACGTTTCTAGTTAATTTTGTTACAGTAGGGTGGGTGCAGGGGAAGAGTTGATCTTTCCTTTGTTTGCATGTATTGGCATGTGCGTGGAAAATAGGGCGCAACAGCTGCATCCAGCAGCATTTCTCAATGGAGACTTGTTTGCAGGAATGATTTATCTTGACATGTTTTTTAATACAGCATTTATTTTACATATTTATTTCCAGGACCCTGCTGGGATTTTTGAACTGGTGGAAGTGGTTGGCAATGGCACCTATGGACAAGTCTACAAGGTTTGTGTCACATTTCTGTGAAACTCCATTAATTCGTTGGTATTTCCGATTGTATTGTAAATCTCTTTCCTGGGCCGATACGGTTGTAAGACATGAAAGAAAACCCGGTCGCACTGACAGTTTTACCAAACGGTAGTCGGGCTACACTTCTCCGCCACTGATCAGTGTCAGGACATGAACAAAAGGATTTAACTGCAAACTTGCTCCGAAGTGGGGTTTTACACGAGTCTGAGATGCAGGGTGGAACTTACTTATCAAATATTGTCATGTGCGTCCCCTTAGCAGACATTAATAACTAAGCATTAGACGACTCTACCGAGGATGAATTCCATTGTTTGGCAGCCCTGAGAATGTTGTGTAAATGTATTTAGTTTGATTGTATTGAGTTTTTAAGCGTATGTGTCATTGTATAGTGTTTACTGATTTGCCAAGCAACAATGAACAATACAGTCAGAGCACCACCCAGTTTTCAGGCACACGAGCTTGGTCGTACAGGGGTGGTGGTACTGCATCATGGCTTGTTATCCCGATTTGCACAGCGCAAAATGTACGGGAACGAGACTGGGAGGGATTAAGTATTGCAGACTGCTTACAAGAAGGGTCCTAGATTAACCTGTCTGCAACATCCATAGAGAGTACAATCTGTTTAATCTGTACCGGTTATTAAAGAAAAAGGTGGGGGGGGGGGCACTTCATCTGCTTTTGCGGAAGGAATGGGTGGGGAAGTGTGTGACTACTGCATTTATGAAGGAAGGAAACAAGTAGTTTATGGATGACCTGACAGTGGTTAGAGCCAATAGTTATCAATCTGAAAGAAAGAGGGCAGTGATTAGGAATTGTTAAAGATGTCACAAGCAAAAGAAAAAGTGCATTTGGCATAGTTACAATAATTACAAAACCTTCCAAAAATTGGAATTTGGCTCTTCTTTTAGGCGTTCTATACAGCTACAGTTATTTTGACCTCTGTGTGCCACTTCAACTTTACCATGGTTTCAAGCTTTTCATGTGTGATGTGCACAGGAAAGAGGCGGGACTGGCATGAAAATAATAGACTGAGCTATGCTGAGATCACTGCCCCCTCCCCACCGTACACGGCCAGAAGCTGCAGTGCCACTGTGACCTGTAGATATGTTTGAAGCAGTTCTTCAGGGTTGGCAAAAGCATGTGGCAGGGAGCCCATGTTGCAGCGAGGGATTGAACCAGGAAATAGCTGGTTAGGGAGGACGTTCCACTGGACACCGGGGTCTACATAGTAGCTTTGTTGGGGGCAGGGTCTTGAGGAGCACTAACTTAAAAGGCCTAGAAGCAGATGTAAAGGTATGTCTTGGGCATGTGGGGGGCGGAGACTATGTCTGTTTCCATGGAGCACTGTGCATGGCATGTGACTGGCTCTGTGCCACGTTAAGTCCGGTGTGGCGGTTGCTTTTTGGGTGTCAACAGTTGCAGACCTCATTTTTTGACCACTGACATCTGGCAGCCTTTATTTGCATTGCCACTTAAAAGGTTACCCACCCCCCACCTTATGATTAAGTCCTCCTTTTGTGCGTTGTGATTTTTGGTGGTGATACAGTGGCCAGCACGTTTGTTCCCCAGAATTGCCCACCACCACCACTGACTTGTGTTTTGGGTCCCAGGATCTTTGTTCCTTTGAAACTGAGGTTGTGTCTGAAGCTGATGTAATGACATAAGTCTGTTGCTGTGGGAATGAGTGTGATGTCACAAGAAGGACACAGTATGACTTTAACTTCAGAATAAGCTGCAGATGAACTGTAAGGGGAGAATCTCCTAATTTCATGTAAAACACCCTTAGTACTGTATGAGGAAAAGGCCTGAAATTCATGTTTTTTTTTGTTTAGTTTTGTTCTTTCGATTGTAGTAGAACAGTTCAACTGACTGTGTGTGTGTTTGCTTGCTGGCTGGTGCCTGGACCCTTATTGAGTGCTTGCTTGATTTGTTATTCTGTTTATCCTCCTGGTTTCTGATGCTGCCCACCTCTGCATGTCTACCACCAAGCCCCATCCAGCTCAGTTCCTAGCATTTACCTGTCCTCATGGGTCCAAAGGGCATTCAGCCCTATGATGGATTTCATCGGGGCCTGGCAAGGGAATTGCCCCCTTTCGGTGTGCGAAGCGTGGAGGCCAGTCAAGAGTAGTGGGGCCCGACTGCATCTTCATTTTGCTGCCATGCTGTAGGGTTTTCCTTGCTTTTGCTTCTACCCAGCCCCAAAGATGTAGCTGGCAAGGGCTCCAAACTTGCACATGCTGTTACATGGCTGTTTGCGAAATCTGTCTGTGTCCTTCCTCTCTCAAGCTCCTCCCTTTGCACCACCAGATGTAGTCACCCAGAGGATGGTCTTGCAGCGGTGAATGCTGCTGTCCTTCCACGGTGGAGGAGAGCATAATGTGAGGCTCGTCAGTCTGGCCCCTGATGCCCTGGGCCTGTTTCTGAGTGCTGGTTGCCAGTGTTATGAGCAGTAACCGTAGTGCTGTGCCAGTGGGTTGATCTGACATCTTTAAATATGGGGCTCATGTGCTCTGTCCTGAAAAGTCCTACTGTATGGACTTGAGGCACAAGCATTGATTCTGTTGTTTTTAACCACTTGCCACTGTATATAGTTGTGAGAAGTGTGTGTGTGTGTGTGTGTGTGTGTACATTTATTTTGATATAATAGGTGTAAAAAAAAAAAAAAAAAAAATTGGCCATTATTATTTTCTTTTTTGCCAACATGAGCAAGAAAAATGAAGTCTGTCACTGAGCGTGCTTAGACATTTATTTCACACATTTTGGCCACACAGAGCATGCCCAGAAATTTATTCTCACGTGTGAGATGCCATTAATTTTTGATTGAATATGACAGCAGTATCAATTTTAATTTTTATTTTTAAATTTGATATCCGGGTAGTAGCTGTAATGCTGATTCATTGAACAGAGGGGTACAGTTTACATGTTTTTACTTTTTTTACTTTTGTAACTTTACAATTTCTATCAGAAAATCTCTTGCGTAAATCAAATGTGACATGGGCTGTCTCAGAATGTCATTTTTGTCTTCATGGAGGGTGTTGGTCTGTTGCTGCATCACTCGTGGCCTCGCTGCTCGTGAGATATCAACAGCCCAGTACCTCGCATGAAGATAAAAATATCTTAAGTCATCCCATGTCATATCTCCTGTTTATATCACCCCTGTGAGAATAAATTTTACTAGACAAATGGTTTTACTTCTGTGGGCCAAATACTTAAGCGTTAAAGTAACGTAATGTCACAAACAAAAAAAGTACATCAGTCATAAAGCTGTACTGTACCAATGGGAGAGCAGTTTACTGATGTTTGATGCAATCACAGTGGAACTCCTGCTGCGTTCTAGCCAAGAGCAATGAAATCACAACAAATGGCTTACGCTCTAAAATTAGCTAATTTGAAAGCTTTACATTTTAAAGCATATCAGCTGATCGATTTACCATCAGTTGTGAGGGTGTTGAACCTTCATAACGCGCCTGTGTCTTCCTCATAAAGATTAATTGCATATTCTGAATCCAGCTGTTTCATTCATATATAATTATAAAACAGGCCTAAAAATCCTGTCATCTGTTTACAACCGCATGTCCCGCCATGTGTTATCTCCTTTTGATATGTTGGTATTCATAAGAGTTCTAGACAAAAATGATCATCTGTTTTATGTGTCACAAACTTCTGATACATAGATTGTTTCCCAGGCCTGTTACTGTTGTATAATTGATTTTTATCTAATTGGCTTTACTGATTGCCCAGTCAGCAGTACTTGTATATAAAAAAAAAAAAAATGTCAACTTTTAGTGTTTGTTTTTCCGCACTGTCTGTACAGTATTATTGTTTCTTCTGAACAACTGTGCCGATGTTGGCTACTATTTTGACTGCACTGATTTTACGAACAACAATGTGAATTGTCAGCTAACTGATTCTCTTGTGCAGTGTGTTGACCAACAGTTTAAGAATGCAACATGGACAGTACACTGCTAGCAGTCGATCAGTTCACAATGTTTACACCGTATCTCACTGTTCTGTGTGTTTATTCTTTAAATATCAAACAGTGTAGTGTATAATGAATGGTATGATTTCCATCACAGGAAATATATATTCTTTGGTGAGCTGATGGAAATGGAGCTGCTGAATGAAAATTGAGTTGCTAGTTTTTGATTGGTTGAGTTGATTAATCGCTTTGTGCCCTTTGAAAGATGGCTGTCGAATTTTAACTTGGGAATACGCAATGACACATACAGTATGTACAGCTTAAAGGATGTCAGCATTCCCTGCATCTTCTGGGAAACAACTCGCAGCAATTTGTCAGAACTGCTGCCACATTGTATTCATCCGCCCTGTGTCGAGAGAACACAGGGATCAACAGGGCTTGTGCCGAGAACTGACCTTTGACATTCTCCCTCCTGGATAACCCATTTAATAATGATTTTCCTTTGGGCTGAGTGCACACAATTACGGTGTACATCACCTGAGCACTGCATACAGGAAACATCCATAGTGCCACTGGAATTTTGACGTACACGAATCTTAATATTTGTAAGCTTTTGTAAAGATTTTTTGATAACGTATAAAATGAGCTGCGCAGTTTGGCAAGTTTTGTAATAGCATGTGCAGTATGTTTGCAGAAATCTCACTTCTGTCAACTGAAAGTTTATATATTTACATATTAGCATATGCATCATCAGACGTTTGAACTGTAACTAGCTACAGAAAACATGCAAAATGGCTTTAAATTCTGATATACTGGTGAAGGTTCTGCTAACTACTGCTTCCATTTATATTATAATAGGAATTTCTGCTTCATGTGACCTGGAATGTAACATGACGTTCTGAGGTTTGTTATGCGTTGTTTTAATTTTGTGTATAGGGGAGTTGAGAGGTGCAGCAAATACCTACTGACAAGTGGGGGAGTGAACCAGACTAAGGTCTTGATTAGCTCCAACTTGCTGTCTATTTATTATTTTATTTATTTGGTAACTAGGCAAAAAAAAACTCTTGAGCAACACTTTCCAATTTTTGAGTGTGACCCAGGTAATAATATATACAAAACATACAGTGAGAATGCAGACTGTAAAAATATTACAGTAACTTCAAATGCAATTTAAGTGAACATTCAAAGTTAAATATTGTCGTACATTGCATATGATTCAATGGAAAAGAATTCCAAAGTTTGGGAAGAAAAAATGTCTGGGACATTTAAGCTTGTTTTCAAGGAAAAATAAAATTGGGACTGGTAGAAAACAAGTATGGTGATGATCTAACCCAAACAAAAACATTTGTTCCATTAGTGGGGGGCTTCACCCTTCATTACCTTCCAGATTATATTACCCATGAAATACTAACAGTGTTGAGTAAGTGGCACCTATCCAGTGGTAGTAGTTAGATCACAGGATTAATAAGTGGTAATCCGTCTGTGGCCATCCAGGTTAGAAAATGCATGGTGCCCGGTTTGTATTAGAAAGTTTACTCACAAGAATAAGCCTCACTGGATTAAACATCTTGTTGAGATGGGGTTCCAGACAAGTGAAATGAATTTGCCCATGTTTCAGTACATTCATTTATTTATTTATTAGAGTATCGGTTTTACAGACCTTTGAGTCAAGGACTCCTTTACAAAGGCACCTCGTCATGAGAAACAAATACAAAAAAACAGTACAATGGTACAGTTCGTACAGAAAAAGACTTAAAGAGCAACCAGTGTTACCAACATTCACTGGCGGCCCAAAGGTAGCAACAGTTAGGACACAGTATACATATTATAGGTACACAAGTACCACGTCAGGTGAGCAGCAGACTGACAGTTTTTACAACAGTTATCAGTAACTGCGGCAATGGACTGCAAGCCTCACAGTGAGGCCTAATAAAGCGTTCCCAAGAAAGCCATAGTTAGGGTGACCATGGCCTGTCTGGTTGTCTTGGGGGGGGCACGTATGTGCAGTTGCAGCAGCGGGAGCTAGCCAGATGGCTTCTGAGTGTAGCCTTGAAAGGACCTAACTTGGTAGAGTTGGCTACGTTGGCCGGGAGGGAATTGAACCAGGTGGGAGCTGTATAGCTCAAAGACCTCTGGGCCATCGAGGCCCTAACCCTCGGGACAGTAACAGAGGTATTGACAGTGTTGTGGGTGAATACCGAGGGAGAGGCCCATTGGAGGGAGGTGGAGACCAAGGCGGGGAGCCCTAGTAGGGTCTTTTTACAAGAAGGCAGGTTTGGAAGCAGAGCCTTTCTTTAGATTGAGCAAGTTGGTGGAGGAGTACAGTAGGCACATGTGGGTGCGCCTTGGGGCTCCCATTAGAAGCCTACAGGCCTTGTTTATGGAGAGCTGGATTTTAGCAGGGGCAGTGTTGTCAGCGGAAGCATAGATGAGCAGCCCATAATCTACTAGCGACAGGACAGAGGAGGTGATAGCTAATCATAGAGCCTCTTGTGGGTGGCAGTCCCTATGGCAGTATACTAGTCCAGTCCTGACCTAGGTGGCAGCAGAAAGGGCTCTGATGTGGGAATGGAAGAAGAGGGCCGAGTCAAAGGTGATACCCAGGTATTTGTAGGAGGAAACCTGCTCAATGGGGTGTAGTGTGTTAGATAGTATCACAAGTGGGGCACCACTGGCTGCTCTGGCGATGTGCAAGAAGAGCATAACCTTGGTCTTTTGTAGGTTCAGGACCAATCCTTGTGCCTCGAAACAATGCTTCAGCACTGTGAAACGCGTGTTGGAGGGTGGTCTGAGTGTGGTGGGGTTGGGATCAGAGCGAAGAGCACTGCGTCATCTGCATAGAGGAGGATTTTGCTAGAGCAGGCAGAAGGGAGTGTGTTAAGATAAAGGCTGAAAAGGAAGGGCTAAGATAGAGGCCTGGGGAACACCAGACCGGACTGGTCGTGTGTCAGATAAGGTGTTTTTGATTTTTACACATTATGCTTTGTCCGAGAGGTAGCTGGTGAACCATGTAAGGGGACCAGGGGAGAAACCAAGGCATCTGAGGGAGTCACTTAGGAGGGGATGGCAAACCGTGTCAAAGGCCTTGGAGAGGTCAGTGAACACAGCCCTGGTGGGGTTACTGGCGTCAAGGGCAGAGTGCAGGAAGTTAGAGAATTCAAGTAGGGCAGTTGTGGTGCTGTGCCCTGCACAGAAGTCATGCTGTTCAGGGCACATGATATTATGTTTAGTCAGATATTCAGTCAGTTGGCTGGCTACAGTTTTTTTTCCTAGGGCCTTAGAGAGTGAAGGGAGGATGGAAATAGGTCGGTAGTTACCAGGGGTGGACTGATCGCCACTCTTTAGGATGGGAGTGATGATCGCAGTTTTCCAGGCACTGGGAAACTGCCCTAGGCACAGGGAGTGGTTAAGCAGTTCAGGAAGGGGGACCAGGATATCATCCATCGCCAGCTGAAGGAGCTTAGTGTCCAAGGGTAGTGCCAGGACTATTACTGTTGACTGCTTTTGGATAAAGGTCTGGCCTCTAGCGAGGTGATGGTACATAGATAGAACAGTGGGTGATTGAGGGTGGGCAGTGATGACACTGGGACAGGATCAAAGGTTACTGGGTAGACGGAACTTGGATCCGAAGGTATGGTTTAGATAGTCTGCAGTGCCACGGGGTGCAGAGCAGAACGGTGTTATTAACGGAGTGTTGGGGGATTTCCGTTCAACTTTTCGTTATTCAAAAGTTCCTTCCGATTCCCAGGGCCGAGGCAAGCGTGGATTGGTAGTACTGGGCTTTGGTGTGCCGAATGGCCCAGGTGCACTTATTTCACTCTGTGTTATACACCTGCCTGTCTGCTGGCTTGCCAGATTCCATGGCAGTGTGATAGAGGTTGTCTCTTGTTTTAAGTTTGTGGAGGAAGGAGGGAGGGGGGGTGACCCATGGTGCGTTTGTTTTTTTGGCTCATGTTTTAGAGTAGGGGGCAAAGAGGTCACAGGCTGTGTTAAAGGCATGCATGAAGAAGTCCAGGGCCTCATCTATGGTCAGAGCAAGTCTGATGGGGGACCAGTCCAACTGTGCAAGGTACAGTTTTAGGCAACGTAGGCCACCTGGGAGGAGGCGTCGACATTGGATAGTTAGCGGTGTTGGTTTACAGTTGGTGGCGGACCAGGAGAAAATGACTGGAGAGTGGTCACTAAGCGAGTTGGGTAGGACACTGACATCTAGCACCTTCTGGGGACGGTTGGTAATGATGTCCAGGGGGGTGCTGGTACCAGTGGAGAGGTTGAGTCTAGTAGGGCTGGTGACAAGCTGGGACACAGTGGACATTTGCACAAAACCTTTTTGCAGCCTGGCAAAATGTGGTGCATTGCACTGACTGTTCTGGGTAGGTGCTTCAGTGAAGATGTGATGTATCGGCATGTCTTATTTTCCCAGTTCTGTAGCCAAATTTTGTTTGACTAGAGGCCTGCAACCCGTAGTGTTATCCACTTCTTACCCACCATGACTGCCAGAAGTCATACTAACATACTAAAAGACAGCAGAATAGGCTTAACAGTCTTCGTGTCTGCTGGTTAGCCAGCCTCTACTAGGCAGCTTGTCTCTACCACCCCCCCGTTCCCCGAGAGGGTCAACCTCGGCTTCAGTATACCCATGCATCTGTCCCACCCCTCTTAAAGCCCTCCACTGTGCCCTGTTCTACTAGACTCCGGGCAGTGCATTCCATGACTCCACCACCCTCTCAGTGAAGTAATGCCTTCTACGTTCTCCCATGTAGGTTCCCCCCTCCAACTTCCACTCATGCTCCCTGGTTGTTCCCCCTTTCCTTAATCTGAACATTTCTTTGGCTCTGCCACTGTTGATCCCCTTCACATATTTGAATACCTCAATCATGTAACCCCTGTCTCTCCTCTCCTCCAGCGAGTACAGCCCAAGGACCTCAGGCCTTTCCTCATAGATCCTGTCGCTCATGCCCCGGATCATCCTGGTTGCCCTCCTCTGAACCCTCTCCAACAATGCTATGTCCTTCCTAAGGTGAGGTCTCTGTATGTTAATGAAAATATCAAAGCTACAGAAATTCAGAATACACATAAGGAGCCAGAAGAACTGTGGGTCACCCTGGAAACAGGAAATGGGACAGCCATAAGAACTGGGGTTGTCTACAGGCCCCCAGACCAGAGGAGACATAGACACATTACTGTTAGAAGATATACAAAACATGACAGCTAAAGGGAGGTTCTGATAATGGGAGACTTCAACATGCCAGATACAGATTGGTCAATACCAGCAGGAACATCTGCCAGAACTAGACTCATAGTGGATTCCCTGCAGGGGAGGGCCTCAAACAACTGGTACAGCAACCCACAAGAGACAGGGCTATCCTAGATCTAGTACTGACTAACAAAGAAGGGATCACAGATCTCCAGGTAGAAGGTCACCTGGGGCCAGTGACCATCACATGGTATGGTTCAATTTGGCTACTACATCTAAATCATCCCATTCCAAGGCAAAATATGGGACTTCAGAGGAGCTGACTTTGATAAGATGGCCAACAGAGTTAAGCTAGCCCTGGCAAAAAAGAAACACAGGTGAGGAGGTACAGGCAAAGTGGGCAAGCATTAAGGATACAATACTTGAAGCAACATCCCATTGTGTTAGACAGAAAAGGAAGTGCAAAAAGAAGGAAACCACTTTGGTTCTCAAATACAGTAGCAGAAAAGGTCAGAGCCAAAAGGCTGGCCTTCAGAAAATATAAGGAACACAGCGGATGAAGATAGGGGGCATACCAAACTGCCCTAAGGGAAGCAGGTAAGGCAGTAAGGCAGGCAAAGTCCCAAACTGAGGAAACACTAGCACAAACAGTAAAAGAAGGTGACAAGACTTTCTATAGATACATTAGTGAAAGGAGAAATTCCAGAGGGTATTGCTAAGCTTAATGGAGAAAGGGAGCATGTGAGGAGGAGGACCCTGTAAAGGCATCTATCCTAAATAGATACTTTTGCTCAGTATTCACTGAAGAGAAGGTAGGGCAGGGCCCACAGCTCAGCATCATGGACACAGGGGAGGGAGGTGAGCACTACTCCTTCACAAAAGAAAGGGTCCTACAAGAGCTTGCTAAGCTCAGGGTGGATAAGGCAATGGGACCTGATGGCATACATCCCAGGGTACTTAAGGAGCTAAAGGAGGAACTAGCAGAGCCATTAGCAGAATTGTTTAGTGAGTCTCTGAGCACAGGAGAGGTCCCAGAAGACTGGAGAAGGGCTCATGTGATCCCACCCACAAGAGTGGTAGCAGGGAGGAGGCGGGGAACTACAGACCGCCAGTCTTACCTCAGTAGTGGGCAAGATTATGGAAGCACTCCTTAAGGAAAGGATAGTGCAACACCTGGAATCCATAGGGGCACAGGATCCAAGACAGCATGGGTTTACAAAGGAAGGTCCTGTCAAACTAATCTCATAGATTTCTTTGACTGGGTAACCAGAGTGGTGGGACCAAGGGGAGCAGTTGATGTCGCCACCTTGACTTCAGCAAAGCTTTGACACTGTTCCACATAGAAGATTGATAAATAAGCTAGGTAGGCTCGGGGTGGGTCAGAAGTTGGTCAACTGGGTGGCAAACTGGTTGACTGGCAGAAAAACAGAGAGTGGTGGTAAATGGTATACAGTCAGAAGAGATGCAAGTCACAAGTTGGGTACCTCAGGGATCAGTCCTGGGGCCAGTCCTATTCAACATCTTCATTAGTGACCTCGCAGATGGACTAGAGGGTAAGGCTTGTCTGTTTGCAGATGACACCAAGATCTGCAACAGAGTAGATGATCCAGATGGGGTGGGCAGAATGAGAAGAGATCTGGATAAACTAGCAGAATGGTCAGAAGAGTGGCAACTGGGATTTAATGCAAGAAGTGCAAAATCATGCACATAGGGAAGAGAAACCTGAAGCCACTTATAGGCTGGGAGGGAGTTGCTAGCAGTCACAAAGGAAGAAAGAGACTTGGGCATCATCATCACTGATGACCTGAAATCATCCAAGCAGACCTCTAAAGCAGTAGGTAAGGCTAGGGGGTGTTAGTGGCTAGTAGGGTATCACAAGTCAAGAGGGAGGTAATAATCCCACTGTACAGACATTGGTTAGCCCCATCTGGAGTACTGCGTGCAGTATTGGAGGCCACACCTTCACAAGGACATTAACAAATTGAGGCAGTCCAGAGAAGGGCAACCAAAATGGTGCAGGGACTGCATCGAAGACATATGAGGACAGATTAACGGAGCTCAATATGTATACCCTTGAGCAAAGGAGGAGAGAGGTGATATGATCGAGACATTTAAACACCTTAAGGGCATAAACAAGGTGAAAGAGTCTAACATGTTTAAATATAAGAAAAATAGCAGGACAAGAGGACACAGCATGAGATTAGAGGGAGGCGATTAAGGGGAATGTGAGGAAATTCTTTTCACAGAAAGGGTGGTAGATGCATGGAATGGCTTACCACAAGAAGTAGTGGCTATGAATACAGTGCAGGGCTTCAAACAGGCATGGGATAGGCATAAGGAGCAATACAAATGACTATGAATAGATAGGTCACTGACATAGCAAAGGCCGATGGCACATTTATAAGGTAGAAAAGAAATGGGCAGACTGGATGGGCCTTGCGGTCCTTATCTGCCGTCAACTTCTATGTTTCTATGTCTCCAGAACTGCACGCAGTACTCGAGATGTGGCCTGACCAAGGCATTATACAGAGGAAGGATCACCTCCCTCTTCTTGGACGTTATTCCCCGGGCTATGCAGCCCAGAATCCTGTTTGCCTTTGCCGCAGATCTTCTGCAGTTTTCAGTGTTGTTCATTCTGATGTCGACCACCATCCCCAGGTCCCTTCCACTCATTGTGGCTTGCAGTGAGACCCCTCCCAGGGTGTATACATGACCTGGGTTTCTGACCCCCAGATGCAGCACCCTACACTTCCCTGGATTAAATCTCAGTCCCCACCTCCTTGACCAACCCTCCAGGGTATCCAGATCCCTCTGGACTGTTTCTCTCTCTCGCTTCCTTTCCGTCAGTCAGTGCCCCCAGTTTTGAGTCGTAGGCAAAGAGGCTCATCCTACTCCTAACGCCCCTTCCTATATCGGAGACATAGGCATTGAAGAGGAATGGCCCCAGTACCGAACCTTGGGGAATACCACTGAAGACCTTCCTGGGGGAGGAGACTATCCCACCAACCACTACCCTCTGTGTTCTATCTGTAAGCCAGTTTTCTATCCAGCTAAGCAGTTGTCTTCTCAACCCCATCCCCCCCCCAACTTTGTCAACAACCCGATGTGGGGTACCAAGTCAAATGCCTTACTGAAATCCAGATATAGGACGTCCACTAGTCTTTGTCAATCTAGGGTCCCCGTCACCCAGTCGTAAAAATCTATGAGGTTGGTCTGGCATGATCTCTCCGGGACAAAACCCATACTGTTTGTCATCCATGTGCCCCAGCCTTTCCAGTTGCCTCCCGAGCTTCTCCTTGATGGAGCTCTCCATTAGTTTGCCTACCACTGACGTTAGGCTGACAGGCCTGTAATTCCCCATCTCCTCCCTAGACCCCCCTTTGTGGATAGGCACCACGTGAGCCACCCTCCAATCCTGAGGCACCCATCCTGTCCGCAGAGAGGCGTTGAAAAGTGGAGCTGCTAGTTTGTCCGCCAGTTCCTTCAGAACTCTCGGATGCAGCCCATCCGGCCCCGGTGCCTTGTCAGTTTTCAGCGTCTGTAGGGCCTCCCTCACGCTGTCCTCTGTGATTTCTCCCTCCCTAACCCCCCCTTCCACAAAGCACCCCTTCCCTTCCAGGCCTAGCTCTCCCGGTGCCCCAGCCTCTTCTGGTCCTCGCCTCTCCATTTGTCCTCTCAGCTGTCCCCCCCCTTCCGCTGAAGGGATCCCTGTCACCTTCCATAAATACCGAGGCAAAGTACTTGTTTAGTACCTCTGCCTGCCCTCCGCCTCCTGAGCCCATCCCTCCCCAGTCCTAATCCTGGAGATCTGTGCTCTCCCTTTCCTCTTTTCCCCTATGTATCTAAAAAATCCCTTTCCACCCCTCCGGATATCCCTAGTCAGGCTTTGCTCCATCCTCGCCTTGGCTCCCCTCACCACTCTTGTGACCCTTCTAGTTGTCAACTCGTACTCGCCTCTTTCCCTGTCTCTCCCCCCCCGGAGCACTTAATAACGTACGTATGTATGTAAAGTTGGGGCCCCATTCTCTGTCACAGTTGGTGGCAGTTCAAAACAAGATGCAGACAGCCACTCCTTGTGCTATCACCCATTGGAGCTATACATAAAGCTTTCTCTACTTAGACAAATGGGCAGGGGTTGAAATTAAGTTTTGCAGCCACTAACCAGCAGGGCTAGTGACTTGGAAACCCACTAGCCCCACAGACTTTTCCACTGGCCGAGTTGGTGTACATACTGAAGTGTTGCCTTCTCCTGTACAGGCCCACAGGGCTAGTTAAGTGAAAGTCTTACTAGCCCGATACAAAATCTACCAGCATTTGGCTAGTGGGCTGGTGCCAATTTTGACCTATGATTGGGTGTAGGTGGCCACCCTGTTGCTCTGCCACCCATTGGTGGTATACAGAAAGTTTCCACTTGACAAATTGATAGGAGGGGAGTGAAAACAGCCTCCCCGTTGTACTGCCTCCCCATTGGCACTATACGTAAAGCTTCCTCTTAGACAGATGGGGGGGGTTGAGGGGTGGTGTAAACATTCTTCCTGTTGCATAGCTCAGCAGGGTCGTTAGTTGCCATCAGGTGCAAATGGTCACTGTGACCACTTTTTGTTACTGAAATTGGACCTGAGTATTGTATTTTGTTTTGAATCCAAACCTATCCTTTTCTTTTCCGTTATTAGTCTTGTTTATGTTTTACATAGCACTTACAAAGCTCATATTTTTCGTCTGGTTAATCATGATCAAAGTAAAGTCCAGTTTTAACTCCGTCTGTGCCCCTAGACCACTAAACCTAAACATGGGTGTTAGTCCAGAATATCAGGGTGTCTTTAGTCACGTTTGTTGCAGATAATGTTTATTTGCAGTTGATGTACCCCAGACAGTTTGACTGAACTGCAGTATCTCATTGTCTGTGATGTCCTGCTTCTAGCCATTTTTGCAGCCGGGCGATTGAAACCATGGAGATCACATAAGAAGTGTTAGATTGCAGACTGCCATCAAGCCAGTCAAGGGATAGTGGCCATCTTGGATTAGGGCAATGAATGGGAATTCACATGGGGATATTTTGAGGTGGGGGGTGGCAGAATATGTGTTTGGGAATTCCTATTCACTGCCCTTATCCAAAGTGACCACTACCCCTCAATCTGATCCAGAGGAAAATCCACTTGGTTAGCACTTCAGCCTTTTCTGTAGTCTCTTCGAGACTAAAACACAGGGAGGTCAAGTTACTTGTTTGGGTCAAGTCACTTGTGAGCCTGTGGTGCTCTGGTTCACAGTAGCGTGCCCTATCCACTGGATCACACAGCCTTTGCTACTGGTGCAAATGGTTTGAGAATGCAGTAGAGGTGCACTGATGGAAGTGTTTTCATTTCCTGTAGTAGTGGGACTGGGAGCGGGAATGCCGCTGGCGTTTTCTGGCTGTGTCCAGACATTTTCCACCACCTTTTGCAATGCGAATGCCTAGTGGGTCATGGATCCGAGGATGGGAGTGTGCAACTGAAGAGTGGAATCTTTTTTGGGGAGCTTGGAGGGAGGGAGCACACTGAGTGAGGGTAAGCTTTTTTTTTTTTTTTACACCAGTAACCTGTAACTGGCCCCTAAAATGGGTGGTTGGTGGATGAGTGCTTGAATACCAATTTCTGGGTTTGAGTTATGGGTCAGACTCATCCTTAAAGTGCTCATGGTGGGGGGTGGTCCAAATGTCACTCAAGTGTTGTGACTAAAGCATTCCATATGGCCAAGATATAGGCCATAGAAATAATCTGTAGAAAATAAACTTAAGTTGGCATGCATACACGGTAACCCTTTCGACGGAATAGTTCATTTTCAAACCAGTCCTGTAGTGAGATGCAGCTTTGTATATTGCTAATGGACATGTGTAGGGCAGGTGGCAGCGGGACAGGGAGGAGAATGGTGAGCAAGTGCTGACTGCTGGGAGGGTTTGAAAGCTACTTGGGGGTGGGGGATGACCACTACACTACCAGAAATTATTTCATTATTATAACAGAAATCGGGTGGGAAGAGATGTGCTAGCATTGCATTACTAACTTTTACGTACATTTATAATTCTGTTTATTTGTGGTTGTATATTTTTAAATGTTTCTATCTTTCATATTATTGGAATTTGTGCTCAGCACTCAGGGATTGGGCACTATATAAAAAAATGTATTACCACTAGACTATGGGAAGGCTGATTTCACTATTATAATGAGGATTGGGTGAGGGAGTTCAATCTGATCAGGGTTTAAAATGGCAATTTCCTACCACGACCTTCACCAGCGGCTTGATCAGAGCCAGTAGCATGTCGCAGGCCACATCAGCTGATTTTTCAGCGCACAGAGCACCTGAACTATCCCACGGTCAGCATCTCTGGCAAAGGACAAAAGAATAAAAAAATAAATAACAAATCGGGACAGTACTTACGTAAAGCGATGTTATAATTCCCGAAATGATTTACAGTAGTGCATTACACAGCTGTACTGCAGTCAGCATCCCGCTGTGTTTTCCCCTCAGTGGTCAAAAACGGTGAGGTTCGCCTTTTCTGAGTTTTGTCACGCCCAGCAGACTGCTAACAAAAAGTCTGCTATTAGCTTTTCTAACCAGCTTTAAAGATCACAACTGGTAGCAGCAGAACTAGCTGCACTGTGTTTAAGAACAAATGAATTTAGTGCTGTTCCAGTTTTTCATTGCTAAGGGTATTTACGTGAAAACTGGAACTATGCTTCTTAAGGTGATAGCAAACTGTTTTTACACCTCTAGCTGCCCTCCAGTTGTTCCTTTAGTGTCTACCCAATATTCTTGTATGTTTTTTGACCTTTTCTTGTAAATTTATAATTTCATTTTCGTGCCTTTATAACTACCTGATTCTCTTGATCCTCAGCAGTTGCCGCTCTCTGTTTTCATATTGCCTGCACATTCTGTGACATTAATAATATTCTAGGCCATTCACATGAATAGCATGGAATGGCATTAGTGATGTTTATTGATTGTCTTCGAAATACAAGTAGGATAAGGAAGGGGAGATTGTTTAACCAAGAAAGACACATTAAGCTGGAGCTTGTTTCCAGGTATGACCTGGGAGCACAAGGAAGTTGTGACTTGCTCAGGGTCACATAGTATGCAAGGTGGGGCTAATGGGATTTAGACCCAGGTCTCCAGGTTTGCAGCTCAATGCCCTTAACCACTATGCTATACTGCCCTCCTACAAGTCTTACAGTAGCTGATGAGGAGATTGGAACTCTGTGCAGATCTGAGGGGCACCCCAAAGCTAGATTATTTATCAAAAATTGGTCGCAGCATATCAGAATATATAACTGGCATGGAAAGGAAGATGGAAGGGCAGTGACCTATGGAAAAATAATTTCCTATTAGCCAGCCTGCTGGCACAATGGCAAAGCGTCCACCTGTGATGCCGAGATTCAGGAATGAGCCTGGGAGTCTGAGGGCAGGCCAGGGAGAGGAGGATTCAACGTCCCAAAGACTGCTGTCCTCCGGGGGGAAGGAAGAGGCTGCTGCTGGTGTTCACCTGATCCCTAGTGGAAGCTGGGGGGCAGGAGCACCAGAACATGCACAGGGGAAGGGCGGGTAGATGCCGGTATATACCAATATATATATCCTGGTATCATTGCACATCTACCACTCAATTCGGGGGTTGGGGAAAATATGGAAAAAAAAAACTATGCCAGTGGCAGGATGCCAACTAGCCCCAGGTTCTGCACCCAACTGGTTGAGCTGTCGGTCCATTGCTGGATCTGTGATATGATGGGATACGGGGGGTCCCGCCATGAGGGTGTAAGCCCTGGGAGTATCGGCCACCATGACCCAACTGGAATCGAGGTAACAGGGCTGGGTGTCCGAGCCAATGGAGGCCACTGGCTCAAAGCCATAAACAGATTAAGGGGGGGAGGGGATTGAAAAATAATTGCATTTCTCCTTTACACTTCATCTGCAGCTGAAATCATAATGCCCTGCTTGCTGTGTGAGCACGGGGGGGTTAGCCTCATATTTCAAATTGTTGGATTTGTGATTAGCCGCACAGTATATTTTTTATTAGCCACATTTGATTTTTTTCACTAGCTGCTGGCTATTGTGGCTGCCCATAATGCTCACCTAATGCTTGTGACACCAGTCATTTCCTCAGTAACAGACCGGGGATTATGACTTAATTTGAAGCTGTCTCAAGTATAAGTGAACTCACTCAAGATCCAGTTTTCATATAGCTTCCTAAATCTTGAAGGCAAAATGGTTTGAAATAATTATTAGTTATTTATTTATCTTTTTTTTTTTTTAACAGGTAACTGAATTCTGATAATGCCAACAGTAACTTTTAAGACTGGTGGTTAGATCCTCTCTTTAATAGATTATAGTCTCACTGCCTTCTGTTTTAGAAATGGGCCTTGGTGCCACCCTACATGTTCAGAAAGATGGACTGCTGGTATTTTCTTGAGCTAGCAGTGAGCATCATCTCCTAGTCAGATGTGGTTGGGGAAGGGAGAAAATGGCCCCTGATGTTGGTTCCTAAGCTGGCTGTGATATACCCAAGTGAAATGCAGAGGCTGAGTCATCTGTGAATCTTCGTTTTGAAGACCAGGTACCAGGAATGGATCAAAATTATTCTGAGTAACCCTCCCTCCACCACCATCACCACCCCCCAGTGAGAGCCTCTTCAGTGTCAGTAAATCTAATTGCACAGACTTTGCTAATTTTAGAGACCCAACTTCATTAATTGATTGCTGGTGGTAGTTACAGTAAGTGGGCAATGGAAATCTGAAAGTAAGAAAGGAGCGTGCTCTGTTCTTTGATCACAGGAACTGTTAATTGCATTTTTATTAGCAGTAAGGTAGCATGATGCATTGAATCATTGCAGTGCCCCGGCTTCATTAGTTGCAATCAAAATGTCAGCATATTCTCAATATTTGAGGATACACATTGTTTGGCGTGCAAAACAGGGGTCGGAGTTGTGATATTTGCTTACAAATAGAAATTTGATTTTGTATTTTATATAGCCCCAAACATGTCACAAGGCAGCCTTTTTGTCTCTCCTTTTCAAAAAAAGTAGGGTTGATGCGCTACACGGGGCTTCTTAAGGAATTCAGTAGCTGCAGCGCTTCAAACCAGAAAAACAACAGACTTGAAATCAACTCAGTACAAAGTTGTGTCATTAACTGTGTAAAAAAGATGAATTACTTGTCCTGTTTTGAAGCTCCTTTGCTGATACCTTTTGTGGTTTGACCACATGCTGCTGCCGTTCTGATCTGCATACGAGGTCATTTGTAACTAGTCAAAGTTGAAAGCTATGACTGAATTAAATCAGTTAAGTAAATTAATGTGATTGAGCTTGTACATAGATTTATAAATTCACTGTTCGGTTAAAACGTGTTGCACTTTATAATGATGTCATAACTTTGTATGCATACAAGAAAATCAAAAATCTCCGTGTGTTAAAATGCCCTCTTGAAGGCACTAAGTTGAGGTACTGGGGCTCTCACGAAGGTGGATGTTAAATTTTAACAACTGAGTTGATTTCAAGTTGTGTCTGTCGTTTTTTCCGGTTTGGAGTGCTGCACCTTTGGAACTACTTTGTTGTGTTTTGTTGCAGGGAAACATTTAGTTAGGGTTTGTTGACCAGGGAAAGGAGGTCTAGATAATACTGCCTGTTTTCAGCCGAGTCCAAAGAAGGGACTACGGATGCAAACCAACTGAAACTGAACCAGATTGAGCTGTTGCTGGTATTTTAGTGGATGGGGGAAATTTGGCCAGGACACTGGGAGAATTCTACTCTTTTTGAGAAGTGCCCTGAGATCTTTGTGTACCTGAAAACCGTCAGAAAAGGCAGACAGAACACGAGTTTAACATCTCATCCCAAGGACTGACATGATGATTGTTGCCATATGTGCCAGAACAGAAAACAATACAAGTGTTCTGGAAAACTGCGTGGAACAGGATGTAGTTTGTGCAGTGTTTTTCATGTGTACTCTGAAAGTGCCTCACAAGGGCTTGGATTTATTGATTTGTAAGTGGTGACCAGGAAAGGCACACTTCGCTGTGACACTTTTTGTTTCTAGGTAGCGTCCTGGTGGGTGGGTTAAATGGACCCATTTATTGATGGGCAGTGTTAGTCAAGGCACGAGAAAAATCTGTACTCATGAATGTGTTTATTTGTGCTATGTCCCATGTGATCATTATCTTTCACCTGGGCAGCCACCAGAGACGCATGAAGGCTTTGCAGTCATTTATGGCTATAGACACCCCATCGTGATTGCAAATGGTAGATGAATGTTATTTGTATTATAAAATGGGCATAAAGTCCCATCTACTGATTGCCTAATGAATATGTATAACTCACGGTAATTATTACCCACACTGACATGCATACCTTATCTAATTGCACTTTTCTTATTAATGCATGGAAAACACAAACTCTAAAAATATGTATAAAACTTAGAGAACACCAACTAATAAAGATCAGAAAACACAGACTGCAGCCCCACCACCCCACCTTAAAGATCACTTAAAACAGACTACATTCCTCTACTTCCAACAAGTTAAACAGTTTTTAAAGGGCAGCATTATCTAATGGCTAGACCACAGGGGAGACCAGTTACGTTCCATGACTGCTACTACTGTGTGACCAAGCAGATTTTGATTGGATGAGGGAATTAGCCAGGGGAAAGCTGTGGTAGGTGTGGACAAGGTCAGGAAAAGAAGTGGGACCATTCCTGAAGCAACTACATTCTGCTTGAGACAGTTACCAGAAGTAGCAAACACAAAGGAGTTATCTGGTTCTAAAAAAAGGTAAGGGAACCAGTGAAGATAAAAGGTCCTTATTAGCTACAAGATGAACCACGAAATGAGGAGTTGAGAGTACCAGGCCAGGATGAATGTGGCCAAGAAGGCAGTCAGGGTTGCAAAGGAAGATAGAGCTATGAATTGTGGAGGGGTTAAGGTAGGGTGGAAGTTCTTCTGGCATATTAGGGAAAAAAGGAAGATAGGCAGAGGAATTGTAAGGCTGGGGGTGTTATAGAGGATGACAAACAGAAGGCAGCCATTTTGAATGACTGCTTCTGCTCAGTAGTCACTGATAGAGGACAGCAGGCTTGTGCGGAAAGTGACATAAGGATAGCAGAGAGGGATTCAGGAAATGGGCCTAATGGAGATAACTGTAGAATGAGTAAGAAAAGGACTTGCAGCCCTGAAAGTAGTTAAGGCACTGGGACCTGATGAAATACACCTGCAGGTTGCTCAGAAATTGACATCAAAGCTAACTAAGCTTGTGGCAGGGCTGTTCAGTAGCTCACTCCAGTCAAGGATGGTTCAGAGACATTGGAGGGTAGCGGACGTGGTTCTCCTCCACAAGGGAATGAGATGGGCAAGACCCAGGAAATTACAGACCCATCAGTCTTGCCTCCAAAGTGGGTAAACTGATGGAGACACTAGTTAGAGTACCTGGTGACCTACCTGGGAAACGCTGTGCTCCAGGATAGTAAGCAGCATGGTTTTGTGGCAGGGAGGTCACGTTAGACCAACCTGATCGTATTCTTTTACTGGGTTACAGGGCCCGTGGATATGGGACAAGCAGTGGATATACTCTGCTTAGACTTAAACAAGGCATTTGACTCAGTGCCACATAGAAGGCTACTGAAAAAGTTAGTTAGAGGACCTGGGTGCAGTGAAGGAGCTGGTTAAATGGAAAGTAGGTTGGCTAGGAAGGAGACAGCAGAGGGTGGTGGTGAATGGGATCAGATTGGGGAAGTGGGAGATGATGAGTTGGGTACCACAAGAGTCGGTCCTGAGACCTGCCCTTTTCAGTCTGCTTATCAGCAACATAAGAGCAGACGTGCAGGGTAAGATGTGTCTCACTGCACATGACACTAAGCTCTATGGTAGGGTAGACACCTGAGAGGGGGTTAGGGAGTTGCAGAGGTAAGAGAGATGATCCAGGATTTTACATTTGAGATTCAGTGCCAAAAGATTTAGGGTGATGCATATAGGGAATAGGAATCCTGGGATGGAATACTGGATGGGGGGGTTAGACTAGCCACTACTTCAGAAGAAGAAAAAAAAAGACATGGGAGTCATAATAAGTAACTTCCTCATACAAACAAGCCAGTACCAAAATATGGCCTACAACAGGACAGCCAGAATGTTGTCATGTATTGGGAGGAGTCTGGACAGGAGGAAAAAGGTAAAACTGCCTCTACCTAGATCACTGGTGAGGCAGGCCCCATATGGAACAGAGTGCCAAGTTTTGAAGTTCTTACCTGCGGAAGAACAGAGAGAGAATGAAAATGGCGCAGCGAAGGGTAACTAAGATGATTCATGGCCGACAGGGCAGATTCAATAAGAAACAGCTAAGGGCACTGAACATGTACTCGCTGGAGGCTAGAAGGGAGAGGGGCAACATAATTGGGAGCTTCAGGTTCCTGAAACGAATCAACAAGGTAAACTGTGAGAAGCTGTTCAACGGGAATAGTGGGTCAGTGACAAAGGGAGATGAATGGAAGCTGGCGGGAGAGATTCAGGACTCTGGATGTTGGAAAATGTTACTTCATGGAAAGAGAGTATGTGGTTGAGCCGTGGTACCAGCTGAGGTGGTGGGGGCAAAAACCATAAATGGGATTAAGCACAGCTGGGACAGAGTAAGGGGTCTGTGCTGGGGGGGTGATGTTGCAGTACGCTGGGGTATAATCGGGAGTTGAAGGCATCAACCTCATCTAGATAGTGGTTGTGTGGTATGGTAGGGTAACAAAACAGGGCAGAATGGATGGACTAAGTGCCTTTTTCTGGCGACAGTATCTGTGTTTACCCTGAGCAAGTCACTTAACCTCTTCATGCTTCAATTTACCCTGTTGCAAAAATGGGTAAAAGCAGGACCCCACTGAAAATGAAATATTGTGTTTCAGTTGGACTGTCCTGGATAAATTATTTGAAAAAAAAAAAAAAAGCAGAAGTTGCAGCTAATATTGCAGGGGTTGAAATTAAGTTTTGCAGTCACTAGTCAGGAGGCAAGTGACTGGGAAAATCCACTAGCCCCACAGACTTTTCCACTGACCCAGCTGGTGTAATGTTACCTCCTCTAGTATGAACACACAGGGATAGTTAAAGAAGAATCTCACTAGCCCGATACAAAAACCTGCTAGCATTCGGCTTGTGGGCCAGTGCCAATTTCAACTCCTGACATTGTATTTTAGAACTATAAAGAGGACGCAAAATGTTTAATATTTGTTTTAAATATATATATGTTTAAATATATTTTTTATTAAATTTAATCAGCTTTATTATTTTTTAGAAGAAAAAACATACACAAGCCAGCTATAGGGCGATGAAATATACAATGATCCGGAAAAAACAAACACAAAGAAACAACCCTCCCACCCCCTTCCCTTCCAGGGATAGAAATTGTTTTTTCAGTCACTAGCAGGGGCTACTAACAGGAAAATCCATTAGCCCAACAGACTTTTCCACTGGCCCAGCTGGTGTACATATTGAATTGCCACTTTCTCCAGTACAAGCCCACAGGGCTAGTTAAAGGAAAATCTTACTAGCCCGATACAAAATCTACCAGCATTTGGCTAGTGGGCCGGAGCCAGTTTCGACCCCTGCCCTTCATTCCACCCATCCCAGCCCCCCCGGAGTGTGCCAGATAACCCAATGAGAGTCAAATCTTGACAAGTACAAATAAGAGTATAATACTGGTATATGAGTGGGGTACTTAGAGAGCACTCGAGAATTCAGGATAAGTAAAGGGCGTGAAGCTTGCCCCATTTCTTATTAAACAGAGATAAATGGTGACGAAGGCTGGCAGTCATACGCTCAGTCCGAAGAGAGAAGGAAAGTTCCTGTAGCTATTCGGAGTATGAAATGTAGGACTGATCCAGCCAGTGTCATAAGAATCATCTTCTTAACTGTCAAAGAGATGAGGGCCATATGGTACCATCTGTCCTTGACCGGAATCTGGGAATAGTCACCAATAACACATATTTCGGGGGAGAAGAGGCCAGATAGTCCCAGGAGGGGGTCACTCCGTTCTTCTGTTTCCTCCCACAAGGAGGATACTTTCTCACAGGACCAAAAGATATGTAAAAAGGTGCCATCTGCTTTTCCACATCTAGTGCAAGTGTGGGAGGGAAGGCGACCCATTTTGGCTAGCCTGACCGGAGTATAATGGATGTTGTACTGTGTGAATCTTAGCTGGTCTTGGAGTTACGTAAGTGTGAAGATCTTTCCAAAGGCTTGGCCAGTTAAGATTAACACTTGGGAATAAGGATTCCCATATCTTGGAACCAGTCGGGGAAAGGGAGGGGTGAGCAGTAAGCAACCACAAGTAAAGTCTGGATGTGCCATGAGGTTTAAGGGCCTGGTCTTGCATTTGAGTGAGAAGCTCTCTGAGACCGGAAGGATTTGGGATGGACCCAAATTGTTGCAGTACTAAGTGTCTGAGCTGATAAAGCTTGAAGATGCATACTGGGCCCAGCTGGAATTTTCCCATTAATTCCGGAGATGTCAGGAGGGAAGATTGGGAGTAAAAATCAGCAATACTAACATTCTGTGGTAAGGGAAGCTAAGCGGGGGTTAAAGGGCGTTCTCCAGTCTTAATGTTTAGGTTAGAGAATATAGGTTGTGAATGATCTTAGCTAGGAGATTTTCAGATAAGCACACATTTGATGAGAATATTTGAGAGAAATACCAATTGGGAGGCAGCAACAGGATCCGGTAAAGATTTCCATGGAGTGAAGAATATTGTAGAGGGTAAAAGGTTGTGAAGAGTAAAAAGACGAGACTCTATCCACAACCAGACAGGAACATAGTCGGAGTCATGAGTAAGCTGTAGATTAGAGAACCGTTTTCCGCATTTATAGAGGTAACTAGCTCAGTAGTAGAGTAGAAAATTAGGAAGACTGAGTCCACCAAAATCTTTAGGAAGACCCAACTTGAGATAAGAACGTCTTGGTGACTTATCCAGCCAAATAAAGGAGGTAATCGGAGAATGAATGCGCTTGAAAAAGGAAAGGGGAAGTACGATATTAAGCATACTGAAGGGGTAAAAAAGCCTAGGAAGAATGTTAATTGTAACTATTGATCCTACCCCATAGAGAGATAGGAAGGTCCTTCCATCAAGTTAAATCTTGCTGTATCACCACCAGAAGATTCTTAAGGTTCAGTTTCACTAGTAAAGAAGAATCGAAATAAGAAAGATACCCAAGTACTTGAGGGAGCGGAGACCATCTGATACCAAATGAGGTAAAGTCTAGACTATTTTACCAAATTTTATGAAATACAGCACAGACCATATTGGTCATACATACAGGATGAAAAATCTGCACTTCACAGGGTAAGTATGCGGGCTTCATAGAAAGTATTACAAAATACTGTTGTCCATTCACTACCTCTGAACTATCTGGGGACTCGTGGGAGTAGCAGTCCAGCTAGATAATAACGTAGGAGAGTACACTCTCACCTTTGTGTGTCCTCAAGGGTATTGCCATTATTTCTGCCCCCTGCAGGATTCTAAGTGATAGGGTGGAGGGCTGGGTAAATCCTATAAAGAAATCAGTGAGGCTATACATCAGATGTCCTGTGCTCAATTATGTTGCGTTACACCCCTACCCCAAAGCCATTCTAGATGGCTGGTAGGGAGACAGGTTAGTAAAGAGGATATTATATAGTAAAGTTCACAAATTGAGTGGAGTATCTTCACTCCTGTTTTGAGCTGATCTCCTTATGGGCAGGTCATAACATGCAAGAACATTGCCAGAAAAATAGAGTTGAGCTAAAGCAACGTGGCTACAAACATATAACAAGTTAGCTCCTTATCCTGAGCAGTCAGAAATTGAAAACTCCTGAGGGCTCCACAAACTCCCAGGAAAAGGAATACATTTCAGAACGAAGGGCACCAAACCAGTTCAATCATTAGTATCTGACTCAAGTTCATCATCCCCTCCTGCTCCTTGGAAGCATGTTGGACAGAGAGGAGCTCTGAGGCAAATGCAGCCTGCATCAGGATCTGAAGGACATGAGTCTTGTTATTATGATGAACCTGTAGTCGGGCTGGGAATAAAAGCTGAGCCACAATGCCATTCGCTAACAGGGATTTCTTAGTAAGCTGCAGTGCCTTTTTCTTAGTTTACAGTTGTGAGGAAGTGTCCGGAAAGATGGCTGTATTACTGCCTTCCCACGTCATCTCTCCGTGTTGTTTGGCGGCCTGTAGCAGTGGAATGCGAGCCTCCGGGCTGGACAGGGTTACAATGACCATCAGTAGATGCGAGCCAAGGGTGCCTCGTGCTCTAGTCCGCATGGGGATGGCAAAGGCCTTAGTCACAGCAATACCGGACTTCTCTGACAGCAGTCTCAGTTTGGAAAAATCAGTCATGTAGCCACCGCTGGAATCTCCGTGCTCCCGGCAAATCTTGGTGGGAACCCCACAATTCGGAAGTTGGCCTGCCGCTGTGAGTTCCGGGGCCTCTACCTTAGCTCTGATAAATTGAAGGTCCCATATGAATGCCACATTTCTTTCTTGCTGGGGCTCCTTTCAGCATGAAATTCTGAAATATGAGTCGTTAATTTGAACTTTATTATCGAGCCTCAACTGCAGCAAGCAGTCTTTGTTTCTTCCCAATGTAACCTGTATCTTCTGTAACATCACCATGATCTGGGGATTTGGTATGTCAGGTGATCTTGCGTCCGCAGAGCGGATGGCCCAGTCCCTGCTTCTCGAGCCAGGCATGGTTGATAAATAGGCTTCAGATCTGTTGCAGCATGCTTATGGTCTTTTGGGGCCCATAATGTACTCCCAGTTGTTCTCACACCGTCCGTGCTGTTCAAAGCAGGATTCAATGCCAAAGAACTATTAAGTTTAACTTTAATGTTTAGCCTTATTAGTGGTTCAGGAAAAAGCTGTCGCCATGTTGGATGCTCCACAGCGCCCCTGTACAACATATGTTTTGATAAATGCCAGTATAAAAAGTGATATCTCAAGTAGCCCAGTGGAGATATCACTGATATCTCCACGTCCCTGTACGTCATCACAAACAATTCTTATTGGCTCTAAGTTACCAATCAGCATTTTCTCTTTTCCTGCTCTCCCACAAACCCATCACGTCTCTTTTACCTCCTGCAAACCCCCCCCCCCCAATGCGGCTCTGAGTCATCTGTTAGGTTGAACCTGCCATCATTTTTGAATGAATTCTTATTTTAGTAGTTACCTGGTTGATTCTGCCACTTTGAGCACTTTCACTTTCCCGTTAAATGAAGTGTGGCCGGGCGCTATCCACACTGATGGATGGCATGGTTCCAGATGTTTTCTAGGAGGCACCGAGTTGTAAGTCATAGAAGACGCTGTACTTTATGCACAGCTTACTGTCACTTGTTCAGAAAGAAGCTGACAACTGCACACAGACCACAGTGAGCGAGTCGGTGGCTTCGGAACAGTAATGGGGAAAGTGAAAGTGCTCAAAGTGGCAGGATCAACCAGGTAACTATTAAAATAAGCATTCATTTAAAATATTGGCAGGATCAACTAAACAATTTTTTTAATAACTTTAAAATGACAGGATCAACCAGATATTTGAATAACCTATATAATCTGTTTGGGGGTGGGGCATGGGGTGCTGTGTTGAGGACGACATGGCAGAATCAAATTCCCTGTGGGCTCCTCCCCAGCGGAGGTCCTTCCCCTCCTGACATCCCCCTTTTCGACCCTCCTCCCTGGGTACTTTCCTCCTCTCCTGTTACTTCACCTTCTTTTTTCAATAAAACCGCCCACCGGCACTTAACAACCCCCCCTTACCTTACACATTTATAATTGCACTTCCTTGCCTCCTAGTACCCCTTCCCGAATTTTCACAGTTTCTTCTTCCTTAGTTACCCATCTGCCAGCCTTTATTTTGTACTAGGCCCCTCCCTGTGTTGCTCTGTTTCTTCATCCTTGTCTGTTATTGCCAGATATTGCTGCCAAATGTTTTTGATTCAGTGTATGTAACAATTTGTAAATGATGCCCCAAAATGTTCTATAGTGTTACTTCATGTACCCCCCCCCCCCAGGTCGCACCAGGAGATGAGCAACTTGTTGTTCAGTCTGCCCTCCTGGTGAAACATTTTTGTTTATTTTTATATATACTTTTTTATTTCATTACATGTTGACCGTCTAAGTAAATTATGTACATGGTATAGCCAGTCAAGTAGAACAAGTTCTCCAATTAATTAACATTGTTTGGTGTGTTCAACATAAGCATGACACAGAATCTATTCAGCATTTTATTCTCACTTTAGCCATCTTCTCTATTACTTCTGATCTAAGCTAGGTGGTTATATTCCATTTGTTGAGCAAGTATAAAAAGTCGTTTGTCATAGTATATTGATACCAGCAAACTTGATAACACTTATAAAAAGAACAATCAGAAAAGAAAAAAAAGGAAGAGAAATCTAAACTAAACTGCAAGGTCTCTATCTGCTTATAAAAGAACATGATTCTTCTTGATCATGTATATTTGAGTGTATCAGCTGAATGTGTACTATTTTATGGTTAATTCACCTCAGGTATTCTCTTGAGAAGGGGGAGTTGTTCTCCATCCCCTCTCCCCTCGCAGGTCCCTCAGCATCACCTGGGTATGGGGAAGGGGGATGGTAGCCTCACCATGGGAAAGAAAGATCTATCCCATTTCCGAGGTATGTTCAGTTGTCTTGGCCTTGCCAGATCTCCCATCTTGTCCACTTGTTCTGAAACACCTGTGTTCTCTGCTGGAGCCGGAAGGTAATTTCCTCCATTTGTTGTATCTGGATGACCACCTCCAGCCACTCTGGGGCTGTCGGTGGACTCACTTAGAGCCACTTTCTAGTAATTGTTTTCAGTGCAGCCACAGTCAATGCCTGCCATAGGTAGGCAGCTTCCAGTCCTCTTACCTCCCCAGGGATCTCCCCCAGCACAAAGGCCTCAGATCCCAGCTGGCCCTGCACCTGAAATATCTGTTTTAGGGAATTAGTAATATGTGCCCAAAAATTGGTGTAGGTTTGGGCATGCCCAAAAAATGTGGGTGTGGGTGGCCCTGTGTTCCTCACACTGTCTCCAACACCCTGGAGATGTACCCTGTTGCTGTCTGGAGACCACCACGGGTACTCTAAAATATCTAGTCCTCAGTTTCCATAGGCACTCCCGCCACATGGGTGAGGAGGTCACCCTCCAAATACTCCTCCAGCCCTTTTCCCACTGTCCCTCTGTGAGTACCAGCTTCATTTCATGTTCCCATTCTTGTTTAATATCTTCAGTATTAGAGCCAAATTGCTGAATGAATCTTTTGTAAAGGAGAGTGATTGCTCCTGAAGCATTCTCTGATTTCCAGAGCTGTTCAGAGATCTCCTCTTTGGCCAATAGACCCCTGGTGAGCTGCCCCCTTCTACTTTTTTGGTTAATGTAACTGCATAATTGGTAATATCTCATTATCGGACGGTGTTAGATTAAAACGTCTTTGGGCCACTTCAAAAGGGAGCAGTCCTCCCCTCCTGTAGCAGCTGCCAGGGTGCTTGAAAACCTTCCTTGGCCTCAGTGCGAAACCAAGAGTCTAGAGCCGCCGGACCGAAACCTGGGTCCACAGACCACCATTGGTACCTTCAGGCCTTGTCCTGGTATGCTTTACCTAGGGACCCCCTCTTCCAACCCTCCAGTGTAGCCTTGGTACTGGTATATATCCCTTGTTTGCTCTTTGAGTGCTCCCTAGGGTGAAAAGTAAGGGCTGACAAAGGGGGGGAACAAATTAGTTCCCATCTCAATCTCCCTCCAAGTGGCCTTATAGGTTGGGTGTCCCCACAGTAACCCGATCCTCATTTGTGTGGCCACCCAGCCCTCAAGATAGGGTATGGCCAAACCCCCCTGCTCACTCGGAAGAAACATTGTCTGTTTCCGAATTCTTGGTTTCTTATTCGCCCAAATATATTTCATAAGCATTCTTTGCCAGGTTTCCAGGTCTTCATTGGGATTATACATGGAGTTCCCCGGAAGAGATATAGAAAACGCAGTACATTCATCTTCACTGCTTATATTCGGGCATGAAGTGGAAGTGGTAGAATGTTCCATTTCTGAATATCCAACTTCAGTTGGTTCAGCAAGGGAACAAAGTTAAGCTGGAACAACTGTGAGGGTAATGTGCTGATGTTAATCCCCAGATATTTCATCTGTTTCAAATCCCATCTTATAGGGTAGGCAGTCCTGGGGGGTGTGTGTGTGTGTGTGTGTGTGTGTGTATAGGAGATAGAAAGTTATCTCCGTTTTTGAGGTATTTAAGGAGTAACCAGCCAGGGTAGAAAAATAAGCTAAATTTTCCATCGTCCATACTAATGGGTCCATGGGGTCCTCTAGATATAACAGGATGTCGTCGGCATATAACGAAATCTTATGCTGATGCCCATTGATCTGCACACCTTTGATTCCCTTGTCTTGTCTAATGATCTGGGCAAGAGTTTCAATATATAGGGCGAATAGGAGGGGTGACAGAGGGCATCCCTGCCTAGTCCCTCGCTTCAGGGGGAACCCCCGAGCATGATGTCCATTTGCCCTGACACAGGCCACCGGGGATTTATATATTTTGGAAATCAAAGATAGGAAGAGTCCCCAATCCAAATCGAGTTAGTCTCCCCAAGAAAAGTCCAGGACACTTTATCAAACGCTTTTTCTGCGTCGATACTGACCAGAAGAGTGGGTGTTTATGTGAAATTTAAGTGGTCAATTTATATGGAAGGTCTTTCGTAGATTATCTTGGGCCTGACGCCTTGGAATAAAACCTGTCCGATCTAAATTGACCAAATTTGGGATCAGTATTTGGAGTCTTTGTTATGATAGAAGTCAGTATTTTATAATCTATATTTAATATTGAAATAGGGTGATTTGAAAAACACACAAGAGGATCTTTCCCCGGCTTGGGGATTACAGATATGATGGCCTGTGTCCAGGAAGGGGGCACCTGTCCATGTTCCCCTTGTAAAGCTCGGAACACTCTGCCCAGTAGGGGGCCAAGGTTTGGACGAAGTTTCTTGCAAAATTCCCCCGATAGCCCATTGGTACCAGGGCATTTAAGGGACTTTAGCCCTCTAATAATAATGTCCATTTCCCTGTCCCCAATAGGCCGGTTTAGGTGGTCTGCCTGCTCTTTTGTTAGTGAGGGAAGGGAGGTCTTGGAGGAAGTCCCTTATATGGTTTCTGGGGGGTTGAGGTCCCTGTTTGTACAAATTAGTGTAATATTCCTGAAAGGCCTCAGCAATTTCCATTACCCCCTTATCTGTCTCTGGTGAAACATTTCAATAAATAAAAAATAAATAAATCAAACAGATAAGTGTTTTTAAATAATTATAAATAGCAGGATCAACCAGATATTTTTTTTAAGCAACATGTGACGTCTGTTGTTTTGGAAGGGTTTATGGGGGGTTGTATGTGTGAGGCCATCATCTATATGTGCCTTGCCTTGAAGGAGGGCATGTGGGGGGGCAAAACATATGTTGTATAAACAGAACATGACATGACCTGACTGAAGATAACATATTTATCTTCACTGAGAGCCTATTACGGCAAGATATCATTGGCCTCTCTCGAAGATAAATATGATATCTTCAGTCTGACCATGTCATATCCCATATATATATTATAGTAGCGCGGTCACGCCACTATAGTTAGGGTTGAGCGGCCAGTTGCATACTAAAGTCAAAAGTTTGGACGTTAATAACTTTGGACTCGTTCAATGGATTTGTCTGAAATTTGGTACACGTGCTATATATATGTGTGTATATGTGTGTGTGTGTGTGTGTGTGTATCTAATAGATAACCAACTCTAGGGTGTACGGTCACACTCTGATATGCGCACGCCTTGGTGTGCTGCATTACACATGAGGCCGCAGGTAAGGTAGGGAAAATACTCTCTGCTGGTTGGCTGAAACACATCACCTGACTGTGTGTATATCAGAATGCGACTGCACGCCTGCACTTTCACCCGCCTCCAAAACCACTTTATAAGATAGGTAACCCACTGTAGGATGTGCAGACACCGTGGTCTGATATATGCATGCCTTGGTGGTTGAACGACTCTGCCTGTGGCCTCGGCAGTCCAGCGCATACCCAAGGTGCATATATCAGAGCGACCACACCTCCTTGCAGTGGGTTATCTATTGCATATCTGCTCTCTCTCTCTCTCTCTCTCTCTCTCTGTGTATGTATGTGTGTGTGTGTCATATATATGTATTTAAAGTTGATAACCGAAAGGGACACTGAGCTGAGGCTTGATTCCAGGTGCGACCCCGGGTCAGGGGGTAATGGTACAAAGACACAAATATATAAACACATATACATACATATATACTATATAAACATGAGATATGCAAGCATACGTGATCATATAAAAATGATACATATTTAAACGTGAGCTATGCAAGAGTACACGATACAGTTACATCTGTACATGAATAATATATGTGTGTATGTGTGTATATACACATTTACATACACCCCCCCCCCCACCTGTCGCTACTGTTTCCACCGCAGGCTTTGCTTAGCAGACAGAGAGGCTCCAGACTGCCAGTTTCATCTTGTGACTGCAAACCTTGTACCTTTAGAAATCCTGAGGTCACTGCCGTGCCAGCGCTTCCCTGCCAACCCTCCCCAGCTGAGGCACATTCCTGAGCAACCGCTACTCCAGCCGCCTCACATCACTGGAGCTTGCTCCTGAACCCAGACCACCTGGGCCCAAGCCATTTTTAATGCCAGGGTCAAGTTGTAGGCGCGATTTACACACGCCCATTGATTGGTGGTCATACTCTGATCTAGTCACACGTAGGGTGATTGCTACATCTTGTGCAGTGTCAGTGGCTCAGTAGGTAGCATGCTCACTTCGGGGCCAGAAGATCAGAAGGTCCTGGATTCTAGACCCACACCAGGTTTTGGGGTAATACCCATAACTGACACTGTAGTCCCGTACCAGGGGTTATTGCACTGTTGAGGTGCTGTCCTTTGGATGAGACGTTAAACTGAGGTCCCCTCTGCCCAGCTCTGGTCACTGTCCAGGTTAAAGTAAAAGATCCCATGACACATATTCAGATTCAAATTAACCCTTTTGTCCAGCTCTGGTCACTGTTCACATGGAAGAAGATCCCCTGGCACTCATTGATGAAGAGTAGGAGAGTGTTTGTTTATTTTTTTGTTTGTTTTTTAACTAATGATAAAAAAAAAAAAACCTCATACGAATCAGTTCCGGCCTAAAACCGAAGTTCTTAGGCTATACAGGAAAAAATCCAAACAAAATTAAAGAAAAAAGGATATTGAAACAGAAGATCAGAACAGGGAGAAGACGATAATGCAGGAATTAAGGATAAAAAATATATATTCAAGACCTCACCAAAGCTTACCTGTGGTCACCCAATGTTAAGATGCCAGGTTTAAATAAACTGACAGGGTATTATCTGGAAAAGAATGCCATATGACTAAAGAGTAGGTTTCCCCAGTGCCTTGGCCAACATTCTCCTAGCAGTAAAACAGGTTCTTGGAACTCAACCCCCAGGACGCACCTGGAAACAGACTGTCACAGCTTAGCATGCCTTTCCTGGTAAAATATTACAAATAAATGAATAAACACCTGGGTGTGCGCGTAAGTGAGTATAACTGCACACATTTATGTACTTTCACATGATAACATCTTACATACACTGGAGAGTAAGAAAAACCTTAACTTATTTACATTCTTAACTGTTCTAATAAAGCAAACGTTAATAATTTAGCCACCATTTGATGGTCATATATAATCTCTGATCGAGGATGCCACAATTTTAATGCAAATCTCATATTACACATCTGTGAAAAGTTACATGGACTGAGACTTTCATTTTACAAAAGTGTCTTGGTTTGCAGTTATCAGTCCTGGAACTGTAAACCTTTGTTATTTCCAGGGCTGCAACTGCATACTTCCTGCATGGCAGCTGGACTCCCTCAAGACAGACTGGATAGACCTCTGGTCTTTTTCTGCCGTCATTGTCTATGTTTCTAAGACACCAGTCTCCCCCCTCCGCAGTTCCTCTTTGTAGCCCTGTCCCTGCGACTTCCTCCTTCCACAGTGGGGCATTTTTCCTTGCACCTGCTGGATCTGTTACTTTGTGTGTGCATGAGTTGGGGGGGTGCTTTGGGAATAGCCACTGAACACACAGTTCATGGGCAGATGTCTGGGATGTCATCCTGCCTCGCTTTCTGCTACCCCCCACACACACAGCTTTTCCACCTCCCATGTGTGGGGCTGCCATGCCCTGACCCACACTGAAGTAGTACAGGATATTTAGTCACCTGCAGTGTCGGTGTGCTTCTGAACCAGCATTGGTTGCATGCTCTTGATAAAGGACTAACACTTGTTACTGTGCGAGTAACTACCCGTATATCCCTCAGTTGTGGTGAGGACATCATAAAGATCTGAGGACACAGCAGCTTCCTTTTCAGACGTAGACCTGATGACTAGAAGAGATCAGCTTGCTAAATGGCTGAGTGAGCAAAACATTAACAAACACTGACTTAATAATGGAGTTTGAAGTGTGCATCGACCCATGCTGGTAGATTTTGTATCCGGCAGCGAATATTACAGATTTGTCATTATTTAGCCCTGCTGGCTTTATTGAAGAAGGCAATATTTCTGCAAATACACTGGTTAGGCCGGTGGAATGTCAGCGTGGCCACTGTCAGTGAATTTTATTTCATCCCCTGTAATAACTAGTAATTTAAAAAAAAAAAAAAAATATACACCATTTGCTCTGGGCATGCTCTAATGATTGGCAATATATAATCTTGCTGTCTCAATCTGTCACTTTGCATAGTGTGGAGTTTAACAATGTATATTTTCTGTCATCCACTTCTATTTTGATTCAGTGGTTCTTTATTTAGTATTTCATCCACTAACCAGGTCCTAGCTGATGGGGGACCTGAATATGCCAGATGTTAACTGGAGCACCTTTGCTGCAGGCACATCCAAGAGCAGGGTCATTCTTGATGCCCTACAGGGGGCATGCCTCAGACAGCTAGTATTGGAACCCACTCAGGAGGAGCAATCTTAGACCTGGTACTCTCAAATGGGGACGGAGAGAATCTCAGATTTAGAAGTGGGTAGCCATCTGGGAACAAGCTGACCACCAAACAGTGTGGCTCACGATAAACACAGCCATACAATCAAGCCATACAAAAACAAGAGTACTGGACTTTAGGAGGGCTGACTTTGGGAAAATGAGAGAGTGCTTCAGAAAAGCACTAGCAAACAGGCAAGAAGGAGGGGTGGAGGAACAATGGGGAGTAATCAAAACAGCCATCACAGAGGCAACAAGCCTTTGTGTAAAGCAAATCAATAAACACAATGAAGGAAAAAAACGCTGTGGTTCTCAAAAGAGGTAGCAGGGAAGGTTAAGGAGAAAAGGATAGCATTCAGGAAATATAAGGGGAAACAGAAGGAGAAGGACGGAGAACTTTATCAGTTAAAGCAGAAACAGGCTGGGAAGGTAGTCAGAATAGCAAAGGCCCAAACCGAGGAAAGGATAGCCAGTTCTGTTAAGAAGGGGGATAAGACCTTTTATAGGTACATTAGGGAGTGAAGAAAGACCAAAGGAGGGATACTGAGGCTTAATAAAGGGGAGGGAATGTGGGTAGAGGGTGACAGTGAAAAAGCAGGGATACTGAACAAATATTTCTGCTCAGTATTCACAAAGGAAGAGGAAGGGGAGGTACCTAAACCAAACAAGAGAAACACTCTGAAGACGGGGGTCGATACCAGTCCATTTACAAAAAAAAAGGGTTCTGAAAGAACTAATAAAATTGAATATGGACAAAGCAATGGGGCCTGATGGGATTCACCCAAGAATTCTAAAAGAACTAAGGGTAGAACTAGTGACACCGCTGACTGCTCTCTTTAACAAATCATGGGAGGATGGGGTGGTACCCGAGGACTGAAGGAGGGCAGATGTAATTCCTCTTCACAAAAGTGGGAGCAGGACAGAGGCAGGCAACTACAGACCAGTTAGTTTGACCTCAGTGGTAGGGAAAATGATGGAATCACTTCTGAAGGAAAGAATTGTTGAGTACCTAGAGGCCAGTGGGGCACAGGACCCAAGGCAGCATGGATTCATAGAAACATAGAATTTGAATTTGATGGCAGATAAGGACCGCTTGGCCCACCTAGTCTGCCCGTTTCCCTCCCTGATGGATAAGCTGCAGATTATAGTTAATCAACAGCTTACGTCCTCCTACCCCCCCACTAGAATTGCCTTATGCCTGTCCCATGCATTCTTGAATTCCCCCACTGTTTCTGACTCCACAACCTCCTCAGGAAGGCTGTTCCATGCATCCACAACCCTCTCTGTGAAAAAGTACTTTCTAACATTACCTCTGAGCCATCCCCATCTATCTTCAAATTGTGCCCCCTTGTTTTTGCATGTCTTTTTCTGATAGATACTACCCTCTTGTACTTTAATTCCCTTGAGATATTTGTAAGTTTCTATCACGTCTCCTCCCCCTTTTCTCAAGGGTGTACATATTAAGCTGTTTATTCTCTCCTCGATGTCTTCTGGGCCAGACCCTGCACCATTTTGGTTGCCCTCCTCTGAACAGCCTCCACTCTGTCTATGTCTTTGCGGAGATGGGGTCTCCAGAACTGCACACGGTACTCCAGATAGGGTCTCACCAACTGTCTGTACAAAGGAATAACAACTTCCTGTTTTCTACTGTTGATGCCTCTCCCTATGCATATCAGTATCCCCCCAGCCTTCCTTACTGCCTTCTCACATTGCTTGCCCACCTTTAGGTAATCTGATATAATTACTCCTAGGTCTCTTTTGATTTTTATTGTTGTTTATTAACTCACCTCCTATTGTGTACTCTTCCCCTGGGTTTTTGTTTCTCAGATGCATTACCTTACACTTCTTTGCACTGAATCTGAGCTGCCACATATTTGACCATTCCTCCAACCTTGCCAAGTCCCTTTTCATTCTTTCCACCCCACCTTATGTATCAACCCTGTTGCAGATATTTGTGTCAGGTGCTCTCCAATGTCACTTATAAAGACATTAAAGAGGACCAGTCCCAGTACCGAACTCTGCGGAACCCTGCTAGTTACCCGCCTTTCTTCACGGTGGACTCCATTTACTATTACACTTTGCATCCTGTTGTCCAGTCAGTTTTTTTTTTATCCATTCATGATGGGAAGGTCGTGTCAGACGATTCTAATAGATTTCTTTGACTGGGTGACCAAAGTAGTAGACCAGGGAGGGGCTGTGGACATGGCCTACCTAGATTTTAGCAAGGCATTTGATACAGTCCCACACAAAAGATTAATACACAAGTTAGCCAGCCGTGGAGTGGGTCCCAAGGTGGTAGCCTGGATAAAAAATTGGCTAGACAACAGGAAGCAAAGGGTAGTAGTAAATGGAGTACACAGTGAAGAAAGGAGGGTTGCTAGCGGGCAGGGCTAGAAATAATTTTTCAGGAATGGCTGTCCAAAGGACAGGTGGAATGCAAGTTTTGCCTGTTCCACAGAATTCGCACCTGTCCATTCAATTTTGGGGGTAAATAAATGTTGATCTGAATTGGAGCTGTTGGGTCTTAGTAGCTAGTTCTCCCCTGCTTCCACAGCTGCATTCTGTGCTAATAATGGTTTCTTTTATTTTGTATAATGACATTTAAAACTTACACACACACACCCATCTGCAGCCTGCTTCTCCTCTTTCTTATCCTGCTGAAGGGCTTCCTTTTAATTTTTTGTGTTTTAATTTAAGCTCAGTTTCAGAAAGGGCTTTTACTTCTGCCTGCCTCTCAAGCTTTGGATGAAGGTCTATAAAAATGACTTTATCCTGCTGAAATTAAGGGTTTATATGTTGATTGATCATCTCTCAGGATAAAATGCATTTGTGCTCTGTAGTTTTACTTAGTTCAAACTTGTAATCTAATCCTATTGGGTTGTAGCATTAGGTACCCAACTTCCTTGTGTAAGCATACGGTGCCCCTTTTTTACAGCTACATATTCATAGCTGCTGATGGTCTGAAAAGCATTTTATTAATAAACGCACATTACTTCTCTAAGCTCTGATCACACTGCCTTCCTCCAAAATGTTGGCGCTCAAACGCAGCGATGATCGGGAACTGAAAACTGAGTATGTGCATTTGGGAATATAGCCACCAACATGATCGTCTCGCTGGCCTGCACAGAACCGCTTGTAGTGCTGTGGAAATCATGCGGTACAACTGCAGTATGTGAGGTCGCGTTACCTGGAAGTGTATTTCACACCCCGATCTCGAGCAGCAGCCGCGAAACGCAATCTACCGTTGGGTCCTAGTGCCCATTTAGTGTGTGATGGTAGCTGCCTGTCCCAGGGACAGGTGATGATGGCAAAATGGCTGTCCGAGATTAAAACTGGCTGTCTGGGACAGGTGGACAGACGGTTATTTCGAGCCCTGCTAGTGGGGTACTACAGGGTTCAGTACTGGGACCGGTCCTTTTTAATGTCTTTATAAGTGATATTGCAGAGGAACTGGAAGGAAAAGTATGTCTCTTTGCAGACGACACAAAGATCTGCAACAGGGTTGATACACAAGATGGAGTGGAAAGGATGAGAAGGACTTGGCAAGGTTGGAGGAATGGTCAAATGTATGGCAGCTCAGATTCAATGCAAAGAAGTGCAAGGTAATGCACATGGGAAGCAAAACCCAAGGGAAGCGTACATAATGGGGGTGAGATATTGACAACAGTAAAATGGAAAGAGACCTGAGGGTAATTATATCAGATGACCTAAAGGTGGGCAAGCAATGAGAAGGCAGGAAGGCTGGGGGATACTGGAATGCATAGGAAGAGGTATCACCAGTAGAAAACAGGAAGTTTTTATCCCTCTGTACAGACAGTTGGTGAGACCCCATCTGGAGTACTGTGTGCAGTTCTGGAGACCCCATCTCCGCAAAGACATAGACAGAATGGAGGCTGTCCAGAGGAGGGCAACCAAAATGGTGCAGGTTCTGCACCAGAAGACATACGAAGAAAGACTAAAGGAGCTTAATATGTATACCCTTGATCAAAGAAGGGAGAGAGGGGACATGATAGAAACTTTCAAGTACCTCAAGGGAATCAACAAAGTCCAAGAGGGTAGCATCTTTCAGAAAAAGAGATGTGCAAGAACAAGGGGGCACAATTTGAAGATAGAGAGGGGACAGCTCAGGGGTAATGTGAGGAAGTATTTTTTCACAGAGAGGGTTGTGTATGGCATGGAACAGCCTCCTGAGGAGGTTGTGGAGTCAAGAATAGTGGGGAATTCAAGAATGCATGGGACAGACATAAGGCAGTCCTAGTGGGGGGTAGGAGGAAGTAAGCTGTTGGTTAACTAGGATCTGCAGCTTATCTTTTAGGTAGGAAAATGGGCAGACTAGGTGGACCAAGCGGTCCTTATCTGCTGTCAAATTCTATGTTTCTATGTTTCTAGCGTTTTGTGGGGCACCCTATATAACCATGGGCCGTGGTTCTCATTGTAATACTCAATTTTTCTGTCACAGAAACCACCGTCCATGGTTAAGTGTGGTGGCCCCACGAAATATCAGGACTTACTGACTGGGGGAGGCCAACAACCTCCTGCTACAGGGAACAGGTCCTCCTGGAGGCTTTCCAGGATAGCTTCCTGTCGCAGGGAGTCACAGAACCTACCAGGGATAAGGACACACTGGACCTAGTTCTATTGGATGGGGAGAATGTCCAGGAGATAGAAGTGGAGGAGCATCTTGTAGGCAGTAACCACCACACAGTGTGGTTCTACCTAAATATGGGCACGGAAATAACCAGGACTAAGATGAGGGTAGTGGACTTTAGGAAGGTGGATTTTGGCAAGATGGGTGAAATCGTAGAGGGACAGCTTGCCAAAATCAGTCCAGAGATAGAAGTGGAGCAGAAATGGTCCATTATTAAGATGGGTCTGATTTAGGCCACTAATATGTGTACTAAAGCCCAGAGCAAGAAAGCCAGACACAAAAAAGAAAACCAGTTGGTTCAGCAAAGAGGTGGCAACAAAAGTGCAGGAAAAGAGAGTAGCCTTTCGTAAGTACAGACGTGTCCTGAGGGATGCAGACAGGGAGGATTACTCAGTAAAATCGAGAGAAACAAGCAGAGTGTGATTAGGCCAGCTATCCGTCTTTCGGATGAGACGTTAAACCGAGGTCCCATCTGCCTGGATTGGTGGTAGTTCAGGTGGATGTTAAAGATCCCATGGCACTTATCGAAAAGAGTAGGGGAATTTCCCCGGTGTCCTGGGCCAAATTTCCCTCATTCACTATAAATACCACCAACAGCTTAATCTGGTTCAAAGTCAGTTGGCATTCATCTGTATCCCCCTCCCCCGGGTCGTGCCTGAAAATAGGCAAGATTTGTCTAGTGCACTTACCCGGTCAACAAAAACTAAATAAAAATAAATAAAAGGCCACGAAAGAACTAAAGCTGGCAAAAGGAATAAGTGATGGGGAAAATGACTTTTTCAAGTATATAAAGGAGAAAAGGAGTAGCAAGGATGGGATAGTTATGATAAAAAAAAAAAAAAGAGTGGGCAGAAAGCAGTGTGTAACTAGCGTAGGCACTGAATGAGTACTTCAGTTCAGTTTCCACTAGGGAGAAGGACAGAGCTATGTCACAGGGTAAAACAGGGGTACAGAAGGGGAATGGGGGGGAACAGATGGAGCAATAAAGCAGGACAAGGTTTTAAAGAGCCTTGGGGCCCTTAAGGTGGACAAAACTCTTGGACCAGATGGTGTGCACTTGAGAGTTTTGAGAGAACTGGCAGAGGTCCTGGCTGCCCCCGTGGTGAACCTATGTAACACCTCGCTAGAAACAGGGTGCGTGCCTTAGGACTGGAGAATGGCACATGTGCTTCTCCTCAAGAGTGGTCCCACGGATGAGCCGGGTAATTACAGACTGGTCGGCCTTACTTCCATTGTGAGTAAATTAATGGAGACTGTGCTGGAGGAGAGACTGGTGAAATACCTGGAGGTCAGTGGTCTCCAGGATGAAGGACAGCATGGGTTTGTCTTGAGGGGATCCTGCCAGACCAGCCTGGTAGACTTTTTTGACTGGGTCACAGGGTCAGTGGCCAGGAGCCAGGCTGTGATGTCTTGTATCTGGACTTTAGCAAGGCCTTTGACTCTGTGCCACGTGGGAGAATGCTCAGTAAACTGAAGGATCTAGGAGTCTGGGGAATTTCATTTTCATTTTTATTTTTTATACTTGTAAATCCAAATGAGCAAACTGCCCGTTTTCATTGGAGACAAGTTTAAAGCTAAAAAACAAACAAACGAGGCTGGTGGGGTGGGTCAAAAGCTGGCTTAAAGGCAGAAAGCAGAGGATGGTAGTGGGGGATGGGAACTTTAGAAACCTAAGCCTGTTACCAGTGGGGTACCATAGGGCTCAGTGCTTGGACCAGTGTTGTTTAGTATCTTCATTAGAGACAAAGCGGATGAGATCAAAGGTAAAATCTGCCTAGTTGCAGATGACAGTAAGTTCTGTGAGAGAGTGGACACAGAGGAGGGGGAGGCAGGAGCTCGGGGAGGACCTGCTAGGCTGAGGAAGTGGTCGGGTATCTGGCAGTTGAGGTTCATTGCCAAGAAATGCAAGGTAATGCAGCTGGTGGCTAAGAATCCCAGGGCCAGTTACTGGTTGGGAGGGGTACGGGTATCCAGTTCCGATGAGGAAAAAGACCTAGGAATAATTATCACAAAGGACCTGAGGCACTCTGCGCATTGCCACAAAGCAGCAGCCAAAGCCAACAGGACATTAGGAATCATCACCAGAGGAATCGCCTCCAGGAAAGGGAAGTCATTCTGCTGTTGCTCTGGTCCTCGGTGAGACTGCACTTGGAGTACTTTGTGCAGTTCCGGTGTCCATATCTGAAAAAAGACATCAAATTATTGTAGGGATTGTAGGGTAGGGCAACTAAGATGATCCCGGGCCTGCATAGGACATTCCTTTTTGATGAGAGACTGAGGGAGCGCTGTATGTATTCCTGGAGGACAGAAGAGAACAGGAGGAGACTACAAGGTTAGAACAGATGGCATTTTCAATCTCGGGAAGAGGTCCACTAGGGGCACAGTCTTAAATTGGGGGATTCAAAAGGAAATGAGAAGGCACTTTTTTCACAGAAAGAGAGGTGTCCAAGTGGAACTAACTGCCAGAAGAGGTGGTATCATCGACAACAGTGGACAGCTTTAAAGGGGATGGGACAGGGTGAAAGGGAGAGTCGATAACAAGTGGGAAGATGGGTAGGGGATGGGAGGGGGTGGAAGGTAGACTCCATGGGGAAAAGGGAGGGGCAGGGGGGCAGCTCCAGTAAATGAATCTGGGAGTTGCACACTTGAGCAGATTGGATACACCGAAATGGCCTGTTTTTGCTGCCATTTTTGTATGCTCATAATTGATGGACTGAGTATGAAATAATCACGGAATGAAAATAGCAGTGGATGGGAGACGCGCCCCGTCTTAGAATGTACTTTGACTAACAGATCTCTTCCTGCTGAGAACAAGATAGTTACATCAAAAGAGAGAACTGGACATCCTGGGCTCTCTTACCCTTAACATTACATTTAGCAGTAAATAATCGACCGGGCTAGTGGAGGGGGACACACTGGCCCAGTTCATGCACTTATTGAAGTGTTGTCTTCTCCAATACAAGCCAGTAGGGGACAGTTCTTCATTGCCCTGATACAGCATATATCAGCACTGGCTGGAGGGCTGCTGTAAATGTCTGACTCTGGTACAGTATACGTTTACAGAGTAGCTACTTTTAGACATAAGAACGCCTGAGTAACAAAAATAGAGGTTTGGATATCCTATGAACACTAGAAATTTGCTTATCCATTAATCCTTAAAATGTATTTGCTTTGCTTAGAGCAATTATTTTCAAGTAATGATGAGAATGAAAGAAAAACAGCACTTTATAAAAAAAACTTCACCGAAAAGATAACCTCCTGATTAGCTGTTTTCCTTCTCAGTTTTTTTTTTTTTTTAATGACCACTTTTGTAGTGCAGATTATTTTAGAAGTCCCATAAGCAAGCATGATACATGGTCCCTAATATCATCTCAGGGTAGCACAGAGTGCTTTCGCTGCTTGCTATAGGCAAGATCTGGGTGGCACATAGTTGCATAAATTGAGCAGCGGGACCGCTCTGCCCTACCCTGAGATAGTGACAGGGAGTGCTAGTCTCCTTGGTTACAGAGATTAAAAAATAAATAAAAGGCACTGCAAAAGAACTTGGTTAATAAAAACCTGGGGGTGGCTGAGCCTATGGGGGGAGAGTTTTTTGAACATATGTGGTGCTTTCAGTTAAGAAAACTGGGACCTTGGCATCATTTCTAAGCCAGTACTGAGATTTTCTTGGGGACCACAAAGAGGATGGGCTCATATTTTGTTTTTTGTTTTTTTTTTCATTCCGTGGGTCTTTACATGACAACCCTCATGGAAGATCAACCATAAGGAAAAAAAAAATGTTCTGGACTAGATATTCAAAACATTTGCACATGCAATTTGATTGGTCCTGCACATTTTCAAAACACTTTCCCCGAGTTTGATAGTTTTGAATTCTGGCGGAGTTCCTAGAAATTCTGGGCTGGCATTTCTCCCATGCATGTGTTACAAGGATTTGCAGGAGCAACCTTGTATTGAATAGCTGGCTCTCAGCATTTCACGGGGAGGTGGATGACGCCATGACAAACTCTGTCCTCACTGGTCCCTGGGTTGGCAAACTGGAGTCTGGGCTCAAACTGTGGTTTCCCCACTAGCTGTGCATGAAGCTTCTGTAAAATTGGTGGCATTGAACTCCACTTCAGTAGAACTGAAGAGGTCAGTAATTCTCTTACAAAGCAGTTATTCTTAAAGTGTCTGTGATACCTTTGGGAAAAGTTGAGAAATTATATACAGAGTTCTAGTGTCATTCCTATTCTTCCTGTTTTTAACTTCCCTATATTCTGTTACTAAGGAAATTTCTACAGAAACAGGATCCTTGTCCTTCTGACTAAATCTGCCGCTTCTGCTAGTCTGCACATGATATTGTAGTCTCTTGCATGTGATTATCATTTCCATGGCAACTGATTGTGAATCAGAAACCGAGGATTATGACATCACATGTAGACAGGCAGAGGGAGCAAATGAGGTCTGAGAGGCAAGGGTCCTATTGTTAAGCAGCTGTCATTAGTGAGAAAGTAAAGCAGGGAAGCTTGATATTGAATATATGTGGGATTTATGCTGAATTGTGCAACTTCTAATTTTAAAAGTGTGCCAGAGATGTCATCTGCTCTTTAAACATAAAGGCATGACCAGGGGTTCGATTACTATCAGTTAGTCTGAGCCGGGTTGGGAGGGGAGGAGGTTATGAGGCACGAGATGCTGCCAAGTGTCTTATGCGCCATGGGTTATGAGTAGCAAAAGCAACCCAACCCCCGGTGCACCTTAATGCTATTATTTAAACTAAAATGTTTTCTAGTCAAAACTCTTTATTCTATTGCACGTGAGGGTTTTGAGTCATTAACCCTTTCAGAATATTGCGAGACAATAAAAATGCTCTCTTTTCGCCCATATAAGCATTATGGCATGATGGGGATTGGATTACAGTCATACTACTATACTAACATACTAAAAGCCAGCAGAATGGGCCTGATGGTCTGTTGTCGTCTGCTCGGTAGCCAGCCTCCTAATGGGTGCTCACTTTTCCAACCCCCCCCAGCCCCAGAGAGGGTCATCTTCAGCTTCAGTTTTCCCTTGTACCTGTCCCACCCCTTCTTGAAGCCCTCCACTGTGCCTCTTCCACCAGACTCCCGGCAGTGCATTCCATGGCTCCACCACCCTCTCAGTGAAGTAATGACCTTGCATTCTCTGTAATTCCCCCAGCTTCCATTCATGCCCCTGGTTGTTCCCCTTAGTCGAACATCTCTTTGGCCCGCCTTGTTTATTCCTTTTACATATTTGAAGACCCCTATCATGTATCCCTGTCTCTCCTATCCTCCAGAGAGTACAGCACCAGTCTGTTTATAGTCTGTTAATATAATTCTTGTGGGGTCATGGGACATAGCTAACGGTCTTGCTCCCCAAGGGTTAGGTTACCAAAGATAACCCAGTCCCCTAGAGTGAGTGCTTTAATCTTTTTTTTTTGGGTAACCAGATGGGTGCACTAATATCAGGGGCTGTTTTCAGGCATGACCTAGGCCATTATGATGGTACAACAAAGGTAATGGAAATGAACGTATGTGTCAAGATATGCTAGATTGTTACAATACAGTTAATACATAAATCGGTTCAGTACCGGGGGAATAAACAGTAGCTCATGAGAGGGCCATTGTTTCCTTTGTGTGTGGGTTTTTTTTTTTGTGTGTGTGTGTCTCCATACAGCTGTTTTGGCTCCCTGATCACTGCCTGTGCCTTCTGTCAGTCAGGCTCTTATGCCAGTAACCTCCCAGCCCTGATCTTCTCCCCCCCACCCACTGTCAGAGCCAGTGGAAAGTCACATGATGTGGGGCCCAAGAGGACCAGTGGCCGTCACGCAAGCGGCTGGGAGACATGGGGATTTTCTGCTTTTCTCCCCGGTCCCTTATTTATGTATTTAAAGTTGATAACCAGGAAAGGCATGCAGAGCCAAGGCTCAATTCCAGGTGTGACCTGGAGGAAGGGGTTAACAGGACAAAAACAATAGCTTACAATTCAATCACATGAATGTTAAAAAGAACAGACAGGGAACATAATACAGTAAATACTGTGCAGTATATACATGAACAAGATGAAGCAACAAAGCCATGTCTACTTACGAAATTTACAGGATAACTTATTTGATGGAGGTGGTGAAGTAGCCATAAGGGAGGATTGACTGGGCAGGGAAGGTTAGGTGTTGAGTGGGGAAATATGGGAGGAGAGGGATGAGGGGAAACATCCGCAGGGCAGGGGAGGGATGAGCTGTATTTGCCGCTTTATGGCAGGGATTGAGGGGGATTCATGAAGTAGGAAAGGTTGCTGGTTCCAGAGGCTGGGGAGGCAGGCGGAGAAGGCTGAGACTCCGGTGGAAGAGAATCAGTGGGGGATTGAGAAGGTATGTGAGTGGCTGGACTTCCGAGAGTAGGAGGGACAGGGGCTGGTGAGGAGGAGGAGAGATATTGCAGGAGAAGGTTGAACCAGTATTTGGCAATGAACGTTAAGGAGTGACTGTATCTCCTGTGTGTTTGGGTGGGGGGTCAGAGAGGAGAGTGCAGTGGTGAGTACACGGTGGGGAGTTAGTAGCAAAGCAGCAGAATGTGTTAAGAGTGGTGTCAAGGTGGGAGAGGGAGGTGGCAGAGGCCGAGGCGTAGATTATATCGCCATAGTCAAAAATAGGGAGTATGGTTTTATTACTAGGACTTGGTGCAGGTGCAAAGGAGTGGAGTTTTTGTTTCAATAAAGCACTACCAAGTTTGGGGCGAAGCTTGGTGCACGTAGTCTGTGCATTGAGAAGTCGAGCTGTTGATCTAACCATAGACCTAGGTATTTGGAAGATGTCACTGAGTCAAGGGTGGACCCATCCAAGGAGGAGTTAAGTGGGAGTTTAGCCAGCTTGTGGGGAGTCCCAGAGAGACATGGAGACAGTTTTTTTGGTGTTTACTTTAAGGCTGTTGTCTTGGAACCAGTGGAGGACCTGGTTTAAATCAGACTGGAGGGTAGAGAAAACCGTGTCGGGGGAGGGACCGGAGGCATAGATGATGGTGTCACCTGCGTAGAGGTGAACGTTTGTATGCAGATAAGCTTTGAGGTGGTCGTTAATGAATACCAAGAAGACAGTTGAACCTAGAATTGAGCCCTGGGGGACTCCCGCAAGGATGGGAAGGGGAGACAACATGGAGTTTCCCGCTAAGACAGACTGCAGTCTGCCATTGAGGTATGAGCTGAACACATTTTTGTGGCGGAAGCCAGGCCTGCCAAGTGGAGTTTTTGAAGGAGTGGGTGGGAGACTGAATCAAAGGCTTTGGCGAGGTCTATGAATATCACCATCATGATGTGGCCGCTGTCCACGGGAGACAGTATGATGTTTGTGATGCAGAGTAGGGAGGAAATCGTAGAATGGTTTCTGCAGAATCCAGAACGGTAGTTGGAGAAGAAGTTTGAGGAGAAAAGGAAGTCGGACAGTCTAACCAGAACTAGGGACTCCTGTAGCTTGGTGAGTGAGGGGTGGAGGGAGATGGGATAATAGTTGTTGGGGGAGGAAGAGTTCCCGCCTTTGGGGAGGGGGATAGTTGTTAGGGGAGGAAGAGTTCCCGCCTTTGGGGAGGTGGATTATTTTGGCCTGTTTCCATTGTGTGGAAACAGTGTTTTTGAAGAAGGAGGTTGAGGATGTGGGTGAGGGGGTAGATTATTTCGGGGCAGAGTGGCATAACAGTTTGGGGTGGAGACCGTTGAGGCTGGATTTTTTTATATTTAAAGAGTACAGGGCTTGGAGGAGCTCTGAGGGGAGATGGAAGGGAGGGAGGGAAGGTAAAACCTGTGGAGGGAGAGGGGGAGTAAGGAGGATGGGGTGTGTCGGGGAGCATGCACAAAGTGTCAAAAACTTGTTGCATATGGAAGCTACATCGATTGGGTCTGAGATGAGTGAATCACTGACTAAGGGAAGGGATGGTAGCTGGGAGGGAGGGGTTGAGGAGAGTTTTGATTGTTGTCCAGAAGGATGACAGGTTCGGGCAGGAAGAGTGGTACAACTTGAAGTATTCAGACTTAGCTAACCAGATGGCCTTGGTGCACCTGTTCTTGAGGGAGCGGTATTGGTGGATGTTGGAGATAGAATGGGAGGATTTGTAGAGACCAGGCACAGTTTTGAGCTTTGCATAGGGATAGAATGTCTGGTGAAATCCACGGAAGGTGGAGGTGTCTTACCTGGGAGGTGCGGAGAGGTGCATGAAAGTCCCAGATGTGAGTCAGGATGATGTAGAAGTGTTGGAGGGCCATGTTTGCATCTCTAGCTGAGAAGACAGGGGACAAGTCTGCTGAGTGGAGGTTTGAGCAAAGGGCGTCAGGGGAAAGGTTCCTGAGTGAGGGGTAGGTGAAGTATTTGGGTGGGGAGTGAGGGAGGTGTGTCTTCATGATACAGTAAGCGAAGCAGTTGTTGCTAATTACATCTGGTATGACTCTGGCTTCCGTGACTCGAAGGGGGTTGGAGGAGAGGATCCAGTCAAGTAGTGTATGGTTGGAGGAGCGGAGGTTGTAACGAGTAGGATCAGTGATTAGTTGAATGTAGTTAAGTGTTTCCATGGAGGGTTTTGTGTGAGTGGAGGAGAGGGAAAGCCAGTTGATGTTGAAGTCTCCCAACTTGAATAATTTGCTATTAGAGGAGAGGGAGGTGATTGTGTTAATGCATGAGATGAGGGTATCTGGGGCTATTTTGGGGGCAGCGTGTAAGACACTTTTGTAGATGGGAGCTGTGGACAGGAGAGTGGGGCGTGCAAGGAGGGTTTCATAAGATTTGTGGACCGTTTTTTGGTAGGAGATGGAGCAAGGGATGGTACTATGGACATTATAAGGCTACTCTGCCTCCTTTCTTTCCATGGTCCTGATGGTGGATAGTAGAACCTAGTAAGGCTATATAAGGGTCAGTGGTATGGAAGGAGAGCCAAGTTTCAGAGATGCAAAGAACGCTCAAAGAACATCCGGAGGACTCTGGGATAACCAGACTTTCAGTTGATTTTGGGAGGAGGCTACGTGTGTTGACATGGTAGGTGTGAAGGCCTTTATGGGGATGAGAGCTTGAGGAGGAGGAGATTGGGCCGGTGTTAAGCTCAACATCATCAGAGATTAATGGAAGGAGAAGGAGAAGAGAGGGTAGGAGGCATTTCCTGGTGGAGAAAGGAAGGGAGAGTGGGTTGTGGGCTCTGGGCGGATGGCAAAGAGAGATAAGAAGGGAGCGATGCTTCCAGAGGGGCACTGGGGGAAGTCTACAGTCCCTCCCACCTCCCTGAAGCTGGGTAGCGTCCCCCACCCCATCGAGCCTCGCACACACGCAGCACTGTCTCCTGCAAAGGAGGCAAGCTCTGCTGCCTACCACAGGGATCGCTGTGGTGGCAGAACCACAGCACCATCCCTCTCTGGCTAGAAGCACGGCAGCATGGGAGCACCACGCCAGCGCCTCAGCCGCCCGACCCAGCTCCTCAGTTTGTTCCCAAACCCAGGTTACTGGTGCAGAAGTGCCACGTGCTACTTGAGGGTCACTGGGCCAGCCCATGTTTCTTTTTTTTTTTTATTAAATGAATATTTTTATAGCTAATCTTCTATTTTTCTAATTATTTTATTGTAAATTAATGTTTCCAACCATTACTCTAACCAGGTGTCGCAGTTGGCACTGTGCGCCAGCCAAATGATAAATGATTTTTGCATTAGGCTAGTCAGGTTTCCTTTAGTTAGTCCTTCTGGCCTGTACTGGAGAAGGTAACATTTCATTAGGAACACCAAATCAGTCAATTAATCAGACTTTATTTAACCAGGCATTTACATCGTTGAGCAAGCTCATTTGCAAGATGGTCCTGGACACACAGTAGAAATTCATTACGATAAATATCGTCATAAAATAACATAACATACAGAGAACATTCAGATTCAGTAAGTTACAGTTGCAAGTAATATCTAGCATTGTTGATTACTGGCTGTGTACATGCACACTCTGGCCCTTACGGTAGATTTGGGGGCTATTGTTAGGAGAAGGTGAAGAAGATGCAGGAGGGAGAAGGGAGAAAAAGGCAAGGAGTCGGTATAGACAGTAAAGTGACAGACACACAGGGTAGGTATGGGAACCCTGCTATGGAATGGACTCCCTGGAAGGTTTCCACAGGGGGGAAAAAAGGGAGCCAAGGGGGAGGGAAGTTATGCTAAGAGGAGGCCGGCCCCAGAGGGAATAGGTGTCCAACGTGGTTCACGAGCAGGGTGACTTCCATCTAAAAATCCAAAATTACCTGAAGCAGTCACACACGGTCTTCAGGCACTGGTAAAGCAACTATCTGAATACATGGGGCCTGGGCAGGTGGGAGCATTTGAGTACTTTCTGAGTGTTATTCCAGAGTGATGGGAGGAAAGAGCTGATGGCAGTTAAGCCAAGGCGTGTCCTCATCCTTGGTATGTTGAAGAGGACAAGAGTGGAGTTCCGTAGACTATGGGTACCAAAAGATTGTTCAAACAGGTTACCAATGTAGGTTGGGAGATTGTCTGAGAGCGCCCTGGAGAGCCAAATGAGGGCGTTTCTTTGCCTCCTCATGGAGAGGGATGGCCAATCCAATGCCTGATAAAGCAGGCCATGACGAGTCCACAAGGGCATATCAAGTATGACTGTCAAGGCACCATGGTAGAGTGCATCAAGCTTTTGGAGCGCATACTGTGGGCTGTGACTGTATAGAAAGACAGCATAGTCGAGCAGGGGCAGAAAGATTGTTTGGACCAGCCGTTTCCTAGTTTCGAAAGTGAGAAGACGTCTTATGTGGTAAAATATACCAAGACACTGTCTTAATTTTTTTGAAAGTTCACCTAGGTGGACACTAAAACTAAGCTTGTTATCCAGCCAGACTCCCAGATATTTGAATTTATCCACTATTTCCAGAGATTCACCAAGAAGGATGATAATCTGAGGGATACCAGGTGTCCCCAGATTGAGTGGGGGATGTGGAGAGATGATCATGGCTTTTGTTTTTTTTTGGCATTGAGCAGGAGCTTAAGGCTCAGTAGGTTATGCTGGAGCGTGAAAAAGTCCTGCTGTAACTCCTTGTGTGCAAGATCTAGAGAGGGGTTGGTTGTGTAAAGGACTGTATCATCTGCGAAGAGATGAACATTTCCAGCAAGAAGGCCAGAGTCAATGCTATTAATGTAGATAGCGAAGAGGATAAGCCCCAAGATAGATCCTTGCGGTACACCTTGGGGCAAGACTTTAAGTGGGGACAGTTTCCCCCCTGAGCTTTGATCTGTTGCCTTTGATTTGTGAGGTAACAATGGAACCATTTGACTGCGGCACGGTTTAGGCCAATGCAACTCAGCGAATCAGGATGGATGGAGTGATCAACCATGTCGAAGGCTTTGCTGAGGTCTAGGAAAAGTGCGTAGATGTGCTGTTTCCTGTCCTGAGCTGTTAGCCAATCGTTCTACACTTTTGCTAGAGCCGACACAGTACTGTGCTTTGGCCTGAACCTTGACTGGGCTGGGTTGAGGATATTTTCGCAGTTCAAGTAGTGCTTGAGTTGTGAGTTGAAGATTTTCTCAAGTAACTTAGACAGTACCGTAAGAAGAGAGATAGGCCTGTAGTTATTCAGGTCAGTGGGTTCCCCATATTTGAACAAGGAGATAATATGTGCAATTTTCCAACTGGATGGTAGTTCCTCTTCAGTAAGTAAGCTATTAAATAGATGAACGATTGGTAGTCAGATAATGGTATCCTGCTTTTAAGAAGATGGGTTCTAGGAAGTCTGCAACGGCACTCTCTTTTTGTGTCCAGTGAAAGAAGAAGGTCCTCCACCTGTTTGTATGAGACTGGTTGGAATTCAAAGGGGGGGTTGGTCAGTCTTGGGAACAGGAGTGGGGCTAATACCTGCACTGGCGGCACTTGAGGCTTTTAATCTAAGTGGAGAGACCTCAAAAGCGAGGCCTGCCGTTGCAAAGTGGTTATTGAGCTGATTGAGTATCTTGGACCTGTCTGTGTAAGAGTTGTTGTTCACCACAATTTTAGCCGGGATTGGTGTGGCAGTGGAGTGACCTTCGATCTCTCTCAAGATTTGCCAAAACTTGGCAGAGCAATTTTTGTTTTCCTCTAGGGTGGACTGAAAGAACCGTGATTTTTCTGTCCTTACCATCTTTGTGCAGATGTTCCTGGCTACCCGGAAAGCAAGCCAGTCTGATTCTGACTGTGACTTCCTTGCCCTTTTCCATAATATATCTCTGAACCACAAGGCCCTCTTCAGGGACGGGCTAAACCAGTCTGGTGTCCATTATCTGGATTTGACCTTGTTTGGGGGAGCATGTTTATTGATCATCCTTAATAGCAAATCCTGGAAGATACCGAACGCTTCTGTCACAGAGGGTGCTAGATAGAAGCTCTGCCAAAAAATATTTCTTAGATCTGTCAGAAACGCAGGAAGGCAGAAGTGTTTTTTCGGCCCCGCTTTAGTTTGAAGGTAGAAGTGGAAGGGATGTGTGGGGAGCACCTAACACATGCAACCGTGCAGTGATCGCTTAAGTCATTATGGAAAACCCATGTAACATAGAAACACAGAATTTATTGGCAGATAAGGACCACTTGGCCCACCCAGTCTGCCCATTTCCCTACCTAATGGATAAGCTGCAGATCCTAGTTAACCAGTAGCCTACTTTTTCCTACCCCCAACCCCTAGAATTACCTTATGACTGTCCCATGCATGCTTGAATTCCACCACTGTTTTTGACTCCACAACCTCCTCTGGAAGGCCGCTCCATGCATCCACAACCCTCTCTGTGAAAAAATACTTCTTACATTACCTCTGGAGCCACTTCCATCTTCAAATTGTGCCCCCTTGTTCTTGCACCTCTTTTCTGAAAGATGCTACCCTCTTGGACTTTGTTGATTCCCTTGAGGTACTTGAAAGTTTCAGTTATGTCCCCCTTTCTCGAGGCTACATATTAAGCTCCTTAAGTCTCTCTTCATATGTCTTCCGGTGCAGACCCTGCACCATTTTAGTTGCCCTCCTCTGGACAGCTTCCATCCTGTCTATGTCTTTGCAGAGATTGGGTCTCCAGAACTGCACATAGTACTCCAGATGGGGTCTCACCAGCTGTCTGTACAGAGGGATAACAACTTCCTGTTTTCTACAGGTGATGCCTCTCCCTGTGCATCCCAGTATCCCCTCAGCCCTCCTTACTGCCCTCTCACATTGCTTGCCCACCTTTAGGTCATCTGATATGACTACCCACAGGTCCCTTTCCATTTTTGTTGTTGTTAGTATCTCACCCCCCATGGTGTACTTTTCCCCTGGGTTTTTTTTTCCCAGGTGCATTACCTTGCACTTCTTAGTATTGAATCTAAGCTGCCGTACATTTGACCGTTCCTCTAACCTTGCCAAGTCCCTTCTCATCCTTTCCACCCCACCTTGTGCAGATGATATTGTGTGGCTTGTTGACAAGCATAATTTCCAGTAGAGAGCAACGTTCAGGGTTCTTTTTGTTAGGTCGGGTGACCTCAGGAGTAATCTGGGAAAGCCCATGGTCATCACAGAACTCCTTAAGCCTGTTAGTGCAAGCGTCATTCCAGTTGAGGTTAAGGTCTCCCATTATAACGCATTCATTGTTCATTTGTTCCAGGAGGGAATGAAGGTGAGGCAGTATACCCAGGCCAGTGGCAGGCAGCCTGTATAGCAAGCAGCTACCAGCAGGGCTACTCCAGGTGATAACATTAGCTTCAGGGCAAGGCATTCAAATTCTTTAGGGATTGATGTATGGACAAGGTGGGTGGTAAGGAATTTATCCTTCAAGTATATGGCAACACCACCACCTCAGGTCGGCCCATCACATCTGTCCAGCTGGGCCCCTGGAAAAATCTGTGCATCCACTGGATTTTCCCAGTCACTAGCCCTGCTGTCTAGTAGTTAGTTGCAAAACTTAATTTTGACCTTTGCTAAGTCTAACCCTTTGCAAAGTGTTGTCAGCCAGTCCGAATGCCCCATTTCCAACCATTTGTGTTATAATGAAAACAGACATATGTCTTTTCAGTGGGTCCGCCAGGTTACCAAATGAATATAAAACAAAAATAATGAGCATTGATTCAGGTGGCTTCCTCATAATGTATTTTTGTTGAGTTGTCTTGAGGGTTTGAACCCCTAGTGCAGTCCGAAATGCGAGACTGCGAACGGTTGAGTTGTTTAACCTTGGGGTAAGGTTCTGGTTCTTGTGGAACTCTCTAGGGAGGAAAGCTTTCTCCTACAGTTCTTATAGAGCACAGTTGCTGCTGGCAGATTCTCAAAACTGTTATTTACTTCGGGGGAGCACGCTGTTGCACAAGTTCATCTCGTTAGTTATTTATGGGCCCCCTGTCCTCCAAAAATTGTCGTCTTCTGACTTTAAAGTGACCTTCTTGAAGCTGCTTGTGTGCTGGTGCATTTTAGTATGAGACAATAAATAGTTACATCATGTGATGCTCAAGTACACAGAGTCTTGAAACAAAGCCCTCTTTTTATGGTAACACAGTGCAAGCATTGGGTTAGAGGCACAAACGCTGACCTCAGAATTGATTTAAAGTAGCAGGACAATGAAGATAACATAAAACTGACTTCAGACATTTTGTAGGTTTAGTTAACTATATAGTCTTTCTGTTCTGCTGCTAGTAAAATGCCTTCTGCTTCAGGTTATTCGAGCAAGGCTGTACCCTTTGTTGTTTTTAGCCCCCACTTCCTTCTGTACTTGTGTCATTGACGTCTGCCTAGGATGTTAAGTTTGTGTCCCTAATAGGTTACTAGGTCATTGTGTCAGGGGAAGCTTGTTTCGGATGTTAGTCAGTCGCTGCCCCGGCTGACTTTCATCTAACATAGTAGTTCTGGCAAAGGAGTAGAAAGAACAGAAAAATAACAAAATTAAAGAGTGGTATAAAAGAAAACATCCTTTTACATAAAAAGAATTCCATGTATGGCACTATTTCTAGAACAGTAAATAAAGACTATCTACTTTTTTTTTTTTTTAAACCACAAAATGATTATGTTGCACTGTGGCTTCTGAACACTTTAGGACTGGTGATTAAGCTGCGATTTAGCTGACAAGCTCATTAGTTCGTTACTGTATATACAAGGACGTAACGAGCTACCCACTTCTTGTCCATTCTCTTAAAGAGATAATAAAGGGGGAAAGACACAGATTAATGATTAGTACATTTCAGGAGCTAGAACCGTAGGGCTGCAAAGTTGTTTTGCAACAGGTTTAGGGAAAAAAATGAAAAAGATCAGAGTATGCACACCACCCCATGGTTATTTTTTTATCATTGCTGGGGAGCAGTCTCCCCCCCCACCCCAAACACCAGATTACTGTCTTTATGCTGGCTGTTAGATGCATAGGCAAAAGAGGACTTAAAGGAAAGTCTCAGGCCTCGAAATCTACTTCCTCTGTTTATTAGGTGCCGCTTTTTTCATGCTGGAGTAGTTTATTCATACAGCCACGTTCAGCAGTAGTGGCGCGGTGCGCCCATCAATCGGGCGCGGCGCCGCATCGCGCGCTCAACACAAAATGCATTGAAGCACACGGTGCGCGCCACACCTTACAGTTGATGGAGCACCCCAGCGCCTGCTATACTCTGGGCAGTGAACTTTTGTAATTAAATTAAACTACTTTGCAGTGAAGAAAAGGCGCTTTTCTGAAAGCTAAACTAGGGTAAGTTTTGCAGGGTGGGAGCCCCTGCAAAGTACTGCTTTCCTTTAACATAGCAGCTAGAGAAAGCAGGATTCAACATTGGATGGAACTAAAAACAGGCGTACGTAGTTTCAGACAAATTTATTGAATTGCCTTATACAGATATACAGATAATCCTGCTGAATTAAGAAAACGGCAGAACAGGTGAACAGTGGTTCGAGAAGCTGCCAAAAAAGCTGATTTAAAAAAAAAAAAAAAAATAATTTGGATTTTAATTTTGGAACGTGTATTACTTGTGGCGCTATGCTGTGAACATTTAGATTCTGAACAAAACATTATTCAGAAACAGTTCAAAATTAAGGAATGCTGTAAACTGTTGGGGAATACAATGTCTTCCATAGATCTTGCGTAAACTCTAGTGACACGAGGTCTCCATTTCCATGGCAGCATTGGATGTCATGGCTGCTTGAACTATTTTGGCAGTTACAAACTCTGTTCTGATGATCATCAGAGATTTTTCTCTCACTTTATTACTAGATTTAGTATTTTGTGTTTAGTCTGTGTATTTTCTCTACTTTTTTTTAATGTGATGGTGTCCATTCTCACAGCCGCAGCTGGAAGCGATCGCAGCCATGCGGCTGTGAAGACGGAGCTCACGCTTACAGACTCTGAGGCAGCGTGTGTTTGCCGTAATAACCGGCCAGTTATTATGGGGAAATAATACACTGGTTGAGCCCATAGAAAAAAATGCTCACCAGTTATTATAAAACAATATTATACAATGCACAAATGAAATAAAAACAGGGTCGCACCTGGAAACAAGCCTCTGTTCAGTGTGCCTTTCATGGTTAACAGTTTTTAAAGAAATAAAATGCACCATAGTAAGGAGAAATTAAATGACATTAGCAGTGATTCATGTAAATGTGAAGGGACTAAGTAGTACAGTGAATTTAGAGACAGAAGTAAATGGGTGATGCATTAAGTAGTTCTGTTAGTACACTTCAGGAGCAAGAGACAGTTTTACTTCCCTTTGCTATCTACATCTAAGTGCAAACTATGAATTCTTCCCCCTCCTTTGTCTTCGAATCAAAGGGCATTCTTTGGGCATGAATGTGTAGTTCCAGTACAGTCGCCATGAAAACCAACTATACTGTTCATCAATAGAGGTCACATGGTTTCAGAAATTAGGTCAGCTGGTATTCTCCTGCGGGGTGCCTTGCGAAAGAGTAGCAGTTACTTCATCTGTGGGACCAGTAATACCTGTAATACTGCAAGAGGCAAAGATGGAAGCAAAATAATATGCTTCTGCAAGCCTGAACGCTGCCACTTCCTCTCATATCATTTCTCCATAAACAAGGGAGAAATTTAATTTTAAGAACTTAGTGTACTTTTCCAGAGTATTGTTGCAGCCGTGTAAGAGAGTGAAGCAATGAAGTAGCTGGGAAACGGGCCTTAATTGCATCTCCTGGTGCCTCTCCATGAAATTGATAGGGTGGCATTAGCTACAGTACCGTGTACTGACATGTTGAATATGGGCTTTGTAGTGAGAGCACTGCCCTGAAGTCCTTCTAATTAATTTATGATTTAAAAAAATGTATTCTACTCGTGGTCTATGAAAGTGCATTGAGAGTAGAACAAGTATTGTCATTCTGCAGTCGACAGCCTCTGGTGTGTTACTACTGTCTCACTATTATCATTCTTGAGCAAGTATTGATGTCCAGACAGGTAGTTAGGTAGAGTTGAGTGGTGGTACAATAACAGTAAGATATTTCACATTTATGCAGGCAGACTATGCATTATTAGACCTAGCCTTTGAAACATCTGTGCAACCAGAGAGAAGATGGGGGGTTGGGGCCCTACGAGTATTTTTTTTTTTCTGCACAAGCCTATGATGGCAGTGTTTCTTTGCTATTATCAAGATAAATTGACTCCTGTTGCAGCTCTTGAACAGGGCATTTAAAGAGCAGCTTCGTAGTTCTGTACTGCTGCCCCCCTCCCCAACATATAATAAAGCAAACTCGTCCCCACGTGGACTACAGTAGAATTTTCATGTATTTCTGCACGTAGTAAAAATACCAAGTGATTGTAATTTGCTCTGTGGAGCTAGAAGGCAAAACGCTAACACTTCCTGACTGTGAGACATGCCCCCATGCTTGCACGTTTTGTGATGTCAGTAAATGGAGAGCGCGGGACCACGCTTCATAGAATAGAATAGAATAGGAATGTTTAACTGTTTTTTTATTAGAATTTAGAGTTCCGGTTATAAGAAATCAAGACCACTGCTCAACTAACAAGGTCCTTGTTGTCGAGCAGTTTCCTCGAATTGTCATAATCAGAACTCTAAATTATAATAAAAAAAAGCAGGTACAAAATATTCCTATTCTCTATGGAGTGTGCCTCCGCGCTCTCGATTTACTGACATTACAAAATGTGCGAGCACGGGGTCATGTCTCGCAGTCAGGAATATGAAAATTTCTACTGCATTCCACTTGGGACTGCGTAAAGTTTAGTATATGTTTTTTTGGGGGGAGGGGGCTGCAGTTGGAAACTGCTGTTTATCCTTTTGTGATTCTTAACTCTTGAATCCAGTGACAATATTAATATTAATTTTACGGGCCATGTGTCAAATGTCACATTCCACAGGTGACAAATTATTATTTATTCATGTATGTATGTAAGTAAGTAAATAAGTAGGGCTTTATTTATATTTTGGCACCCAATCCTGGAGGTTCTGGATGCCATTACAGATAAGAGCATGGTTAAAGCAGCACAATTTCATCAGTAAAACAATAACTTCTATAAAATCAAATTTAAAAGCTATCAGCGAACGGCTTGTTAAAAAGGTAGGTCTTCAGGCCCCCTGTAAATGCCTCCACCGTGGGGGCCTCTCTCAAGGATTTTGACAGTGAGTTCCAGAAGGCCAGGCCGGCCACCTCAAAGGAACAATCCCCCTGAGGTTCTCAGCCTGGCCCTCGGAACCACCAGGAAGCCCTTGGTGGAGGAGTGGAGGGAACTTACTGGGGTGACTGGAGTAAGAAGGTCAGAAAGGTAACCAGGTCTCAGGCTGTATAGGGCTTATAGGTGAGCAGGCCCACCTTGAAGATGATCCTCCACCTGACAGGCAGCCAGTGCAGATCACGCAGCACCGAGGTCACATGGCAGGGCCTTGGAAGGCCCATCAGTAGTCTGGTTACCGTGTTCTGCACTAGTTGCAGTTGGCGGAGGATCCCTTCATTGACCCCGGAGTAGAGAGCATTACAGTAGTCCAGCCTGGAAGTCACAAAGGCACGTGCCAGTGATGGCAAGTCTTCTGGCAGAATCAAGTGTTTAATTTGGGCGACATTCCTTAAATGGTAGAACTCACTTTTGACAACAGATGACATCTGGGCTTCCAGGGTCAGCCTGTTGTCAAGGATGACATCCAAATTTCTCACCTTGGGGGAAGCCATCAACGGAGTGGACCCTAGGACCAGCCCGGTTACCACTCTGGAGGCTTCCCCATCATGCCATTGATCAAGTTCAATCACTAGCATTTCCTTCTTGTCAGGGTTCGGACTCGGTCAATTTGAGGACATCCAGTCTTGAATCTCATCCAGACATTTAAGCAGTTCAGCAGCACATTCAGCTCCAGTGGCAAATGACATATACAGCTGGGTATCATCTGCATAGCAGTGAAAACCCAGACTGTATTGTCTAATGAGCTCTCCCAGGGGCAGCATGTACACCGTGAACAACATCGGCATAAGGATTGAGCCTTGAGGCACTTCACACGGCAGGGGCTTCAAGGAGGAGGAGAAATTCCCAATCGCCACTCGTTACCTCCTGTTGGAGAGAGACGACCCAAACCTTTTGATGACTATTCCAGAAGAGTCCACAATACACTCTAAGGTGATCCAATTGGGTTCCACCACCGGAATGCGCCTGGTCATTAGGGCGGTAAGTCCCGATTTTTATTGTCCCATCTTTTGCCCATGCCTCCCCATTCTAATTATTCTAACTCGGGGGCTGACCTCGGGAGTGGATGGTGAACTTCCTCTTGTGGCACCCTAATGACAGGCACATTCGGCGGGGCGCCCTGATGGCGAAAGGAACTAATAGCACAATGTGGTCCACGGTGTCAAACGCTGATGAGAGATCGAGGAGGACGTGAATTGACTGTTCTTCTCTATCCCTCGCCCTGAGGAGGTCATTTTGCACCCAAACTAGTGCTGTCTCTGTGCTATGCCTAGCTCTGAAACTGGACTGGAAAGGCTCATAGATGTCAAAGGCCGAGAGGTGTGCCTCTCGCTGCAGAGCCACTACTTTCTCAACAACCTTCCCTAAAAAATGGGAGGGTGGAGATAGGTCTATAATTTGCCAGGACATCAGGATTGAGTGATGGTTTCTTCAACACCTCCTTCAGGATGTCAGGGAAGTACCCCTCTGAGAGTGAGCACGGTATTATCCTGGCGAACACTGGATCAATGGCCTCAACTCCTTCCACTAGGAGACTAGTCAAGCCAGGTCCAGTTCACAGCATGTGGGCTGCAGCTTCCAAATCACCCTACCAATCTCAGCCATCTCAACTGGCCGAGACTCCCCCCAGGCAATAGGAGTGCCTCTGCTTGGACCAGGCCGACCACTGCGGGACAGATTTTGGCCCATTGGGAGATCCCAGCCTGGATGGAGGAAGGACACCCTTTCTGAGAAGAACAGAGCAAAAACTTTGCACAGCACGATTGAAAATGCTCTTTTTGGCTGTAGACAAACTGGACGCAACAGTCTGTCTACAGTCCGAAATAGCTGAGCTGGTGTGTTCTTCCCAGCAGCAATCTCTTTGGACAGCAACTCTACCTTCTTACGGTTGAGTGACTGCTGATAATCATTATAATTATTTCTCCGGGCCAGTCTGTCCCCCATGGACCGGGTCCTCTGCCAGCAACACTCCAACTTCTGACCCTTAGTCTTCATTTCCTTGAGAGCCCCATCAAACCATGGGGGGTCTCAAGCAAGAAGACATGTATACGGACTGGTGCAGTGGCATCGAATGCCTTGGTAATGGCCCCATTGTAGGCAGTCACCACCTTACCTGTGCCAGTCGCACATGCAGCACTCATGCCAGAAAAGTCTACTACTGCCAAGAGTCCCTCTGGGGGTGGTCCCCTTAAAGGGCAGTAGCGGACCATCTCAGTGGGGGGGGGACTATCGGAAGGGGGAAGCCAAACCGGAACTCCACTGTGCAGTGATCGGACCAAACAACTCTATCAATCTTGATATCAGTCATATCATGCCCCAGTGAGACTACCAAGTCCAAGCTGTGGCCGTGTATGTATGTGTTTATGATTTTGCATGCCAGAGTGACCACACATAGGTAGGTGCCCAGTTTTCATGATGGTCTCGGAGTGAAGGGGGAGATGAAGAACATACAAGGGGAACACCACTGGGGCCATTTTCATCAGTCTGACCAAAGCTTTTGATTCGGCATCCCACTGTCTTCTCCTGGGTAAGTAGAACACTGCTGACCTTTAGCCTCTGCTGTTGACTGGTTCCAGTCCTATCTCACGGGCCATCAACAGCTGGTACAGGTAGGAGGCGCACTCTCCCCACCACTTACTATCCAGGCCGGGGGCCCACAGGACTTCATCCTGGGTCCAGTCCTCTTCTTGATTTTCCTCAGTGACCTCCCTTTTGCCTGTGCCAACTTCATGTATGCAGATGACGCAGTTCTCTACACCTCAGGTCCCATAACAGCTTCTGTGGAAGTCTCACTCCAGCATGACTTCACGGTGTTCTTTGCTGGTTTCAGGCCAACCAGCTAAGGGTCGGCAGCAAAAAAACTTTGTCTGCGACCTTTGTCAGAAATTGGTCCGGCTCACCTCCCTCACCGTTTTTTCCATGATAGGTAGCTCCCTGATTGAGGTTCTCCCAACCTTCAAGTACCTTGGTGTGTGGTCAGATAGTAGGATTGACTTCTCTGCTCATATCGATGCTATCCATGCCAGACTCTGCCCCAGACTCTGTGCCCTATACCACAGTAAGGATTTGTGACCAACTTCCACTGGTCTGCTGGGAGTTGGTCACAAAAAATGATTCTCCCAGTCTTCGACTTTGCGGATGTTGTCTATGACACTGGCCTGTGTACTTCCCTGGCAGACTGGACACCCTCTGCAATGTCTTGTACCGCTTTGCTACAAAATCTCCCTCTCACACCCTCTTTATTTCTCCCTATCCATCCTGCCACTCCGCACATGTCCCCAGCTTCGCTCTAAATACCGATTTGGGTCCCGACCCTCCTACTTATCAATCTCATCTCCCCCATCCCCTCCTGCTCCTTGCACTCAAGGGACCCACACACATTTTCTCCCTTCCCCACCAAAACTTCTCAGCTGGAAAATTTGCTTTCTTATACCATCTCCCCTTCCTTGGGAATCAGCTACCCCCCTCCATCCTTCTCTCTCTCCCCCTATTCTTCCCTCCCTTGGACGCCAACTAAAACTTCTCCCTCCTCCCTCTTGTTCCTGCTAACCCTCTTACTGAACCCTTCCTTACTGCATTTTTTTTGGTGTTACTGTCTCAACTGCTGTTTGTCTAATGCACTTTGTATCATTGCTGTAATTCATTATTAGTGACCTGTTTGTATTTCTTTGTAAATGTGTTTTTCTCCATCCCATTCTTCTGGGGCACACCTGGAAATGAGTCTTAGTTCAGTGTGCCTCTCCCATTCACCAGTTTTCAAATAAATAAATGACCACCAGAGAACCGAACATGCGGTGGTACAGCAAGTCGGGGTGCTCAGCCAGACAAAATGGGCTTCCTGAGGAAGAGGCGTTGGCCTTCAAGCACTGGGGTAACTTGAGCTTTTGAACTAATGTACTTTGTAATTTTGTTAGATTTGTACTAAAGCAATAAAATAATTACATTTTAATCCCTGTCTGAGTGCTGTTTGGACAAATAAAGCAGCAGGTGTTTAACATTTGTAGTTTGGCCACTATTGCAGTAGCTGATATACCGTTTGTTAAACAACCAAATCAATTCTGATAGCTGCAGTATGTACAGATTTACAGTTCTGCATTTGTGTAACATATTTACAGTTCTATACAGCATATGATTCAGGAGGGTAGAGATCAAGGATATTGGGCTAGGTAGTTGGAGGGTCAGGTGGATGGGGAAGTTGTGCAAGTTTGTATTGAGGTAGGTGAACATGGCACATTTGAATGAGGCTATGCTGTTAGCTTCTTCTTTAATGTTGCTGTGGAGGGTATTCCAGGTGGTTGGGGGGGTTATCTCAGCAGCCTTCATCCTCATGGCCTTGCGATTGGGTACATGGAAAAGATCCCTATCCTGTGACCTGAGCAAGTAGGACTGAGCTGACCCGAGCAGAATGGCACGAATGAATGTCAGTTATTGTTCATGTATATACTTGTATATTGTGGTTGACCACCTGATATCGAGTCTCTTTTCTGGTTATAGGAGGCCATGGTTGTTATTGAAAGCAAAGAAAGATGGGTTCTGTTATCACAACCCAGAGTAAATCTGTACGCAGTGTTACATGCAGTTGTGATTTTGTGCCCCGAGGAGGCTGAGATCACTCGGTTTATTGCAGAGCTGTACCCCAGGGCTGGTAGTGATGACTGCTTAAGTATTAGATTGAAAGCAGCAGTTTGGGACATTATAGAGCACACCACATTTTTGGTGGGTCATTGTGGAGATTCTAGTGATTGTATTCAGAATAGTTTAGTTCCAGGTCAACTCAAAGGCCCAGGTACTCGAAGGGTTGCACAGCATCAAACGGGGAGCTGAAGAGAGGTAGGATTTATAAAGCATGGTTTTACTATGGAATGCCATGCCATTAGGTTTGTTGTTGTTTATGAGAAGTTTTAGTTTGTGCATCCCGATCAGTGTTTTGCTCAAGACAGATTGAAGGTTGCTCTTTGAGATTGCTAGTGGTTCCAGACTGTAGGTAGATAATGGTGTTCCTGACTTAGTTGGCTATGATTAGTGCATACCAATGGAAGGCTGTTTAGAAAGACTGGATAACAGAGGTCCAGGAATGTAGCCCTGTGTGACGGAGTCTGAGGGAGACTGATGGGAAGGAGGTTGTGGTCCTCGGTCTCAAAGGCCATAGTGAGATGGAGAAGGCTACAACGGTGTGACAGACAGTCACTGGCAGTTACTAGGTTCATCACTTTTAAAGGTGTACTTCAATTGGAAACCAGATTGTGCTTTAAAAGTGAATAATGTATGTTTGTGTTGAACAACGTGTTGCAATATCATCAGCTTTTCAAGCAGTTTACTTAGTACAGGCAGAAGTAAAGCTGGCACAATAGTTATTTTTTTGGGAGGGGTCTGATTTCAGTAGGGTGGCAAGTATGGCAACCATTCCTCCGAATCTGTCCTGTGTGGAGGGAGAGGATGAAGAAACATCGTGCATGTGTGTCTGTGTAGGGGTGCGGTGGGTGGGAGGGAGCAAGGGAGGCAGGGCCCAGTTTCTTTGGGATTGCTCTGTTCAATTCCATTAGCAATTATAGCATGTCTAGGTATTTTGACCTATGCAAGGGGGGGAAGATTAGGGGTTTGTGGTGTGGTTAGATGGGAGGCTGTTTCAAAGTGATGGTGCCTGTTATGAGAGGAGAGATGTGGCAGGAAGATGGGTTGAGGTTCGGAAAATGCTTGTTGCCTTTACCTGCAGTTAGGGTGCCACTAAAAATTAGGTTTGATGGAGACCGAGATTGGTCTTTGCCTAATAGGAGTTGATACCTGTCCACAAGTTCCTTGGTTTGTTCATCTCCCAGTTGTGTAGAATTAAGCATCTCCTTCTGTTTCTCTCTCCTACCATTGTAAGTGGAAGTAATGGGTTAAAGCCACATGTGATCTTCTAAATTTCCCCAGTTGAGAATTTTCAGCTAGCTTTTATTAAGCAGTTAGGATTTGGCTACTGTCTGTAACCCATTTAAAAAGGCTATTACTATCATTCCTGCTGATTGTGATGGTTTAGTGATCTTTAGCTCTGCAGAGCGCTGTGGTGCTGGAGTACTGCAGACAGTGACCACACTAGGGAGATATACTTGTATCATTTAATAGTGTGTCCTTCCTCTTGCAGTCAAAGTATGCTTGTGAGGTACGGTTTTTAAAATGTTCATCTGTTGAAAAAAAAATTCAAACTAGTACAAATGTTTTGCTTGTATAATGTTTTGTAAAAATGTTATTTGGATAATTCAAAATGCTATTGAGAGCTTCTGCAAGAAAGCTTTTTTTTTTTTTTTTTTTTTTTATTCTTGGTAACCGGGTTAGGCCCACTAGGCACAAGTGCCTTTTTTCAGGAGCAACCTGGGAACATTGGAGAGGTTAAGTGACTTGCTCAGAGTCGCACAGCATGCACGTGGAGGTTGGTAGGAATCAAACCCAGGTTTGCTCTTTTACAGCTTGTTACTCTAACCTCTAGGCTATACTGCCAGACTCAGTTTTGTAGGGTCTCTGACCACCACCCTGAGTGTGTGTGTTTATACAACTTGGGTGGGTATAAACAGAGGCAAAAGTCCCATTGGTATCACTAAAATACCACCAACGTTTTAATTTGTTGGTTAACTTGTGAACACGCAGCCAGCACTTCCACCCCTCTGATAGGCACACGCTGACCCCATGAGTACACCATGGTGGTCAGAACTGACTCTCTAACTCCTCTCTAAAGGATGAAAAGCTCCCTCATGAACTACTGTATATCTTCGATAAGTAGCCACCCTTTGAATAGAAGCCACAGGCAAAAAAAAAAAACAACTTTGTAGTAAAAGCCACCATCGAATAGAGTCCGCGGCTACTATACAAGGGCATCTAGCATACTAAAATGCCAGCAGAGGAGGACTAATGGTCTTTCATGTCTGCTCAATGGTCAGCACCCATACAGGGCACCGATTTTGCAGCCCCCACCCCTTGGATTTCCCCACCCCGGCCCAAGATGTTCCCATGTATTGGACTTCCTCAGCTTCACTCTCCCTATACCCATCCCAGCCCCTCTTGAACCCCTCCACAGTCTCTGCCTCCACCAGTCCCTTGGGCAGCGTATTCCATGGCTCCACCACCATCTCAGTGAAGTAACACCTCCTCCTCTTGAGTCTCCCCTCCTCTAGCTTCCGCCCATGTCCTCTAGTTGCGCCCTTCATTTCTTTGGAACACCCTGACTCAGCCTCCCTTATTAATCCCCTTTATGTACTTGAAGACCTATATCCTGTCCCCCCTGTCCTCCAGGGTGTACATGTTGAGCTCCCCATAGGCCCTTCCCCCAAGCCCCAGATCATTTTGGTTGCCCTCCTCTGGACCCTCTCCAGGAGTGCAATGTCCCTTTTTAAGTGCGGTCTCCAAAATTGCACACAATACTTGAGGCGTGGCCTAACCAAGCAGTTGTACAGAGGTAGGATCACTTCCCTCCTTCTGGAGGTGATCCCACCAGCGATGCATTCCAGCATCCTATTTGCTTTTGCTGCTGTCCTCCTGCAAGTCTCAGAGTTGTTCATGTTGACATCCACCATCACCCCCAGGTCCCTCTCGCCCTTCAAGACTTGTAGTTGTGTCTCCCCCCAGCGTATTTACTTGGGCCAGGTTCCTGGCCCCCAGGTTCAGAACCCTGCATTTCCCTGCATTGAACTTCAGTTTCCACTTCCTCGCCCACCTCTCCAGTGCCTCCTGGTCCTCCTGCAGGGCCACTCTCCCCTCTTGCTCATCCACCAGGAGGGGAGAGTGGCCCTACTTCGAACATTCGACTGGTATTATTTTAGACACCCTTGGGGCAGTTCAATCTCTGATATAAAATTGCACCCACCATTTACTTCCTACTAGTCACACTGCTAGCCAGTGAAAACAAGTGAAAACAAAATCAGAACAAAGTGCTAGTACCGATACACGCTAAAGTAAAAAGACACCGACTGACTCCAGCAGACATAAGCACAGCATCTACATCATACAGAGGACATGTCCAGTGCACTCACTCCATCTCTGCTTCGCTTTTGCTGTAACAGGAGCCATCACTGAAGCTACTGATGGCTGAGAAAGTTGGGAACTAAGATTGTTAACTTGTTTTAATTTCTCCTCCAGCAGATTGTTCACCTCATATGCCACCTCATCAAGCAGTCTGGATTGGTGGCCAGATTGGCAGCAATTAATAAAGGCCTCCCTCATTTAGTAGCCGCCCTCGAATATAAGCCATGGCTAAAATTACAAATTTGAAATAAAAATTGCGGCTTCTATTCGAAAATGTACAGTAGCTCTTATTCTTACACTTGCTCCTTCCTGTCCCTCTCACTGCATGCCCTAAGCGCCAATAATTCCAGCCCATCACTGAGACTCGTATCCAGCTTTTACTCCCTTCTTTCCTCTCCCCACTCCTGTCTCACCACCCTAACCTGCCTTTACATCATACATACCCTCCCTTAAAGGAGTAGTCCACCCAGAATTTGCAAAAACATGCTATGCAAAGTGTTTTGATTTGTATGTAAAATCCTGGTGTGCCCTTCCCTCTGTCTACTATTAGGAGTTTTTCCTAAATTAGCCTGCTAGTTTTATGGTAGTTTTACGATCCCTGGGGATCTCCATCACAAACAGCTTTATTTCCTTTCTTTGCCCCTACAATGCACCCTTGTCTCATATGATAGTGATGCAGCTGAGCCCATATATTTAGCATATGCACTGCTTTAAAATCAGTTAACAGCAGAGCTGTGTAACTGTTCTTATCCAGTGAGCACAAATGGCAACAGATATAGTTTAGCAGATACCTGAGAGGTAGCGAATTGGGGTTTCTATAAGAAAACAGCTACGAAATAGCTCTAATTCACTATTGAGTTTTCTGTGTATCAGGTCTAGCTAACAGTAGTAAGTGTGTTCATTTTAAAATTGAATTTAATCAAACTACACACAACAATAAAAAGCACAGAAATTGCCCCAGATCATCAGTGCTATAATTAGTAAAGACTGCAGCAGTTTTCTTACAGAAAACCCACTCAGCTCTCAAGTATTTGCTAAACTGTAAATGTAGGTACCAGCATTCTATTAGGTAGAACTGGCAGTTAGTGCTGATGTTGCTCTGACACACAATGTTCAATTTTTTTTGTTACAAATGTGAAGTATCTTTTTAATAAAGTCTAAAAATATGTATGTCTGAGTTACTTAATTAGTTTGGAGAATATTTGTTTTATTCTTTGAAAAAGTGTGCTACACTAAATGTGTAGTGTAGTGAAACATTGTAAAATGGAATCAAATGTGTAGCTGAAATAGTCACTGTCATCCTGTTGCTTTCATGCCATACCACACACAGAGGAAAAACTGACTTCAAAGTATTTTGCAGTTTCTAGGCTGCAGCTTCATACCATACACTTCATTTGTAAAAAAAAAAAAAAAAAATGAAAATCATGTCACAGAGCAAAATCAGCATTAACTGTCAGCTCTACCTAATAGATTGCTGGTACCCACATTTACTTCTTTATTTTAGTCTTTTGGTAACCAGGTGAGGCCCACTAGGCACAAGTGCCTGTTTTAAGGGGCGACCTGGGAGCACTGGGCGGTTAAGTGACTTACTCAAAGTCACACAGTATGCAAGTGGAGGCTGTGAGAATCAAACCCAGGTTTGGTCTGCTGGATGTACCAAGCTCATTCACAGCTCGTTACTCTAACTTCTTGGCTATACTGCCAACCCAGATATTTACAGTTTAGCAAATATTTGAAATCTAACTGAGGTGGGTTTTCTGTAAGAAAACAGCTAGAGTCCTTTTAGAGTCTTTGCTAATTATAGCATTGACGATCTGGGCAATTTCTGTGCTTTTATGGTTGTGTGTAGTTTGATGAAATTAAAAGTTCTAAAATTAAAACACTCCTGCTAGCTAGACCTGACACACACAGAAAACAAAAAATAGTGAATTAGAGCTATTTAGTAGCTGTTTTCTTACAGAAATCTGTTAGCTCTCGGGTATGTGTTAAACTGTAACTGTTGCCATTTGTGCTCACTAGATAAGAACAGTTACACAGCTCTGCTGTTGTGAACTGATTTTAAAGCAGTGCGTATGCTAAATATGTGGATTTGGCTACATCACTGTCACATGAGACAGGGTGCATTGTAGGAGCAAGAAAGGCAATAAACCTATTTGTGATGGAGATCCCCAGGGGTCGTAAAACTACCATAAAACTAGTAGACTAATTTAGGAAAAACTCCTAATAGCAGACAGAGGGAAGGACACACTAGGACTTTACATACAAATCAAAACACTCTGCATAACATATATTGTTGCAAATTTTGGATGGACTACTCTTTTAATTTCTTCTCTCGCCTGTTGCTCTCCTGCTGCCACACCCCTTTCTTTCCTTCCTCTACTGGCAACCATTAATAAAGAAACTGTACCCAATTCAAGTTACAAAGCCTGGCTCCAAGGCAGCTTTTATATCTCTTTGACATGTAATTGGCAACTACTCGTAACCAAGTACTTCGAAACTGTCTTGTTTTAGCTAGTATCACAGTGTTAGAAACCTGAATCCTTGTCTCTGTAGATTGTGCCAGTGTAACTGTTTTTTGTCTCTTGACATGGAACCTTTGTAAATGAGCTCCAAGATGAAATGTATTTCTGATGAGAAAAATTTGGTTTCAGTTGAGTTGCATCTTGGGCCCTGTACACACTAGGGAGCTTAAAACGGTTTAACTGCCTTAAACCGTTTAAAGCTCCCAGAACACGTTTTGCGTCTACACTGTAACACAGTTAAAACTGTTTCAACCTTGTTCTAAAACTGTACTAAAACCCTGCTAGAGAGGTAGTCTTTAGCATGATGTTAGATAAACACGGTTGCCTTAATCCATGTTAACAGCAGTGTGTATTCAAACCATGCTGTAACACGGATTAAGGCAACTTGTCTTACGGGAAAAGTAATTTTTTCAGCAGCAGGATTAAAAAGAAGAAAAAGGTAGCGGTATTGCCGAGTAGCTCAAGAAACACTGGTTCCGCGGATGTACTTTTATTGGCCAACTTTTGGTGCCCGTTCATGGGTATCCCGTCATGCACAGCGGCACCCATAATGCTCTGAGTTGGTGCCACAGTCATGCCTGGGAACCTGTTCCAGTAAGCACGGTTGTCGGAATACAATGTGGATGCTCCGACAACTGTGCTAGGGACCGGTTTATAAAATGTTTTAATAAGAGACCTGGGAGGATAAGGGACTATATGCTAGAGATAGGCTCCATCTCAATTTGGAAGGGAAGGAAATTCTTAAGTTGAAAATAGAGGGGTTCATTGGTGAAAGGTGGGATTTAAACTTGTGAAGGGGGGAGGGATGGGAGAAGAGGCTGTCGAGGAGGGTCTGATAAAGGATGGAGTCTGTCTCCACCCCCTGGGGAGCTGGAGGAACGCGGAAAAGGCCGACTGATAAGGTGCTGACCGGGGGAAGATGGAATCTCCATGGGAACGTGAGCAGGGGAAATGGAAGTATACAGAAAGGGTGGAAAGTAGTCCTGCTAAATGCCAGGAGCTTGGGCAATAAAATGCCCGAGATCCAGGCAATGCTCACTGAGGGAGAGGTGGACGTGGCAGCGGTCACTGAGACCTGGGCCTCCGAAGGGCCTTACTGGGACCTGAACCTGGAGGGTTACACCATGTTCAGGAAGGACGGGGGGGGGGAGGGAAAGGGAGGAGGCGTAGCAATAATAGTTAGAAACTGCATTGGCATAGGAAGAGTGGAGGAGGCGGAGGGAACTGTGGAGGCGATTTGGGTCACCTTGATAACAAGGGGAGGGGGTGCAAGAGAGTAAAAATAGGAGCGGTGTATAGACTGCCTGCGCTAGCGGAGGAGCTGGAGGAGAGTCTGATGGCAGATGTTGGGAGACACTGCAGTTTGGACAGGGGAAGGGTGGTGGTGTTGGGGGACTTAAACATGCCAGGAATGGACTGGGAGACTATGACATCCTCGGTGGCCAGGGAACAGAGGTTGTTGGATGTCTTTTAGGACGCATTCCTAACTCAGCAGGTGGGGGAACAGACCAGGGAGGCGTGCATACTGGATGTGGTCCTGGCAGGCAGTGACCAGATTGGGGGCCTGGAGGTAAAGGACCCGTTGACTGGGAGCGATCTTGCCACGGTCTAGTTCTGCCTGGACCTAGGAGGGGTATAAGGCTGCTCAAAGATGGAGGTAACTGACTTCAGGGGGGCGGATTTCAAGGAAATGGGAAGGATTCTTAAGAAACATTTGGATGGGATTGGGTCAGACATGAACACTGACAGTAGGTGGGAAATCATCAGGAGGGGGCGCAGGATGTTACCAGCACCTGTACAAAAGTAAGACGAAAATGCGGTAGGGCCCGTAAACCCTGCTGGAGGTTCAGGAGGAGGTGGTGAGGGGAAAGAAGGTGGCTTATAGGCATTTCAAGTGCTCAAGGGGTGAAAGGGATCGAGGGGAGTACGAGCTGATGGCCAGAAGTGCCACTAGGGTGATGAGGGCGGCTAAGGCAAGGAAGGAGCAGAACCTGGCCAGGGAAATTAGGAGAGGGAACAAGGGGTTCTTTAGATACACTGGGGAAAAATGAAGAGTGAAGGGGCAGATTAGCAGGATTAAAACAGGGGAGGGATGGGCACAAGAGCCAGGGGAGCAGGCTGAGGTACTAAATGAGTACTTCGCCTCAGTTTTCCCCAAGGAAAATGGGGGGCTGCATCATACATGGGAGGAGACAGTGAAACTGAGGAGGGGGGACCCTTACCGATCAGCGGGTCTGGGGAGAGGGGGAGGCATTACTGGCAAGAGGGGGAAGGCAAAGCAGGGGGATGAGTTAGCGGAGGTGGAAATCATGGCAGAGAGAGTGACGGAAGTCCTCAGGTCCCTTAAGACAGAGAAAGCACTGGGGCCAGATAAATGACATCCCAGAGTGCTGAAGGAACTGGTGAATGTCCTGGCGGAGCTTTTCAGCATCTCTCTGAGGACAGGGTAGGTGCCCCAGGACTGGAAGGTGGCGCATATAGTGCCTATCCACAAGGGGGGATCAAGGGAGGTGGCAGGGAACTACAGGCCCGTCAGACTGACATCGGTGGTGAGTAAGGTGATGGAGGGCATTGTCAAGGAGAGGCTGGGGGGGGGCCCGGAAACGTCTGGGTGCCTGGACGATGAACAGCATGGATTCGTCCCGGGGAAATCGTGTTGGACAAACCTTGTGGAGTTCTGTGACTGGGTGACAAGTGCCTTGGACCTGGGTAGACCAGTGGAGAATCAGATGGATAGGAAATTGGCTCCAGGACCGGACCCAGAGGGTCGTGGTTGGCTGGATAGTCTCATCCCCAAGGAGGGTCATTGGTGGGGTCCCTCAGGGATCGGTCCTTGGGCCCCTCCTGTTCAACGCCTATGTCTCTGACATAAGGAAGGGTATCAGGAGTGAGATGGGTCTTTCTGCCGATGACTCAAAACTGGGGGCGATGGTGGATGGGGAGGAGGGGAGGGTGACCCTATAGGGGGACCTTGAGGCTCTGGAAAGGTGGTCTAGAAAGTGGAAGCTGAGGTTCAATGCAGAGAAATGCAAAGTACTGCACTTGGGAGCCAGAAACCTGGGCCAAGTGTACACCCTGGGGGGGGATGCTACAAGTCTCAATGGCTGAGGGGGACCTGGGGGTGGTGGTGGATGTCAAAATGAACAACTCGGAGACTTATAGGAGGGCAGCGGCCAAGGCCAACAGGATGCTGGGATGCATCGCTAGGGGGATCACCTCCAGAAGGAGGGAAGTGATACTCCCTCTATATATCTGCTTTATGAGGCCGCACTCAGAAGTACTGCGTGCAGTTTTGGAGGCCACACTTTAGACGGACATTGAACTCCTGGAGGGTCCAGAGGAGGCAACCAAATGATCTGGGGCTTGGGGGACAGGACCTATGGGGAGAGGCTTGAGGAGCTAAAAATGTACACATTGGAAGAGAGAAGGGACCAGGGGGACATGATAGAGGACATGAAGGGGGTAAATGCTGATGCTGTTATCAACTGTTGTTCTTATATGTATATTCTGATTTTATGATTCATTTGTACGGCATGTGGTATTTGAGCTAAATAAATCTGTATTATTATTATTATAATAAATAGGGAGAGCAGTCAGGTGCTCTGAAGGAAGGGGGGCAACTAGAGGCATGGGTGGAAGCTGGAGGGGGGAAGATTCAGGGAGAAAGGAGGAGGTGCTGCTTCACTGAGAGGGTGGTGGACCCAAGGAATGCACTGCCCAGGGGGCTGGTGGAGGCAGAGACGGTGGAGGGGTTCAGGAGGGGGTGGGACAGGTACAGGGGAAGGGTTCTGGAAGCAAAGTCCTGTGCAGCGAGAATATCTGGGACTGGGAAGGGAGAAGCCAGAGAGGGAGAGGGGTGGCAGCAAGGTCAGCTCCCAAGGTGGGCGCTGACCAAACGAGCAGACATGAAAGACCATTAGGCCTATTCTGCTGGCATTTTAGTAAGTTAGTATAATCTGTCCGTAGCGTGTACATGGCTTTAGGCACTACAACCTCCTTTCCTGGTCAGCTAAAAGCAGGACTACATGGGGTAACAAAACCACAAGCAAGTTTTATAAGAGTTCTGCTCCCTCAAAAATGGAAATGAATAGCATATTTTGTATGTGCAGTGTATACAATGTAAATGAAAGTAGTTGTGGTTGGTTTTAGTTTTGAAGCTATGCCAAAGTCTTTAGTTCTGTCTGGTTGTATCTTCCCTCTTCGTGTCTTCCCTTTCTCTTGCTACACACAGAACAAAAACAGACTTAAGTCTATATTTTTAATGTACATGTAAGGGATAACAGTGTAATGCTCCTTATTATAAGTACAATTGTAAGTACAGTTAGTAAGAAAATGTATGTAGTGACCGGGCCCGGTAATTTAAATTGAGATTGTGGTTTACAACACTTATTTAAATAGGAGGGGAAAGAGCAAGTATCTACTTATTGGGTCAGGTTGAGCACTACTCATGATGCTGTTACTGCTGGCCATAGTTTCAACATGTTTGTTATTGTTTAAGGTTATTTTTGTACAGCCCCTCCCCCCTCTGATTCCTGTGGAGTTGGACTATCCGTAAGGAAGTGTAGTCAGCTGGAGAAACAGCTAGTCGTGAAGCTGAGTTCCAGTGGTGCACAGTTCATGTTTGGTTGGGGGGGGGGGGGGATTAAATCACTTCTTTCCTGGACTGAAAGATAAGCAGGGATTGTAATTGAGTCCCTGGAGCTCATTGATTTTTAATATGGTCATTCACAGAAACACTTTGAAGCTAGTACATTCGGATGAATGGGAGATTTGCAACCTATTACAAACAAGTAGACTGAGAATCCATAGTTACCAACTACACTAGAGGTGGATCTCTCATACAGTTCTGAACGAAACTGCTTAGACGATATTTTTAAACAGAAACCACAGTCCAATGTGCTATTGGACAGGTTAAGAAAACAAGCAAACACAGTTTCAATCTTCTTGGTGTCAGTGGCATATAAACCTGACAACACTGCCTTTTTTTTTTTTTATACACAACTTTATTTTGTGTGCACATAGGGTGGTTCCCCAAAGCAAACTCAGGCCCCCCCAATTCCTGTGGGGCCTCGTGTGATGTAACAAACAAAAAAAATATTCAAAACTGTGGCCAGCGTAATAAGATCACAAGTGACAGTCAACCTGTGTACTGAGTCCAGTTTTGGAGACTGCACCTCAGAAAGGACATAGACAGGATGGAGGTGATCCAGAGGAGGGCAGCTAAGGTGGTGCAGGGTTTGCAAGGGAAGCTCTACAAGGAGAGACTGAGGGATCTCATCATATACACCCTGGAAGAGAGAGAGAGAGAGACAGCGAGAGAGAGAGAGAGAGAGAGATATGACATGATCGAATGGGGGTCCTCATTCAAAGGAGGACCAGTACCAGGAGTAGGGGACATGTGATGGAGGGGGGAGTTTAGGAGAGATGCAAGGAAATATTTCTTCATTGAAAACATTGACAGATGCCTGGAACGGATTGGTGGTGGGGGCTAGAAAGGCTGAGGGCTTCCAGCCTGCATGGAATAAACATTGGGGTATATTCAACAGACATAGTGAGGGGTTTGCCAGAGACCAGTTAGGGTCTGCAGATGTAAGATAAGACTGGGAACATTTGATCAGACTGGGTGGGCCAAGCAGTTCTCTCGTACCTCCAAATTTTATGTATCTAAATTGTTCAGAAATAATGACTGAGACTACATGGATTAGTTTTTTGGATTAAGGGGTTGTGGTCTGAGTTACTGATCGTGATTTAAAAAAAACTGTGTAGCGGATATGAAATGGCCATTCACAAAATATGCAGTTTATCTTCAAGTGTGAGGGTGCAGGACCATAACTTACATGTAGCAGAGTCACTTGATTCAGTTATAAAAGCTCGGGTGCTGGGGGTCGGCAGGGACGGGGCGAGGATCAAGCACCCGCTGGGCTGCTCTCCTCCCCCAGGGGGAAGGTGGGGCATGTCAGATGCATCAGCAGCTCCTGGTGGAGATCAGGGGCACTGCAGTGCATCGGCTGCACATCAGCGTGGCTGACACAGGCACGGTTGTCATGCGCCAAGCGTCAGAGTGCACCATGTGGGGGAGGGGGGAAGAACACCAGAACAAGGAAAAGCCCAGCTCCACAGGGTAGGTGATGGCACCTGACCCCCATGCCCACCGCTGGATCCACCTTGCCAGGCCTTCCAGCTCCGCCACCCAGGCCCCTACCTGCACCCAGAGTCTAAACTGTAAGAGCGCCCAAGAGGAGGGGTGGCCCCACCCTGGAGGGGTTAAGCTGGGGGTGCTGGCTGTTGGGAGGAGAGAGGAGGCTCAGGGTCAGGGGAACTTCAGGTGGGCAGGAACAGGCAGGATGCCTGAGAGACTCCGTGGGCTGTGACCAGAGTGATAAAGAATGGGGGGGGAGGAGAGATTTGCCATTTCTTTGAAATGTAACTGTTCTCTTTGATTTCAACTGCTGGCATTAATGTGGCAGTAGACAGTTGTGATGTCATCAGCACTGTAAAAGCTGTTTTCTGACTAGGTTAGTATTCCACTGTACTGATACTAACCTTCATGACATCCATTGTGACAACAGTAACATCCTAACATACTAAAATGCCAGCAGAATAGGCCTATCGGTCTTTCACGTCTGCTCGTTTGGTCAGCCCCCACCCTGGGAACCGACCTTGCTGCCCCCCTCGCCCTCTCGGGATTCTCCCTTCCCAGTCCCGGATATTCTCACTGCACTGGACTTTGCTTCCAGAACCCTTCCCCTGTACCTGTCCCACCCCCTCTTAAACCCCTCCACCAGCTCCCCAGGCAGAGCATTCCATGGCTTCACCACCCTCTCAGTGAAGTAGCACCTCCTTCTTTCTCCCCTGAATCTTCCCCCCAGCTTCCACCCATGCCCTCTAGTTGAGCTCCCTCCTTACTTCAGAGCACCCTGACTTCGCCGCCCCTATTCACCCCCTCATGTACCTGAAGACCTCTATCATGTCCCCCCGGTCTCGTCTCTCTTCCAATGTGTATATATTTTGCTCCTCGAACCTCTCCCCGTAGGTCCTGTCCCCCAAGCCCCAGATCATTTTGGTTGCCCTCCTCTGGACCCTCTCCAGGAGTTTAGTGTCCCTCTTTAAGTGTGGACTTTTTAAGAAGCTTTCTAACACAGTAAAAGCTTTTCAATGACAGGGGAGCCACCATGGAAATAAACAATTTATTTATACGATGGATAATTTATTTATTTTTTATCTCTTTTTCTGGCTCTGCTGAGCCTCTGAGTGTAACAGCATTATATTTTTGCTATCTTGCTGTTAGACTGTTGTTACCAACCAAGATATCAGTTTTATCTGGGCATTTTTACCCCACATCTGTTGTAAATATGCATATTTTTAACCAGGACAGGAAAAAAAACTAGAAAAATAGTTAGGACAAACACAGCTAGGTAATAGCATTTTGAATGTGATAGCAGTGAATGTGTATGTTTCATTTGGAATACAGCACTGTGATTGGATGACATTTTCAGGCTACTAAGTGCTGGATTGGTTTGTTTGAGCTGTCAATCCAATTAATTGACAAATCAAGAGATAGATGATGTAGTCAGGTGAAAAATAAATGATCCAGGCCGGCCCGGTGGCGTGAGGGTTAAGACGCTGGACACCACACCTTGCGCCACACCGGTGACCCGGGTTCGAACGAGCCTGGGCCGCTGGGGTCGGCGGGGAGAGAGAGGGAGGAGAGGATCGGCATCTGGAGGATTGATCTCCTCTCGGGGATCCAGGCTCTGCCCGGCACCGCAGCAGCCCCGGTGGCTACCGGAGGCACTGCTGCGGCACGAGAATGAGGGATGTGAACTGTGTCGGGCATGCCTAGCACCATTGTACATCTGCATTCCACCGGGAGGGTGAGAGAGAGTGGAGGGGGGACCGCAACCAAGAAAATCCACGCTCCTGGAGATAGGCGACGGCACCACCTCTGCAGCCTCACTCCACTGGCCGGACTCATCCAGCTCCTGGGCCGAGCCCAGCCTGGTCCGAATTTCCAGATAGAGCGCCCTGGGAGAATAGGGCAGCCCCACCTCGAGAGGGCTCAGCACTAAGGGGATAGCCGAGCTGGTGCCAGGAAGCTGGAGAGTTTCGGGCCCGGAGGTAGAGCTGGGGAGAGTGGATGCCTGAGAGAGTCCGGGGCTCAGCGGAGCCAGAAAAAGAGATTAAAATAAATAAATAAATGATCCATCGTGTAAGTAAATTGTTTATTTCCATGGTGACTCCCCAGTCATTGAAAAGTTTTTCCTGTGTTAGAAAGCTTCTGAAAGGGCAACATCCCTTTAGATATCCCTAAAAACGGAGGCCAGCTTCAGGAGAGGTTGGGGAAGTGCGTTGAGGAAGTAATAGGTACCGGGGGGGTATTTGAGAAGGATTGGGGGAGGATATGGGGGGCAGTTCCCTCTGTAAACATAGTGGTAACTGGACAGTTGAGCAGACTAGTCAGACCCTAAGGCCTTTATTTGCTGGCGCATTCGTTTGTTTGTATGTAACATTTACGAAGAGTGCTCATCATAGTTTGAAAGTCTGTGTAAAGCTTTTTGAAATTACACATTTGGCTTTCCTGTAGTTGACAGCAGTCAAGCGTTATTGATTAAATCTGCCCCATACTGATCCAGTTCCACCATTTTACAACCTTGAGATATATCAATGACGGTCAAGCTGTGCTTGATGGCAGTAAGGTGGTTAGTCACAGCTTGATCGTAAGTGACATTACAGTGTTCCAAAAATGGTGGCAATGTAGTGTTAATATGGTCTTGAGACGCTTGGGGGATTTGTGTTTTACACCTAGCTCAGTTTTTCCTGGACCAGTTGAGCTATGATTGCCTGTGACTGCCCTAGGTTGGATAGTAATCCATTAATGTAGTCGTCCTCCCTTTCTGCCTGGTTTCATGCATACGCTGAGCAGAAATATGTGTTGAACACTTCAGCCATATCTTCCTCGCTACTGGTCCTTATTTATTTGAAAATTGGTAAACGGAAAAGGCACACTGAGCCGAGGCTTACTGTCAGGTGCGACCTGGGGAAGGGGGAGATGAGACAAAGTACAGTGCAACAAGCAACAGAATGATACGAGCACCGTAATGGTACAATGTAAACTGCATACAGTGCTCAAAAATACAGGTAGAAAAGTGCAGTAGCAGTGGTATAATAAAGTGCGAGAAGAACCGATGGGTGATTACATGCAGTAGCAGTTGTATAATAGTGCGAGCAAGAAGAAACGATAGGTGATTAAATGCAGTAGCAATGGTATGATAAAGTGCGAGCAAAAAGAACCCACATGTACAGATTGCATGACAAAAGTGAAACAAATGTGTAACCAAAATCAAGAAGCAGGATTAGTCAGACCAGTAGATGGGCAGGGAGAGGGAGAGCCACGGTTAGGTAGGGGCTTGGCAGGAGCAGAACAGGGAGGAGAGAAGTTTAAGCTGGTGTATAAGGGAGAGATGAGAGAGAGAGACAGAGGGGAGATTGTTCCAGATGTAGGGGGAAGGCGATAGGTGAAACCAGATTTCTGAGAAGTGGAGTGGGAGTGAGGAAGGGAGAAGTCGCATGAGTCTCTAGAATCCTATTACCACCTTTGATAATGGGACCTACCACTCTACTGGTTGCAGTATAATTAAAGAACTCCTTATCCTCCCCTTTCTCAGTTGTTGGTCTGTATTTCATTTTGGTTCTTTCTTTTTATGATTTGAAAAAAGGTACTATGCTGACCACAGCTACGCTGCCACCGGAGTAAAAGGATGGCCACACCACCTTTTATAGGAGGACCCCACACTACAGAAACAAAACACAGACAACACACTACAAAAGAACGCTAGGCCAAAAAAAAAAAAAGTAAAAGAAAACCTCAGAAATTATCACAAATGTAGTACATAAAATAACTGGTGGATACGTGCACTATGTTCTCCTTAGCCCTCCTCGCAGTGCTTAAAAACTTGCTAGTCTTCCAAGCCAGTAGAATTTCGGTATGCCAGGTAGTATTTTGTGACGCGGTCTCACTGTTTTGGTGGACGACAATGCCACACCAGACATTCGAGTTTGTGCATTTAAAAAAAATGCTAGTTGTCTGGCTGTTGAGGTAAAATAAAAGCAAATCGTAATCATCTTACTCTGTGTTATGTCATGCCTGTTTGTATTATTTCATCATTAAATAAGAAATATATTGTTCATCATAGCCTATGATGAACAATGCATTTATTTAAGTTATAAAATAATACAAACAGACATGACACACTTCAGATTAAAGGGGCACTGTCCGCTTTCCTTCCAAGTTTTTTAGCCCCTCTAAGCAATTTGCCTCTTTGTACACTCATGTCCCACACTGACCACAGAATACCCCCACACATGTATAAAGTGATAATTTGTACCCGTTTCCAGTTCATTCACAAAATAGCTTTTCCAGCATCCTGAGATTAAAACGCGCACTGACTGGAAGTATACTAGCGCCGAGAACTGAGCGCAGCCCCGAGGTTCCACTTTTGGCATGCACATCTTAAAAAACATTTCCTCTGCCAGAGTCTTTTATTTGGAAACGTTCTTGCCATTTTTCTTGAAAAAGTGAGCAGCAAGAGTGCTGCTACATACGTTTTAAACACGGACCCGAAATCCCGCACATGCCCAATACTGGCATACTATTGCATGTGGGGGATCTTTATCAAGAAGTAACATGCGCATGTCGTGAGATTTTTGGGCAGATGTCGAAAACGCATTTCGCAGGATGTGAAAAATGGCAGCTGTACCGTTCATAAGGAGGTGTAAAGAAATGGCAGTGTTGAAAACCTGGAGTGAAAATATGAAAAAATTAGAAGTTACGAGCGTGCATGGAAACTGCAAAAAGCACGCTTGTAACATAGTAATTTATTTGACATTTTTCACCAGATTTTCAACATAGGCGTTTTTGAGACCTCTGCTCATGAACAGTGTGTCTGTGATTTTCTTAATCTGTCCCGAACATTGATTTCCCACAGCAACCGTGGCATTGTGCGCCAGATGTGCGAAACCACATTTTGGGCAGGATGTGAAAAATAACAGCTGTACTGTTCATAAGGAGGTATGAAAAAAATGGCAATGTTTAAAAAAAAAAAAAAAAAAAAAATCTGGAGTGAAGTATTATAAATTGATTACGAAGGTGAAACTGTGCAACGACACTCTGAACACAGTTATTTTTTTGAATTTTTCACCAGATTTATGGCATAGGCTTTTTGGGAGCCCACCTCATTAACAGTGGCATTGTTGTTTTGTTAATCTGTTCCCGAAGGTGATTCCGCGAGTGACCGCTAAATCACCTTCGGGACTGAATCAAATGACAGTGACTGATTTTCATGAGATGGGGTCCCAGAACCCATATTGAAAGTTTGAACCACAAGTCAAAAAATGGCCGAGATATTCACTCTTAAGTTGACCTTCTAATTCCCCATTTATGCCATTATACAACTTACTGCATTTCCTTCAGTTTGTGGTCGGCTTTGAAGAGTGTAGACATAATTCCACTCCATCAAGATCGCCACGCCAACTTCTGGAGGTAAGTATGGGGGAGTGGGGTGTGGGGAGGTGGGGTATGCAGAGGGTGGGTGTGGGTTGGGGATGGGGAGCTACAGACAGCGAGGACCATTTCCTTGTTTACAGGTCAAAACACAAAAACACTTGGGGATGGTTTTCTTTTTTCAGGTAGTACATTGGCACGCTTGGGGTGGGCCTCAGTGTGCCACCTGTTTTTTTTTTTTTTGGGTGGGGGCTGGAGCCAGTGGGGATTGGGTACCTCATCGGCAAAGAAAGTGTGTCTGTGTTTGGGGGCATGATGCCAAGGGATTGGGCACCCCTCAGCAGACAAATTAAACTAGGGGACATTATGCCGACAGGGATTGGGCACCCCCATGGGCAAACATATTGAACTGCAGAGGGGGCATGCTGACAGGAGGATTGGGAACCCCGAAATCGGCTTCCTAGGATTTGGAGAGGTGGACGGCGAGAGCCACCACCATGTTTATTGAAAAAGTTGCAATGACAGGGCGCTCCCTCATTGCAGCGGCAAATTTCTTTCAGGTTGGTGGCACGCTTCTCAACTGCTGTCATAGACAGCGTGTTCATTCATTTGTGCCACAGAGACAAGCCCAAAAAAGCAGTGGTGGCACTGGCCACAACACTGCCGCACCTCCACAACCTGCTACTCCAGCAAGCTACCACAAAATGTTGCCTGTGATACGCGCACAAGAGAACATAAAAAAGAAGAAACGCTACACGGACCATATAGGTGACACAGTCTGCACGTATGTTTTAAAAGAACATGTGTAAGGACTGCCAGTCTAACACAGCAACCATACATCGATTTCTCGGTGAATGTGAACTGCCCTGGGGAATATATGGCTAAATTCAGAAACGGCTCTGGAAGTAGCCCTTTAAATAGGGTCTAAAACTGCAAAAGAGAAAGCGTGGCGCTAATTGATTTTAATCCCACTATTAAACTTGTAGACATTTTATAAAATGTAAGAACAGTGGCAGAGAACGCTGATGTGTTGACAACTGACAAAAGTAACACAATGCGTGCAGATAGTACACTTTTAGTAACTTATACTGTGTACTCATGCAAAGTAAAATCTTTTGGCTAGAGGTGGATTGATAGGGCAGCACTTTGCCATTCATGAAATGTGACCATAATATATCTTATACTATTGTCGCCCCAGGATAGTGGTCTATGAAGCCCTGCCCTAAATCTTACACCTTTAATTTAAGCACTTAAGAGATGCTTATATGAGAGGAGGCCTACAAAATAAAGTGATAGAGTTCAGAATGAGCAGTTCATATGTGGTTTGCAATTAAACAGCCGCTCAGTCTTGACCCCAGCAATGCTTGGAGGCACAGGCCATGTCTTGCAGTACATTTTTGGTTACTTTGCTTGTCTTTGTAGGATTGTGTCTTCGGCTTGGATGAGACATTGGTGGTCTCTAGCTCTTCCTGTGAAATACAGCTGAAAATAAAAACAAAGCTGTGCGTTCAATCCCAAGAGTCATTGGGGTTGGTGGTCCCAGTTGGTAGTTCAGCTTTTTACTCAAAGTATCTTGTGGCTGTGGTTTATGAGCTCTCTATAATAGTTCAGCATATTTGGCAAGGCTCCTGTGGTCTTATTTGAATCCTCACCTTCCAGCCTGTTACACTTGGGGGAAGGGATGAGGGTGGGAGGCGGGGTCGGTGCCTATTCATAGCTGCTGTGTGTTTTGTTTTTTTTTTTCTTCGTTGGGATCTCTGGAGTGCTTTGAATAGCAAATGCACTGTAACTGTGAAAAGCAGACTGCACTGGGAGACACGTAGTTCTGAGGCTTATCCATGAAAAGAAATGTTTGTGTGTGTGTGGGGGGTAGTTTGATAACTTATCACATGGTTCATTTTACATTACTGTTGAGGTAAAAGCCTGTTGTGTAATTTTTTACTCTGGCACTTAAAATGGTGGGGGGTGCTTTTCTTCATAGTTGATCTGAGTAGAGGCACCAAACCAGTTGTGTGGTGGCATGCAACTGTACAGTGTGTAGGGGGTGTTCCAAAGTAGAATTGAGTAGGAAAAACAAAACAATCTTCCTATTATAGAGATGCAGTATTGAAGTAGGTTTCTTTACTGTTTTTATATATTTTCAGATGAAGCCGGATGGCTCCAATTTTTTGTTTCAGAATTTTTGGCTGGGAAAGGCACACTGAGACAGAGTTAATTTCTGTGAGCATCCCAGGAGTACTAGATAGTTAAATGACTTGCTCATGGGTCACACAGTATGCAGATGGCACCTGTGGGTTTCAAACCCTGGTCTTCAGGTTCTAAGCTTGGTGCTTTAACCCTCTAGGCTACACTGCCTCCCTAATTACACCTGAATCCTGCAACAAGAAAACTCTAACCATGAAGTTCCTGTGCCATACTGTTTTTTTTGCTTGTTTGAGGACAGCTACATTTGAGCCCTGTATTTTGGGTAGTTATAAATGAACTCTGTTATTGTAAAGAAATGGTTTCTAGATTTATATACAGTAGACAGCATTAAACTATATACATTTTTGTCCTTTACTTGATTCCCACTTCATTCTAGAAATATGGTCATATGCTGATGGTAGCCAAGCATGCAGCACCCCCCCAAATCATCTGTTCTGAGCACCCGCACCACCCGTCTTATCTGTTCTGGAAGGAGTTGTCCTGTAGTTATAGTATGCAGCTGCTAGTACCCTCTCTAGATCGAGGAAGCAATCAGATTGCATCCCCAGTCGCCACTAACGCAGCTTTATAAATCAGTAAATTAATTGAGGCTGGTACAGCATGGTGCTTCCAACATTCGGGGGGGGGGGGAGAGACTAAGAACATCACCTCCACAGTATGCTTCAACAAACATCTGCGGGTCTAGCGCCCAGGGATCCATCCCAGAAACACAGATTGCAGCTCATGACACAGCTACCACCCAGCTGGGTGAGCAAGTCCTTATTAACCTTGACCAGTAATATTGCAGCTGAGTAGTCAAGTGATTGCTTTACTCCACCAGCAGAAAACACTGACACTGCTTCTTCACATTGGTGTCTGGGAAACCTTAATCTTTTTTCAACATTTTACTCGTACTGCATTTCAGTCTTAAGAGGGTGTATCAATTTCCTGGCTTATTGCCATAAATAAAACCAGAACATCAGATTTTATTAGGCAGCTGCTTCTAAATACCAGTTCTCCAGCTGAGTAAAAACAGCAATACACCTATCCCCCCACTACATCAGACTCTAAACAGGTAATGTCTGTAGCACTCAATGCAGCTGTTGGTTGAAGCCCTTGGAGTCCCAAGCCTGTCTCTGAATCCAGGGGTCTCCTGTTTGGCAACATAACATCCTGACCACCTGACGACTGAGTCAACGTTTCAGGAGCTTTTCGTGAGCAGCATTTTGTGAATTTTGCAAGGTGTCCAACTGCAATTTTAATGAGCCCCAAAACAAGTAAGAATGTAGTTAGCAAGGCTTCGGATCATCTGGGGCGCTGAGCACTGAAGCCAGAATACTGAGTTTCAAGACCCTTAGCCCTCTGTTCACAAAATCCAGATGAGTTACAGAACCACGAACACATAAAGCGTCCACTTGTACAAGATTCAGTGAAGAGTCTTTACTTTGGCTGAACAGCACCTATGTGCTTTTACAAAGCAAAAAGAGAAAGACAGGACCCCCCAAAAAAAAAGTTTACACGATGTACATGCTTAACGGTGATGAATTTTAAAAATTCCATTTGTAGATCAATTTGCTGTACTGTATCTTATTACATGAACAAGACAAACAAGGCTTCCTGCTGCACTGCGCCAGACTGTGGCCAGGAAACTCTGTTTTGTGAAATGCAACCAGCTTCTTCGTTTTGTCTTTTTTTTTTTTTTCCAGTAGTTTGCGTCAACTACTGAACGGGCCCCCATCTGGACTGGTCCCCAGCTCCATCTTCTGTCTTCTGTAGGACTTACCATCCTCCCTTGGTGGGTCTCTGCCACTGCACTCTGGAGATGCCCAGTCGGTGCAGGGCCTGTGAGGGACCGGACCATTGTGCAGCCACTGTCCAGGGTTTTCCTCCAGTTTTTGGCCCTGGGTCCACTAGCACGTGCAATGACATGGTGCGAGCTTTGCCTCAGTGGTGACACATTTCTGTGTAAAGTGGGTGGGGGGGACCATTCTCTGGTGTTCCACTATGAAACCTAGAATGTGTCAGCAGAAATGGAGCAGTAAAGCCCATCTGGTCTGCTCTATTTTCCAAGCCTACTACTACACTCTGTAATCTGTTCAGTCACAGGTGACATGACTATGCCATCTCCCTTTCCTCTACCTAGTATGCTCATGTGTCCCACATATGCTTGAAGCTCCTCATTGTTTTTGCCCCACCCTCACCCTCTGGTAGGCCTTGAGATTTCCACTCCCCTTTCTGTGAAGAAGTATTTCCTTACATCCCTCTTAAACACCCCCCCAAATCTTCATAGCATGTCTGTGTTCTGGTGCTAGTTCCTGCTGCCTTTCCTTGTATGATTTCTCATGCAACTTCCAAACCAGTTTGGTGGCCGCCCTCTGGAACGCGTGCACCCTGTCAGTGTCCTTGCGGAGGTCTAGGTGTGGCTTCCAGAATAGGACACAGTACTCCAGGTGGGGTCTCCCTTGCTTATGAAGTGTGTGTGGGACTTCAAGGACCTAGTGTCCCTTACAACCATAAAATACTGTGTTACTATGTATGTCTACCTACATGTAGCAGTTTGACACCTTTTTTACAGGACATTTTCAAGTGCAGTGGCTAATTTTAAACTATATAATGTTCTGTTTAAAAGTCTGTATGCCAGGAATGGGTCTTAAGGCTTCCAACAGTAACCCAACTGAGGGGGAGACCTGGGGAGTGCTCCTGACCACCATCGTGGTAGCCTTAAAATGTATTACAGGGCGATTGGCTTCAGCCTGAGCCCCCCCACCTTGGGGGACTGGGTCCGAAGAGTTATGGATATACTGTTGATGGCGGCCCTAACAGCCAGGCTGCACCTCAGGTTTGATTAACGCATTGACAGATGGAGAGGCTGGGAGACATGGCTGTTGGCATGGGGGGGGGAGAGAATCATTCCCTGAATATTGATGGTAAGCTAAGTTTGCAGTTAACTACACCCTGTACTTCATGTGTCCATTACATAAACCAGGTGTAGACCTCGATTTTTGTGAGCTCTAATGGAGTATGCACAGTTTATGATTAGTTTGGCAATATAGGTTTCTGTGAGAAACAATCCCCCTCCCTTATGGGACAGGGGTGATATTTTGGGGGGGAGTGGGGGGAGGGTGACACGCACAGCCAGTTGTTGGGCCCCTTTATTCCGGCCCTTGTTGTAAGTTATTTTTAACAGTAAATTTGTTTATACAGACTCCTGAATTTTTGGTAGCAGTCCTGTTAATAGTACTTCCCTGCAGTGGTAAAGTCATGTTTTTATATACAGTATATGCTTAAGATGCTATTAACTGGTAGAAATATGAAAGCTGAACTAATTACGTACTCTGTTAGAAACACACGTCAGTTTTGCATATGTTCTTTTGCTGTATGTATTACCTGCTGCTGAACTTGACATGTAATAAAGCGGAGTTAAAAAATAAATAAATAAATATGGATGCTGAGCTGACTCTAATCTTTTATTTAAGAAAAAATAAGTGCGTAGTCCTAAAAGTTTCAAGTTATCCCCATTCAAAAAATTTATTTTTAGAAAAGCTTAACTTTTGGAACCAGTGTTACTTTTGTTTATCAAAGCCTCTAGGCAGAGCAACATGGATTACATCAGTACACTTTAAATATCGATATATTTCAGCATCTATCAACCAGATACTGTCATGTCATTAAAAAAGTTAGTTTCCGTGCTTCATCAATTCCAAAGTTATCCAGGTTTAAAGAAAGTTTCCTCAAGAAGGGTCAGGTTTTGAGCCATTGAGACTAGGAACTTAATTTTTAACAAACTGAAATTTAAGAATCAGGTCTGCATGACTTTGTCCTGTTAATACAGTTTCCACGTCATGATACACGCTTAATCCACTAGTTGAAAACCAAAACTGACTGACTCCATCTAGGAGAGCTTGGATGGCCATCTCCATTCATGCTCCACCATGCCACCTGACCTCCCACAGCACAGACACACAGAAACACAGAAGCTGTTGGCAGAAAAGGACCTACTGGCCCACCTAGTCTTCCCTAGAGCCCCTACCTACTGTGCTATCGTAGACTAATTGCTCTTCGGCCTTAACCTCCCCCCCTTGCCCTGTTGCCAAGGTCCCTCTGTGTCTGTTCCATGCATGTTTGAAACCTGTTACCTTTTCGGTACTCACCATCTTTGTTGGGAGACTGTTCCAGGCATCCGCCACCCTTTCTGGGAAGAAATATTTCCTCACATCCCCTCTTAGTCTTCCCCCTTCCAGCTTCATATCATGCCTCCTTGTCCTTGAGCATCTCTTTCTGTGCAGTATGCCACCCTCCTGTACCTTATTGATACCCTTGAGGTATTTGAATGTCTCTGTCATGCCTCCCCTTTCTCTCCTTTCCTCCATTGACTACATATTTAACTCCGAGTCTTTCCTTGTAGGGCTTCTGATGCAGGACATGCACCATTTTGGTTGCCTTTCTCTGTACCGTCTCCACCCGATCTATGTCCTTCCTGAGATGGGGCCTCCAGAACTGGAAACAGTACTCCAGGTGTGGACTCACCATTGATCTATACAGGGGTAACTCCTCCCTTTTTCTGCTGGTGATACCCCTCCCTATGCACCCCAGTATCCCACTAGCCTTTCCCACTGCCTCCTCACACTGCTTTGCTACCTTCAGGTCATCAGACATGATGACCCCCCGATCTCTTTCCTGTTCTTTGGTTAACTCCTCCCCCTCCCCCAACTATACGGTTTCCTTGGGATTCTGTGTCCTATGTGCATAATTTTTCCCACTCCTCCCACCCCCCACTGGTGTGTCCACTCTGTTGCAGATTGTTGCAGCATCGGTGAACAGGCATACCTTTCCAGCAGTGCACCTGTCACCCATCCCTGGGCTCTGGAACACCAGGGTGCTTCTCTCTCTCTCTCTCTCTCTTCCAGTGGCTACAGAGGGGTGGGGGCTCCCCGGGAAAGGATGGATCTGGCTGCATGCAATGCCAGCATGGAAGTGAGTCTGGTGAGCAGACAGAGCAACCACCTGGAGAACCTTCAGGAGTGGAATAGAGCAGCCAGTGGGTGAAGCAGGTTAACAAATTACTATGGGTTCCTTTCCCTAACCGTTCTAAAGATCATTTTTTGAGAGGGAATAATGTGGTAACCTTTTAGGGCTAGGAACTTAATTTCATTTAAAAATAAAAGCTTGGAGTCAGGTCGACATGGCTGTATCTTGTTGATAGCATTTCCACGTGACAGTATATGCCGATTTTTTTATATCGATACTTAGTTTAAAGTGTATTGATGTATATCCATATAATCCAGAGTGACCCGACTCCAAGTTCCATCAATACAGTTTCCTTGTCGATACACATCTGTACATATAATGCAGTTTATTTCCTTGACTGTATATTTTTAATAACATGTTTTTTATTTACTTGTTTGTTTTTTCCCCCAACTCGGCCTGCACATCCATCCTCCAGCGTCCCAAGCCAGCAGTGACCAGATCCACAGTTGGATCAGTGCCTGGTCGGCAGGTGTGGGGTCTGCAAGACTCTGGAGTCATTCTGCTTCCAGGCCAACATTTTCCCTTTTTCTGCCCTTCCCAGAGTCGTCAACATGAATGCATGCGTGTAAGCACTCAGTGGGCGTGTTCATGTGCAGTCGTTCAACTCCCTCTCTTCTCTGCCACCCATGCAAAACTATGCCTCCTGTAGTCCTACAGTGGCCCTTGTGCAGCGGTGCAGACAGCAGCCCAACTACAGAGAGCGAGTGTCTTCTGGAATGTTCAGGCTCGCTCTCCTCTGCTCGCCCTCCAGTAACCTGGGCTCGTTCCCAACTAGAGTTGCCAGTGTCATGAGTGGTACCCCTATCGCTGCACTGAGGGGCCAGGCTTTAACATACTAACATACTAAAAGCCAGCAGAATAGGCCTGTTGGTCTTTCGTGTCTGCTCGGTATCTAGCCCTTAGCTGGTGCCCCCCCGTCCCCGTGAGGGTCAGTCTTGGCTTCAGTACCCCCATGCATCTGTCCCACCCCCTCTTGAAGCCCTCCACAATGCTTTGCTCGACCAGGCTCCTGGGCAATGCATTCCATGACTCCACCACCCTCTCTGTGAAGTAATGCCTTCTACGTTTTCCCGTATAGGTTCCTCCCTCCAGTTTCCCTTTATGCCTCCTGGTTTTGCCCATTTGCTTTAGCCTGAGCATTTCATTGGCTCCACCCCTGTTACTCCCTTTCACATATTTGAAAACCTCCATCATGTCCCCCCCCCCATCTCTCCTGTCCTCCAGTGAGTACAGCCCAAGGGCTTGCAGCCTGTCCTCATAGGTCCTATCCCCCATGCCCCGGATCATCCTGGCTGCCCTTCTCTAGACCCTCTCCAACAGTGCTATGTCCTCCTTAAGGTACGGCCTCCAAAACTGCATGCAATACTCGAGGTACGGCCTAACCAAGGCATTGTACAGAGGTAGGATCACCTCACTCCTCCTGGACGTTATTTCCCAGGCTATCTGGCCCAGTAACTTGTTTGCCTTTGCCGCTGTTCTTCTGCGTTCTTTAAATTGTGTGTTAATTTTTTTTCAACATGTTCTACTACAGCCTATTTACTAGAATCTGCAATATTCCTGAGTATTTACTTTCACATCTAATGCCTCAAAGTTTGAGACCTGTGTGGCCTGAAAGCTTGTATACTGGAACATCTTCTTAGATTTCTGTGCAATAACTGGCATTTCAGTGGCTTATAAAACATTAACAGACAGTGACTCTATCTGTTTTAAAGAGCTGTCAGAAATTAAAATAAACTTTGAAAAGTCTTCAGCTGTGGTTTTTTTTTTTTTTTTTTGTGGCTTTGTTTTTTGTTTTAGGATCTGAAGCACTGTTTCTTGTCCCATTTGCTAATTAGAAAATGTTTGTACTTGCAGTGCTACGCGTAATGAATGGAACAGGGGGCTGACAGTATATCCTAGAGGTTAGAGCAAGAAGCTGTGAATGAGCTTGGTACATCCAGCAGACCTGGGTTTGATGCCTGCAACCTCCACTTGCATAGTGTGTGACCATGAGAAAGTCACTTTACCCCTCCCATGCTCTCTGGTTGTCCCTGTGAACTGGCCTTGTACACAGTGGGGGCCTTACCTGGTTACCAGTGAATGTGAAAAGACAAAAACTGGAAAATAAACAACAAACAGTAGTCCTACCTGGAGGCTGATAACAGCTAGTTTTATACAGTGTCTGTGATGGTTGTTAAACCTTGCAGATAAATGATTCATTTTAACCAGTGGAGCATTCTACATAAGGATAAAATATTTATCACTTTCACCATCTATCCGCACGTTAGACAGGTGACAGCGGAACCCTAAACCAGTTGGAAAGCAGCTTGAACAATGCCTGCTGACATCACAGTGGCCTGTGCTGCACTTGTAACAGAGCAGTAAAGTAGAGCAGTTAAATCTTCCTAACACTCTCATTTAGAAGATTTTGTTTTTAAAATACATTGTATAAATCGGTCACACAATGGCCTAGCTCACAATAGACCCCTTATTGTAACTTGTGTAGGGGTCAGGACTTGCATAACTCAGTCATGGATCTGTCACTTGTGAGCTATGGTCCTGCCCCCTCACATGTGAAAATAAATAGCATATTCTCAGTCAGTCCACTGTGTAGCCCATAACTATTTCTGACTCGCTCTAAACCTTTGGGCTCTCTTCTGCTGGCCTTTTGCATGTTCATACAAATGTTCGTACTTAATGTCTCATTAGCATTGTGACATCAAAACGGAACGTACAGAATAGCCAGCAGAAGAAGGCCTTATGGTTTATCGAGTCTGATTGCAGAGCTCCTGATCCAGTGATTATAGTGTGCCCCACCAACTCTTACCCTATCCCACCCTCTCTTGAACCCCCCAACATACTGTCTTTTGAGTGATGACCTCGGATAGGAATTCAGGCCACCCTGACACTGCCCGTTGTATAAAGAAGCGTCTCCTGACCGCCTCTTTGAACCTTCCCCTGCCAGCTTACAACAGTGCCTCCTTGTGGTCTTGTTTTCACTGAGACAAAAAGCTCTCTGATACTCACCTTGTTTATACCTTTCAGGTACCTGAAAGTTTCAGTCATGTTCTCTCTCTCTCTCTCTCTTCTTTCTCTCTCTCTCCTTCCTCTCCTGGAAGGAGTACATGTTGAGTTCGCTCAGCCTGTCCTCATATACCATGCCCTACTGTTCTTGAAGCATCTTTGTCACCCTCCTCAGAACTGCCTTGAGCTGATTGGTAATCTTTTTCTGGTAGAGGCTCCAGTATTACACACTGTACTCCAAGTGCAGTTACACCAAGGATCTGTACAGTGGCAGTATGACCACCTCCCTTCTGTTTGTGAACCCTTTAGCAATACAGCTCAGCATTCTGTTTGTCTTGCTGCTGCCTTTCTGCATTGTGTAGCCTGCTTAAGGTTACTGGTGATGGCTCTCCTGAACTCATTTTCTTCCTCTGATTAAGTGACCTTGACCCCCAGTCTGAACTTGGTCCTCAGTTTCCTTCCTTCTATGTGCATGACCTTACACTTCTTTGCATTGAACTCGAGCTGCCATATTCCAGACCACCATTCTAGCTTCACAAGGACATTTAGGTCCTGCTCTTCTTCATCTGTGTCTACCCTCCCACAGAGCTTAGTGTCACCCACAAGGAGACAGATTTTGCCTTTAATGCTGTCCTTAATGTCGTTAACATTGGGCTGAGCACTTGTAACCCCCATGCCACTTACAGCAAGTTGGTCACACCCCCATAAAATCTGGCACTAGTTCCCACATATGGCTTACCATTAACTTTTAGAAAATTCAGAGGTTGGTACCACCCTTGGCGTTAGGATGTGTACCAGGCTCATCTCTAGAGGAAGGGGTGGGGCACCAGAACAAAAACACATGAACCCCCGCAAGCCACAGACAGGTCCAGGGTAGAGACCGCCAGGCGCATGCTAGATCCATACTGCTGAGGGGGCCCCAGCAACCCCACACCAGAAGCAAGAATCAGACAGTCCAGAACAGGAACTGGGATCCCGCAGTATGGCCCCATTTCAACAGATGGTACCAAAGCCCCGGGGACCCCCACGGGTCGGTCAAGGTAGACGGGCACATAATTCACAAACTCTCCTTGCATGCAGTATAGTTCGAGAAAACAAAACCCCTTTTTTCCATTTCCCCTGGTGTATCTTTGTGGAACTAAAAGCCACACACCTGAACACATTTTCCTCCCTTGAGTGTTTTTTTTTTTTTTTTTTATTTAAAATTTTCTTTATTCTCCCCCACACATCGGAGCTCCGCTCTGTGGGGAGATGCACATGCACTTGCCCCATTTCACTGCCTTACCTGATATAACCGGTGGCCTCCCAGGGGGCCATTGCTGTACACCCCCAGGCAGGTACGAGGTGGGGCCTGTTCACCCTGAGACAATTCAGGTTTCATCGGGTCCTCCAGTGGTCAGACAGGAGCTATTAGGGTCTGTACTGGCCTTTTTATACCTCTCAGCGCTCCGGCGTCATTTTCCCCTGTTCTGGGGGTGTGGCATGCGTCCTGACGTCAAGGTGTCTCCGCTGATGTCCACCACTCCCCAACCCTCACTGTATGCTCCATACTTGCTGTGCCTCTGACTTCTGCCAGAGGCCAGTCAAGTGCCAAGCCTTGGACACCCCCGGAGAAGGCGAGCTGTCCCACGGATGCTCACGCTTTCCCCCAGCAGGCCCTCTGCCTCCCCGAGCTCGCTCCTGAACCTGGACCGACTCATCGCTGAGCACTACTGCTGCGCCGGTGGGCCAGTCATCCTTGAGTGTGTTTTATGTGGAAAACTAAGCCACACACTCCGAAACTCTCTTACTCACTTGGGTGAACACTGTATTCTACTTTCACACACTAGGTTGAACACTGAACATTTCTTTCACTCACTTGGGTGAACACTGAACTTTACTTTCACTCACTGGGGTGAACATTTCACTTTACTTTCACTCACTTTGTTGAAAAGGGAGACTGACGGGTGTAATCTAGCCTTCTCCATGGGCATACACACCCCAGAAACTAAACCTCTTATTGTGGAGAATTTGTCTCCTAAAAACAGTATTTACTGACCAGTTGTTCCTTCCACTGGGCATGGAACAACTAAAAGACGCCTCTTCTTGGGTAGCATGTCAAAACAGTCTCTCATACAAGTCCTTTCCAAAGGCAGCTGAAAACACAAGGATCTTCAGCAGATTGCCCCTTGGACCCACTGAGATGGCGGTTCCTTCCACTTCTCCTGGAGTAGAAATCAGGAATTCTAGGGACATGGATATGTTGTTCATCCACACTGTCTGGCAGGTTCCTTGCCGCTTTAAATCTTGCCGGAAGGTCTTCAAGCTGGCTCCTCCCACCCACCCGGGTGGTAAAACTCTCGGCTCCGCCCCATGATGCCAGATCTTCCTTACCGCTTGGAAGCTCAGGTTCCCTCCTTAACGCTCTGCGTATAAGACTGGTTCCTAATTCTTCGAATTTTCAAAATTAAAAAGTTTTTGCTAAAAAGACTTCGGTCTTCTCTCCCTCGCGGCTGCAATGGACAAATCGACTCCCGGTTTCCGGAGATGCCCTTGCGGGCAGAAGATGTCTCGGACGGATCCGCACTCCACGTGCGTCTACTGCTTGGGCCTTGAGCACGACCCACAGGCCTGCGACCTGTGCTCTTCCTTTTCGGCCTACGTCCTCGAAGACCGTGCTGCCCGTTTGCAACTGGGGCGTCCCGAGAAGAGATTTCCTCCGGTAAAGTCAAAAGAGGCCCGGTCGGCGGTGTCCGGGCGGCGGGCTCAGCGGATCAGCTCGAGCAGATGATCGCCCTCGAAGAGGAGGCGGCGCGGGCCGCTTCTACCTCGGCTGCGGCATTTGTCCCGCTCTCTCTCAGTGCCTCTTATTTGGCTTCTTTTAAGGAGCTTTGTCTGACCCTCTCGACTAAAGGTGAGGGTACAACTTCTTCTGGACTGTTTCTCGGTCCAAAAAGAGAGACAAGGGTAAGTCTCACCATCGACGCTCTTGGGAGCGGGAAAGATCCCTCTCCCCGAGTGGTTGGCCGTCGACTTCGGTCGACTTCTCGGCTTCGGCCACTGGTCTCACGGTGTCCCCATCAGGCCAGTTGACTGAGACTCCCGTCGACGCGGTCGAGATTTTTTCTCGACCCGTTGGACGGGTTGTCGCTGGAGAAGCCGAGAATCCCTCTCCCGTTCCCTGGTGGAGTTGTGGATCCCGCCGGCTCGTCTGTGCCTCCGGTTCTGGAGCCTTCGGTTGAATCGTCCGAACCAAGGGGAGTGCCGATTCCCCGCGACACCTCCCCACACCGTCCTCGGCATAGCCGAGGTTCTCTGTCTCGGACATCTTCGCGGTCCAACCGATCCCGCCGTCATAGGCGGTCTCGGTCTCGACACACGCGGCAAGTGGCGCCGCGCTCGTCCTCTTCTCCTCCTCGGACGAGGGAGGCTTCGCGCCAGTTGGCGTCGGGAGGTATGATTTCATGTGGCAACAGTTTCCTTCTGGATCGAATGCTCACGCCGTCGTCTTCCCCGGCCATTAAGTGGCTGTCACCGGAGCGGCCGAAACAACCCCTCATTTTAGCCGTGGAGCCTGTTCCCAGGCCGGTTGTTCGGCCAAATCTAGCTGCCCCACCGATCCCGGTGGAACCTCCGCCTCCACAGCCGTTAGTTGGGGCTCCGACCAAAAATTCTCGGTCGGCTCAAGGACTGCCCCATAGGCTGTCTGTCACCCTCACTCCCGACCGGCCTCGGCAGGTGGAGGGTGGCTCAGGCCCAAGGCAGCTCTTTGAGGACTCTTCCGAGTCCGAGGACGATTCCTCCCTTTTCTCCAAGCGAATGGACTTGGAGTCCTCAGGAGGACAGTCGGCGGACGATAGCCCTTCGTCCTTCCTAGGATTGCTTCGGCTCATCTCGGAGTCCACCGGGATGAAGCTCGAACCCGTTTCTAAATGGGCCAGGTATCCCCTCACGGAGATTCTGGACCGAGGGGATTCCCCTACGGAGGCCTTTCCGGTGGCCGAGGCCATAGTGGGTCCAGCCTTGGAGCTCTGGCAGCGCCCTGCTTCCTGTCCTGCGCCTTCGGCCAGGATGGCCAGGAAGTATGCGGTCCCTACCGGTTCCCTGTCCGGTTTTTCGGAACACCCCTCGGCTGAGGGGTTGGTTACCGACAGCGTTTTCCGGCGTGCCGGGAACGCTAGGGATGTGGACAAACCTCCCGACAAGGAGTCCAAGAAATTGGACTATGCCGGGTTAAAGTCTATGCTGCGTCCCTCCTCGGTTTTCGCCAGGCCAGTTCGGCCATCCTCATGGCACATTTTTCTCATGCCCTGTTGGGCTCCTGGATGAGGTCGTCCCTCATCTTCCCGCGGATCTGCAGACCACGGTCAGGCAAGTGCGGGACCAGGGCAGGGCAGTGGCCAAACAGCAGCTCCAGACTGCTTTAGACATTGGGGACTCATGTGCCAGGTCTGTGGCGGCCGCAGTGACCATGCGTCGTCGGGCTTGGCTGAGGATATCCATCTTTACTTCGGATACCCAGCACAAGTTGGCAGATGTTCCCTTTTTGGGGACTGACCTCTTCGGCCCTGGGGTGGAAGGTCACCTGCAGAGGATCGAGAAGTCCAATGCTACCTTGGACTCTGTCTCTTCCGCTCAGAAGGACAAAGGCCGCAAACCACAGCCTAAGCCCTTTTCGTTCTTCTGCGCTCACAGGCACGTCCGGCCCAGCAACGCCAGGGCTTAGCAGGCTCGGGCTTGGCATCCCAAACCCAAGCCCGGGCTTCCTCCAACAGGAAGCAGGGAGGTAAAGGCCCAGGAGGTCCTCTGCCGTCTCTCCTCTGCCTGCCCAGTGACGGACTGAGGGTGTCGCCCCAACCCGTCACCTCACCCCAGGTTCCCCGTGGGGACAGCTCAACATTCCTTTCCGCCTGGTCTGTTATTACCATGGACAGGTGGGTACTGGAGGTGGTGGGAAAAGGCCTACCTCTAGAATTTGAGCAGGCCCCGCCCTCCAGAGCCGCCGCACCTTGGGGGCCTCGGGTCCGCAGCCTCACTGTCGGCTCGCCGGGCCGACATCGCTCTCCTCCTCCAAAAGGAAGTGATCAGGGAGGTGGCGGACCCTCCCTCAGACCCGGGGTTTGTGTCCAGGTACTTCCTGGTTCCGGAACGGACGGGGCTGGCGCCCCATTCTCGACCTACACGACCTGAACAAGTTCCTAAGGTCTCGAACCTTCAGGATGGTCACTCTGGCTCAGATAATACCATCCCTGGAACACGGCGTGTGGTTCTGCTCTCTGGACCTGCAGGACGCATTCTTTCACGTCCCTATCCGTCTGTCACATCGGAGATTCCTTCGCTTTCGAGCGGAGGGATCCCTCTTCGAGTTCCGAGCCATGCCCTTCGGCCTGTCTCCAGCTCCCAGGGTCTTCACCAAATGCATTGCAGTGGTGACAGCTTTCCTGTGGTGCCGAGGGGTCCCGGTGTACCCTTACCTGGACGATTGGCTGATAGCAGCCCCCTCCAGACAGGAGGTGGAGCGGTCCAGAGATCTGGCCCTCCAGGTTTGCTCTCAATCGGCCTTCTCATCAACGAGGCCAAGTCGGAACTCGAGCCAAAGCAGGTGATTCTGTTTATCGGGGCAAAGCTTGACTCTCTTCGAGCCAGAGCACGGCTCCCGGCGGACAGGGCCGAGGTTCTTACCTCCTTTGCCCAATCATTTCTGGTTGGGCAATCGCGCCCTGCCCGGGACTTCCTGCGCCTCCTGGGTCTCATGGCGGCCTATACCAGCATGGTCCGTTGGGCACGCTGGCACATGCGCCCCCTTCAGTGGGGACTGGCCAGCCAGTGGTCACAATGCTGTGATCCATTGGACCAGCTAGTGATGGTGACCCAGGAGATGTGGAGCCCGTGCGTGGACCGCTCCATCTCATCTGCAGGAGGGCATCCTGTCCCCTGAGCCGACGGTCTCTATCGACCGATGCCTCTTTGATGGGTTGGGGTGCCCATCTGGGGGAACACCGGACACACGGCCTCTGGTCCCCGCGGGAGTCCTGATGCCACGTCAACCTGCTGGAGCTCCGAGCGGTCCACCTAGCTCTCACTGTCTTTGCCCCGTTTCTCCAGGGTCAAGTGGTCCGAGTCCAGACGGACAATACCACAACCATGTACTACCTAAACCGCCAGGGCGGGACGCGTTCCATGCTTCTATGCAAGGAAGCTCTCCGCATTTGGTCACTCGTGTGCAGCCTGGAGGTGGATCTCCTAGCCATTCATGTGGCAGGAGCCTCCATCACCCTGGGCCGATGCCCTGAGGCGGATAGGGGCTGCATCTCATGAGTGGTCTCTCCTGCCGGAGGTAGTAAGATCTGTTCTCCACTGGGGCACACACCTCAGGTGGACCTGTTTGCCTCCAGGGAGAGCGAAGCTGAGGCTGTTTCATGCCTGCCCCCTCAGCAGGGCTCGCTGCAGGGGATGCCTTCTCGAGGCTGTGGACCCCGGCTCTTCACGCCTTTCCCCATTTCCCTTGGTTCACAATGCTTCTCAAAGCAAGGAGGGACAAGGTGCAGGTGATTCTGATAGCTCCAGACTGGCCCTCGCGAGTTCTGGTACCCAGATCTCCTCAGCCTCAGCTCCAGGCTCCTGAGGCAGCTTCCAGCCGCCTGGACCTGCTCTCAGTCAATCAGTGGAAGGTGTTCCATCCGGACCTTCAATCCCTGCACCTGATGGCCTGGTTCCTGAGCTGCCTAGAGTTCCAGGCCTTGGGTCTTTCCGACGAGGTCCTCAATGTTGTTGAGGCGTCCCGTGAAGGAGTCGACTAGGAATGCTATGCCTTCAAATGGAAGAGATTTTCCTATTTGGTGTCAGGGCAAGGGCTTGGACCCTTCCTCCTGTCCTTTGGCAAGCATCTTGGACTATTTATGGTCCCTTTCTAGTCAAGGGCTTAGGTCGACGACCCTAAGGGTGCACCTGGCAGCCATCTCTGCTTACGGGCGTGGGCGGGAAGCAGTGATGATGCAGGAGAAGGTGGTCTGGTGCTTTTCAAAGGCCTTGATCACATTTCCCCTCGTCACGAGAACCTCCACCTCCGTGGGATTTACTGCTGGTGCTGGCAAAGCTCATGGGCAAGCCATTCGAACCAATGCACAGGTGTGAACTCTCTCACCTGTCGTGGAAGACCGCCTTCTTGGTGGCTATCACGTCAGCCAGAAGGATGAGAGAACTCCAGGCGCTCTTCATCGAGTCTCCTTACCTGGTCTTCCACAGGGACAAGGTTGTCCTGCGCCCCCACCCGAAATTCCTTGCAAAGGTGGTGTCGGAGTTTCACCTTAACCAGGTGTTGACTCTGCCGGTGTTCTAACCCAATCACATCTCGGAGGCCGAATACAGGCTCCATACTTTGGACCCTAGAAGGGCGCTCGCTTATTATAAGGAGCGCATGACTGAAATTCAGGGAGAGGTTCGCTAGCTGTTTGTCACCTACGCTGAAGCCGCACCTGGCAGACCTGCAGCCAAGCGGACGATAAGCAGGTGGGTCACCTCCTGCATAGATCTCTGCTATAAGTTGGTGGGCATGGAGCCTCCCAGAGGGATAAGAGCTCATTCTACCCGTCATACTACTGCATCGGTGGCTGCTTCCAGGGACGTCCCTATCCAGGAAATCTGCAGGGTTGCTACCTGGAAGTCAGCACACACCTTCATTACCCATTACTACATCGACCTTGAGTCACGCGGGATGCTAGTTTTGGGGCCTTGGTTCTCCAGTCTTATTCCCTAAGTAGGGGTGTGCCTTGCCTCCTCCTCCGGAGAACTGCTAGAGTCTGCCAGACAGTGTGGATGAACAACATATCCATGTCCCTAGAGACAGGTTACTCACCTGTAACAGGAGTTCTAGGAATGGTATATGTTGTTCATCCACACGACTCCACCTGACCTCCGCCTTGACGCACAACCTGAGCTTCCAGCGGGCCAGATCTGACGTCATGGGGCGGAGCCGAGAGTTTTACCACCTGGGTGGGTGGGAGGAGCCAGCTTGAAGACCTTCCAGCAAGATTTAAAGCGGCAAGGAACCTGCCAGACAGTGTGGATGAACAACATATACCATTCCTAGAACTCCTGTTACAGGTGAGTAACCTGTATATCCTGCTGTAGAAAGGTCTCTACCACTTCACTGGAAGCTGGAAATTGTAATCCAAAGTAGAGTGAGAAATCCTGGGCCTTCAACTCAGAGCCCACTGGCAGACCTCCTGCCACTCTCACTCCCACACTCTGCAACAACTGACAGCTAACTCAAGATTCTAAGGCTCCCCAGAACAGCTGTGCCAGAAAAGGGTTATGCGGCTGCGAGAGTTCAAAATGACTTAGTCATTCTTCCCTCAGGCTAGCTGAGTAAACAATGATGTAATTGTGTAAGAAGCCCCCAATGAGCTCCCTACCAGCTACCTGCTTAACACTAACACTGATAGGATTCTAGTAACCCCAGGAGACTGGGTGGTTACACACTGACTCCTGCGGGACCCCACTGATGACCTCCTTCATGCCTGAGTGTTCTCCCACCACCACCACTCATTGTCCTACCATTGAGCCCATTTGCCACCCACCTTGATAATTTGCTTCCCATCCCTAGGTCCCTCGGTTTCCTGATCAACCTCCTGTGGGGCACCAAGTCGAATGCTTTGATGAAATCCAAGTATATCACATCAAGCACCTGTCCCTTATCTACCACCTTCGTTACCCAGTCAAAGGAGCTGGTCAGGTTGGTTTGGCAGGCTCTCCTGGCATGAACCCGTGTTGTCTCTCATCCCATAGCCCATTTGTTTCAAGGAACCCCACTAGCCTTTCCTTCAGAATGGCAGGATATTATATAGCTGGTACAGCATCGCAAAATGTTATGCATATCAGAGGGTTATGCTAACCATTTTCTGAATTGCATAGTATTAGACTGATAAACATTTTTTTATATTTTTTTATTCAGGTTTTCATATTCGAAGTGCATTAAAAAAATAAAGCATTTTTCTTGTTTCTAATCAACTTGTGCCATGTACTGTACATTTTCCCATTTGATTGGCACTTTCGCTCATGAAACTACTACCTACTAAACCGGTCACTGTGTCTGAGCCAGTTCCTGACTTTGTGGAAAACGGCCACTATAACCCCTATACTAAAAAGTGGCGACAGCTCCTCCCCTAACAATTACCGGCCCATCTCAATTCTTCCCCCGCTTTCTAAAGCTGTTGAAAAAATCGTGGCCGACCAGCTCACAGAATACCTTCTCACGCACAGACTTCCGTCCAGAGAGCAGCATGGTTTCAGAGCTGCTCACAGCACTACTGCCGCCCTGACGGAATTTTCTAACTCACTTCACTTTGCGCTAGACAAAGGACATCTGGCAGGGGCTGTGTTCATAGACCTGTCTAAGGCCTTCGACACGGTTTCCCACCCCCTTCTACTTAACACCCTACAACACATTGGGGTTTCCCAGAGCCCCCTCTCCTGGTTCTCAAGCTACCTGTCTACCAGAACCCAGAGCATTAAAATCAACAATACCCTTTCTTCCACACTGCCTGTGTGCTCTGGTGTACCACAGGGATCAATACTGGGTCCCTTGCTTTTCAGCATATATCTCAGTGCGCTGCCTAAATCCTGCACTGGGGCCATTCTCCTCTATGTGGACGATGCAGTTCTTTACACCTCATCTCCTGACCCTTCCATACTACAGCTCTTGCTCAAAGCCTCCTATAAACAAATAGAAAACTGGTTTGCTGAACACAGGCTAGTTGTCAACATAAAAAAGACCAAAACTATGCTCTTTACCCACCGCCAAAACAGGACAAAGGATCATCACCTGAATATCCTCTCCAATTCACTCCTCCCACTGGAGCAGATCACAACATATAAGTACCTTGAGGTCACCTTAGACACCACCCTCTCATTCCATGACCACATGAAAATGCTATCCTCAGCCACCAATACCCGTATCGGTCTACTATACAGGCACAAAGATTGCCTACCACCTGAAGCACTCCACCTGGCAGTAACATATTCAGTCCTGTCACTGGTGGACTATGGACTCACTATCTATACTACCTCAAACCCAACAGCGCTCCTCCAGATCCAGCTAGCTATCAATAAGGCATGCTGACTCCTCTGCGGTGCAGACAAGCATGCACACACTTGCACCCTCTACACACTCACTAATGTATTCACACTAGAGGAAAGACTGCAGTATCAAACCTGTCTCCTCACCAAAAAATCCACCTGGGCTTAACCCCAACAGGTGTGAGGCTCCTGCAGTTGGCCACCCTCCCTGTAGTCACTGCACACCTCCAAAACTATCTGGAAGGTACCCAGGGTCAGGACCCCATTAGCCCAAAGATCCTTCCCGTTCAGAGCCCCATCTTGGTACAATGCCCTACCCCCTGCCATTGCCGCAATCCCCAAACTAGGTCCTTTTAAGGCGGCCCTTAAAGCCCATATTCTATGAGGGCGTAGCTGCCAGTGTGACCGCTAATTTTACCTTGTACGCTGCCTTATCACTATGTGCCGCTGCTGCAACTGGCACTGACGATGTCTCGAATGAGGCTGCATGCATTTCCTCTGCCTTGGGGGCCCTATCCTGTCCAATTCTTAGCACGCTACTTTTTTAGGACCATGACAGATACCTCCTGGGAGGCTGCACCTTGCAAAGCAGCCTGAAGGCGGTACCCTGCAACCCAACTGTAACCTGTATTGCTGCATGTGTTAGCTACTTCATGTATAGGCAATCCCGCTAAGTGTGTTCAGTGCACATCTGTATATTCTCTATGCATGTAATGCTGCCTTTATCTTGTATTACCTGTTTTTGCTCCCTCATTTATGACTCTTGACCCTTCCCTGTTGTTAACTGTAATTACCTGTTGTTCTTGTTCTTTGTAAACCTTGTACTTGACGTGGAGCCTTTGGAAATGAGTCTATGACTCAAAGGGTTGCAATTCCTATACTATGAATAAATAAAAAATAAATCGGGTGTTTTGGCTTATTTGATACCCCGAGTATGATCTGCATTAGTTTACGGACAGTGGAGGTCTCAGTGACTGGTCTGTAGTTCCCTGGAGGGTCCCTAGGCCTACTCTTGTGCAGTGGTACTACACGTGCAGTTCTTCACTCCTACGGTACCTCTCACTTATCCAGTGAGCTTTTGAACAGATCTGCCAGCGGATCTGCCAGTTCGCCCCAGCACCCTCAACACCCTTGGCTGCATGCTATCTGGACCCAGGTACTTGATTACCTTCAGAGACATGAACCCTTTCCTAACCCTATCTACTGTTATCCTTTCCTGATCCATGCCCCTCTCTCTCATTCCTCCGTTCTCCTTATGGCGTGAGTACACCCTTTTCCTTAGTAAAGACAGAGCAGAAGTATTTTTTTCAACAGCTTTGCTTTCTTTTTTTTTTTTCCTTTTTTGCATACAAGTTTTTATTGCTCCAGTATCTGGGGTGTGGCTAATCAGCCCTGTCCCCACTTCCCAGTGCCAGTCCCCATCTCCCCTGGGGCTTACCTGGTCTAAATTGTTCCCCTATGAATTCCCCTTGTGGCAGTGTTGGATAGAAGAGGGTGTTAACCTCCCAGAGCGGACCAAGTGAGCTTCCTGGGTGACAGCGAGGACACTGAGCATGTGGGCAGGGCTTCATTTAGACTCCTGTATGCTTTCTTGATTTTCTCCCTGCCCCAGTCGCAGCACATAGAGGTGCATATGCCTGACATTGATGCAGCTTCCTATCCTTTGTGTCATCCATGCTGCACTAGCTCCAGACCTCCACCCTGTGGCAGTCTGACTGGGCCAGTATCCCTCCGCTCTCCATGCCGCCGGCCCGGCTACCCTGGTTTCTCTTTACTGCCTTCCAGTCACCCCTCCCCCTTTTTAACTTCACTCTGCATGCCTTCTTGTCCCTCTTCTTTTTTTTTTTTTTTTGCTCTTGCTTTCCCCAGTGGCCCCCTCCTGCTCCCCTGATCCCAGCCCCATCACCCTGATATCCCCCAGGGCTTTCGTGGTCCCTTCCTGTTCCCCAAGAGCTTTCCCTCTCTGGTGGGGGCGATGGAGGCCTCCCTTGTCTTCCACTCCGGGCTGGATCAGGTTAGGAAAAGACCTGCCTGAGTAGCAAGGTGCGGGGCCTGCGAACTGGGCGGACTGTCATCCTGCTGTCAGGGAGTGTTTTCTCCTTTTTGTTTCCAAGCCCCTGGGATGTTAGCATCAAGGGTGTGTCAAGCACATCCCCACACTAGCGTGTGTTGCCTGCTGATGTCCCCCTCCCACTAGCCGCTCTAGCTGCACTGTCACCTGTGGTCACCCAGATGCCAGTAGAACAACAGAGCTGGCCGTCCTCCCTCACAGGAGAAGGAGCATGTCCATTGGGATGCTCGCTCCCCCCCCCCGGCTGACCCACTGCAGCACAAGTTGATTCCTGAATCTGGACTGCCAGCTTGGGTGAGGCAAGTTGCTGAGTGCCTCAACCATCTATGCCACCGGGCTGGCTCTTGTTCCTCTTTTTCACTACGAGAGATAGTTGCCTTCTGCCATAGTTGTCACCCATGATGTCACAGTGCTGATGAGGCATGAAAAGGAACAGAACTAGATACATCCACCTCTAGGTGAAGTACTGCTCTTTATATCACACCTAATACTCTCAGGTAGGAAACATCTAATGAGCAACAGGAAGCTGGCCCGCTGATGCAGCGGCAGCATTACAGCTTACTGCACCAACGACCTGGCTTTGGGAGCAAGCCTGGGCCACTGGGAGGAGGGTTGAGCATCTAGGGAACTCCTCTCCTCTGGGGGGGGGGGGGCTTGGCACCCGGTATATGCCTGGTCCCTGGCATAGGGTGGGTGGCAGGACACTGGAGTTGCAACATGTGAGCAAAGTAGTGGCAGACGTTGGGTGTGCTGTGAGTGGAAGAGCACACAATATCACCCTTGACGTCATTGCACATACTCTCCTTGGGAAGTGATGGAGATAGGAAATCATCCTGGTAAGCAGGATGACCACTGACCCTGCACTGGTGACCCGGCACCGCTCAAACTGGATCCTTGGCTTGTGGGTCAAGAAGGACTTCCCGCCACCAAGAGGTAAGCCATGGGAGAATCGAGTCGGGTATGTCCAGGGAGAAGCTGCGTGACTGAGCTGGTGGTGGAGAGAAAGTGGGCCCAGCCAGGATGGGAGGAGAATAAAGAGAACAACAGCAAAAAAATTAATAAAAGAAAAATGAGCAAAAGAAAAAAAAAAAAACTTCAGAAACTGAAAGTATTATCTAGCTACTTTAAAAAAAAATTATGTAATCTGTTGGCTATTTTTTGTTTCTTCTGTTTTATGGCATTTTTACAGCTAGGCATCGCTAAATAGGCAGGGCTGTCCTTCTGTATTTGAGACCTTTCTTGGTGCATGTAGCTATTTCATCAGTCACAATGTTTTTATCTAGTCAACAGCAGTAATGTAGCTATTGTTATCATCCACTATGGTTTGTAAACAAAAGAAGGTGAGAGTCTAGTAGACATGCCATTTATTGTTCAAAAGAGGCCCACGACAGAAAAAGCAAGTGCTGAGATGATCTCATCCTTACCCTTAGGGTGGATGGCCCATCTAGGTCAGGGTCAACACATACTGCGGCATCAGATTACTAGCACAAGAATGATGGGAAAGCCTGCACTGCACTTGGCCAACAGATGAATACAGGGCCTTAATCAATCCACCACCCTCCCAATCCATCTACCACCGCCAGTTTCCACTCTGAAGCACAGTTAAAGCTGTGTTCAGACAGCTGTTCAGGGGGGTTTCTCACTTTATTAACACAGACCAGTACAAAATGCATGTAACTTGGAAACAGTACTGCTCTAGAACGGAACCACAACTGGACAAAATTATGCTAGTCTGAATCGTTATCCGTCTTGGTAAAACATTTACGATATTATCACCACTGCACTATATTCATTTGAATAACTAGCCAGTAAGTAGGGCAACACCTGCTCTTATCTAATCAGTTCCTAAAGTATTCGGTTGCCCAATTTACATAACTGTCAGTACAGCTAGCTCATAAAACACATATGTTCAAAACGTTAGTGTAAGTATTTTTAAAACTTTAGAAAACCTCGGGATTGAGTGAAGAAAGTTAAAGCAGCAGTGCAGCGAAAAATGTTTTTCCCAAAAAGCTAGTTTCAGCTACAATTAAGAAAAATATTAGTATACCTCTCAAATGTACTTGTCTAGGTAGCACCTATGCTGCCCACCATGAGTGCGAACCCTTACCGGGCCTACAGTTCTATTTCTATGCAAAATGTGGCGGCATACCTCTCAACCTTTTGTCCCCCAGATATGGAACATTGCCTGTCAAAATGTGGAACAAATGGGCAAAATGTGGAATACTTGGTCAAATCTTTACCTAAGAAGCTCAAAACACTGTTAACATGTTGCATTTATGTTCAGAAAGTCTGTTATTGACTGAATAATATATTTTTTGCATCATTTACTATGGATGTTTGCTTTAAAATGTTGACTTTGAATGTGGAACAAGTCCTCACAATGTGGAACAGGGAGCTTTTGTGAAGTAAAATGAGGAACGTTCCTCGTAATGTGGTACAGTTGAGAGGTATGTGTGGCGGCCATCTTTATTTATTGAGAACAAAAGGCACTTAAAAATTTATAATATACTCACATTTTGGTGGAATTAGAAAACAGTACCATCAAATAAAGTTGGAAAATGCCTGGAATCTTTTCTAGTGAAAAAAAGGTAGGGTCAAATTCTTTGCCCAATTTTGTTGCACTGCTGCTTTAAGATTTAGATGTATAAGCTTCATCTGCGTTTACTAACCCATGTCAGTTTTTGAAAGGCTACTGAAAACTCTCTTCAGGATCACAGTGGCCTTTTAAAAACAAAAATATGGGTCAAACTCCTGCTAAATGCAGAATACAGTTCTGTCTTTTAGATAAAGAAAATCCCCTTAGTTTTAAGGGACCCTTATGTAACCCCCCTACAAATGGGGGTTCCTAGAAGCCTTCCCGGAGCTTGCCTAAGTGCTCCTTGCCTAGCTGGTGTTCGACGTAATGTCGCGAAAATGTGGGCACTGTGAGTGCTTTTAGAGCCTGTGGTACTGTCTCTTTAAGAGCTGCCTGCTCGCAGGATTAATTAGTTTGTATGGGGGGACTCTATGTTTAATGCTCGAATCCCGCCCGAGCTGCTGTCTAATCGCTCCGTTTCTGCAGTCGCTAAGAGTGCAGAGTGAGCCTGATTGAAAGATGTAACTGTTTACCAGAAATTATTTAGAGTGTTAGTGAAAATGCAGTTTGTCTAACCTGCCTTTCTTTCGGCTGGGACTCTCTGTGTTTTGCCCCCTTGTTTTGGACCTGAACTGCTGAGCTGGGCCAATTGGGTTGGGGAGCCCTAAAATGGGGACTGCTTGAGACAACCTGAACTTGGACTCTCACCTGGAGCCTGCTACAAAGGGGTATGTATGGCAGGTGCTTCTGGGAAATGTAGTTTGGACCTTGGTGCCTTTTTGCACCAACAGGGGGAGCCCTGCTGTGATTGACAGCTGAAGCCAAAGGAAATGCCCTGAACTATTGCTGGCAAGCCAGATGTGAATTGACTGAGTAAGGAGAAGGAGCTCTGTGCTGTTGCGGCGTGTAGTTCGCGCATAAAGCGCGTGGGAGGCCCTGAAGTCGGCCTGCAGCTGTTAGAGTGTGTGACTCAGGCTGAACCCGAATTCAGAAGAGAAGGAAGAAGTGTTCAGAACCAGGCTTGTCCTGTAGAAGACCGAAGATCTGCTGAAGTGCGATTGGCCTGTCAGGGACTGCTGATGCTGTGCGTTCTCCCGGGTAATTTGCAGTGTTTGCGATTGGGATCGAGAAGCAGCTGTCTGGTATAGTAATTTCCTTTACATATGAATGTGCCTAGTGCTTTTGGGGGATCGTGATTCTGTTTCCCCTTTTACTGTGAGTTGTGAGCTGAAGCTGGAAGCTGAACTCAAAATTTAATCAGACTGAATCCGCCTGCTATCTAAAGCAGTTGTGCCCTGTCACGAGGGCCTGGACTCCATGCCCTGCTCTTCTGGCAATCCAGAACACCCACTTCCATCAGGTTCTCTGCTTGGGGTATTGTGAGTACAAATTGGGGTAGCTCCCTGCACCTTTCATTTAAAGTGTGTCAACTGATTTCTTTGTGTTTTCTTTCTACGGACTGAGCCATCCGGCTCCGGATTACAAGTGTGTGTTGTGCATATATTTTCTTCGGACAGGGCCCCATCCATCTGCACCAGCCAGCCAACCCTGGGCAACGGAACTGGTTAGCCCCCCCCCCATCCTGGGCACCCAGAGAGGTGACATTATGGATCCTATATGTATGCACAATACTGTGATTTGAATATTGCCAAACCGAATCAACCTGATTGCCCCCTCCCATGTTATTGTTCCCTAAATAAATCAGATTTGTTGTTATTGAACTATATGCTGTCTGTGGTGTCGGTACATATCGAACCAGCATTGCATCGTGTTGTGTATGTTGCTTAACCTTGTTTTACAGGGGGTCCTCAGAGATGTGCTGCAGAATCGGTCTCACGGGTAAGTGGTATCTATGTGTAAAAAGTGTGCATATGTGGGGTATTGGGAGGGTAACTCCCGTGTACTGTGTGAGCCACTAGTGGGAACAAAGGGGGGTCACAGTGTCCCAGAGGGCTGTGCCCAAGCTAGTTTAACCACTACCGACGCTGACCTCTGAGTGGAGGCACCTGTCACTGGACCCAGGCCCCTTAACCTTTCACTAGCCATACAGGCAGGGGTAGTAGCCCTTGGGATAGTGCCACCTAGGGGTTACACTTATACAGTTAGATCAAATAGTGTATGATGAGACATGCCAAGAAAAACATTAGTAAAAACCAAGAGATCGGAACTACTAATAAAATGTTCTTTGTTCCACTTGGAACAGTGAAGGCATGGATTGAAAAAGAGTAATGTAGTATTGCTTACATCCAAGAACTGTGTTTAAGTATTGTTACACTAAAATGTGGATTTCTCTCCATTTTGGAAATAAATTGTTTTTATATCTTTTTATTTCATTTTAGATTACTCTTTTCCCACTGCCTCACACAGTGACCTTTTTTCACCATTTTGAGTCGATGTTAACATTTTTTTTTTTTGCGTTTGAAATAATTAAATGGTAGGTGATATAAGAATGTACATATTAATGTTTAGACATAGTATCAGTCCAGTTTCATCTTTTTCTTTCTTTTCTGTTGTTCATGTTTGTTCCCTTCTCCCACTCTGCTCTAAGGAGATGGGAGGGTCACAATATTGAAAACACTGCTTGACTTGCTTCTTAAGTGTCATAAGTCTGTTATTGTATGTGCGATATGAGAACAGTATTGGACATTGTTATGTATTGCATGGAAATAATTAAAAAGTAAAAACAATGAACTGTAGGAGAACAGTATGGTATGTTGTGTATTACATGGCAATGATCAAATAAAAAGGGGGGAAATTATCAGTGAGGAGCATCATTACAGATAATTGCGGCGAGGTTTTCATCCATATTCTCAGCTCAGTTTAAGCAGCTGTTACTTCACATCAATTTTCTTTGCAGCAAAAGGCACTTTTACATGCAGTGGTCTATACTGGAATAACCAATACAGACACACTGTAACGGTGCATTTTTGGTGTGTACAAGCATTCACACACCAGTACAAAAGTGAGCGCTTCCCTGAAACGTGGTCGTGCTCCTCCTGGATTCGCTGGCTTCTGTTGCATTCTGCCCTGCCATGTAAAACTGGCATTCCGTTCGTTTAGGCAAACTACAATTGATCTATAGCCAAAAAGTAACCTAATTCAGCACATTGGACCATGCAGAATTTGTTTAAGGAAGATTTTCCCTAACAAATTCTGCTGAAAACATTAACAAAACTTGTCCATTTTAGCAGTAGTAACTTGGAGGCATGTACTGTGGTAACTTTGGACAAGTTTTGTGATGTTTGCTGCAGAATTCGGTAGGGAAACTCTGCCCTAAACGAATTATGCCATGCAGTCACACTTTTTTTGGGTTAGTGAGGCAGAACAGCTGCCCAAAGTACACTTGCCTTGCCAAGATGCCACTGGGCCCCCAATGGCAGGAAACACCAGCAGATGTCATGTGCCAAATCGGGGGCCCAGTGTACAAGCAGCATGCGAGCACAGCGGGAGGAGCGAAACGGGACAGGAACAAAACTGAACGGCGCAAGTGCCGTGTAAAGGTGCCTAAAGATGAACTAGGTACATTGTGTCAGCTACCCAGGTAGATGTTTACAATCCCTCAAGAGTTGATGACTTCCCCTGGTGGTGGTAACATTTCTCCTGTCAATAATAAAAAAACGGTCCGGGTAACCCATTCCCCAGGGCACACCTGGAAACAAGCTGTCAGTTTAGTGTGTCCTTCTTGGTCAGTAATTATAAGTAAAAGCAGCAGGGCACAGAAGGGGTGTATGTTGCTGAGTTATCACCATGCTTTGGGTGGTTTTGCCTTGCGTCTTAAGCTGTCCAAGAATAGGTGATATCCAACACAAGCCCGCACCATACTAGTTTTAAGCAAGGTTAATTATGTAAAATGAGAGAGAAATAACCTTTTCTGTTTTAGAAAAAGAGGCAGCACGTAAACATGTGAGAACAATGCAAGATTGCAGCCTGGCTTAATGCTGAGATTTCACCGCATATTTGAATCCCAGTTTGCAGTCTGACTGCAACGTGTGTACATTAATGGATTTTAATAACTCGGGAGCGTTTTTGCCTATAGGGAAACATGGTTATAATTTGCCTGTATAACCTGCAGGTTATAACGGCAGACACGCACTAGGTTTCCCTTGCTCCACCCATGTGCAAGCCTCTGCTGTTCCCTTTCTCGGTGCTTTCTACTTCGCGGCCAGCAGCACTCGGCAGTAAGTAAATAAATAAAAAGAACTCTCCTCGCATCATTAAAGTTAACCACCCCTTCCTTAAACAAGTGCTCCTTGATTAAACCTTTTCAAAAAAAAAAAGTTTTCTGCAGCTGCGGATGGCGGACTGCACTTCATGCCAACCAGATTGCGGCTAAACACTGATGTATTTTTATTTTATGTAATTGCTGTGGTGAGAAAACGCTCCCCAACAAGTATATAAAATTAAACATTTGGTAGTGTGTAAAACTTGAATTTTACACACACCCTTGGTGTTGGATGCTTGAATAAACCTCTCGAGCTTCGCTGTCTGGGTTAATATAGCATCCAACACCTCGGGTGTGTGTAAAATTCTCGTTAAATACACCACCCCATGTATTGTTCTATATATAATAACAGAGTTTCGTTGTTTCCTTAAGAGAAACCCAGTTTGTAATTTGCTGTTACAAAGGAGTGTTTATAATGGCAAACACGTGCCGGATTTCCCTTGCACAAGCCACAGCTCTTCCCTTCTTTGGTGCCGCCACCACTCCTTACTGTCAAAGGTTTCACCACCACTAGGACTTGGTGGCAAGTTTTTTGTTTAAAAATAAAAAATTAAAAATCACTGGGCTAACATAACTGGGCTCCTTTAATAATAATAAAAAAAAAGTCAACCTCTCTCACAGCAGGGACTGCCAACCGCAGAGATACATAGATACATAGATACATAGACAGTGTCGGCAGATAAGGGCCTATGGCCCACCTAGTCTGCCCATTTGAGCTTGTAAGTTCAGTTTGTTTTCCTAGAAGTCTATTTCCCCTTACCCCTGACCTCTAGAATTCCTTTATGTCTATCCCATGCATTCTTAAATCCCGTGATTGTTTCCAGCCCCACCACTTCCTCTGGCAGGGTGTTCCACTTGTCCACCACCTGCTCTGTGAAGAAATTCTTCCTCATGTTTCCTCTGAATCATCCTCCCTCAACTTCATCCCATGCCCCTAGTCCTGAAACATCTTTTCGCTTAAAAATAGTGTTTTCCTGCACCCTGTTCCTCCCTGTAAGATACTTGTATGTCTCTATCATATCCCTCTCTCCTCCTCTCCTCCAGGGAGTACATGTTCAGTTCCTTCAACCTGTCTTCATAGGATTTGTGATGCAACCCATGCACCATCTTTGTTGCCCTCCTCTGAACCTTCTCTACCCTGTCTATGTCCTTACGTAGGTATGGTCTCCAGAACTGTACACTGTACTCCAGGTGGGGCCTCACTAGTGTCTTGTATAGCGAATTATGACCTCCCTTTTCCTGCTGGTGATGCCCCTGCCTATACATCCCAGCATCCTATTTGCTTTACCTGATGCCTTGTCACACTGTTTCTCATCTTGAGGTCATCAGAGATGACAACCCCAAGATCCCTTTCCTGCTTGGTGCATGCTATATCCTCACCCCCCAACTGATATATTGTGCCAGGGTTCTTGTGCCCCATATGCATTATCTTGCACTTCTTTGCATTGAATTTCAACTGCCAAACCCTTGACCATTCTTCAAGTTTCTGCAGGTCCCTTCTCATTCTGTCTACACCCTCTGGTGTGTCTACTCTGTTACAGAGCTTTGTGTCATCAGCGAACCGTGAAATTCTGCCTTCTATATCCTGTGCAATGTCACTGATGAAGATGTTGAATAGGACCGGTCCCAGCACTGATCCCTGTGGTACCCCACTGGTCACTCTTCCCTCTGTGGAGTGACAGCCATTTACCACCACCCTCTGTGTCCTGCCACCCAGCCAGTTACCTACCCACCACACTACTGTCCTGCCCACACCCATATTCCCCAGTTTGTGTAATAGTCTTCTATGTGGCACAGTGTCAAAGGCCTTGCTGAAGTCCAGATAGGCCATGTCCACTGCCCTCCCCTGATCCACCTCCCTAGTCACCCAGTCAAAAAATTCAATGAGGTTGGTCTGACATGACCTCCCCCTGGTGAAACCATGCTGCCTTGGGTCCTGTAGTCCATTGACAACCAGATGTTCCACTAATCTCTCCTTCAGTAGTGCTTCCATGATCTTTCCCACTACCGAGGTGGAGGCTGACAGGTCTGTAGTTCCCTGCTTCTCTTTGTTCCCACTTTTGTATAAGGGGACTACACCTGCTGTCCTCCAGTCTTTGGGTACCTCCCCTGTTTCCAGTGATCGGCTAAACAGGATAGCCAGAGGTTCAGCCACCACCTCTCTTAGTTCTTTAAGGACCCTGGGGTGCACCCCATCTGGCCCCATTGCTTTTCAACTCTTATTACTTCCAGTTCCTTCAGGACCCTTTCTCGTGTAAAGGGACTTATGTCCATTTCTGCACCATTCTCACCCCTTGTACTCCCTTCAGACCCATTACCCCCCTCTTCCTTAGTAAAGACTGAGCAGAAATACCTGTTCAATATGTCAGCTTTACTGTTGTCATCCTCCACGCTGCTCCCATCCTCCCCCTTCAGTCTAACTATCCCTCCCTTTGTCCTTCTTTTTTCACTTATGTACCTGTAAAAGGTTTTGTCCCCTTTAACCACTGATTTTGCAATGTGTTCTTCTGTCTGAGCTTTGGCTTCCCTTACTGACTTCCCTGCCTCCTTTGTTTCTCCTGGTACTTCTCCCTATCCCTTCTGCCTGTGTCTTTTGTATTGCCTGAATGCAATCTTTTGGCTTTCACTTTCTTTGCTACCTCTTTGGAAAACCATAATGGTCTCCTCTTTCTCTTCCTCTTGCTAACCTGCTTAATGCATAATTCTGTTGTTCTTATAATCCCCATTTTAAATACTGCCCACTGTTCCTCAATCCCTGATTCCTGTCCCATTCCCCTTAATGCCTCTTTCAAGCATCTCCCCATTTTCCCAAAGTCTGCCCCCCTAAAATCCAGGATATGTGTTTTTGTGTGGTTTGGTTCTGCTCTTTCTAATACATAGACAGTGTCGGCAGATAAGGGCCTATGGCCCACCCAGTTTGCCCATTTGAGCTTGTAAGTTCAGTTTGTTTTCCTAGAAGTCTGTTGCCCCTTACCCCTGACCTCCAGAATTCCTTTATGTCTATCCCATGCATTCTTAAATCCCGTGATTGTTTCAGCCCCCACCACTTCCTCTGGCAGGGTGTTCCACTTGTCCACCACCCGTTCTGTGAAGAAATTCTTTCTCATGTTTCCTCTGAATCGTCCTCCCTCCCTCCAACTTCATCCCATGCCCTCTAGTCCTGGAACATCTTTTTCACTTAAAAATAGTGTTTTCCTGCACCCTCTTCCTCCCTGTAAGATACTTGTATGTCTCTATCATATCCCCTCTCTCCAGGGAGTACATGTTCAGTTCCTTCAACCTGTCTTCATAGGACTTGTGATGCAATCCATGCACCATCTTTGTTGCCCTCCTCTGAACCTTCTCTACCCTGTCTATGTCCTTACGTAGGTATGGTCTCCAGAACTGTACACTGTACTCCAGGTGGGGCCTCACTAGTGTCTTGTATAGCTGGAATTATGGACCGCCTTTTCCTGCTGGTGATGCCCTGCCTATACATCCCAGCATCCTATTTTGCTTTACCTGCTGCCTTGTCACACTGTTTCCTACCTTGAGGTCATCAGAGATGATAACCCCAAGATCCCTTTCCTGCTTGGTGCATGCTATATCCTCACCCCCCAACTGATATATTGTGCCAGGGTTTTTGTGCCCCATATGCATTATCTTGCACTTCTTTGCATTGAATTTCAACTGCCAAACCCCTGACCATTCAAGTTTCTGCAGGTCGCTTCTCATTCTGTCTACACCCTCTGGTGTGTCTACTCTGTTACAGAGCTTTGTGTCATCAGCGAACAGTGAAATTCTGCCTTCTAGGTCCTGCGCAATGTCACTGATGAAGATGTTGAATAGGACCGGTCCCAGCACTGATCCCTGTGGTACCCCACTGGTCACTCTTCCCTCTGTGGAGTGACAGCCATTTACCACCACCCTCTGTGTCCTGCCACCCAGCCAGTTACCTACCCACCACACTGCTGTCCTGCCCACACCCATATTCCCCAGTCTGTATAATAGTCTTCTATGTGGCACAGTGTCAAAGGCCTTGCTGAAGTCCAGATAGGCCATGTCCACCGCCCTCCCTTGATCCACCTCCCTAGTCACCCAGTCAAAAAATTCAACGAGGTTGGTCTGACATGACCTCCCCCTGGTGAAACCATGCTGCCTTGGGTCCTGTAGTCCATTGACAACCAGATGTTCTACCAATCTCTCCTTCAGTAGTGCTTCCATGGTCTTCCCCACTACCGAGGTGAGGCTGACTGGTCTGTAGTTCCCTGCTTCCTCTTTGTTCCCACTTTTGTATAAGGGGACTACATCTGCTGTCCTCCAGTCTTTGGGTACCTCCCCTGTTTCCAGTGATAGTTTCCAGAGCACCTTGAAACCCAGTGGGCTGTGGCTGCACAAGGGATGTCTTTTACTTTATATAATTGCTGTGATGAAAAAAATGATATCCAGCAATTATATAAAATAAAACATGGGGTTGCATGTAAACTTCAAATTTTACATTATCTTGGTGTTGATGCTGTATATCCCACCCCCTGAACTTCCGCCTCCGGGTTTATGTAGCATCCAACACCGTGTGTGTGTGTGTGTGTGTGTGTGTGTGTGTGTGTGTGTGTGAACATCCCTGGAAGTACATTAATTAGCAATAATACTCAGCAGGGTGTGATATTGTCATGCCTTGGGTACATTGTGCACTGCCCAGAAGTGACAGTATCCCATGTTATACCACACCCTGGAATATAGTGTTTCTATTATAAATAGATTGTTTTGTTGTAAATAAAAAAATAAACCTTAAAATAATATTTTTTATCATGATTTGGGTACATTAAAGAACAAATTATTCTTAACCTATGTTCACATGGTTCCAGTTGATTCAGGAATTTTGCAGTCAAGGAAGGGCTGGAAACCAGGATAGCAACAAGAACTGCCGAAAGCACTAACTCCTTCTTTCAGTGCATAACTGGAAGGAGGGAACTGTGCCTTTGGAAATGGAGGGGGGCCCAGCTCGTTGTCGCAGCAGTAGTGATGCCCAGGGTTTTAAATAAGCTTAGCAGTTTGACACATGAAAGTGCTAATCAGTTGTGAAAATGCATAGCACTTGGCACAGATTGGTTAGCAAAATTTTTTAAGAATTATGTTGTTTTATTAATATTGTGTACTGTGTCATGGACTTGTTGAAAAAATGATTAGCAGTCTCATGCTAAGCATTTCTAAAAAAATGGTTAGCATTACCCCGTTTTGCTTGGCATTTCGGTATGCTATACCAGCTATTTAAAACCCTGGATGTCGTTTAAAACAAAGGTCACCTGGGTTCAGGAATGAGCCTGGCTTGTTGGGAGCCAGCTGTGGGGCGAAGGATCGAGTATCCCAGGGATACACTCTTCTGGGGAGGGAGGGAGGGTTACCAGCTTTGCTGGAAGTGTTCCACCTGGGTGATCACAGGTGACGGTGCAGTTGGAGCTGCACTGAGGATGGGAGGACATCATCTGGTGCTGCGTACACTTGCAAATCTAAATATGCTGTGGGCAAGGAAGAAGAACAGCAAAAACGTACCAGTATGGCAGAATGATCGCCGACCCTTTGAAGGCCCTGCACCAGTGACCCATGCTGTACTCAACTGGACCATTTGACAAGCTGAATACATGCCTGACGATCCCACTGTGGAGACTGTCATGAGGGAATTTGGTCAGGTAAGACCGGGAGAAGCCAGGTGACTGAGCTGGGAGGGGGGGCGTGTTGGCTTGAACAGGGCCAGTTGAGTGGTGGGAAAAAAAAACAGAGAGGTAACTAGGAAACAGTGAGAGAGCCAGAAGCAATGGATGAATGAATACTTCACTTCAGTTTTCACCAGAGAGCCACTGGTGGGGGGACGGAGGGCTCATTGAGAGGGCCCATAACATCAGGGATAACCACAGTGCAGACATTGGCTATCATGCCTGCTCTGGTAGCCGATTACATGGCAAAGATCAAGCCAGGAAAGTCCCAAGGGGTGGAAAGAATACACTATAGAATTATAGTGGAACAAAAGAAACGGTTGGCTGTGCCACTTGCACCGATCTTTCAGGAGGCTGTTAGAAAAGTGTGGTACTAGAGGACTGCAAAGTGGCCAGTGGGGGTCCCCATCTTCAGGAAGAGGGCAAGGTCGGACTCTGGCAACTGCAGGCCATTTAGCCTCCCATCAGTACTGGGCATTGTCCTGGAGTCCATTATCAAGTACTTTGTTGAGGCTGAGGTTCTTGTCTCCTCTCAGCGTGGCATTGTAGTACAAATCATGCTAAACCAACCTGATCACCTTCTTCGAGGGGGAACAAGCTGGGCGATTGGTCTGACCAGATTCAGTGTAGTCGAATACAAGGTGCTACACTTGGAAGAAAAAACAGAGGTGGTACCTACACACTGTATAGGGCCCCTCTTGCTGAGGTGGGGAGAAAAAGGACTGTGGTGGTGAGGGTTCATAGTAGATAAGAGGCTTAAGTTGAAGGGGCAGATTGTTGCTACTGTCAAGCGGGCCAACAGGGTGCTATGGTGCATCAAAAGGGGATTACCAACAGAGCAGAGGAACTAGTCCTGCCACGACCCTGGATATATGTTGATTCCCTTGGTAAGCAGAAAATTTGTCCAGGCGAGGCCGGCACTCTGGTGTGGTGGAATCGCTACCACTTTCGATGCCAATAACTCAGTTTAAGGAACAAGTCTGGGCTGTCAGAGGCTGACTGGGGGGAGGAGGATCGAGCATCCCAGCAGATGCTCTCCTCCTCTGAGGAGGTGGAGGTATCATGTCTGGCTGTTCTACCACCACCTCGGTAATTACGGGTGGTGGTGCAGGGGAGTCGTGATTGACAACAGGGACTATTGGAGCATGCCCACAGATTGGCTGCATCAGGCCTTGCTGGCAGCCAGTCATGCTACATGCTCCTGATGGGGTGGGGAGAACAAAGAAAAGTGTGCACAGCGCTGGGAAGATGAGGCATTGCCAGCAGACCACACCCTTACTGGCTCCAAGTTTTGGCATGCCTGGGGAATCCCCCATACTTTCGTCTCCACCTCAGGAGGCCAGATGTATGCAGGGAGGAAATGCCGAAGGAGATGAGGGCGTAACTGGCCCCAGGGTGTAAGCTGGGGGGAGGGGGGCAGCACAGAGGTGTGGTTTGGGGGACCAGGAGTAGTTGCAGTGGGATTTGAATAGGGTGGGAAACCCACATGGGTGGTAGCTGAATGAGAATATAGCCTGTGGCCTGAGGAGGAAAAAATATGGTGGTGGGGGATTGATTTGTGCAGGTTTAATTGACACATGAGTGATCAGTGTGACATTTGAGTGGTAAATCCCAGTGTCTGTATATGTTGAGTAGGATGCTGGTGGTAATCTTTTGTTGGGTGTGTCTGTTGACTCTCTTTCTTTCTTGTTTTCAGTATGCATATTTATTTGCCCAAGACTGTATGAGACGTCATTGTATTACTGGTCTGTAGCCAACACTGAACTTTTAACAAAAAACAAGTGAAATCCTCTAGATACAAACATACACAAAAAACTTACCTTGTACTCTGTGCTTAGGTAGACAAGTACAGAATAAATGAGTTGTTACGTAGAACACAGTGATGCAAATGGATCAGCGACAGTATGAGTCAGAGGTATTCAAATGGTTATTAAAGAAGCTGCACTAGTTATCTAAAAAAAAAAAGTGCTTTCTTATTCTTCAGTGACAGACATGCTATGTAACTAACAAACGTATAATCCTTTCTTTACAGTTTGATTTTCAGTTTTTTTTTTTTTATTTGTAATTTATTAACTGGGTAGTACCTAAGAGCATTAGATGCACATTTTCAAGGGGGACTTGGAGATTAACACAAGAGCAACAGTACAGAATGAATATGCAGTGCATCAGAGTACGTAGTAATCAGGTGACATTACACTTGCACATAGACTAGTCCAAACAGTATTTTTTTAACACCATTGTAAACGTATTCTGCAAATCGATGGAGTATAATGAAGCAGGTAAATTATTCCAGAATGTAATGGCATTGTCAATAAAATAACTTTGGCCCAGGGAGGAATGGAAGAGTGTGGGGTTCTTATGAAATAAGTATGAGCAGATCTAGTACTCGGGGAGCCAGTGCTGGAACTAGCATCAACCGTAAACAAAAATCTAATCAGGCCTTCTAGGAAACGTCAAAAACGGATGAGGGTAAAATAAGTAATGCGTGAAAGAAGGCCAGCCAAGGTGTTTGTAAAGAGTGCAATGATGAGTTAATCTCGGGCTGGAGGTACCAAATCTGCATATGGAATTGTATTGAATGTTAACTCTGCAAGTCGGTGCTATTAGCCGTGGCATAGACTGGAAGCCTGTAGTCCACTAATGACAGCAGTAGGGACTGAGCCAAGACTGTCTTGGACTGAGTGGACAAACAGTTTTTTAGCCTAAAGAGCTGACCAAGGCAAGCATGTACTGACTTAACGAGGGCGGAGATGTTCTTTAAAAAAGAGAGTCTGGTTTGTAATAAAACCGAGATTCTTGAATCTGTCCACTCTCTCAGCAAAGGTGACGCTCAGCGGGGAGGGGGGAAGTAATCATTTAATTTTTGTTTTATTCCAAAGTGCATATACTTTGTTTTACAAATATTCATTCACTAGAAGGCCATTTTTTTAATAACTGTTTTTGTACCATTTCAAAGTTAGGCTGCAAATGTCTGGTGCTGTACAGTCACTGACATTACATATGCTTCTGTACAAAGCAATATCATCTGCGTAGTTGATTAATACAGGATTCAGCGCTATGCAAAATATCAGCTACACTGTTCCAGAAAACCCTAAACAAAATAGCCCCCAAGACTGATCCTTGGGTTGCTGTGGTAGTGATTTTGATGAGTGGAAAAGAAAAGGAATTCAAAGAGTCTGATTGAGACCTGACAGTCCAGTAGTTCTGGAACCAGGATACCGCAGATGCAGATAAACAAAGAGCCAGACGTTTGACAAGAAGGTGACTGTGGTGCACCAGCTCAAATGCTTTGGAATACTCCAGGAAGAGCGCACCGACTGTGTCCCCATTGTCCATTGCCCCATGAAGATCATTAGTGACTTTAAAGAGATCCACCAAGCTATATTGTACTGCCCCTGCACCTGATAAATATTTATTTATTTGCTTTTGTTTACCGGGTAAGCACGGTAGACAGCCAAGTGCCTATTTTCAGGTGCGACCTGGGAGATTACAAGGTACTTTCATAAACATCAGACAAAACAAGTAAAGGTTACGTTTAAGTGCATCAAGCAACAAGGTCAATACAAGAAACAACAGGGGTTTACAAAGCAGGCAGCAGGTAGAATAACAGTATGGTACTCTCATTATAGACATTGATCGTAATGCTGGGCAGCGACGCTGTTAAGCTTGCAGGTAGACAGAGGAGAAACACATTGGGATCGAGGAGGCCCAGAGCAAAATACGGAAATAGAGCAGTAACCATGCACACACTGTTTGAGCAGTATGGCCTAAGTGGACTACTCCTGCTAGTAAACAAGTAAAACTGTTAGTCGACTGGTGCCCACGTTTCATTACCAAGTGGCCATTATAATCATGTTAAAAAAAGATCATAAAGCCGCCACCCATTGATTATAATGGAGCACACTCCCGCACTCTCCCTAGTATCTCGTCATCACGTTAGTGAGTGCTGGGGAGGAGCGTATGCAACACTTACAACCGGGAAGTCCTTGGCACCCGGTTTAATTAATTTTACGAGGGATATCATTTTTTTTATCTGCGGCATAATTTTGGGACATCTGCACAATTTAGGAATGCTGTGGCGGTAAGGTACCTATTTATCAGGTGCAGGGGCTGATCTTAGTGGATCTCTTTAAGCACAGCTGTGAATGTGCTGTGATTATCTCGAAAACCATGCTGGCAAGATGTTAGCAAATTGACAGTATTCAGGAACTCCTTCAGTTGGTCAGAAACAGTCTGCTCAAGGACCTTGGACAATGGGGCAAGTAGGGATATTGGTTAATAGTTTTTGGTCATGGTCACGGTTCTTTTGCCTGATTTTAAAAATAGAGATCACAGTAGGCTGTTTCCACAATCTCGGGGACCTCGCTAGACCAGTAACTAACAAAGAGTTGTACAAACTGCACAGAGGATTAGCCAGTACATCAGTAACCAAATAACAGAAATTTAGATCAGTATTCTCCAGCCCCTTTGTAGTGTTTAAAGGGGAACAGTCAGCACCAAGAGCCCCACACCCAAGTGTAGAGCTGGTCTCAAGTTGCACTTTGTGTGCAAACACATTTTTATTTTGTTTACTTAATGTTTACTGCAATATAGTAGATAGTACCAGGTTGTTTCTGCTGACTTGCAAGCAGACATTTGCTGTAACCAAAACTCCCAGAATCCCCTGCAGCTGACATCAGAGGAGGGCTGCTGCAGTGGTAGATGCACATTAGTTTGCGGTGCATGTTTGAGCTTTTGTTAGCTCTGATCCAATATTTGCCAATCCCACTGTTCTCCCATGGCTGTGTACAGTCCTCTGTGACTATCTAACCTCTGGAAGACAGCAGGACCCACAGACAGAAGATCAGAGCTTATAAAAAGTCAAGGGATACGGTTATCAAAAAAACAATAAAGGCACCAAATGTGAAATAGGCATTTTAACGAATAGGTAGTGCAGAAATTTGGGTTGTGATGAACACTTACTGCTTAATTAGTACTGCTGATTTAAAGAGCGCCTAAACAAGTCCCTTATACAGTAATGGAAAATACTTGATAATATCAACACGGCACGGGAGAGTACAGTGTGCAGCAATAATTCCAGGCACTGCTTTTAGTATCAGAGGCATTTTTAAGGCTGCATTGTCAGATTTTCTTCTTGTGTCCAAAAAATAAATATTTTTTTTTAATTTAGTAGTCTGAGATTTTCATAAAATGGCCACCGATATTTTGCCCTGTTTAGTTTCTTTAATCACAAAAAGCTGTCGTTAGCTTGTGTATTAGACAGTGAAGCATCACAACTCATGACCAGCGCTCATGGCTTTATGAAGAACAGATTGTGCCAAACCAAATTGATCACCTCTTTTGAGGTGGTGACCAGAGAAGTGGACTGAGGCAGTGCTATGGATTGGGCTAGGCCTGTGACAAGCTTGTGGGCAAAGTAAACTAGTGTGGTATACACAGGTTGAATTGCTAACTGGCATGTGAACAGGAAGCAGAGGGTGAGCCGGCCAAGTGGCACTGAGGGTTGAGGTGCTGGACGCACGGCGGCGACCCGGGTTCGGGAACAAGCACGGGGAGTCGGCAGGGGAGGGAAGAGATTGAGCATCCGGAGGACTGCTCTCTCTTCCCCGGGGAAGGACGGAGAAGTGACCGCTGAAGGAGCGACCTCTGGTGGTGGCTGGAGGTAGCCCAAAAGTAGTGTCATGGCGTATGCCTGGGGGTGGAGCCGCGGCAGCACATTGCCTTGACAGCCGGGCTCCACAGGGGACTTACTAGTAAAATACCCTCCCTTCCTCCTCCCGATAGCCGAAGGTGCCTCCCAAACAAGGATCACACTCCCAGAAGTCTGATGCAGCTCTCTCCTCGCCCCTCCTCCTCGGCCCAGAGCACAATACTATGAGAAAGAGCGCCCTGGGTAGGGGTGGCCCTTCCCCGGAGGGTAGACCCGGGGGCTGCCTGGTGCCAGGGAGTGGAGATGAGTCAGGTTATGCAGGGAGGTAGAGTTCGCTGAGTGGAAAGTCGCCAGAGAGAGTTCAGTGGGGCATGAGGACGGGTTGGGGGGGGGGAGAGGAATCGAAGGGTGGTGGGTACTGTTGTCAAGTGGAGAGGAGAATTTGGTGGCAGCCCTCTGGGATCGGTATGGGGCCACTGCTTTTCATCATCTCTGTCAGTGATCTGGAAGCTGAGGTCTTAAGCAGACTACTTCAGTTCACAGATGAGACTGAGCTGGCCATGATGCTGTACTCACTTGAGAATGGGGCAAACATCAAGAGAAGTCCTGAACAATCTGGGTGACTGGGCTGACTAATGGAGCCTCAGACTCGGTGTAGCCAAGTGAAAGGTTGTACACTTGGGGAAGAAACACAGAGGTTGGACTACAAATTGTGTGGGACTCCTCTTGCTGGAGTCGAGGAGGAAAGGGACTTGGGGGTCACAATAGATGGGGGCCAAAGCAAGACAAGCAGTGTACTGCTGCTGTCTAGAGTGCCAGAAAAATGCTGGGGTGCGTCAAAGTGTTGGGGGTGACCTGTTGAGTGAGAGAAACAATCTTGCCACTATACAAGGCCCTGGACAGGCCCCACCTGGTATACTGTGTACAGCTGGGCCTGCTCAATACAGAGAGGACATTGTGGCAGTCAAGTGGGTGCAAGATAGAGCCACCAGAGTGATCAGCAGTATAGAAGACAAAAGCTATCAGGAGAGGCTGTAGGTCTTTAACAAGCTCACGATGGAGAAAGGGAGACTGAAGGGGGGACACGATCTCAGTTGTTCGCATGCTCAAGGTATCCACAAGATTGAACAGTTGGAGATGTTTGATCTGGTGTCCTGCAGCAGGATGCGAGAACATGCCCTTATGCTTGGGGGTGATAAATTCAGGTGTAATGTTAGGTACTTTTTCCAAGATGGTGGTGAACCTGGAGTATAGCATGCCCATGAAGACACTGGAGATGATAACACAGGGTTATAAATAGCCGGCATCGCATCAAAGTTTGCGATGCAGACCGGCTGGTTGCGCTAGTCAAATTGTGTCTGGATCGCAAAAAAGTGCGATCTATTTTGTCCTCCCCCACTGTTTCAATATGCGCTCCCACGTAGTGCTTGCTGGAACATGAGGAAGCTGTTGGAAAATGCGCGGCAAATTATATACCATTCGGTGGATGTGGTAGTCGGATGAAGTGGAGACAGTGAGTAAGCAAGCGGGAGCAAGTGGGCAGGCGTGCGTGAAAACGGACCATCGGTGCCATCAGCATCAGTCACTAGACCACCAGGTATCAAAATTTAAAAACAGTTCCAGTGAGAAACGGTCTTTCCAGGGACATGGATATGTTGTTCATCCACACTTATTGGCAGGTATCCTTGCCGCTTTAAATCTTGCCGGAAGGTCTTCAAGCTGGCTCCTCCCACCCACCCGGGTGGTAAAACTCTCGGCTCCGCCCCATGATGCCAGATCTTCCTTACCGCTTGGAAGCTCAGGTTCCCTCCTTAGTGCTCTGCGTTTTAGACTGGTTCCTGAAAATTACGGTCTTCGAATTTAATTGGAAGTTTTTCTAAAAACTTCGATCTTCTTCTCTCGCTGCGGCGATGACTCATTCGTTTTCCGTCTCTCGGAGGCCCGATTAATTCCTCCAGGAAAGACCCTCACTCCACGTGCATCTACTGCCTTGACTTGGATCATGATCCGCAACTTTGCGATTTTTGCTGTGCCCTTTCGACCAGCTCTCTGGAGGATTGTGCGGCCTGTTCGGGACTCGGGCGACCTGAAATTTTTCCCGATCCAGAAAATTCCTTGGAGACTCGTCGGGGAGTGTCCGCATCGGCTGTCTCTGTTGAGCAGCTCGATCTTCCTTCCTCCAGGGAGGGGGCAGCTGCCCCTCCCTCTTCCTCGGTCGCGGCGCTCATCCTACTCTGCTTGAGTTCTCCTCATGCAGCTTCGTTCAAGGAGCTTCGCCAGTCCCATTCCTCGAGGGGAGAGGGACCTTCGGGACCTGCCTCTCGGCCCAAGTCTAAGGAGTCGCAGGCTAAGTCCCTTCGGCGCTGGAGGGAGCGGGAAAGTTCTTCCCCCGCCGCACGTTAGACTTCTCGGGCAGGTGCGTCTGTCTCACGCCGCTGGCTTCACGGTGTCCCGTCAGGTCAGCCGGCCAGGACTCCCGTCGATGTTGTCGAGTCTCTCGATCCGTCATCCGGGCTGTCTGCTGCTGGAGCCGCCATCCCTTCGCCAGTTCCCCCCGGGGGAGGCCGAGGTTCTGCATGTACCTTTGGGTTGTCAGGCCTCGGCCCTTTCGTCCGAGCCGAGGCAGGAGCAGGCGTGCCCCGCTCCTTCCCAGGCCCGGCCTCGGTTTCCCCGAGTATTTGGGTCTCGGTCGTCCTCTCGGTCAAGTCGCTCACGCCGACTTCGGCGTTCTCGGTCGGGGCACCGAGTTAAGTGGCATTACCGCTTTTTCTTGTCACCCTCCTCGGATGAGGAGTGGCTTTGATGCAGGTGGCGTCGACGCTGCAAGGAATTCATGTGGCAGCAGTTGTTGTTGTATGGAAATCAATTGACTCTGATTCATTCCCTGTCCGGCAAGCAGCTGCCGCCTGATCAGTCGACTCAACCGCTCTCTGCAGTCGAGGTGCCCTCTGCTGGGCCGGTTGTTCATCCGATCCCTGCTGCCCCACCACCCTCAGTGGAACCTCGGTCGGGTCACGACCTGCCCCATAGGTTGTCTGTCCCTCTTACTCCCGCCTGCCCTCGGCGGATGAAGAGTGACTCAGGCCTGAGGCAGCTTTTTGCGGACCCCTCAGAGTCCGAAGTCGACTCCTCTATGTTCCCCAGTCGGGAGGACCTGGGGTCCTCTCTGGAACATTCTGTGGACGACAGCCCATCGTCCTTCGTGGGTCTGCTTCAGCTCATCTCGGAATTCACAGGGATGCAGCTTGAACCCGTGTCCAAATGGGCCCCTTACGGAGATTCTAGATCGAAGGGGTTCACCCTCGGAGGCCTTCTCGGTGGGCCCGGCCTTGGAGCTCTGGCGGCGGCCTACTTCCTGTCCTGCGCCCTGGGCCAGGATGGCAAGGAAGTCCCTGTTGGTTCTTTGCCCGGTTTCTCGGAGCACCCCTCAGCTGAGGGGATAGTTACCGACAATGTTTTCCAATGTTTTGGGAACGCTCGGGATGTGTATAGGTGGATAGGCCCCCCGACAAGGAGTCCAAAAGGATGGACTACATCGGGCGCAAGGTTTACGCTGCGTCCTCCCTAGGCCTCCGACAGGCCAGCTCGGCTGCACTGATGGCACATTTCTCCCACGCCCTTTTGGGCTCCCTGGACGAGGTGCTCCCTCATCTCCCGGCCGACCTGCGGACCACGATCTGGCGGGTGCAGGACCATGGTAGGGCGGTGACGAAGCAGCAGCTCCAGACTGTTCTGGACTTAGGTGATTCCTGTGCCAGATCGGTGGTGGTCGCAGTGGCCATGCGCCACAGGGCGTGGCTGAGGTTATCCTCTTTCTCACTGGAAACCCAGCACAAGTTGACGGACATCCCCTTCTTGGGGACTGACCTTTTCGGCCCTGGAGTGGAGGGACACCTCCAGGGGACCATGAAGTCCGATGCCAATCCGGACTCTGTCACTCCTACCCGGAGGGACAAGGGCAGCTGGCAGCCTTTGCTTAAGCCCCTTTGTCCCCCGGTCCCTGCGACTCGACCGGCCCAGCACGAGAGCCAGCAGGCTTGCGCTGGGCGGCCTGACTCCAAGCCAGCGTCTTCCTCTAAAAGGAAGCAGGGAGATAAAGGCCCGGGAGCTCCCTTGGCCTATTCCTCCTCCAAACCTGCTCAGTGACGGGCTAAGGGGCGCTGTCCCCGGCCCCGTCATCCCAACCGGGTTCCCCCGTAGGGAGACGGCTCCACACCTCCTCCACCTGGTCCGCCTTTCCGGACCTCTGGGTGTCGGAGGTGCTAGGGGAAGGCCCTGCCTCGGGATTGCAAGCAGGTACCACCCTTTCGAGCCGTTGACCCACGGGGGTTCTGGGGTCCATTTCCTGGCCCTCTAGTTAGAGGTGTTCAGGAAGGTTGCGGATCCTCCTTCAGACTCTGGGTTCATGTCCAGGTATTTCCTGGTCCCAAATGGACGGGGCGCTTGTGCCCCATTGTTCCGCATGCCTGGATGGTCTCTCTGCCCCAGATATCCCATCCTCAGAACGAGGCATGTGGCTTCTTTCCTGTACCTCCAGGACGTTCTTACTCTTCGTTCCATCAGTTTCTTGGGAGACTCCTCCCTTTCCTAAGCGCGGGATCTCCTTACGAGTTCCAAGCCAGGCCCTTCGGTCTCTACTCAGTAGCTTTCTACGGCATCGAGGGGTCCAGGCGTAACCCCACCCGGATGGCAGCCTGACTACAACCCTTCCAGGTGGAAGGGGATGATCCAGAGTTCCTGGCTCTCAGACTGGTCTCCTTTATCGGAGCCACGTTGGAACTCGTGTCTTAGCGGGTGATCCTTGTTCGGGACAAGACTCGACTCTTGAGTCTGAGCTCGGCTCCCGGCGGACAGGGCTGAGGTTCTTCCTCCCTTACCTAGTCAGGTCTGACTGGGCAATTGCGCCCTGCCGGGGCTTCCTGGGCTCGTGGCGGCCAGTTCCAGCGCGGTCTGTTGGACCCGCTGGTTCATGTGTTCCCTAGTGGGAACTGGCCAGCCAGCGGTCACAGTGCTGCATTCCTTCGGACCAGTTCGTGACCACAGCCCAGGAGTTAGGGGAACGCTGTCCCTCGGACCATGCCAGCTCTTGCAGGAGAACTTCCCGTTCATCCGCCCTGAGCCGACGGTCTGCTCCGAACGATGCTTCTCGGATGGGTGGGGGTGCCCATCTAGGGGAATACAGAGTGCTCTGCCTCTGGTCCTCTCTGAAGTCCCGACGTCTTTTTACCCGCTGGAGCTCTAACCGGTCCGCTTGCTTGCACCGCTCGCTCCATTTGTGCGGGGTCCAGTGGTTTAAGTCCAAGTGGACAACATCACGACCATGTGCTACCTACCCCACCAGGTTTGGTCGAGCCCCTTGCCTCTGCGTAAGGGGGTTCTCCGCATTGGGTTTTTCGCGCAGCCGGGAGGGGGGTTTTTCCTGGCCATTCAATGGCAGGAGCCTCCAGCTCCCTGGCTGATGCGCTAAGCTGGACATAGGCTGCGCCTCACGAGTGGTCTCCCCTGCCGGAGGTAGCACAGTATCTTCTCCCTCCTTCCCTCCAGGGAGAATACGAGGCTGAGACTGTTTCATGCCCGCCCCCTCAGCAAAGTTTGCTGTAGGGGATGCCGTCGAGGCCGTGGACCCCGGGCCTTTTCTACGCCTCTCCCCCATTTCCCTTGACCCACGGGCAAGGTGAGGAGGGACTAGGCGCAGGCAATGCTGGTAGTCCCAGACTGGATTGCCAGCTCTAGTATCCAGCTCTCCTCAGTCTCAGCCTCAGGCTCCCGAGGCAGCTTCCAGCCTGCCCGGTCCTGATCGTTGTGTTCCGGGGAAGGTGTTCATCTAGACCTTCAGTCCCTGCACCTGAAGGCCTGGTCCCTGTGCGGCTAGGGGCCTGGCCTTGGGTCCTTCGGCAAGGTCCTCGACGTTTTTGAGGTGTCCTGCCAGAAGTCGGCCAAACCTGCTCGCCTTCAAATGGAAGAGTATTCCATTTGGTGTTGGGATAGGGCTTGGGCCCCTCTCCCGTCCCTCGGTGAGCATTCCGGACCATCTGCAGTCCGTTCCTTTTGAACTAGGGCTTCGGCCAACGACCCTCTAGGTGCTTCTGTTGGTCACCCCTGTCTTCCGGGCGCGGGCCAGAAGGCATTTGGTGGCGCAGAAAAGGTGGTCTGGCACTTTTTTAGGCCTTGATCACACCTCCCCTTTGGGGAGAGTATCCCCATTCTGTGGGATCTGCGCTGGTATGGGCTTAGCTCACGGGCAAGACGTTCGAACCTTTGCACAGGTGCGAGTCCCCACCTGTTGTGGAAGAACACCTTCTTGGGGCTACCCTGCCATCCAGAAGGAAGGGAGAGTTCCAGGTGCTCCTTTGAATCTCCCTATCTGGTCTTCCACAGGGACAAGGTAGTCCCCCCCACCCGAAGTTCCTTCCGTAGGCGGTGGCGGAGTCTTTCCCTAACCAGGTATGGTCTCTGCTGGGGTTCATCCCCACTCACGCCTCGGAGGCCATATATAGGATCCACGGGGACCCTATTTTACGCTCGCCTACCCAGGGAGCGTAGGGCTGAAGTTCGGGAGAGGTTCGCCAGCTGTTTGTCATCTACGCTGAAGCCGCACCTGGCAGACCTGCAGCCTAGTGAACGACGAGCAGGCGGGTCACCTCCTGCATAGGTCTCCGCTGTAGGTGGGCGGGCATGGAGCCTCCTAGAGGGATAAGTGCTCATTTTACCCGCCCTTCCACTGCATCGGTGGCTGCTTCTGAGGATACTCCTGTCTAGGATATCCACAGGACTCCTACCTGGAAGCAGGCTATTCCGTTTCCCCTTCCACATCGACCTTGGGTCACGCCGGGATGTTGATCGGGGCCTCGGTTCTCCAGTCGTCGCACCTAAGTAGGGGGTGTGCGCCTTGCCTCCCTCCTCCCGGAGAACTGCTAGGAGTCTGCCAATAAGTGTGGATGAACAACATATCCGTGTCCCTAGAAATACAGGTTATTCACCTGTAACAGGAGTTCTAGGAATGGTATATGTTGTTCATCCACACGACCCACCTGGCCTCCCTGGCTTAGACGCACAACCTGGCTTCCAGCGGGCTAGATCTGGCATCATGGGGTGGAGCCGAGTTTTACCACCCGGGTGGGTGGGAGGAGCCAGCTTGAAGACCTTCCGGCAAGATTTAAAGCGGCAAGGATACCTGCCAATAAGTGTGGATGAACAACATATACCATTCCTAGAACTCCTGTTACAGGTGAGTAACCTGTATATCCGAAGTTGATAATGGGCGGGAGTGAGCAAGTGGGCGTGGGGACCACCATTGCCATCAGCGTCAGTCACTAGACCACCAGGTATGTAAAAAAGGTAACAGTTCCACTAAGAAAAGGTTTATTCAAGAAGCTGATAGCACAAAAGTACACTAAAAACAAAATGCAATTTCAAATTAATGTGTGATTCAACTAAGGACAGTAAGCGCTGTAGTAGGAAAGGCTCTTGAGCAATGGCTTGCAGCAGTGCACCAGTGAAGGAGAGTGGGAGCACAGCAGAGACCACTGAGCCATTTGAACTTTCAGAAAATTACAGCAGAATGCTCTCTGCCACTACTATGTTTACTGTCTATTTGCCATTGCTCAAGAACCTTTCAGTTTTCTGCTGTAACTAGAGCTTATTGTCCGTATTTTGAAGCATGCTGGCGTGTCCCTCTGTGATGGTCACTGACTGTCCCTCATTTTAAGTGTCCACCAAATTAATGTCCCTCATTTCAGTGCCTAAAGGTTGAGACTGAGGTATGGTGGGGGGACTGGGAAGGTTGTAGTGGGGGACTCATACCTTAGGTTTTGACAAAGGAGACATGACTGGGAAGGCTGAGATGGGTGGGGGTTTGGCAGATACCCTGTTCTGGTAAAGGGGACAGATAGGTGGGGAGGGTGGTTAGTCACTGACATAGGTGGGAGGAGGGTTTTAGTAGTTCTGGCAAAGGGGGACAAGGCTGGGGAGGATTTGGTAATGAGATGTGTGTGTGTGTGTGTGTGTGTGTGTGTGTGTCAGTGTTGTGGTACTGAAACAGATGAAGCAGAGGCAGAATTGATTTTAATGAAAAATGTTATTTAGGTAACAGTATTTAAAATATATGTATATGCATGTGTATATGTATGTATATGTGTGTGTGTGTGTGTGTGTGTGTGTGTATGTATATGTGTGTATATATATATGTATATGTGTGTGTGTGTTTTTATATATATATATGTGTTTATATACACACATTTCTGCACTTTTAGTTTTACTAATTAAAGTGAGGCATGTGCTACTCATGTTCACAAGTGATTAGCAGTTTGTGCTAATCAATTTTCTGAGCTTATTTAAAACCCTGTGACAGTACAGACCTTTAAAGTAAACCTGGACAAAGTTCTGCTTACCATGGCAATCACTGGGTACTCCGGGAAGTAGAGGGGGTATGGAATCCATAACAATTGGTACCTGTTTGTATAGCATGCCTGTCTCATCCCTGCTTGTGAAGCAGGCCTGACATGATGGACCTGGAGTCCCGTTTTACCTTACAGTACTATTTAATGATTGTTCACGCATGTTTGAGTAAGAAGGTTTCAGTGTCAGTGGCTCAGAAGGTTGCATCTTGACTTCTGGGACTGGGAGATCGTAAGGTCATGGGTTCTAGTCCCACACTAGGATGTTGGGATACTACCCAGTACTGAAACTAGTGTCACATTTGGGAGTACTGTACTGTTGCAGTGCCATCCTCTGGGTAAAACATTGAACTGAGGTCCCTTTTGACCATTTCTGTTAGCTATCCAGGTTGTATGTTCAAGATCCAGTTGGCCATATGCGTAGAGGACTCACCCTGGTGTCCTGATCAGCATTCCCTGTAAGTGAAAAGGGTCCATGAAACCTACTCCCAGGACACACCTGGAAACAAGCTGGCAGTTTAGTGTGCCCTTCCTGGTGAAAAAGTACAGATACAAGCAATAGGTCATGAATGGGTGTATGTTGCTCAAGTTATGGACCCTGCAATACGAGCAGATTATATAGACCAAATGGGCTTCTTCGTATGTTGTGAGATATATCACCATGCTTTGGGTAGTTCTGCCTTGTGCCAGAAACCATACAAAAGGTAAGCAATAATGCATGAGAGGGTGTGTGATTATGGGTCAGTAATCACGTGCCTCTCAAGGATGTTGCTAGGCACGAGACACTTGTGTTGCGTGTCTTTAAACGCCTGAGACAGAAGTGTGATTGTTGACCTTAATAACACATCCCTTGAATATTTAAGGGAAAACACGGGATAATGCAGAAAGGGCAGCAGCTGCTGCAGAAATGCCCGATTAGGACTTTCGGCATTAAAGGAATTTTTTTCATTACCTTTTACGTATGTATGTTCAGTTTGAAAGACCCGCGCCAACTGTCATGTTAGCGAGCCAGCCACGGCCATCTCGCGCACACCAGACTGCTTCTGGTGTGCAGGGTATACTAATGAGGGCTACCAACTAATGGCGGAGTTGGTAACCCTCATTAACATGCCCTTGACGCCAGATGCCACCTGGTATGCACGAGATGGCTGTGGCCAGCACAGCTGACATGACATTCAGCAGGGGTCTTTCAAACTGAAATAACATATGTGAAAGGTGATGAAAAAATTTCCTTTAACACTAAAATCCCTAATCAAGCGTTTCTGCAGCAGCTGCATGGCTCCCATGGCTTCCTCGAACTCCCACACTTCTGGATCCCTTGATAGCGTGGCACGAGTACTGTGAAACACAGCTGGAGCTGCACAAAGTACTTACTGGGCCTTTTAAAAATTCCTTTCTGCCAGTAACACTACGTGGTTCAAGAGACTTGTCTGCTGCAGGTCTGTACTTGGGAATGTGGTGATCCTTTTCTTTTTTTGACAGGTGCTAAGGCTGTCCGCCTGAAAGAAGTGCAGGCGTGTAATTATGGGCATACAATTACATGGCCGCATACTGATGTGCTGACCAGTCAGAGCACTTGATTTTTCTTATAATAGGCTATATGCAATGCAAACACATACCATCCCAGTTTTAGGCAAGGTTAAAAATGTAAAATGAGAGAAAAATAACCTTTTTTTTTCCTTTTTTTAAAAAAGGCAACAACTAAATATGCAAGAACAATGCAAGATTGCAGGCTGTGGGTTAATGCTGAGATTTCACCACAGAGTTTAATCTTGGATAGCCAATTAAATTACATCATGCAAATGAGTTATTAGTAAGCAGTAATACAGAATAGGGTGTGGTATAAGTGGAAGAGGAGGCAGTATAGCGCAGTGGTCTAAGGCTCTGAGCTGCAAATTTGGTGACATCCAGCAGACCAAACCTGGGTTTGAATCCCACAACTTCCACTTGTAGTCTGTGTGACCCTGAGCAAGCCACTTAACCTCCTTGTGCTCCCAGGTCGCTCCTGTAAAAAAGCTTCCAGCTTAGTGTGCTATACCTGGTTAAACAACTAAATAAATAAAAATAAATAAAAAAGTATATCATGAGATATCTTCACGCCTCATACGTTGTGCACATGAGAAATGACAATATCCCACGGTACACCATACGCTGGTGTTTAAAGTTTCTTTTATGAAACATATATATTTTTGGTGGTTTTTTTTTTGTTTTTAAACCCTTTAAAAATATTTTGTATAATCATTTTGGTAACATTGATTACAAAAAAAAAAATTATTTCTTGTTTGCATGATTCTGGTCATTCCTCTCAGGAAGTGTACAGTCAGTGGTACTGGGAACTTTCCAGTTGCTCCTGATCTCCTCAGACTTTGGTGTTCCCCAGTGTTCTTTCCTGTCCACCATGCTGCTGTCTGCAGATACGTTTCTACTAGAGGAGATCATTGGGTGCTACAATGTTGGGTTTCATTGCTCTTTGCTGATAATACTCATCTGTATGTCTCCTTTGCACCTGATCCAAGCCTATTTCCTGCAGTTTCTTGAAGTTTTACATATTTTATCTAGTCAGGATAGCCCAACAGAGTTGTAGCTTTGTGGTTTCAGTGGGGCCCTGCTTCAACCCATTTCCACAGCTGGGTTTACCTGGGAACACTAGGAGGATACGTGAGTTGCGCAAGATCAGATAGAGTATTTGGCTCTGGTGGGGTTTGAAGGCATAATCTGGTTGCAAAGCTGGTGCTCTAACCACGGCTCTACATTGCGCTTTCCAGGGAGTGACACTGGCCACTGACAAGTAGGCATTGTGGTAGAGTGGTACCACACAGCTCCTTATTGGGAGCCACTGTCACTCCTTAGAAAACCCCTGATGTAGAGCTGTGGCCTCGGTGTTACCTTGTTGTATTAACCCGTAGAATTAATAGGAGACTAGAATGGAAGCCTGTTACTTCAGGCTGACATGCGTGTATGCTGACCTCTAAGCAACCCGGCAGACGTATTTCCACTTCCATTGATTCGCACACAGATAGGAACTGTGCGTGCCCAGGTAGCGTAAGCCACGGCTCTGAGCATATGCAGCAGCCAGACTTCCATCCTCCTTTCCTATTAGAATAATTCTGTGTATTATCTACCCAGCGCATTTTGAAATGCCCTGCAGCTGAAGCAGTGAGATTGCAGGCTGTAAATGGAAGGTGTCGGTTGTATTTAGGATGTGCTTCATCTGCCTAGGTTGCACTTCCAGCTCCCAGATGGTTGTAAAAAGCTACTCTTGCCTTGGGCCTTGTGTCGGACCTCCTCTGGTTAGACACTGCTGTGCTGTTCTTGAAATATAAATCTGTGTTCTTTAGTGTGGAGAGAAGGAAAGAATAACTTACTATCCAAGTATACCAAAATATGCTGTGTTGATTGTAGAATTGCTAAAGAAGTGGTGATTATTCTGTGGTGCATTTTTTTTTAGCTTGGAGAAAAAAAGGCCTGTCTTAGGATTCTGGGTAGACTTGGTGGCTCGTCACATAACTGTAAACTGAATAAATATAGAAAAACACTGTGGTGTGTGGCATTTGGTTTATGAATATCAAAAGAATGTGTGTGAATTCTAGGTATTGTTTCTTTTTTGTGATGTGGGCACAGGGCCTTATGCAGAAACACAATCTATAACATTACTTTGACTGGTATGGTTCCCCCTCCCCCTAAAAAGAAAACGTTTTACTAGTTTTAGCAGGAATAAGGAACATGTTTGTTTAGAAGTCTCCTTTCTGTCCTAGACCAATACAAGTACTGGTAGGCCAGGCTGTGGGCGATGTTGTGCTTGAACTGGTGTTCAGTTGTGCTGCTATACAGGAGTCCGTGGTATTCAGGATGAACTGGATTTGCACCTCACCAGCCCTGGATATGCAGAGCAGGCCAGTGGGAAGAAACATTTGCTTTAGCCACAATGAGTGCCTCCCTCAGGAAGGATAGGTTGTGGATCCCATTGTCTGAATACCCCATGGTGGCCCAGGGTTGGTGTATCGTCATGGGATAGGAATATTATGGTGACGTTGGGTCGTCCTAGTGTCAGGTGTAACATCTTATGGTGCATTACTTGATCTGACAAGCTCTGTGGAGGGGTTAAAGGCAAAAAAAATGGTAATGGTATTTGCAGATACCGCCACCCTCCCATTAGATTTAGCTTTAGGTGGCTCATGGGGAGACATCTACCCTACCAGGGAAAGGTATCCCTTGCTGTAGAGGATCGGCCACGGATAGAGGAGATGAGTTGTACTCCCTCCTGAAGCATGGGAGTTGGGCATACAGGCAGTTGAATGAGGACTCAGGATGTTGATAGATAAATTTTTATTTAAGTGTAGCACCCTTCCAGTGCTCAGGCACTTCAGTAGTGAAAAACCACAGCAGAGTGCACACAAAGCTCTAAGGAAATGGACATGTATACAGAACAAAATCCAAGAAAAAGGATACTTCCTGCACAGCTGGATGGCAAACCATAATCCTATAATGTAGCCTGGACTAAAAAGATGCGATTTCAACCTGTGCTTAAAAATAACAAGTGTGTGAAAATCACAGATGTATTGTAAGGCAGTGCGTTCCAAAGGAAATGGGCAGAAACCGCAAAAGACAGGTCTCCTGACGACTTCAACCTTGAAGATGGCAGCCTCAAAAACCTCCCGGTTTGTTGACCTCTGAACCCTGACCCAGGTATTTGGGGGTCAGGAGCTCACTGAGGTAATGGAGGCACTGCTCATTCAGGGCTCCATAAATTGACAAAAGAATCTTGTATACGCCACCTTACTGGCAGTCAGCCTGACATGAGGTAGTGATGTGGTCTGACCTCTGGGCAGAGGGCAGAAGTTTCACTGCCACATTCTGAACAAGAAGCACGTGGTGCAGTTGATCACAAGACAAGTCCTGATAGAGCACATTGCAGTAGTCATGCCTGGAAGTGACAAAGGCCTGCACCAAGGTACAGAGGTTGTCTGTAATACGAATGGGACACAGTCTGACAGTATTGTTCAAGTTGTAAAAGCAGCCCCATAAAACAGAAGATACCTATGACACAAATGTCATCTGTCTGCCAAGGACCACTTTCAGGCTTCCGCAGAGTTTCCTGACAGTCTTTAGTGGGGTGGGTGCCAATCAATTGGGAACCATCCAGATTCCGATCTCCTGAAGGCACTATTCCAACAACAGTAACAATGATAGCCTATTGGGGGCATAAGACAGATATGGTTGGGTATCATCAGCATAACTATGAAACCTGTTGCTGTATTTCCTTGTCATCTGCCTCAACGGAAGCATATACACAGCGAACAACACGAGCGACAGAACAGAGGGAAAACCACTGTCGAGAACATCCAGTCATGTCTGGAAAGATCTGATTGCTGGCTGTCAATTGCTCCCTCACGTTGAGGAACGATGGAACTATTTGAGAACAGCACCAGTTGTTTCCACAAGCTGAATCTGCTCATAGACTTCCCGGGGTCCATGGAGTAAAAACTTAGATGACCCGTCAAGGAGGATAGAAACCTCCCCATAATCTCTCGGTAGGAGATCATTGCATACCCTGACCAGAGCCATCCTAGTGCTGTAGCATCTCCAGAAACCAGACTGAAATGGCTGAAGGATATTATTTTCTTCAAGATGAGTCGTCAGTTGCTCCATCGCCACTTTCTCTATAGCTTTAGCCAAAAAATGAATGGTTGGAGGCAGGTCTGTAACTTGCTAGATTGTCTTAAGCCAAAGATGACTTTTGAGTAAGGGTCTCACCACTGCCTCCTTAAGAGGTAGCCGTAAAAAGGGCCTCGTGTATGGAGGAATTGATGATCCCAGCAAAGGACAGGACCAGAACCTCCAATCCAGTCATGAGCAGCTAGATCAGGGCTGGGTCCGATCATTTAGGTAGTTCAGTGCAGCATGGAGATGATCTAGAGACATCCTCCTTATTCAGCTATTCAAGGAGCAAGCTCCGTGCACCACACACAGGCAGTTGTGAAAAACGCAACTGAGCAGTTCTGCTTAGCTGCACTCGGGGCCCAAAAGTCGTTTTTTTTTTTTTTTTTTTGCAGCCCTGATTGCATCCTGGTAGAGCTTATAATGCTGCTCCTGGACAAGTCGCTCAGGATGTACCCATGATCCTTGTATTCTGTGTCTGCCCGTGGCCTTCAAATGACAGAGCTCTGAAAATGATGGTGCACTTTGGCATGCGGACAGTAGCTGGGAATGTGCTGGTGTCCAATGTGGCAGTCAGAGCCCTGTTATAAGCTTTAACCCTCACACTGGACCCTCTGGTAGAGGTGTCACACAGGCTTGAGGTGGTGAACAGACTTAGAAACCTCTCCGGTTCTGGATTATGTTTCGCATGGAATTTTACAACCTTCACAGTCAGTGGTGACACTTTAAAGGGCCCCATCACTGAGTGATATGGTGTGGTCCGACCAAACGGCGGGATTCATGGAGTCATTCAGTCTATAACCCCACCAGGAAGGAAGGTCCAGTGTATGTCCCCCTTCCCTGAACGTGTGTGTGTGTGCAGAAGTTTCTTGCTTTATGCCCAGCTCTCCAGTGAGCTGGAAAAGTTTCATGGGAGAAACATGTGAGGGTGTCCTGAGTATGGACGTTGAAATCACAGCAAAGAAGAAATCTCTGAAATTTTACAACCATTATTGACAGCCTTTTGGCAAATTCCTGAAGGAAGTCCCGTTCTCTCCCCCCCCCCCCAAACTACATGGGAGGCGTTAGAGAAGGAGAATACTACACCTAAGGCCAGCCACTGAAAGGGTCCTGCACTCTTTGCAGGTAACACCTCACAAATCAGTTTGGTTCTAAAGCAGATGGTCTCGCTGCTACCCTTCCACTTCAGTCTCATGTGGTGTATCACAGAGTAATCCTGAGGGACCGTCTCCACCAGGACCGACCCGGTACAAGTCACAAGTAATAATAGCGTTCGGAAGCGCGGACAAATAAAAGGCTTTAGGCAGCTATACTGTACTGTTCAGAAAACAGTGGCTTAAAAAACAGATAATACTGCAGAATTTAAACATAAATATCATACAATACCAAATCACTGATGCAGTTAAGGGGATCTTTTGGTATCACCCCCTTCACTTTGATGCAGTCTAGCTAAGTCTGGGAGGTGTAAGTAATGAAAAGATCATAGACTTTAGAGACAAAAAGCAAATTGATGTCTCTTTGAATGGAATTCGTACAGCACCTTGTGTGATTTCCCTGCCTCCTATCTATTCTCTAAAACATTTTTCGTGATGGGACTATGAGAAAGCAGTAATGGCAGGCCTCAGAACTGGGGCCAGTGGAATGCTCAGTTCATTCATTTGCTTATCAGCAACAGAAAGTAACGTGTTGGGAGCCAACATCATAGATGTGGTGAGACATGGGACTAGTAGGATGATCTCACTTTCAGTTCCTGAATAATTTATCGTTTGACCATATTATTTGTTTGCTTTTGTAGTCTGCAGCCAGTGCAGCAAATGACATTGATATTTTTTTTTTTTTTTTTTTTTTTAGGATTCCTGCTTGTTTGTAGGTCTGTATCTAATGCAAACGCATCCATGCCTGTTTTTTTTTTTTGGTCCCCTTGCACCACAGAGGAATTACCAAAAAAGACTGGCCAACTTATTGCTTGTTTAATTCTTAAGTGCACACTTTGCATTGGTATATAATAAGTGGATTTTTATCACAGTTTGCACCCCAAAAGCTCACAATTTGTGAATTATATGCAGCCTTTATTAGCAGTAGATACTAATCAATTGATTAGCGATTATCGCTAAATAGTTTTCTGAAACTAATCCCTTGCAGCACCCTTTCTCCCCCGACTTGTTTTCCTAGTGAGAGGCTTAAAGAGCACCTTTTTTAGTCCCTCTCCCCAAAGCCCCAGTGGTAGCCTCACTGTGCGATAATGAAATGATGCAAATTTCACAATTTTTATTTCTGTCCTGTAAGTAGGGGACTGGATTGTAAATTGGTCCTGTGGAGACCTGCTGAACAGTCCCTTCCCCTCCTGATAGCAGCGATCTGCCCCCACACTCTGATGTTTTGTGATGTCAGAGGAGAGCGTGGGGGTGCATGCCATAGAAAAGTAATAGTAGCATTATTTTTTTTATTTTATCTTTATCACCCCGAGCTGCCAGCTGCCCGGTACCTCTGCTTAGTCATGGACCACAGGGCTTCCACCCCCCACACACAGTGGCGCGACCCTCTGATACCCCAGGATTGCCCCGGGTGGGCAAGCACCCTGGCCTGTTACTGCAGGCGTTGGGATTGGTCAGAAGGCCAGCCTGGGGGGCTAATTGAAGCCTGCGGCAAGCGTCATCTAGGGCGACCGGCAGCTCCATCAGTTTCCTGGTTTTCTGGGGGCGTGCAATGACGTCCTGCATCTGCCCCGGCCCCTGGAGTGCTGCTAGGCGCCGGTAGCTGCGGTGCCCCCAGCCTCCACCAGGGGTCCGTCAAGTGCCGGACAGGCTCCCAACTCTCCCCCTGGAGAAGGAGAGCTGTCCACGGGGCGCTTTATCATTCTCCCCCTGTCCGGCCCTCCAGTGACCCAAGTCCATTCTCAAACCCGGGTCGCTGGCGTCGCAAGTGGAAATCCCTCCGCTGCGCTGATGGGCCGGCCATAATAGTAGCATTTAACACCATACTCTCTTTCATATGAATAGTAGTTCTTTTCATTCAAGCCACTAAATGACTAACGAGGCTCTTGTTAGTCAAGTGGTGGCTTTGACTGCATGAAAGGGACCACTAACATGCTAAAACTAGCACGCCTCCACTCCCTCTCCAAAGTCTGACATCACAAACTGAGTGTGAGGGTAGATCGCCCCTACCAGAAAAGGGGAGGAACTGTGCAGCAGGACTCTTCAGGAGCAATTTAATGACCCCTTCCCCTACTTACAGGACTGAAATAGAACATTTGAAATGGGCACCATTTCACTACCACAGGGCAAGGCTACCACTGGAGCTTTAGGGGAAGTTTCACGGAAGAGCATGATGGCTGTATTTTAATATAAGACTGTTTCCTGAATGATGCTGGCTTTATTTATTTATTTATTTTTTAAACTAAACATTGACATGTTGCCAAAGTTAGTCGAAAGGCCTTTGGGCAAAACTGCCTTAAGTAATACTATGCGTGTGTACACTTGTGCAGAAAAACACACCGTTTCTGTACACACTCTAGAATGGAATGGACCATGGTTTTGTGCTTCTGTGTAGAACAAGACCCTTGGGTGCTGCAGCAGTTTTGTCCTCTTACATTCTTAAGACTGAGCTTAGATTATTTCTAGGTATTAGAATAAAGATACTTAAAGGAGCTACTGCTGTGCGAATACCATCTGGCCAGTGAAGCACTTGCAGAGAGAGACCTGCGTTAGGAACAGCTGCTGTGGCACTGTACTAAAATCCATCTAAGGGCAAAGAGCACTCGTTGGGTGTGGCACTGTATGAGCTGTAAAGAACTTCGGGCATCCAATGATTTTTTTCATTCAAGTGCAATTCCTCCTGTTTGTATGTCTGCTTCTATGGGCAGTCGGATGCTATGAGCTGTCCTCCCCTGCTAGATGGGACAGGCCGTAACTGTCTGAGGAAAGTCTTTGGACACTCCCCTTTCTAGACTCCCTCTGTCTTTTATAACCTGTCCTAGCTGGTAGAGAGCTCCCTGCTCTACTGGTAGTATTTGTTTACCTGCTTCAAAGCGTTTTGTTTGGACTTGCTTTCTTTCATTAAAGGAAATATTTTCTGAGTGTACGCTTGTTCCCTGACACAGGGACATTTGGACATAATTATTTATTCGCAGCAAGGAATGGAAGATGAGGGCAGGCTTGAATCATTTGGTTGTTAAGACTCGCTATTTATTTAAAAAAATACCAGTCCGGTCACTCCTAGAACCGAAGTGCTGGGCTTGGGGGGGGCTCTCCTGGGCAACAGTAGAGCAGTATCGGCATGGTGGGGATTGGGGGTTTATTTTGCCCAAAAACAAAAGCTTGAATTTTGGAGTTAGTTGCTGATAATTGTTTAAAACTACTGCTGAACGTGGTGTAGAGCCAAAGGTTTGGATCCACATTTTGTCATGTTGAGCTTAAACGGAGATTGGTATGGATGGATATTACTTTCTCGGGCGCAATCAGGGAACACCACCTTTTCTCTGGTTCCCTGCCAGTTAGCATTAAAAATGGATATGTCATGAAGGCTTTCCTTGCTTTATAATCTAATACCATTTGGTCTTGGGAGATGGTGATTCATGAACCCAAAGGTGATGAAAGGACTTTGGGATCTGTTGTTTTATATGCATTGGTATCCCTGGGTGTTTTTCAGGTTGTAAGCAACAGCCATTAGGCACGCACAGGGAAAAGTGAGCTTTGGGCAGGGGGTTATTAAAGAAAGCACAGTAAAATTGTATGTGTCGGGGGGGGGGGGTTGAGAAGGATGAGGTTACACATAGGGAGGTTTACGGACTTGCTTAAGATCACACAGTTTTTGTGGTAATTGTAGAGTCCGAACCTGGGTCTCCAGGTTCATAGACCTGCGATCTACCCACTAGACTACCCTGCCTCACCCTGACTGGGTGTGGAAATGTGCAGTTCATCAGATGATATGATGGAAGCTGTTGCTTTCAATTCTACCATTTTAAAACAGCAGTCCACTTAAAAAAAAAAAAAAAAAAATAATTTTGTATACTTCATTACACACACCTTGCAGCCCGTTATAGTGATCCCTGCTGGGGTGGGCGAATACCTTATTTAGAATATTCGGCTGAATATTGGTATTCCGGTCCCCACATTTTTGTAATTCGGTATTCATATATGTGTTAGTGTTACATGTGTTCCAGTGGGGGGGGGGGGATTAAAAACAGCCTCCACCCTCCTCTCCAGCCCAACTGTTTAAACATACACAACCCCACTTATCCCCCACCCACCCAGCACCCACAATTTTGTTTAAAACCTATCCCATGATGGATGATCAGCATGGCCAACCACCATCTCTTGTAGCAATAATGTTTCTTTTAGAATTGAATCCTCTTTCACAGTAATCAGTAATCCCCCCCCCACCTTACCACCCCGGCAGCAGCACCCAACTCTCAACCTCCTCCCCACCAACCAAGCACCCACATTTCCTTATTGAAGCAAGCCCCCTCCCCAGGCACCTGAAGGTGAGTGGTACAACCTGCCTTCCATCATGGCCAGCTGTCTTCTTGTGAATGAAAGCGCTCTGTGCTTGCTTGCATAGTAAAACATCTGATCATGTGATAGTTAAACAGCTGACCATGTGATAAGCTGTTTTAGTATGCGAGCAAGCGCGGGAGTTCTTTCATTCCCAAGAAGGTGGCCGGCCATGGTGGAGGGCAAAGTTGTGATCACCCCGAATGTGGGTGCTGGGGGTTGGAATGCTACTGCCAGAGGCGGGAAGTATTGATTTAAGCATGACTAATTCTAAAAAAAAAAAAAACACAACACCATGTTTTATGTATTTATTTATGTACTGTATTTGTTTTTGTTTACTGGATAAGTGCACTGATCCCAGGGACCGTTTTTCAGGCATGACCCAGGCCATAGAGATAGCACATAGGTAAATTTCACAGGTACAGTGGTACAGAAGTAGGACGAGGGATACAAAGTACATGTAGTACAGCTTACGTTACAGAGAAGTAAAATGCAAAACGTTGAAATGTAACAGCAGGGATATTCAGTGCAGTACAACAGGATTAAATAGCCACATATACGTCAGAAATTGAGAGCGAGGAGTCCACATCAAGAAATGTGAAGCATTACATTTCACCCGGGGGCAGGTACACGAGGCAGAGGCCATCAAGGTAGTTTGTAGTGTGTCTTGAATGCTAGGTGCGAGTCTAGAGAGCGAAGGGGGCTAGGTGGGCTGTTCCCCAGTCTGAGGGTTACAGAGGAGAAAGCTTCACTCCCTAGGTAGGTAGATATCCATGGAACCACTAAGGGAGGAACACTAGAGGTGACGGTCATGTGGGCAAGTATTTAGTTTGATCAAGGAAGAAAAGGGAAACTAGCTACCACTTCTGATAGCATTATCTGTGGTGCAGCCAAGGAAGTAGCTGTTTCTGGCTGGGGTGGGGGGGCAGCCTAGGGTCTGGTAAAGGGAGCAATGGTGCATGCAGTAGGCAGCCATTAACACACATCTACGAATATTATTGTAGGCGGTAGTTAGCCTTGCGAGAAGTTGGGAGGTGGTATGGGTGTAGATGGGGGTACAGTAGTCAATAAGAGGAAGGAGGTTGCCTTGAGCTGTGGCAGCCCTGGCCTCCTGGGTCATGTAGTGCTTTAGACGGAAACCTACTGCCAGTTTCTGGTTGACACTCTGCAAGGTGTTATTGATGTGTGCAGAGAAAGTCAAGGAGGGGTCAAGGGTGACACAGAGGTATTTGAAGAAGGGTAGTTTTTAGGGGTGGATCCATCTGGAGATGGGACTGTCAGAGTAGGTTGAGTATTCGACAGTTTAGTGATCTTGGGTTTGGATCCCAAGAGCATGGCCGTTGTCTTGTTTGCGTTTACTGGGAGTCTGTGCTCCTGGAACCAGTTGTGAGCCACCCCATAATTTTGGGTTAGAGAGGAGGAGAGGCTAGTCAGTGACTTGTTGCTGCAGAACAACATTAGGTCATTCGCATACAGGATGGCCTCACAAGAGACTTATTTGTAAGTAGGTAGGGAGTTAATAAAAAGTGAAAAGAGGAGCAGTCTTAGGATGGACCCCTTGGGGATACCAGTGGTTACAGCCTTAGCCACTAAGGTAGCGCGGGACTGCTTTCATTCAGAAGAAGGTGACCGAACGTGGTGGAGGGCAGGTTAAGTTGATCACCCCCTTCCCCATCCTGGGGGGGGGACTTGCTTCAATAAGGAAATGTGTCAGCGTAGTGATCTTGGGTTTGGATCCCAGGAGCATGACCTTTGTCTTGTTTGCGTTTACTGGGAGTCTGTGCTCCTGGAACCAATTGTGGGCCACCCTACACTTTTGGGTTAGACATAAGGACAGGCTAGTCTTTGCTGTGGAACAACACTAGGTCATCCATGTACAAGAAACCATGGCTGGCCATGGAGGTAGGTGGGCTGTGTCAGTCACCCATCATGGGATAGGTTTTTAAACATAAATGGTGGGTGGGGGGACAGGGTTGTGTAAGCAGTAAGACATGAGTGAGTGTGCATTAGACATTTCTAACACTTGGCCAGGGGAGAAGTGAGGCATGTGGCCACAGGCTGAGTGCCTTTAGCCTCTGACCGTGCATTAGAAATGTCTAATGTACACCCCTGGAGTGTCTTATTGCACCTATAAAATGGGCCACTGTATTATATATGTTTTGGGGGGGGGAGATTATGTTTAAATGTTAACTCTTCATTTGGTAATAAAATAGTTCCTCCACTTTTTTTTTTTTTTAAGCTAGGGACTTCTGTCCTCCTGGAGCCACTGTAGTTGTGAGTGTGGGTTGGTTGTTATGGTTACCCCCAACGCACACACGTAAACACAACCTTTAAATAGATAAAATGCTATTGTTTTACTGCCTATTTATTTATTCTGTTATAGAAACATACATTTACAGTAGGAAGGAAGTTACATTGCTGGATAGATTGAGTGGAACGAGCGGTCAAACAAGCGCGTGCGAGTAAAGTCGTGACCACTCAGTTACCTACCAAACAGCGACAGTTCGACAGTGAGGTCCTCCACAGCGACTACAGCACCAGGGGACCACCTGGAACCGGGCACTGTCTGTCGGGGGCACACACACCCCCCCCCCCCCGAATCAGCTCCGACTCAGAGTTGATAATCCTTAAGTGGGGAGGGTGCAGCGACCTGATCCCCTGCGTGGGGAAAGTAAACGAGCTGCATCTAGAAACCAGCAGCCGACTGCAAAATGCGGTCAACCTGCCGGTTTTGCTGTTGGGGTGGTCGACGGGAAATTTGTTGACCACCTGTTGTGGATCCATGACCACTTAAGAGAATGGAACTGTGTCTGCTACAGACCCATTGGTTTGCAATTTTAATTCTTGAAGCATGGATTAAGTAATGTCAGGTATGATCAGTCTCTCGGTGTTTAAATTTTGTCTGCGCTATGTATCGGGAAAGCGAGAGAAGGAGCCAAGAGCAATGCATGTGAGCAGTTGGTGGCAGCAGCTAGCGGGCGGGCTGGCAGAGTCAGGTTCAGGTGGTGTTTTTTTCTTTTGTGGGGGCAGAGAACCGCGATCTGAAAATACAAAGAACTCAAGTAAAAGATTTTTTTTATTTTAATTGATGAATGTATTAATAATTGTGGAGCTGCTTGTGAGCATGCAGGAACAGTAGCAATTTCAGGGAAGAAATGAAAGGTCAGATCCTACAGCACAGCGCAGCTGGGTGGGTGAGCAGGGTGAGAAGACCACAGTAAAAAATTCACACTGCTGTGATTATTGTGTTTGGCTGTCAGTCTGTCTCTAGATGTGCAGTGTGAGTTGTTTGGCATAAGGAACAAAATCTCGGTAAGGGACAAAAAAAATTAGGATTTTTTTTTGGGTTAAGCAGTGGTTGAATGATTTCTACAGTTCAAGTTCATGGTTAGCAGTGGAAAAAAATTGGTGCCACTTTAAAAATGAGCGCTCTGTTTGGCTTCTTAATACCCAGTTTTTAAAATGCGGCTGTGCTTACCTGAACTTGTTGCTAGCCGTGCATTAGACACTTCTAATGCACGGCTAGCAACCAGTCAAAATACTGGATTTTCCATTCCCATTTTATAAGTATGCTTAAACAGTTGGGTTGGGGAGAAAGGCGGAGGAGCTTTTTTTTGTTTGTTTGCTTTTTGTAATATTTCCCAAATACTACGAATAATAGTGCTACTGTTTGTTATTTGTATCTGAATAATGAATAGTTCATTATTCGTGGTATTCAGGAACTATTTATACCTCACGCAGCCCTAATTCCTGCGTTTCTCTATTGTTTCCAGCTCCGTTGACATGGTGCTGCATTACATTTTATGTTCACTATGTTGCAGCATGTGGCTTGGAGGTAGTCCTGAAGGGGTAGTGTTTATTGCTTGCTAGTTCCACTTAGGGTGTTCATATACAGCTGCGAACGTTGGTGACAGCCTAGGGGCAGTCGTATCCAGTAATGTTCACCAGTTATTAGAAATCTAAAACAAATGTTAAAGCAGACTAAAAATAGGGAAGAAAGGTAACTTACAAGATGGGAGGAAAACATTTATCTAAAATAGAACCAAAAGGTGCTAGTTAAAATTGTTTATTGGAATAAAGAGCTGCTGTTGCTTTAAAAAGAGTGCATTGTGTTAACATTATCACTAATTTGAGGAGTGCTCTCATCGCACCACAGCCTGCGATTCAGTGACACAAGGAATGCAGTGTTAGCGTCATGGTTTATAAAAACTTAAAACCCCATCAGAATAATGAATGGGTTCAGTAAATTTATTTGTATTGTAGAGCCAGATGCTTGCATTTTAAGACGCGTTGGCAGTGGCACCCCTGTTTGTACTTTGCTGTTTACTTGTAGTCTTTCTTTTTCAGCTCTGTTATGCCTTGATTTGTTGATGCTGGGAAGCCTTATTTTTATCCCTTTAATTCCAGGTTTGTAGCAGTAGGAAGGATAATATGGAAGAGTTAGTCATAGAGATGCTCACCCTTATAGAATCTGACCACGGTGAAGTACATAATCTAAGTGAATTTCCTGCTGAATATAGGGGCCATCTGCGGAAAAGCCATATGCCTGTTTCTTAAACCTACGCAACACTGTAGTAAGGTTACCTCGTATAAAAGAATACAGCATGAAAATTAGCCTCCCCATTGTTGTGGGGAAAGTATTCAGTTGACAATGGATCAGTAGCCTAGCATCGCTTATTATGGACGTGAGTTGTCTGGGGTCAAAATCATTCTTTTTGTTTGAGTTGTAAAAACTACCGTACTGGAGGAGGAAGTAGACTCGGAATTTCGTACATTTGCTCCGTGCTGTAGGATCTGCTGCTTTTATCCCAGAGTTTGGCACAGAGGGAAGGGTGGTAAAGAGTATGGAGGGGGCCAATCCATTACCTCTGTCTTGTATGATTTAGACAGTTTAGTAGGAACTGAGATTTTCTTTAATGCAGTTGCTTGGCAGATCGCCTGTGTTTTTTACATTTAGTTTCTCTCTCTGTGGCGTGTTGCTGTACCGTAGCTTTTTAAAGATCCCTTAAAGCAAAATATCGGGAGTTATTATAAAATGGAACCAATTCAATACCCCCCCTCAAAAACAAAGTGCCTATTTTTTTGGTTTTGTTCAACATTTTCATTGGGCATGGGCATGTGTAGCTTAAGCTCGTTTGTTTTATTATTCATTTAACCCTTTGAAACAAGGAAGTCGCACTGAGTTGACAAATTACCCGTTTCCAGGTGTGTCCTGGGGATGCCCAATGAAGAGCTAGCCACCAAAATTCTCATGTTTGCATTTAAATTTATGACACCCTCCTTAAGTGCAGTTTGCATTGTTTTGCACAGTGTTGCGTTCCCGTGCTGTGTGAAAACCAAAAATGCAAGACTGTTACGAATAGCGCCCCTTCTTCCTTTTCTCTGTTGTCGTAGGGGTTTTTGTCCCAAACAAAACACTGTCACCTACTGTTCTAGCACCCAGAGGGGAAGGTTCTTGGCTCTTGCAGATGGAACTTTGTCTGACATCACTGCCATGTGTAGCACAATACTTCACTGCAGAGAGACGCTCAGACTAGTTGAAGAAAAAATGATGGTGAAACATAAAAAAGGGACCTGTGGTAACCTTGCGATTGGTGTGTGTAGTACAGTATGAACCGTGGTGAGGCGTTTTTGCAGCACTGTGAGCAGTTAGAAACGTTTCTTCTTACGTCTGCATCTTGCAGTTAAAACAGTGCCGACTTCCTGACATAGAATTTCCACTAGCTATTAAAGCAGCTGGCAACATTAGAGGGCCAGCATTATGATTGGTTTGCTTTCTTGACGTAATGGGTATAAAAAAAAAATGCAGTTCAGCTAAATAATTTTAGGCATGCGTTAGTAAATATGGCTATGCCCTTCACTTTACTGTTGTTGCCCTTACCGCTGGCATTCTGCAGCTGGTCTGTGCTGGAGAGACGGTCTCACTCCCTCCCTCTCCATTGAAAAACAAAAATGCTCAAGGTCTGTGTGTGGCAGCAGCACTTTTATTTATTTATTTAGTTTTTGTGGACTGGGTAAGTGCACTAGACAAATCCTGCCTATTTTCAGGCACGACCCGGGGGAGGGGGATACAGATGAATGCCAACTGACCGTGAACCAGATTAAGCTGTCGGTGGTATTTTTTTTTTTCAGTGAATGAGGGAAATTTGGCCAGGACACCGGGGAAATTCCCCTACTCCTTTCGATAAGTGCCATGGGATCTTTAACATCCACCTGAACTACCACCAATCCAGGCAGATGGGACCTCGGTTTAACGTCTCATCCAAAAGTTAAAGTAAGCTAGTGACTAACACTACGTAGTGACCCCATTAAAAATAGATTTGGCAGAGCTGGCCCAGTGGAGTAGAGGACTGGGGCGCCTAGCACCTTACCTGTTACCATGCTGGCAACCTGGGGTCACAAGTGAGCTCAGGTTGCCAGGAGGTGGCCGGGGGAGGACTGAGCGTCTGGAGGGGCAGCTCTCCTCTCCTGGTGTGGGGAGGCTAGTCGGCTAAGCCTTTGGCTGCCCCTGGGTGGAGGCCTGGAAGTAGCACCGGCAGCTAGAGCAGCAAAGACAGGAGGGGCCATGGTTATGTAGTGAGTGCGTGCCTCCACGCACATGTGCTTACATGATACCGTGACAGGGAAACCATGGGAGAAAACTGAAAATGGTGGTCACAGGCTCCATGAAGTCCTGCCTGTCTGCCCTCACTCCGCACTGCTACCGGCTCACTGACCCCGTGAATCTGGACGCTGGGTCTCTGGGTGGGGGGAGGATGGCCCTCTCCTTCCCGGCCCCACCATGGAGGGGGTAGAAACTGTGGGGGTATGGGTGCTTGGTGAGTTGGAGAGGCAATTGTCGGGTGGGGGGAACAGGGACAGGACGGAGCAGCTGCCTGTGGTGCACCTTGGCAAAAAAAGATTTGGCAAAGGCCACTGATTGGCCCAATGGCAGCATACCACTCTGCTGCTGTGGTGGTGAGCCAGGTTCAGCACCGGACTGTGAACATGTGGGCGGCTGTGGCTGAGAGACAGTTATGCTGATTTCAGTGCTTCCCAGCCAGGTGTCGGAGATGCCAACTTTCTGACACCGCAGTGACTCCTATAGTGGACCATGGAGTTTGCTTCCCCTTCCCCCAGGAATCTCAGTGCAGTATCCAAGGGCAGTGCTGGGTCACTAGCACCCTGTAGATGGTAAAGAGAAGCAACCTTAAAAAAAATAAATAAAGCTGGGTGCAACGCTTAGCTCCAGTACATCTGAGCCCCCACACCATGTAATCTGCTGCAGGTCCAGAACCTGAAAGATGTCCCGGGGGGGGTCAACCCCTCCCCCTGGAGCCTGCCGTGAGCGTCGAGCCATGTGGAATTTACAGCAGCTCTGTTGGTGGCAGCTGGGGCCAAGTGGTTGCTCTGTGGCCAGACAGGATTATATATGAGTGACCTGGGGATGAAATCTATATGGAACAAAGTATTTGGCATGGCCTGCTGCTGCTGTAAACAACAAACAAGCAGCATGGCTGGCTGGAAGTTAGACCCTCGCTGAACATTGCTTCCCCCTTCAGGTTGATATTTTGCTTCTCTCTCTCGTTGATAGTTTGTCTGTCTCTCTGTTGTACTAGAACGGTGAAAATTGTAAAGTTTGAGTAAAGTGACTGCTGGTAGCTGTAGCCAGGGTCTTTCTTTTTTGTTTGTTTAAATTTAGTTATTGCATTTCAAAGCAATTTAAAATATAAAACACGCTCTACATAAATGGATGATCATTGTGTAAACAGTAGTACATGTAAAATGTTAAACTGGTTGATCAACTTAAAAAAAGAGAAATAAAGATCTAAGTATAAAAAAAATAAAATATAAAACACAGTGTAAAGTACATCATGGGTGAAAGCTTTAAAATGTAAGCCACATATGATTGTAACAAGGATACCACAGCACCCATCCAGGTGTCGGAGATGCCAACTTTCTGACACCGCTGTGACTCCTATAGTGGACTCCTCCGCTAATGGTCAAACAGGAGTTCAGCATGTTTGTAGTTCATTTACGTCACCAGGTTAGGAAAAAGTTCCGGCTCCCCATATGACGTACAGGGGAAATGCCGGACCTCGCCCAACTAATGCACTGAAATCTGACCAATGGAAAATCATGTACACAAATGCTCGCAGTCTGTGAAACAAGATCCCAGACCTGCAGGCAATAATGACAGAGGCTAAACTGGACGTAGTAGCCATTAGCGAAACATGGTTTACCAGTAACCACACTTGGGAGACTTCAGTACCTGGCTATGTACTGTTCAGAAGAGACCGAGGTGCAAAAAGGTGGGGTGGAGTGGCCCTTTATGTCAATAAAAATATCAAAGCTACAGAAATTCAGAATACACATAAGGAGCCAGAAGAACTGTGGGTCACCCTGGAAACAGGAAATGAGACAGTCATACGAACTGGGGTTGTGTACAGGCCTCCAGACCGGGGGAGGACATAGACACATTACTGTTAGAAGATATACAAAACATGACAGCTAAAGGGGAGGTTCTGATAATGGGAGACTTCAACATGCCAGATACAGACTGGTCAATACCAGCAGGGACATCTGCCAGAACTAGACACATGGTGGATTCCCTGCAGGGGGAGGGCCTCAAACAACTGGTACAACAACCCACAAGGGACATGGCTATCCTAGATCTAGCACTGACTAACAGGGAAAGGATCATAGATCTCCAGGTAGAAGGTCACTTGGGGCCAGCGCCCATCATATGGTATGGTTCAATTTGGCCACTAGAACAAAATCATCCCATTCCAAGGCAAAAATATGGGACTTCAGAGGAGCTGACTTCGATAAGATGGCCAACAGAGTTAAGCTAGCCCTGGCAAAAAGAAATACAGGTGAGGGAGTACAGACAAAGTGGGCAAGCATTAAAGATGTAATACTTGAAGCAACGTCCCATTGTGTTAGTGAGAAAAGGAAGTGCAAAAGAAGAAGGAAACCACTTTGGTTCTCAAACACAGCAGAAAAGGTCAGAACCAAAAGACTGGCCTTCAGGAAATATAAGGGAACGCAGCAGGACGTAAGATAGGGAGGCATACCAAACTTCCCTAAGGGAAGCAGGGAAAGCAGTAAGGCAGGCAAAGGTCCAAACCAAGGAAACACTAGCACGAACAGTAAAAGAAGGTAACAAGACTTTCTATAGATACATTAGTGAAAGGAGAAAGTCCAGAGGGGGTATTGCTAAGATCAAAGGGGATAAGGGGGCATGCGAGGAGGAGGACCATGTAAAAGCATCTATCCTAAATAGATACTTCTGCTCAGTATTTACTGAAGAGAAGGTAGGGCAGGGCCCACAGCTGTGCACCATGGACATAGGTGGGAGGGAGTTGTGCACTAGATCCTTCACAAAAGAAAGTGTCCTGCAAGAGCTCAATGGGTGGACAAGGCAATGGGACCTGATGGCATACATCCCAGTGTACTAAAGGAGCTAAGGGTGGAACTAGCAGAGCCATTAGCAGAACTGTTTAGTGAGTCTCTGCGCACAGGAGAGGTCCCAGAAGAATGGAGAAGGGCTCATGTGATCCCACTCCACAAGAGTGGTGGCAGGGAACTACAGACCAGTTAGTCTTACCTCAGTAGTGGGCAAGATTATGGAGACACCCCTTAAGGAAAGGATAGTGCAACATCTGGAATCCATAGGAGCACAAGATCCAAGACAGCATGGGTTTACAAAAGGAAGGTCCTGTCAAACTAATCTCATAGATTTCTTTGACTGGGTAACCAGAGTGGTGGACCAAGGGGGAGCAGTTGATGTTGAATACCTTGACTTCAGCAAAGCTTTCGATACTGTTCACATAGAAGATTGATTTAATAAGCTGGGTAGGCTCGGGGTAGGTCAGACGTTGGTCAATTGGGTGGCAAACTGGATGACGGGTGGTAAACGGTATACAGTCAGAAGAGATGCATGTCACAAGTGGGGTACCTCAGGGATCAGTCCTGGGGCCAGTCCTCTTCAGTACCTTCATCAGTGACATTGCAGATGGATTGGAGGGTAAGGTTTGTCTGTTTGCAGAAGACACCAAGATCCGCAACAGAGTAGATGATCCAGATGATGTGGGCAGAGTGAGAAGAGATCTATATAAATTAGCAAAATGGTCGGAAGAGTGGCAACTGGGGTTTAATGCAAAGAAGTGCAAGATCATGCACATAGGGAAGAGAAACCCTAAAGCCACATAAAGGCTGGGAGGGGAGTTTCTGGCAGTCACAAGGGAAGAAAGAGACTTTGGCGTCATCATCACCGATGACCTGAAATCATCCAAGCAGACCTCTAATCAGTAGGTAAGGCTAGAGGGATGTTGGGATGTATAAGTAGGGGTATAACAAGTTGGAAAAAGGAGGTGGTAATCCCTCTTTACAAGACACTAGTTGGGCCCCATCTGGAGTATTGCATGCAGTACTGGAGGCCACACCTTCACAGGGACATTAACCAAATTGAGGCAGTCCAGAGAAGGGCAACCAAAATGGTGCAGGGACTGCATCAGAAAACATATGAGGACAAATTAACTGAATTCAATATGTAGACCCTAAAGCAAAGGAGGGAAAGAGGTGATATGATTGAAACATTCAAACACCTTAAGGACATTAACAAGGTGAAAGAGTCTAACATGTTTCAATATAAGAAAAATAGCAGGACAAGAGGATACAGCATGAGATTAGAGGGAGGCCGATTAAGGGGTAATGTGAGGAAGTTCTTTTTCACAGAAGGGGTGGTGGATGCATGGAACGGCCTACCTCAGGAAGTGGTGGATATGAATACAGTACAGGGCTTCAAACAAGCATGGGATAGGCAGAAGGGGAGCAATACAGATGAAGATGAATAGATAGGCCATTGATAGAGCAAAGGCCTATGAAGCATTCATAAGGTAGAAAAAGAAATGGGCAGACTGGATGGGCCTTGCGGTCCTTTTCTGCCATCAGCTTCTATGTTTCTATTCCTCCATGTTACCACACTTGCGTCATATCACATAAAATAAGGGAAGTCCCAAGAATTACCATGAATCCTTCGACTGCACTAAAGAAAGTACCTGCTAACAGCCTACGTGAAAAGTGCGGAGAGTAGTACTGGGGACCCAAAGCAGAAATTGTATCCTGGACACTGATTGTATTGCTCTGAAGAAAAAAAAAAAACTACTTAGACTACAAATCTGTCAAGGAGAATGGCTTTCCACCTGCAGCAAGTGTTTTCTGCTGTTTCCAGCCTATTAGTAAATTCAGTGAGATTTTCTGACTTAGACTAGTAAGTCTTAGTAAGGACCATTGAAGAGCTACAGGGATCTTGTTGGGTCCTTGTTATGTGCTTATGCTGTTGGCACTCTGCACCCTCCCCGTTCTGTTTTAGAACTCTGTGGTTAAACAGGACATAGACTACATCATACAATTCTAAATTATTATTACTACATGTGGGTAAATCGGAAACACCCATAGAGTTTATAACCAAACTGGAACCAGTTGGGAGAAAAAAATATTTAAAACAACTCTGCTTCTACTGTGAAAAATTACTTGGAGATTCAGCGCGTTTCGCTTTTAAAACACCAGCCTATCACTTCCTGTTGGGTAGTGTGATACCCTTGTTTAGGCTAGCACAGTTGCTGTACGTAGTTGTTGCAATGCATAAGCTTTCAGGCCCATACACATCTGACAGAGGGACCCATGTGGGCTTGAAATATCCATGTACAATATCTGTGTTGGTCCAATAAAAGATATCATGCTACGCGAGTCTGGTTTTCATACGACTGAGGATGGCAATGCCACTCTTCAGTCTCTTAGCAGCCCCAAACATGACTATATTTACTAGGCAGGAGGAGGCGAGCACATGGACTGTGGTGCCAGTCCAAGCATACTGAATTCTGAAACTCAGAAAATGAACAGCACTCATCACTTGTCCCTCATGACGGAGAGAGACATTAAATCAAAGTGGACCTCTTATTCCATTCATTTGTGTCCCAGTGGATACAGGCAAAACAGAAACCAGTAAATAATGGGTAAGTCTGATGTACAAGGAAATAAACCCATCGAGGAGATATGTTAAAGAATGATCTGGTTAGCCACCTCGGTGGGCTCATTTCTGAGTATAGTGGGCATACCCATCTTCTATTCATTTATTTATGTATTTATTTTTAGAATCGGCATTTGAGTTTTTAAAGGTTACACAAACAAACACGCATAAAACACCAACAAAACAGTGCCAGCTATTTCTCCTGTTACAGTAACAACATTTTTATTGAACTATGTGGATACATCACCATAGATGGATACCTTGTGGACCTGGTCCCAACTATGGCCAATATAAAAACATCCTAACTTCTCCACCATTCAGCCGACCCCCATCTTGTTTCCTTCCAAGATCCTCTACAGAACAAATTGTGTCTTGACAGACAGCATGTTATGTGACTCATCTAGCCCATCTATTCGTTCCTTTTTTAGCCTGTTGCCTAAGGGGGTATGTTAAAATATCCCCATCTTAAATCCCTTTACCACCTGATGCCTTTCCTCCAAGGTTGGAGGGCCTGGCTTAGCCATTTTTTAGTTGAACATTTTTTTGGCTGCCACCATTAAAATTTCCAGGAGATATATATCTGAACTGGGTCTTTCTCCCCTGTGGGGTAAGTAGGTGAATAAGAATAACTGGTCAGTAAGTTTAATTTATATGATAAATTTGGATGGCTATCGTTAGTGCAGTTGCATATGATGGGAAATGGTATACTGGGAAATAACTGCTTACCTATTTCTGTGGAGTAAAAGACCCATCCATGTTTTTAACATATATATTCTTTGCGAAAGACTGCGTTAATGCAACATTTAGGGTTCAGGCTAAAGAGAAAGAAGTAGGGAAATATGGTGCTAGGGTTCCCAACCCTAACACCCCACCCCAGCCTGCAGGCAGCAGACCAGGCGTGGGGTGTACGTTGGGGTTCTCAAGCCTAACGCTCACCCCCGGCCATCAGTAAAGAAGCTGGGATAGGTACAGTGTATGAGAATTGAATGAGCGTTATGCTTGAGAGCCCCAAGGTATTCAACATTCAACCCCCCCCCCGCTTCTGAGAAAAACTGCACACTGATTGTGCCACATAATCTCACAAAAAAACATGGACCACCCTACCACAAACCATCACATCAGTTTTCAGACTCTAGTTTTTTTTTTTTCAGAAAATGTAAAACAGTAGATGCCCAGTTGCCCAACATGTAAAATTTAAAATCTCCATGAAACACAACTGTTCACATCACGCTCACACTGAACTTCTCCCTAATCATGCAACTGATCACTCCATGTCACTGCCTGGTTGCTTTTCTTTACTTTCCTTTTTTTAATGTCAAACCCATTATACTGCAACTCTACTGTCTTCTGTTTTCAGCATCACCACCCCCTACTCATGCCACTTCGCTCCACACTTAGATGAACAGGGACACACTGTCAAGTACCCTAATTCAGAGTGAGAATGCAGAATCGGGAGCCACCATTCAGAGTACTTGTTTACCTTCATGAATATTTTAGAGTTGATGGTTTCTACAGTTTTGATACTGTTTTCTGTGTTTTCCCTTATAAACGTACACCTTCATATCTTGTAAATGTTATCTTTGTTTCCTTGTCAGCAGACAACCGTTTTTGCAGTAGCTGCTGGGGATATATGTGTTTGCTTTAGTTTGTTTTCACTGTTCATGTCAGTCCTTGTAACTATACCGGGGTCTCCATTTTATGGTTGTTGAAATCTCATTGTTCCTGAGAGCTGCATTAGCATATGGGAACATGATGTGTCGGCACCCCTTAGACTCCATAGCATGCCCTGTTTGCTTACTTAGATTTCAACAAAACAAGTTGCAAGAAGGTGTGAAATATCGCATTTATCTTCAGTTAGCTTTACAAGCTGTCTTAGATGTAATGTAGGAATTTTCCTTTAAATTGCATTAAATCTGTGTGTTTCTAGAGCATTTTTTCTAGGGACATGGATATGTTGTTCATCCACACTCATTGGCAGGTATCCTTGCCGCTTTAAATCTTGCCGGAAGGTCTTCAAGCTTGCTCCTCCCACCCACCCGGGTGGTATAACTCTCGGCTCCGCCCCATGACGCCAGATCTTCCTTACCGCTTGGAAGCTCAGGTTCCCTCCTTAACGCTCTGCGTTTGTGACTGGTTCCTATTTCTCCGTTTGCGGATTTAAAAATAAATTTTGCAAAAAAGACTTAGTCTTCTATCCCTCGCGCTCGCGGCGGACAAATCAATCTCGGATTTCGAGATGCCCACGCGGGCAGAAGATGTCTCGGACGGATCCACACTCCACGTGTGTCTACTGCTTAGGCCTTGAGCACGACCCGCCCGGGCTTGCGACCTGTGCTCATCTTTCTCGGCCTCGTCCTCGACCATTGCCCGATTGCAACTGGGCGATCGAGGCGCTTCCTCCGTGAAGTCCAGGAGCCGGTTGACGGTGTCATGGCGGCGGGTTTCGGGCGGATCAGTCGAGCGGATGGGTCGCCTCAAGAGAGGTGCGCGGGCCGTGATCTTCCTCAGGCCGCTGCATTTATCCCGCCTCTCTGGGTTCTTCCTACACGGCTTCTTTTAAGGAGCTTTTGTCTGTCCCTCTCCACTAAGGGAGAAGGGCTCGTCTGCTGGACCTTATTCTCGGTCCAAAAAGAGGGACAGGGTAAGTCCCTCCTCCGCGCTCTTGGGAGCGGAAGGTCCCTCTCTCGGGCCGTCGGACCGTCGGCTTCGTCGACCGCCGGGCTCGCCACTGGCCTCACGGTGTCCCCTCCAGGTCAGTTGACCGAGACTCCCACCGATGAAGTCGAGATTTTCTCGACCCATTGGACGGGCTGTCGCCTTTAGCAGCCGAGATTCCCTCTCCCGGTTCCCCGGGAGGAGTTGAGGATCCCGTGGGCTCGCCTGTGCCTCCGGTTCCGGAGCCCTCGGATGGACCATCCGAGCCGAAGGGAGTGCCGGTTCCGGCCGACACCTCCCCGCACCGACCTCGGAAATTCAGGGACTCTCGGTCTCGGACCTCTTCGCGGTCCAGCCGATCCCACCGTCATAGGCGGTCTCGGCACCGCGGTAAGCGGCGTCGCCGCTCGTCCTCGTCCTCCTCCTCGGATGAGGGGAGGCTTCGGCGTAAATTACGACCGGATCGTACGAGACCTTATGTTGCAACAGCCTCCTGGCCGGAATAAGCCACCTCCGCCGCCCGCCATTAAGTGGCTGTCACCGAACGGCCGACACAACCCTCGACTTATCCGAGGAGCTATACCCAGGCCGTTGTTCGCCAAACCAGCTGCTCCACCGATTCCGTGAACCTCCGCCTCCACAGCCACCAACTGGGGCTCCGACCAAGGATTCTCGGTCGGCTAAGGGTCTACCCCATCGGCTGTCAGTTACCCTCACTCCCGACCGACCTCGGCAGGTGAAGGGTGGCTCAGGCCAGAGGCAGCTCTTCGAGGACTCTTCCGAGTCCGAAGATGATTCCTCCTTTTTCTCCAAGCGACTGGACTTGGAGTCTTCAGGAGGTCAGTCAATGGACGATAGCCCGTCGTCCTTCCTAGGACTGCTTCGGCTCATCTCGGAGTCTACCGGGATGGAGCTCGAACCCGTTTCCAAACGGGCCAGGTATCCCCTCACGGAGATTCTGGACCGAGGGGATTCTCCGACGGAGGCCTTTCCGGTGGCCGAGGCCATAGTGGGTCCGGCACTGGAGCTTTGGCAGCGCCCTGCTTCCTGCCCTGCGCCTTCGGCCAGGATGGCCAGGAAGTATGCGGTCCCTACCGGTTCCTTGTCCGGTTTTTCGGAACACCCCTCTGCTGAGGGGTTGGTTACCGACAGCGTTTTCCGGCGCACCGGCAACGCCAGGGATGTGGACAAACCTCCTGACAAGGAGTCCAAGAAATTGGACTATGTCGGGCGAAAAGTCTACGCTGCTGCCTCTCTCGGCCTTCGGCCAGGCCAGTTCGGCCGTCCTCATGGCACATTTTTCTCATGCCCTGTTGGGCTCCCTGGATGAGGTCATCCTCATCTTCCGCCGATCTGCAGACTACGGTTAAGCAGGTGCGGACCAGGGCAGGGCAGTGGCCAAACAGCAGCTCCAGACTGCTTTGGATATAGGGGACTCATGTGCCAGATCGGTGGCGGCCGCAGTGGCTATGCGTCAGGCTTGGCTGAGGATATCCACCTTACTCGGATACCCAGCACAAGTTGGCGGATGTTCCTTTTGGGGACTGACCTCTTCGCCCTGGGGTGGAAGGTCACCTGCAGAGGATCGAGAAGTCCAATGCCACCTTGGACTCGGTCTCTTCCGCTCAGAAGGACAAAGGCCGCAAACCACAGCCTAAGCCCTTCCGTCTTCTGTGCCCCGCGCCCGGCCCAGCAACGTCAGGGCCAGCAGGCTCGGCCTTGGCATCCCAAACCCAAGCCGCCGGCTTCCTCTAACAGGAGGCAGGGAGGAAAGGGCCCAGGAGGTCCCTCGGCCGGTCCCTCCTCCAAGCCTGCCCAGTGACGGGCTGAGGGTGTCGCCCCATCCCCGCCACCTCCATTCCGTCCCCCTGGGGACGGCTCCGCACTTGCTCGCCTGGTCCGCTGTTACCACGGACAGGTGGGTCTTGGTGGTGGGAAGAGGCCTGCCTCTGGAATTCGAGCAGGCACCACCCTTCAGAGCCGTCCCTCGGGGGCTTGATCCCCAGCCTCACTGGCGGCTCGTCGAGCCGACATCGCTCTCTCCTCCAGAAGGAGGTGGTAAGAGAGGTGGTGGACCCTCCTTCAGACCCAGGGTTTGTGTCCAGGTACTTCCTGGTTCCGAACGGACGGGGGGCTGGCGCCCCATTCTCGACCTACACGACCTAAACAAGTTCCTAAGGTCTCGAACCTTCAGGATGGTCACTCTGGCTCAGATAATACCATCCTTGGAACGCGGCGTGTGGTTCTGCTCTCTGGACTTGCAGGACGCGTTTTTTCACGTCCCTATCCGTCCGTCTCACCAGAGATTCCTTCGCTTCCGAGCGGAAGGATCCCTCTTCGAGTTCCAAGCCATGCCCTTCGGCTTGTCTCCAGCTCCCAGGGTCTTCACCAAATGCATGGCAGTGGTGACAGCATTCCCGCGGCGCCGAGGGGTCCGGGTGTACCCTTACCTGGACGACTGGCTGATAGCAGCTCCCTCCAGGAAGGAGGCGGAGTGGTCCAGAGATCTGGCCCTCCAGGTCTGCTCTCAACTGGGCCTCCTTATCAACGAGGCCAAGTCGGAACTCGAGCCGAAGCAGGTGATTCTATTCATCGGGGCGCAGCTCGACTCTCTTCGAGCCAGAGCGCTGCTCCCGGCGGACAGGGCCGAGGTTCTTTCCTCCTTTGCCCGATCATTTCTGGTTGGGCAATTGCGCCCTGCCCGGGACTTCCTGCGCCTCCTGGGTCTCATGGCGGCCTGCACCAGCGTGGTCCGTTGGGCCTGCTGGAACATGCGTCCCCTTCAGTGGGGACTGGCCAGCCAGTGGTCACAACGCTGCGATCCTTTGGACCAGCTTGGTCGGTGACACAGGGATGTGGAACGCCTCCAGTGGTGGACCGCTCCAGATCATTTGCAGGAGGGCATCCTGCTCGTCTCGCCCGAGCCGACGGTCTCTCATCGACCGCCATGCCTCTGATGGGTTGGGGTGCCCATCTGGGGAACACCGGCTCATGGCCCTGGTCCCAAGGGAGTCCCGAGCCCATCAACCTGCTGGAGCTCCGAGCGGTCCGCCTAGCTCTCACCGCCTTTGCTCCGTTCCTCTGGGGTCAAGTGGTCCGAGTCCAGACGGACAATACCACGACCATGTACTATCTAAACCGCCAGGGCGGGACGCCGCCCATGCTTCTATGCAAGGAAGCTCTCCGATTTGGTCACTCAAGCAGCCTGGAGGCGGATCTCCTAGCCATTCACGTGGCAGGAGCCTCCAACACCCTGGCCGATGCCCTGAGCCGGATAGGGGCTGCATCCCACGAGTGGTCTCTCCTGCCGAGGTAGTACAGCATCTGTTCTCCCTTTGGGGCACACCTCAGGTGGACCTGTTTGCCTCCATGGAGAACGCAGCTGAGTCTGTTCCATGCCCGCCCCTCAGCAGGGCTCGCTGCAGGGGATGCCTCTCGAGGCAATGGACCCCGGGCCTCTTTACGCCTTTCCCCATTTCCCTTGATCCACAAGGTGCTTCTCAAGGCGAGGAGGGACAAGGCGCGGTGATTCTGATAGCCCCAGACTGGCCTCGCCAGTTCTGGTACCCAGATCTCCTCAGTCTCAGCTCCAGGACTCCGGCAGCTTCCAGCTCGCCCGACCTGCTCTCAGTCAATCAGGGAAGGTGTTCCATCCGGACCTTCAATCCCTGCACCTGACGGCCTGGTTCCTGAGCGGCTAGAGTTCCAGGCCTTGGGTCTTTCCGACGAGGTCCTCAATGTAGTTGAGGCGTCCCGTAGGAGTCGACCAGAAAATGCTATGCCTTCAAATGGAAAAGGTTTTCCATTTGGTGTCAGGGCAAGGCTTGGACCCTTCCTCCTGTTCCTTGGCAAGCATCTTGGACTATTTATGGTCCCTTTCTAGTCAAGGGCTTAGGTCGGCGACCCTAAGGGTGCACCTGGCAGCCATCTCTGCTTACCGGCGGGCGGGAAGCAGTCGGTGGCGCAGGAGAAGGTGGTCTGGCGCTTTTCAAGGCCTTGATCACATTTCCCTCCAGTCGGGAACCCCCACCTCGTGGATCTACTGCTGGTACTGGCAAAGCTCATGGGCAAGCCATTCGAACCTATGCACAGGTGTGCTCTCTCTCACCTGTCGTGGAAGACCGCCTTCTTGGTGGCTATCACGTCAGCCAGAAGGATGGGAGAGCTCCAGGCGCTTCCATCGAGTCTCCTTACCTGGTCTTCCACAGGGACAGGTTGTCCTGCGCCCCACCAAATTCCTTCCGAAGGTGGTGTCGGAGTTTCACCTTAACCAGGTGTTGACTCTGCCGGTGTTCTACCCCAATCACACCTCGGAGGCCGATATAGGCTCCATACCTGGACCCTAGAAGGGCGCCGCTATTATAAGGAGCGATGGCTGAAATTCGGGAGAGGTTTGCCAGCTGTTTGTCACCACGCTGAAGCCGCATCTGGCAGACCTGCAGCCAAGCCGGACGATAAGCAGGTGGGTCACCTCCTGCATAGATCTCTCTATAAGTTGGCGGGCATGGAGCCTCCCAGAGGATAAGAGCTCATTCTACCCGGCCATACTGCTTGCAACGGCTGCTTCCAGGGACGTCCCTATCCAGGAAATCTGCAGGGCTGCTACCTGGAAGTCAGCAAACACCTTCATTACCCACTACCACATCGACCTTGAGTCACGCCGGGATGCTGGTTTTGGGGCCTCGGTTCTCCAGTCTCTCTTTCCCAAGTAAGTATTGGGGTGTGTCTTGCCTCCTCCTCCGGAGAACTGCTAGGAGTCTGCCAATGAGTGTGGATGAACAAATATATCCATGTCCCTAGAAATACAGGTTACTCACCTGTAACAGGAGTTCTAGGAATGGTATATGTTGTTCATCCACACGACCCACCCGACCTCCTCCGGCTCGACGCGACAACCGAGCTTCCAGCGGGCAGATCTGGCGCTGGGGCGGAGCCGAGAGTTATACCACCCGGGTGGGTGGGAGGAGCAAGCTTGAAGACCTTCCGGCAAGATTTAAAGCGGCAAGGATACCTGCCAATGAGTGTGGATGAACAACATATACCATTCCTAGAACTCCTGTTACAGGTGAGTAACCTGTATTTTCAGGTTATGCGTACTTTCAGCATAGAGATACATGGTGTAAATGGGTGCTGTGGCATCATGTTCTCTGATGATTATGCATCTCTCCGGGACAATGAGATTTCAACAATCAGAAAATGGAGACTACCAGGCTAGTTAAGGGGTTAGTATGAACAGTGAAAACAAACTAAATCAAACACATATATCCCCAACAGCTACATGAAGAGTTATCTGTTACAAGGAAACAAATAACATTTACAAGAAATGAGTATAGTACTCCTTTAAATAGAAAACCACTTACCGGCCCTCTCACATTGATTAGAGCTTGCCAGTTCAGTGTAATCATCTTTCCCTCTTACCAGTCCATTGGCTCCTATCAAAATCAGCATAAGTGTTACAAAAACCCAGTTGATCGCCTGCAAAACTCAAAAGAAATTAAAAAATAACATTAACATTAACTAAATGTGTCTACTAATAAAACTGATTTAAAGTTAAAGACAAGGGGTGGGGGGAGCCATGGCAACCACAGCAGGACACTAAAGGCTAAGTAGGCCACAGAAAGACAAAAGTCCTAATCTCACAAAGAAAAAGCTTGAAATTAATACGGAGGGAGGAACTATTTTACTGCAAAATAAATACAAGATTTTTACTATTGTATTAACATACTAACATTCTAATTGCCAGCAGATTAGGCCTTATGGTTATCGAGTCTGTTCGAACCTCAGATCCCTAGTTTGGTGCCAAGGCCCTCCCCACCCATCCACCCCCCTTGGCCAGGCCATCATCTGATACATCCACTTTCTGTGTCTGTTCCACCCTCTCTTGAAGCCCTCCACTGTGGATCTCTGAACCAGCTCACCAGGCAGCGCATTCCAAGGGTCCACCACCCTCTCAGTGAAAAACCTCCTCCTCTCCCCCCCCTCACCCTTCCACCTTCAAACCATGCCCCCTGGTGATACCTCCCTGCTTTAGTCTAAAGATCCACTCCATGTCTACCCTATTTATTCCCTTGAGGTACTTCAAGACCTCAGTCATGTCCCCCCCCCGTCTCTTCTCTCCTCCAATGAAAACAGGCAGAGCTCCTCAAGTCTGTCCTCATACATCAAATCCCCTAGTCCTCGTATCATCTTAGTTGCCCTCCTCTGTACCCTCTCCAGGAGCTGTATGTCCCTCTTCAAGTGTGGTCTCTAGCACTGTACACAGTACTCAAGGTGTGGTCTAAGCAGTCCATTGTACAGCAGCAGAATCACTTCCGTGCTCCTAGAGGTGATCCCCCCACGATGCATCCCAACATCCTGTTTGCCTTGCTAGCCGCTCTCCTGCACTGCTCAGAGTTATTCATACATGCATCCACCATAACCCCTAGGTCTTTTTTCCTGTTGAGGCGTCCAGCGCCTCTCCAGGGTGTACCTGTGTTTAGGGTTCCTCGCCCAAGATGTAATACCTTGCACTTGGTGATATTGAAATTTAATTCGCAGGTGAGCCCAGCCGAGGGTGTCCAAGTCCCTTGCAGGGTCAACCTCCTCTTCCCCTCAACTACTGCTCCCATCTTGGAGTCATCAGCGAAGAGACTCATTTCACACCCTGTACCCTCCCTGATGTCAGATACGTATGCATTAAACAGGATCGGACCCAGGACCGAGCCCTGCGGTACCCCACTACCGACCTCTGTAGAGTTCGAGAGCTCCCCACTGACCACTACTCTCTGGGTGTGTCCAGTTAGCCAGTTTTCAATCCATCTGACCATCAAATGGCCTACTCCCAACCCCGTCAATTTCTCCACCAGACCATTGTGGGGGACAGAGTCAAACGCCTGAAGTTCAAGAATAATACATCCACAGGCTTTCTCTTGTCCAGTTCTGATGTTACCCATTCGTAGAACTCCACAAGATTGGTTTGACATGATCTACCTGGCACAAACCCATGTTGCCGATTATCCAGACCTTCTGCCTCCTCCAGGTACACCCCCAGTCGTTCCTTTAGTATACTCTCCATTAATTTTCCCACCACCGAGGTCAAACTGATGGGTCTATAGTTACCTGGTACTTCCTCCCCCCCCCCTTCATGGCTTGGCACCACATGTGCCTCTCGACAATCCCTAGGTACCCTACCTGTCTCAAGTGACCTGTTGAAGAGCTCCGCCAGGGGTGCAGCCAGTATGTCCGCCAATTCCCATAGTACTCTCAGATGAATGCCATCCGGCTCAGTAGATTTATCTTTCTTTAGGGCCTTGAGGGCTACCCACACCCTTTCGGTGAAGATAGCATCATCCGTCCCCTCCACCTTACTGGCCTTTTTATCCTTATCCTAATGTGACACCCCTGGGGTACCTCACCCTCCCTCTTGTTCCATTTCTGTTGCTCCCCTGATCCCACTCACTAGCGCTTCTATCCCCATCGTGCCTTGCTTTGTAGATATCCCATCCCCCTCCCTAGTGAACACAGAGGTGAAGTACTCATTTAATACTTCTGCCTGGTCCCTCTCCTCTTCCACCCACCCTCCTTCTGATCTCAATCTGCCGAGATGGCCTTTATTATTTAAACATGCATTTTGTATTTTTCACACTTGCAAAATACAGCGCCCCATTGTATAAGTGCAATAAGACAGGAGGTGTGCATTAGACATTTCTAACGCACAGTCAGGGACTGAAGGCACTCTTACAGCCTTGCGCCTTACTGTGTTCCTGGCCTAGTGTTAGAAATGTCTAATACACACTTCCTTGTATCTTATTGCTTACGCTCACACACACACACACACACACACACACACACACACACACACACACCCACCTACCCCTCTGGTGTAAAAATAAATTGTAACCTATATAAGAACCAGGGTGCCCAGGGCTTAAAGCCTAGATTAGCTGCAGTAAGTTCATAGGAGATCTTTCAAGCAGGCTAAAGTCCAAAAATGAAAACTTTTATTTATTTATTAGAATTTTGGAAACAACCTTTGAGTAAGAACTCTTTTACAAAGGGTCCACGTCCATTAAACAGTACAAATACAGACATAATTGAATTCACGGTACAAATACAGACATAGTTGAAATATCAGTACATAATTGAAATCACAGTACAAATACAGACATAGTTGAAATATCAGTACATAATTGAAATCACAGTACAAATGTAGACATAGTTGAATTATCAGTACAGGAAGTAGCAAAAACATAGAAAACAGCTAAGAGTTTCTTATGAGTTTCATTAAGGGTTTAATACTAAGTGCTGTATGGCATAAGGAAGTATATGAGAGAGGAAAGTGTAGGATAGGGAGAGAGTGGTTAGTGAATGGAGTGTGGGGATAGAGCAGCCCAGGAGGAGCACTGTCACACTGTATTCCAGCTGAAGAACTGGGGATGGTGCATGTGAGAGTGTGTGGTGGGTGAGGGGGAGGGGGATAGACCTAGGGGGTGGGGAGTATCAGAGTGGAAATTGATGGAGAAATGGGGTGGGAGGGGGGAGAGAGAGAGAGAAAGGGTCGATGAGGTGCGAGATAAACGGGAGAGTGCAGCCGCTAGCAGAATAAGAGCTATGGAGCATGAGGTGCCAGAGTCTGGGGAGCAGGGGTGTAGGGAGTGGGGAGGGGTGGCCTGTGTGAGTGAGTCCATGAGTAGTTTCTGGTAGGCAGGGTTGGTGCAGGCTCTGGAGACCAGCTCTGAACAGTTTAGTCAATGGAGAAGTGGAGAAGGTTCAACTCCTGTATACAGTAGTTTCAAATTCACTTTGTCTTCCACCATAGGTATTGAAGTTTCATGGTAAGGTCACTTCATCAGAATTGGTGGTTTCTCAATAGTTCTGATGAAAAAGCTCACTGGAAAGCATTCTGGCTTGCAGTGGCTTCTACAGCAGGAAGCTGGTAGTCCCAGGAGGATGTAGAATTGTCTCCAGCAAACAAACTTTGTGGCAGTAAAAGGCAGGTTTACATTGCCACCTTTGCAGTGTATCAACCTGTGCGCATGAGCTGATGCGCTGCAAAGTCGGCAGGGTGGACAGTTACCGTACCAGGGTTTTAAATAATTGATTAGCATTTTTTTCCTTGGGACAATACTAACTGCACAGAAAGCATTTATATAGGTTTTCTAGAAGAGTTCTGCTTGTTAAACACAGTGAGGCAAGTGCTATGCATTTTCACAATGTTTTAGCACTTTTATGAGCAAAACGCTAATCAATTTTTGGAGTTAAATAAAACCCTGCATACCATACCAGGAGTTCTTTGCATCCTGTTTTTGTTCTGGCGCAAGAGTGGGACCGTTCATCGGCATGAGCATATTATGTGGTGATATAAATGCATTGCAACGCTCGCTTCCAGACTCCTCCACTGCTCCCAACCCAGCCCCACTGCCCCTCTCCGGCACAGCTCGCATCGGCGTGAGGGAGGGCTTTGTGAACAGTGAACTGACCCCACTCATGAGATTGCAGCAGAAGCGAAGCACTGCAAATGTTACAGCACTGCAGCTGTGTAAACACGGCTAAAGAGAGAGGATTAGGCGCCCGGGAGGTTGGGAAAGCTGATGTACCATACAAGTACAAAAAATAGTGAATTGCTAACTATACAAGAGTTGAGCCTTCTTGGTTGTCATTTTTGTAAAAATAAATTGTGTAAGACGAACTTATTATCTTTGTAGTGATTTTACAAGATAACAGATTACCTTGCAAGTTGGGTGTGTCCATTCATATCTTGGAAGGATGAGTACCACGCCACGCAGTGGAACACTGAACTAACCAGAGAGCAGCGTTCACAGTGCTGATGGCATCACAGTTATCTACTGCAACACTGAAGCCAGCAGCTCAAATTGAAGAGAAACACAAACAGCAGAGCTGGAAGTGATAACTAGCAAACTAATGTTGTGTGTGTATATAGTGGATGTCAGTGGCCTGACTAAAATGACAGTATCTTCCAAGTGTGAAGGAGCTGAAGAACCAGAGCACACAAGTTTGAGCCATGAGTGAGTTCATGAAAGTCCTGCCTCCTTGCAAGTGATAATAAATTGTGTAATTAAGTCTGGGCGATTGTATATTTAATTTATACAGCAAGTTTATTTGCTAGACACTATATATCTTTTAAAGCTGCTGTTTGTTTGAAGATTGAACTGTTTCTCTCTTATTTCGATTGCTGGCTTCAGTGCTGCACTAGGCATTCATGATGTCAACACTGAAAGCTACTTTCTGGTTCAGTATTCCAGTGATTCTACATGACTTCATACTGCGCACGGTAACAGCTGGAATGCCTTGTTAGCATTCCCGGATTTGTGCCTAGAGGTCGTCACCCTTTGGCAAAATCCTAAATTTCTCAGTATAGCAGTTTAATGGGTTGGCGCAGCGGCCACGCTTTGAGCAGTGTTTAGCAACCCATAAAACCATGGAACTGAGAATTGGTCCATCACAAGTTTTAGCACGTTTATGACTCGTGGACTACATCTGAGACACAGCCTTGGCCTGTGTATGGTGAAATTCCCATTATGCAGGAGCTAGGGCTTGTGTCACTGACAAAGACCATTGACTGAAATGTAAGATAGCACCGTGTGCTCGGTCTTGCTCTGTAACTAATGAACTCTTGAGTTTGCTCTTGCAAAGATGAGTTGTTTCCATTTGCTTTTGTTGGACATGAGGGCTTGGTACAGCTTGGCACTTCACTTCCCCCTATAAATAATAAAACATCTGTGATCATTTTTTTTTTTTTTTTTTTTTTTTTTTATGAGCCCGCTCTATGCCTTGTAAGATGCAGAAGAGTCTGCAGATTTATGAGCCCTGAAATTGGATTAAAAAATGTTTAACAAAGCAAGAAGGGGGGTGTGGTGTGGTGATTATGTGACAAGCCAATCGTAATCAATTACTGATGAACCAGTGGCCCCATGGGGAGCCTTGGTGACTAATCTCTTTGCCAGCCGTATTGACTTTTGTGTTTCCATGTGCAGGATTGGCAACATCTGTTTATTTCGTCTTTTGCTCAGAGGAGGTCTGTTAGAGTTGTAAGCATGGAGATGAGTTATTTTTACCAATTGCTTTAAGTGTGGTTCATTAAAGGGGCAGCCTCTGCCTTTTTTATTACTAAACATGACTGGGGGTACAGATTTGTAGACCTTCAAAGTGTTAAACGGACTTTAACTGGGAATAAAATCATATGACAGAGTGAGGCCTGTCATTGTTTGCGTGCATTGAGGATTTCTTTAACAATTTAAGTAGGGTTATCTGGGTAGGAAATCCGTATACACTGGTGCGTGTTTACACAGCATGGTTATTTCATCCCTCCTTGAGGGACCTAGAGTCTCTTTAGTTTCCGATGTCCTGGCTAAATGTCCCCATTAACTTAAAAAAAAAAAAAAACACCCAACAGCTTAACTGGTTCAATACCAGTTGGCTTACATCATTAGAGGTTAGAGGGAGGCCGATTGAGGGGTAATATGAGGAAGTTCTTTTTCACAGAAAGGGTGGTGGATGCATGGAATGGCCTACCTCAGGAAGTGGTGGATATGAATACAGTGCAGGGCTTCAAACAGGCATGGGATAGGCATAAGGGAGCAATACAAATGAGTATGAATAGATAGGCCATTGACAGAGCAAAGGCCGATGGCACATTCATAAGGTAGAAAAAGAAATGGGCAGACTGGATGGGCATTGCAGTCCTTATCTGCTGTCAGCTTCTATGTTTCTGTGTCCCCCTCCCATGGGATGAGGCTGAAATCTGGAAGTATTTTCTACTCCTCCATCCTTGGTCGTCGTCATCATCAGCAACAAGAACAAAAGCTATTGTCTTATGAAGGATCTAGAACTGATGGCACTGTAAGCTGATGATGGCACTGTAAGCTGAAGCCCTGTCTTTATCCCCACGTCAGTACGTACAGTTTATAGTATGGGCAGACTCAGTGCTGACTTCCTCATACAACTGTTTTACCAGAGCACCTCTGTAGTTACTATCCAGATCTCCTCTCTAGAAGGAGAGTGCAAGACTTCATTCTCTGTGTTCGTGCTGCCCAGGGCCTCGGTTGAACAAAGACTGATGATCGTGCCACCTCAGGCTGAGCTGTTAGTGTTAGATTTGCGGTGTGGGGTCCAGCCCATAGGGAATGGGGTGGAAATAAGAAACTGTTCACTTACGACTAGAGATGAGATTAAAACTGTGGGCCACAGTAGTGAAAGGCCTGTGCATCATACTTGGTATTCTCACCACTTGTGTGAAGTACATAACAATTTTGGGTTGGTGTTGGGTCTTCCTCTCCCAGGAATACATGGACAGCAGCAAGTGGACATTTCTAGGGACATGGATATGTTGTTCATCCACACTTAATGGCAGGTTCCTTGCCGCTTTAAATCTTGCCGGAAGGTCTGCAAGCTGGTTCCTCCCACCCACCCGGGTGGTAAAACTCTCGGCTCCGCCCCATGACGCCAGATCTTCCTTACCGCTTGGAAGCTCAGGTTCCCTCCTTTACGCCTCCCGATATAAGACTGGTTCCTAACTCTTCGTTTTCCAAAATTAATCTTTAAGGTTTTCTAGACTTTGGTCAACTATTTCCCGGGCTGCATGGACAAATCGACTCCCAGTTTGGAGATGCCCATGCGGGCAGAAGATGTCTGACGGATCCGCACTCCACGCATCTATTGCTTGGGCCTTGACTACTACCCGCAGGCTTGCGACCTGTGGTCTCTTTCTCGGCCTACGTCCTGGAAGACCTTGCCGCCCGTCTGCAACTTGAGCGACCCAAAAAGCGTTACCCTCTGGTAAAGTCGAAAGAGGCCCGGTTGGCGGTCTCCACGGCGGCGGGCTCAGCGGATCAGCTAGAGCAGATGATCGCCCTCGAAGAGGAGACAGCGCAGACCGCATCTTCCTCGGCCGCGGCATTTATCCCGCTCTCCCTGGGATCCTCATATTCTGCTTCCTTTAAGGAGCTTTGTCTGTCTCGCTCCACCAAGGGAGAGGGACCTTCATCTTTGGGACCTTCCTCTCAGTCCAAAAAGAAGGACAAGGGTAAGTCCGTCCGTCGACGCTCTTAGGAGCGGGAGAGGTCCCCCTTCCCGAGCGGTTGACCATCGACTTCGGTCGATCCTTCGGCCACTGGCTTCACGGTGTCCCCGTCAGGTCAGTTGACCGAGACTCCTGTCGACGCAGTCGAGATCTTTCTCGACCCGTTGGACGGGTTGTCGACCGGCGAAGCCGAAAATCCTCTCTCCCCGGTTCCCCCGGTGGTGGTTGAGGATCCCGTGGGCCTGCCAGTGCCTCAGGTTCCAGAGCCCTTGGGCGTTCCTTCCGAGCTGAACGGAGGGCGGGTTTCCCCCACTCCTTCCCTGCACCCTCCTCAGAAAAGCCGAGGTTCGGGGTCTCGGACTTCTTCGCGGTCCAGCCGATCCCGCCACCAGAGGCAGTCTGGTCTAGGCACCGCGGCAAGCCTCGCCCGCTTGTCTTTGTCCTCTTCCTCGACGAGGAGGCTTCGCGCAAGTTGCGCCGGCTTATACGAGACCCTCAGTGGCAACAGCTTCTGCTGGCTGGGAACAAGCCGACCACGTCGCCTTCCCCGGCCATTAAGTGTCTGTCACCGGAGCGGCCGAAGCAACCCCTCACTTTAGCCGAGGCGCCTGTTTCCAGGCCTGTTGCTCAGCCGAAACCAGCTGCTCCACCGATTATGGTGGAACCTCCGCCTCCACAGCCGTTGTTTGGGGCTCCGACCAAGAACTCTCGGTCGGCTCAGGGTTTACCCCATAGGCTGTGGTCACCCCTTACCCGATCGCCTCGCAAGTAGAGGGTGGCTCAGGCCCGAGGCAGTCTCTTGCGGACTCTTCTGAGTCCGACGACGATTCCTCCCTCTTCTCCAGGCGAGTGGACTTGGAGTCCTCTGGAGGTCAGTCGCTGGACGATAGCCCTTCGTCCTTTCTGGGTTTGCTTAGGCTCATCTCGGAGTCCACCGGGATGCAACTCGAGCCCGTATCCAAGCGGGCCAAGTGTCCCCTCACGGAGATATTGGACCGAGGGGATTCTCCTATGGAGGCCTTTCCTGTGTCCGAGGCCATTGTGGGCCCGGCCTTGGAGCTCTGGCAGCGCCCTGCTTCCTGCCCTGCACCTTCGGCCAGGATGGCCAGGAAGTATGCGATCCCTACCGGTTCCCTGTCCGGTTTCTCGGAACATCCCTCAGCCGAGGGGTTAGTTACCGACAGCGTTTTCCAGCGTGCCGGAAATGCTAGGGACGTGGACAAACCTCCCGACAAGGAGTCCAAGAAATTGGACTATGCCGGGCGAAAAGTCTACGCTGCGTCCTCCCTTGGCCTTCGCCAGGCCAGCTCGGCCATGCTTATAGCACATTTCTCCCATGCCCTGTTGGGCTCCCTGGACGAGGTAGTCCCTCATCTCCCGGCTGACCTGCAGACTACGGTTAGGCAGGTGCGGGACCAGGGCAGTGGCAAAGCAGCAACTTCAGACTGCTTTAGACATTGGAGACTCCTGCGCCAGGTCAGTCGCGGCCGCACTGGCTATGTGCTGTTGGGCATGGCTGAGGATATCCACCTTCACAGCGGATACCCAGCACACATGGCGGATGTCCCCTCTGGGACCGACCTCTTCGGCCCTGGAGTGGAAGGCCACCTCCAGAGGATTGAAAAGTCCAATGCCACCTTGGACTCTGTCTCATCTGCTCAGAGGGACAAGGGCCGCAGACCGCAACCCAAGCCCTTTCGTCCGTCTGCGCCCGCACGTCCGCCCAGCAACACCAGGGCCAGCAGGCTCACGCTAGTGCCCCAAACCCAAGCCTGCGGCTTCCTCCTCCAGGAAGCAGGGAGGTAAAGGCCCAGGTGGTCCCTCGGCCGGTCCCTCCTCCAAGCCTGCACAGTGACGGGTTGAGGGGTGTTGCCCCCAACCTCGTCACTTCACCCCAGGTTCCCCCCGTGGGGGGATGGCTCCGGTACTTCCTTTCCGTCTGGTCTGCTATTACCACAGACCGGTGGGTGTTGGAAGTGGTAGGAAAAGGCCTGCCCCCTGGAGTTCGAGCAGGCCCCGCCCTTCAGAGCCATCGCCCCCAGGGGGGCCTCGGGCTCCGCAGCCTCGCTGTCAGCTCGTCGAGCTGACATCGCTCTGCTCCTCGAAAAAGAGGTGATCAGAGAGGTGGCGGACCCTCCCTCAGACCCGGGGTTTGTGTCCAGGTACTTCCTGGTCCCAAAACGGACGAGGGGCTGGCGCCCCATTCTCGACCTACACGACCTAAACAAGTTCCTAAGGTCTCGAACCTTCAGGATGGTTACTCTGGCTCAGATAATACCATCCTTGGAACGCGGCATGTGGTTCTGCTCTCTGGACCTGCAGGACGCGTTTTTTCACATCCCTATCCGTCCGTCTCACCGAAGGTTCCTTCGCTTTCGAGCAGAGGGATCCCTTTACGAGTTCCTAGCCATGCCCTTCGGCCTTTTCTCTTGCTCCCAGGGTCTTCACCAAATGCATGGCAGTGGTGACAGCATTCCTGAGGTGCCGAGGGGTCCGGGTGTACCCTTACCTGGACGACTGGCTGATAGCAGCCCCCTCCAGACAGGAGGTGGAGCGGTCCAGAGATCTGGCCCTCCAGGTCAGCTCTCAAATCGGCCTCCTCATCAACGAGGCCAAGTTGGAACCTCGAACCAAGCAGGTGATTCTCTTCATCAGGCAGAGTTCTCGACTCTTCGAGCCAGAGCACGGCTCCCGGCGGACAGGGCCGAGGTTCTTTCCTCCTTTGCCCGATCATTTCTGGTTGGGCAATTGCGCCCTGCCGGGGACTTCCTGCGCCTACTGGGTCTCATGGCGGCCTGCACCAGCGTGGTCCGCTGGGCCTGCTGGAACATGCGCCCCCTCCAATGGGGACTGGCCAGCCAGTGGTCTCAACGCTGCGATCCATTGGACCAGTGAGTGACGGTGACCCAGGGGATGTGGAACGCTCTCCAGTGGTAGATCGTTCCAGCTCATCTGCAGGAGGGCATCCCATTTGTCTGCCCCGAGCCGACTGTATCTCTATCGACCGACGCCTCTCTGATGGGTTGGGGTGTCCATCTGGGGGAACACAGGCGCCCGGCCTCCAGGTCCCCAGAAGTCGATGCCATATCACCTACTGGAGCTCGAGCAGTCCGCTTAGCTCTACCGCCTTCGCTCCATTTCTACGGGGTCAAGTGGTTCGGTTCCAGACGGACAATACCACGACCATGTACTACCTAAACCGCCAGGGCGGGACGCGCTCCATGCCCTTGTGCAAGGAAGTTCTCCGCATTTGGTCACTCGTGCGCAGCCTGGAGGCGGATCGCTTAGCCATTCATGTGGCAGGAGCCTCCAATACCCTGGCAGATGCCCTGAGCCGGATAGAGGCTGTATCCCACGAGTGGTCTCTCCTGCCGGAGGTAGTACAAGATCTGTTCTCCCATTGGGGCACACCGCAGGTGGATCTGTTTGTCTCCAGGGAGAACGCGATGCTGAGGCTGTTCCATGCCCGCTCCCCTCAGCAGGGCTCGCTGCAGGGGGATGCCTCTCAGGCCGTGGACCCCGGGCCTCTTCTACGCCTTTCCCCATTTCCCTTGATCCTCAAGGTGCTTCTCAAGGCGAGCAAGGACAAGGCGCAGGTGATTCTGGTAGCCCCAGACTGGCCCCGCCAATGCTGGTATCCAGATCTCCTCAGCCTCAGCTCCAGGCTCCGAGGCAGCTTCCAGCTCGCCCGGACCTGCTTTCAGTCAATCAGGGGAAGGTGTTCCATCCGGACCTTCAATCCCTGCACCTGACGGCCTGGTTCCTGAGCGGCTAGAGTTCCAGGCCTTGGGTCTTTCCGACGAGGTCCTCAATGTAGTTGAGGCATCCCGTAAGGAGTAGACCAGGAAATGCTATGCCTTCAAATGGAAAAGGTTTTCCTTTTGGTGTCAGGGCAAGGGCCTCGACCCTTCCTCCTGTTCCTTGGCAAGCATTTTGGACTATTTATGGTCCCTTTCTCAGCAAGGGCTCAGGTCAACGACCCTAAGGGTGCACCTGGCAGCCATCTCTGCTTACCGGGCGCGGGCCAGGAAGCAGTCGGTGGCACAGGAGAAGGTGGTCTGGCGCTTTTTCAAAGGCCTTGATCACATTTCCCCTCTGGTGCGAGAACCTCCACCACCGTGGGATCTACTGCTGGTATTGGCAAAGCTCATGAGCAAACCATTCGAACCAATGCACAGGTGTGATCTCTCTCACCTGTCGTGGAAGACCGCCTTCTTGGTGGCTATTACGTCAGCCAGAAGGATGGGAGAGCTCCAGGCGCTGTCGTATCGAGTCTCCTCACCTGGTCTTCCACAGGGACAAGATTGTCCTGCGCCCCACCCGAAATTCCTTCCAAAGGTGGTGTCGGAGTTTCACCTTAATCAGGTGTTGACTCTGCCGGTGTTCTACCCAATCACACCTCGGAGGCCGAATATAGGCTCCATACTTTGGACCCTAGAAGAGCTCGCTTACTATAAGGAGGCGCACAGCTGAAGAATCGGGAGAGGTTCGCCAGCTGTTTGTCACCCACGCTGAAGCCGCACCTGGCAGACCTGCAGCCAAGCGGATTTATAAGCAGGTGGGTCACCTCCTGCATATCTCTGTTATAAGTTGGCGGGCATGGAGCCTCCCAGAGGATAAGAGCTCATCCTACCCGCCATACTGCTGCATCGGTGGCTGCTTCCAGGGACGTCCCTATCCAGGAAATCTGCAGGGCTGCTACCTGGAAGTCAGCACACACCTTCATCACCCATTACCACATCGACCTTGAGTCACGCCGGGATGCTGGTTTTGGGGCCTCGCTCTCCAGTCTCTATTCCCTAAGTAGGGGTGTGCTTTGCCTCCTCCTCCCAGAGAACTGCTAGGAGTCTGCCAATAAGTGTGGATGAACAACATATCCATGTCCTAGAAATACAGGTTGCTCACCTGTAACAGGAGTTCTAGGAATAGTATATGTTGTTCATTCACGACCCACCCGACCTCCCGGCTCGACGCACAACCTGAGCTTCCAGCGGCCAGATCTGGCGTCATGGAGCGGAGCCGAGAGTTTTACCACCCGGGTGGGTGGGAGGAGCCAGCTTGAAGACCTTCCGGCAAGATTTAAAGCGGCAAGGAACCTGTCAATAAGTGTGGATGAACAACATATACCATTCCTAGGACTCCTGTTACAGGTGAGTAACCTGTATTTCTTATACCCTGGGATCACTTTTTGAAGGGTTGAAGCCCTGCATCATACCCATTTTTTTGGCACAGCTTCACCAAACACCTTTTTTTTTTTTTTTTTTTACTTTTCTTTTTATTCGTCCTTCTCGCTCTCAGCGTTCCACTCCTTCAGGCATTGCTCATGCCATCCATGCCTCCTTGACCTTGAGTCTGCCCCCTAGAGTGCCTCAGTAACTCCTTTTTCTCCCCTCCTACCTCTGTGGAGCACCTGCACAGCGGGGTCTGCTCGTGGTTCCTGGACTGGATGGCATGGAGCGGCCGTCATCTAGGCCTGCTGAGGATTTTTTCCGCTTTTCTCCCTTCCTGTCCCCCCCTTCCCTGAGGATGTCGGCTCGGGCAAGTGCGTGCTGACACACACCTGCCAAGTGCCTAACAACGTCCTCCCCTCCCCGACTGAAGCCACCAATGCCCCTTGAGAGTCAGTGCTCCCACTGGCCCCCAGGGACGTCGGGTGCATACAGCACCCTTGGTAAGCCACCCTAAAGGAGGAGAGCATCCATTGGGACGCTCAAGCCTCCTTCCCCCACCGACCCCCGACGACCCGAGTCCGTACCCGAACCCGGGTCGCTGGCATGATGCGAGGTGTGGCGTCCAGCGCCTCAACCCTCAGCGCCACTGGGCCGGTCGCCAAACACCTTTGATGCAACTGTACCCGATTTTAGTACATCGGGTGCAGTTATAACAGTTTCCCTATTTTACAGCAACTTGCGCCGAACATTTGGCACATGCCCCGTAAAAAGGGTCCCCCAAATGGCGCAAGTTAGACCAGAGAAAAACTGGTCTAAATTGTGGCATTTGGCACTCAGGATTGAAAATCCTGATCGCCGGCCGAGAGAATGCTGCAAGCCCCATGTGACAAATGGTCGGTGCACCACGGGTTTCCAGCATTCTCTGGGCTCTGAAAATCGAGCCTCTGTGCCCTAATCACTTGCCACTGGCTCACAGGGACTGGCCCTAGCATCCCTGAGTGGACAGACTGGGTACAGCAGGTTGTCCCTGCCTTTAAACACAAAACGACCGTGTATTTATTTTTGAAGATTAATTAGCCACAGAAAGATACTCTTGTTTCTCATGGAGCTTCAAGTGTTTGTTCTAGTTCACTGTAAAAGCAAGAGCCCTTTGGTCTCTGTGTGTGGTTATCATTTTAACAAGAAAAAAAAGTCCTTCCCAAAGCAACTCGCTATGAGCTATGTGCCAGTTTTCCTTGACGTTTTCTGTGGGGAAAGAGGTGCGTATCTGTGTGCCAACAACTGTTACTAGATGGGGCCCCACTAGGATAAAAAAGCCTCTTATAGGACAGAGTAGCCCTGCGGGACAGCTGAGCACACAAAATAATAAGGAAGAGTCAGCTGCTGCAGGTTACAGGAAACCATGTGAAACAGAATTCACTTCTTAGAGTCTTTAGAAATTAGCTATTCTTAAAGGTGTAGTAAATTCAGTGTTTGCCATTTGTGACCACTCTGACAAAATCATTACGGTTAGTCATCGGATTTAAACATCTGGTATGTAAATATTGCAGGAAAGCCATTTATTGTTCTAGGCAAATGTTAAAGCATCTTGGATCTTGGAAGGAGGAGTTGTTTTTTTTTTTTGTTAAGGTTCTTGGAGAGTTTATGGTGAACTTTTTCACAATTCTAAAATTGATTTCAGTAACTTAGGAAATGTGAAAATGTAAATTTTTTTGCCCCCGAACGTTAGACATGTAGGTAACCTTTTTTTGTTCTACAAGATTTCTTGCCGCTGGTGAAATTCTTTAAGAATTGATTTCTGTCACTCAGGTTAATTACCAGCTATTGTTAACACAGAAACTGTCAGCAGATAAGGACTGCTAGGCCCATCCAGTCTGCCCGTAGGCCCTATACAAGTATGCATCCACTCACCCTAAGTAGCCAGTGGCTTTTCATCACTCCCTTCCTGCCCGAGGTTCCTCTGTGCTTGTCCCAGGCATATTTAAACCTCTTCACTGTGCTTGCCCCTACCACCTCTTGTGGCAGACTATTCTAGACATTCACCATCCTCTCTGTGTAGAAAAACTTCCTCACATTACCTCTTAGTCTCCCTCCCCCCTCCAATTTCATATCATGCCCCCTTGTTCTGGTATCTTTTCTACATTGGAAAAGATCTCCCACCTGCACCTTGTTTATGCCCTTGAAGTTCCTAAAAGTTTATCATGTCGCCCCATTCTTTCCTCCAGTGAGTACATATTGAGGTCTCTTAGTCTCTCCTCATACGTTTTGTGGTGCAAACCATGCACCATCTTTGTCGCCGTTCTCTGGACAGCCTCCACCTTGTTTGTCCTTACGCATGTGTGATCTCCAGTATTGCACGCAGTACTCCAGGTGAGGCCTTGCCAGTGTTTTATACAATGGCATCACCACTTCCCGCCTCTTACTAGTAATACCTTTGCCTATGCACCCCAGCATGCCACTGGCCCTCCCTGCAGCCTTTGCGCACTGCTTTGATACCTTAAGGTCATCAGATACGATAACCCCTTTGGCGATGGTCAGCACCTCCCCCCATCCTGTAGCTCCCTCCAGGGTTCCCCCTACCCAGGTGCATTATCTTGCACTTTTTCACATTGAACCTCAGTTGCTACACTTTGTTGTTTTATAATCTGTAGTAAAGTGCCATTAAAACAAGGGGGTGAATGTTTAATGTTGTCAAGGAAGACCAGCTTTGCGCGGACTGACTTGATGAAGACAGTATTATTCTGAAAAGCTAGTTAGTCTTTTATTATTAAACTAAAACGGTATCACCTACAACTTTCCTGTTGGTTTCTAACTTGTTTTAATTCTAAGGAAACAAGCCTTCTGTTCATATTTAGAAGCCGGCTGAATAAATCAAAGTTGCACAGAGTGAATGTTCTTTGCCGCCCCCCTTCCAATGATGATGTATTGTGCCTTGATTTATTGTATTTAGAGAAAAAAATCAGCCTTCCCTGCTTGTAAACAGCCAAGAACCTTGCCTTAAAATACTGTGTGAGAAGTACTGCACTGTACCGTACCGTGATATGCTATGCTATGCCCGTCTTTTATAGTAGAGCATGTAGAAAATAAAGCAAAACGCTGATAACATTTTCTCCGCTCACCCGCCTCCACACCCACCTCCGATGAAAAGTAAAGTGACACAAGAACTAGAACTCTGTAGCAGACCATGTCTGGTTGTCTGGTGCACATTGTTACAAGCCCCAAGTACTGTTTTCGGTTGTTTTCTGTTATGTTAACTGTTATTTATTGATGCTATTCATAAAGTGTGCATCTGCAGTGTGGATCAACCTCCTGATGCAGGAATTGTATTAAAAATGTTGCTTACCGAGATAGTTCTGTGATGAGCAGCGTTTTGTTTTCATTGGGATCCTGGAGGGGAGGGGGAGACGGGAAGCATGCATTCTGCAATTCCTTGAAGCCGACAGTAGACTGTGCCTCCACCACCTCCCTTGGTAATTCATTCAGTTTTCCACCACTGAAGGAAGTACCTGCTGACATGCCTCCTAATTCTACCCCCATAAGTCTCCAACCATGATCCCTTGTGACTTTAGGTGTCTCTACATGCCAGGCTCTGCACCACATTGACTGGTGCAGATCAGTTGCAGTGTTGCCTTTTTTGTGTGTGAAGGCAACCTGCACCGCTTCCACAGTGAGTGTTCGCTGAAATGGTGTCCCCTGTTTTTCTGGGTTCACTGATTCAGTGCATCGTTGTGAAGCGCATCTAGTGGCCCTGTAATCATATGGCAGTACTCACATCTTGGGCCCGCAGCTTGCAGGACCCTCCAGATCTCATGATCTCACTGCTCACGTCGCATTCCTCAGCCAGACGAGCAGTACGAGCAGAGTATATATTTTTTGGATAGCAAAAGAGCTGAATCTCAGGTTTATTATTTGTAACGTTGGTAATGTTTTTAAATGTCTCGGAAAGTGGGGCTTTTACTGGGCATGTGCTTATGAATATGCATGAGTGCATGACCAGTATAAGCCCCACTTTCTGAGTCATTTTAAAGCATTTGTACCCAACGTTACACAAAACTGATGACCTGCCCAAGTTCAGCTTTCTTTGTGCTGTCAGAAAATGTAAGTAGCTGTACTCGGGCACAGTACTGCTCGTATGAGCATCGAGAGGCAGTGATAGTGAGAGATCACGAGGATCCCGGAGTGTCGCACAAGATTCTCTCCAGGATCAGTTTGAGGTATGCTGTGTAAAAGCACACAGATGAGAGGTGCAAAAATGTGAAAGATACCGCAACAAATAATTGCGGTGCAGAGGGGCGCTGTGTAAGAGCGCCTTCTGTTAACATTCCTGGTGAACAGAAAGAACCCTGCTGTCTACTTTTATTCCCCTTAGGAGCTTGTAAGGTTCGATCTTATCCCCTTCCCCTTCTGTTCACAGGCGTATACATGTTAAGATCTGCCAGTCTTTCCTGTCAGGATCTGCCTTGCTGTCTCCAAATCATTTTGGTGAATGCGTGCTATACCCACCTCCAACATGTTCCTATCCTTCCTTTGATGTGAACTCCAGAACTGGGCACAGTACTTAATGTATGGCCTTTTCAGGGACCTGCAAGGGGCAGTGTCGCCTTTCCTCCTCTGACTCAAACTGACTGGAGGTTTTGAGTCTCTTACTTATCTCTGGGTCCCTTTCTTCCACTGTCTTGGCTATCTGGACTCCTCATCCAGTAGTCTCTGTGTAGATTTTCTCTCTTTCTCAAAATATATATTTTGCCAGTATGCACCAACTTCCACTTCTTGGCATCGCTAGGTCCTTCTTCATTTCTTTGACTACCTCCACAGTACTGGAAATACTTACTTTACTTGAACTATTGTTTGATGGAGAGTTGTATTTCACGTCTGTAGTCTCTGTACTCTAAATGTTGATATTCAGTTGTGGTTCTGTCTGTGTATGTATGTGTACAAATTTATTATTTTAGTGTACTTTAATATGTATTTTTATACTATGCAGCATATATGATGGTTGTGTGTATTTGGGTTGTCATTGTAAACACATTTTGCTTGGTGACTGTTCCTGAATAAGGAAACTTGAAACGTTATCCACCCTGCTATGAGGCTTCCTGGTGCCTACAGAAATTGACGTTTTTTGCCCTAGATTCCTTCCCTAACGTCAGTAATAAACATATTGAATAGGATGGGACCCAGAACTGCCCCTGCAACACCCCACTTGTAACCCCTGTCTTCTGTTGTTACTCCATTTACCACTACCATTTGCTTTCTTCCCCACCAGCCAGCACCTGATCAACCTGATGAGCCCCCTTCCTCTCTCCCAGGGCCCACCAGCTTTTTTTTAGTTGCCCCTTATGTGGTAAAAATTGAAGGCTTTTCTTTTGTTTATAATAACGATTTTAAATAAACTTTAAAGCAATAGAACAAGTAGCCAAAAAAAAAAAAACAGCAAACCAGGTACAGCAATAAACTAGAAATAACAAGCCTACCAATCTCTGAAACGTGTGCTGAAGAGAGAGCTACTAACAAACAGCAAGAAACAAAAGAACTTTTTGTACTAACAGACAGTGAAGGTCTGTACAAAAATTGCATACAACAGGTGATACATACACTGCTGAAACACAACACACAGATCACGACACAGATTAATTAAGAAGGTTGCAGACTAATAGAATACTGTTGCAAAGGAGGTCGAAGGTTGGAGGCCTACTCTGTGAACAAACAGTAAAACAGCCTTCCCGTGATACAGCCACAACCCCTCCCACTCAATCGAACCCTTGTCACCCTCCCCTTCCAAAGAAAGAAAAGAAGGAAAACATCATAATTAACCATTAGGGAACAAAAGTAGGACCAGTTTCCGCTTTATAATGTATCCAACAGCCCCAGCTCTGATCAAAGATGGGAAGTTTATCAAGGTATTTGTAACTACATCTTCCGTGCCTGTAAATAATATCAACCAAAATCTCCCATTGCATAACTTGGGGTTGGTGGGTTTGACGCCATAGTCTAGTAATAATTTTCTTGGCACAAAGTAGTAGGATAAGCAATAGTTTCAAAACCCTACCACGAATTGAAAAGTTCTGATTGGGGACATGTAAGAAAACCAACTCTGGAGTAAGGTCAGTATTAAAAATATGAAATATCACATGCGCTGTAGTGGACTAGTAGAGTTGCAGTGAAAGACAAGATCAAAATATATGCAACTGGTCCACCTTCCGCTTCCCACAGTTTCACCAGCATAAGCCTACAGAAAGTCCCAGAAAGGGGACATGCGAGGCAGGGGTTCTAAAATAGTGCATCCAGCTCTCCAGGCAAATTCACGAAGATGAAGGCCTTTCTGAAGTCTGGATAGCTACTGCCTGTCCCTTGTCCACTTCTCTCGTCGCCCAATCAAAGAACACTAACAGGTTGGTCTGGCATGATCTAACTGCCATGAACCTACCACTGCCTTTTCCTTGACCACCGTTTACAGGAGCTTACCCACAGTTGAGGTAAAACTAACTTGCATGTAGTTACCTGGGTCCTTCTTGCCTCCCTTTGTGCAGTGCTACCTCGTCTGTGGATCTCCAGACTTCTGCCATCTCCAGGGAGCATTTAAATAGATTACAAACAGTGCTACCTGTTCTAGCCCCAACTCCTTTAGCACTCCGGGGTACAGACCATCAGAACCTGAAGTCATCTTCCTTTATGGCTGCAGGCCCTGTGCGGACCCTGTCCACTGTGAACTCCTTTCTGTCCATATTCCCTATTCTTTTTTTTTTTTTTAATCCTATATTTGTCCTCCACTGACCTTCTCATGGATTTACCGATTATCCATCACTTCCACCGAACCCTTTGGGTGGCCAGCCAGTCGTGTCTGCCATGCAAGAGCCTGCACGGGGATGCCGGCGAGGGACAGCCCAGCATCCATTTTCCTCCTGATTTTCCTTCCCTGGGCTGGAGCATCAGGGCATGTGCACCAACATGTCACGTTCCAGCCTTCTCCCTCACTAGTGCGCACTCCCACTGCGCTGCCACCAGGCCTCCACCAGGTGACAGTCCCTACAGCGGGAATGGACATCTCCACCCTCCCTGAGGAAGGAGAGCTTCTGTTGGGTGCTGGATCCTCCCTCACCTCGCCAGCCACCAGTGACCAACGGCCATTTCCGAACCTGCATCGTCGGTGTGGAGGGCAGAAGGGCAGCTGCTCCTGCAATGGGCAGGCACGTATCTTCCTTTCTGATGCCTTCACCCCGTTATCTGACAGTACCCCCAGCTTTCATTGTGAATACTGAGCAGAAGTTATTTCGTACCATTTTTGCCCATCATCCTCAACCACCCCCTTCCCCTGTCCTTCAGCTTCATTATCCTCCCATTGCCTACCCCCTTTCCCTGAGGTACCTGAAGAATTCCTTGTCCCTATCTTTCACCCTTTCCACTGCTTTACCCTTCTTAACTGTTCCTTTGCTTTCCTTACTTTCTTCTGGTACCCCTCTCAGTCTTTTCCCTGCTGCATACACTTGTATCTCTTCAAGACCTTTCCTTTTGCCCTCACTGCCTCCCCTGCCTGCAGCTTGGTTCTTTTCACGTCTAGCACAGGGTTTTATTTAACTCTAAAAATTGATTAGCGTTTTGCTCATAAAAGTGCTAAAACATTGGAAAAATGCATAGCACTTGCCTCATTGTGTTTAACATATATAACACTTCTAGAAAACCTATATAAATACTTTCTGTACTGTTAGTATTGTCCCAGGAAAAAAACTGCTGATCAATTATTTAAAACCCTGTAGCAACTTTCAGAATGCAGGAGTTGATTACTTCCCTTATGGCCCCACTGTCCCTCTCTCTCTCTCTAGTTTTTCCCTGATTAGTGTTCTCATACTCTCAGAATTCACACTTCTAATTTCCAGTACCACAGGCACGGATGATAACCGGTGACTCCCGGTGTCTGTCTAAAACCACACCAAGCCATGGTTGCTGGACCCCAGTGACTCTCCAACCCTATCTTCCTCCACCGTTAGGTTTAAAATGGCCTCTTGTCTGATAGGATCCCTGAGCCATTGCACTAGTAAGCAGTCCTGCATGACGTGTAGCAGCAGTTACCAACTCCTCCCACTTCTGGATGTAGAAGACTTCCAGTCTGTCCGGCATATGAAAATCCTTCACTATCATCATCTCTCCTTTTCCTACACCTCTCTAATCTCCTACTCTAGATCCTTATCTCCTCTTCATTTTGACTGAGTGGTTCATAGACCGCTCGTGTCTGATTAGTCACACACCCCCAACCCCACCCCCACCTCGGGGCTTGTAATTGTACGCACATTGATTCAACCCCCCCTTCCCCATGTGATAGCAGAGTCCTGTGTATAGGGTTACTCCCCCTCTCCCCTTCCCCTTATCCCTTATGAATATGGCATGGCCCAGGATTGCAAAATCCCACTTGTTTCCCTGTCACCCATGTCTCTGTTACAGCCACTGTATTGAAACATGCCTCCATTACTGGTGCCTGAGGTTCACTCATTTTACTACCCAGGCTTCTGACATTCAGAATAACGCCCTCCACATGTGCCCCCCCCCCCGGTGTTTTTGCTTATCTGTGTCTTGTTCACATCCCCCTCCCTTTTACCATTTGCTGGCCCTTCCTATGCCTACCTCTCCCTCTGGTTGCTCCCTATTCACTCCTGTGGACTCATACCATGCCATCCTAACCCAATGCTAACATTCATGGGCTTCCTGACCCATTTGGGGGGAGAATTTGCTAAGTGCCATTACTCTTCTTGCCCTTTTAGGGTATTGTTAGTACCTGCCACCCCCCCCCTTTCAGTTTAAAACTTCTAGCCTAGTGAATTTGCCTCCACCCTCATGAAATAAAGCCCATCCCTTTTTAAGTCTTCTGTCCCAAAAGTCCCCTCAGTCCCCCACAAATCTAAATTCCTCCTCTTCCCACCACCCCTTGGACTCCACCCCAGGGTTCTGTGGGTCTCTGGGGAAGGGGGGACTGGATGCAAACCCCAGTCCAGTTGCCTACGTAGCAGGCATATTTCATCCTGCACTGCAGTCCAGAGGGTTGTGAGCCATGCAGCTTTCTAGCATAGTAGACACGCACCGAATCTCCAAAGCAATGCTCAGGATACAGTTGCATTACACCTTTTTACAGTTTATTTTTCTAGGGTAGCCCAGCTGAGATGCAGCATCCCATTTTCTTTGAGATCCTGAACTTACCCATTTCTGCAGCTTGGCAGAGTGGAGCACTAGGAGGTCAGGTTACTTTTCCAAGGTCGAAAATTGAGTACTCTGTTCTAGTGGCATTTGAATTTGTTATCCTGTTTCCCAAGCCAGCTCTCTAGCCACTAGACCCCACTGCCTTCCAGTGTGTAAGGACTGTGTGAGGAGGGTGGTGGGATTCACATATGTAGAGGGGATGGGTTTTACTGTGACTAGGAAGACATGGAGATGGCTCTCAATCTGCTAGAGACACTTGACACTTAGAATGTGGGACAAGGTGGGATCCCAGCCCTGAATGTGGAACAAATCATCAAACCTGGAGATGCAAGCTCAGAACACTGCCTTTATTTGTCCAAAGTTTGATTTAGTGTCTTAAAATATTATTAATTCCCACTTTAAAGTCATAGTTCAGAGCACCGTCTAGTTATAGTTCCTCTGTCTCTTTCGGTTATAATAGTTTCTTCTCATGTCCTTTGTCAGAACAGTTCAGCTTCCTGTTCCATGTGCTCTCACCCAAAGGACTTGGACTGCACTTTTGTAATCTTAAGAGCCACAGTAACTATACATATAAACAAATGAAAGCGACCCGGCATCAGTGTTGATTGTTGACAGTAAACTCACTATTGTATATACTGCAGACACATTTTTTATTATTATTTTATTCATTCTTGTAGTGGAAACTCCATCAGTATAGCTATTCTCCCTGAGGTCTGTGTATATAAAACAGTAGCACTTAATCCAGGGGCGTGCAAACCCCATTGCCCCCTGTCCGGGGCAAGTAAATTTCCTTGAAGGGCAAGTACAAAAAGAGAGCTAATTTCATTGCAATGAATAGGGGCAAGTGAGAATTCAGCCACAGTAAGGGCAAGTCCTGAATGTTTTGATCTGAACACCCCTAACTTGATCTACAAGTGTAGAGCATGAAACACTGCCACCAGAGTTGTTGGTGCAGTTTTTCAAGGTAGACAAAACATTAAAATGCTCAACACTGTCACAAATTTCCTGTTCCTTTAATAGTACAAACTGCTCTGCTCAAAGGTTTTGGCTCTTGCTTTGTCCTCTCATGTGATGGCTTAGACTGCAGACTGACAAGAGGCAGCAAGTTGTGAAATTTAATCATGGTCTGGCTAGCATGGCTTCCTTTAAGCTTGGTGTCCCACAAGGATCCTTTCTGGGTTGTATCCTTTTGTCCCTCTTTCTAAATAATCTCCTTTGTATGGTAACGTCCTGTCCCATTATGCTTTGTGCTGAGATCTTGCACTCGCTGTCTGCTTCAAATCTGTAAGTCACATCAGCTGTTTGTCCAGTGCTGATCCCTAGAAAATACAAACCTGGCTCTCAGACGATAGACTTGTGCTAAATAGTGTACCAGAAAGACCCAAGCCATGTTATTTGGATCTTCTGTTAAAAGTACGCTCTGTATGTGGGCCTTATCCATATCCTGTTCTGATGGTTCCTTGCTTTATGTGGTCAACCCTTTTAAGTATCTTGGAATCCGACTAGATCCTTCCGTTTCCAAATACCACACTCAAAACCAGAGAAAAAGACCAAGGTACTGCATGTGTTTTCCTTCCAAGTTTTATTCCTTTTGAAAAGGCAGTTTTTTGAAAATCACTGTTGTGAGAAGCAAAAGCCCCTCCTTCCCTGGACTTTTCCTCTTATCCTAATATCTGCCAGATGCTATCAATGCCAGATTGGGTATGGCATACAGGGCCAAACACCTATGTTTATATTCTCTTTGCAAGAGGAGTACTTCTCCCTTGCTTAGACTCTGGCATGCTGTCTTTCACCAGCACCACTAAAACTATATTGTCCTCATGGCATGCCACTTATAATACCATCTGCAGATTCTTCGCACTTTCCACTACTCAGTTTAAACACAGCTGTGACCTGTCTGTAAATTAAAACTGGGTGGTTACCCTGTTGAATGAATGCCTGTTTGTCCTGGGTTTCTTTACAGATCTGCTTCCCCAGCTCCTATAGCAGAGTTTCTTGAACCCTCTCACCAGTCTTACCCCTAAGGTCTAATGACGGATCCCTGCTGGCATATTCCCTAAAGCTGTTGATGTGTAGCTCCTCTCCCAGTATCTTTTTAGAAGGTCTGTATGGAACTGTCTGCTGACCAGTTGAGCCTGCAGTTGTACTTGAACTGACTTATCATGTTTCACTTGTATATATCTGATGTTGGTTCTCGTTGTTATATGTAACTAAGCTGAGTCTTGTACATGACACTTTTTTCTATTATCTGGCAAGTCTTCGCCACGCAGTTTCTCAGTGGTGTACCAGACTGTTATTTGTACCTGGATTGAGACCGTTTCTCTTTCCTTGATTATTGTATACCGAATCCCTGTACTGTACGTGATTGCTTATTGTAACTTGATTGAAACTATTTTTGTTCTCTTGATTATTGTATACCTAATATCTATTTTTTTTTTTTTGTTGCTGACTTGACTTTCCTTGTATTATATGATATGATCCATCCCGCAACTTGATAACATGTTTTCACTGTAATCTCCCAGGCCGTACCCAAAAATGTGCATGTTTTTGTCTAGTGTGCTTACCTGGTCAACAAAAACTAAATATTAGTAAAACATTGGTCTACAGGGCTTCTGTTGTCCTCCATACTCTATACTGTAGACAGGACAAGTAGGGCGGACTAGGTTGGCCAGGTGTTCGTTATCTGCTGACACCTTTTATGTTTCTGTGTCTGTAGTATCTTTCATACAGTGCATCGCAGGATGCTTTACAAGGCAAGTTGATAAAAAGAAAGCATACCATTTAATCAAGAACAAACGAAAATCCAGATACAAGGTAGTCTGCACTCCATATAGAAGGTCCATATCCCACACAGACTTGAGCTTATAGCAAATGCTGACACTGCAGTGCAATACGGGAGGATGCTGTCCTGTTGGGGGTGACGACTTTCGATAAGACGTTGGACAAGGTCCCTTCTGCTCATGTCTGGTTGTTGTCCAGGTGGAAGCTAAAGACCCTGTGGCACACTTTGAAAATAAATTGTAAAATCTTCTATCCTAAGTAACATTTCTTCTCTCAGTAGATGCATTAATGCAATAAATTGATAGAAAATAATCCAGAAAGTGTATTGGTCTAGAGGGACATCCAGCAGGGCGTTTTGCAGGCTGGTAGATTAGGGCCATGCGTGAAAGGCACATCAAACATTTTTTACATAAAGGCCACGAGTTTGAACTTCTTGATACTCCCTCAGTGCATGTTTTTTTTTTTTTGTTTTTTTTCTCCCTACACTGGAGCCCCGCTCAGTCGAAAGACTCCATGAGTATTACCCCAATGCTGCCTTACCTGAATCCCCGGTAGACCCCCATGCAGCCGTGGCTGTACCCCCTAGGCAGGTACAAGGCGGGGCGGCTGTACCCCTCAGGCAGGTATGAGGTGGGGCCCATACACCCCAAGTATTCATCTTTTTGTCTGATCTACTCTGGTGGACAGGCAGGCAGCAGTCTTTAGGGTCCATACTCGGTGCTCCTTCCCCTTGGCACTCCAGTGTCTTTTTCCCTGTTCTCTTAGGGAGTGGCTACGCCCCGACATCAAGGCGTCTCCGTCGACGTCCTCACTGCCAACCCTCTCTGTGTGCTCGTACTCTTTGCTGTGCCTCTGGCTTCCGCCAGAGGCCAGTCAAGAGCAAGTCGAACCCCCTCCCTCCCAGGAGAGAAGAGCTGTCCTCTGCACGCTCTATCCTCCCCCTTCCTGCAGACCCCCGATGGCCTGGGCTTGTTCCCGAACCCGGGTCGCCGGCATTGCATGAGGTGTGGTGTCCAGCGCCTCAACCCTCAGCGCCACCGGGCCAGCCCTCTCAGTGCATTTTGAAGCTTGTATTAAAAAAAAAAATAAAAACTTCTTTTAGGTTCCCACACCTCTGACTTCAGGGAAAAACATATCCTTTTCAGGTTGGTCTCGGGTTCCTGAAATTCTGCAGCTGTGGCTGACATGGATGTGCTGCTTGTATGCCATGCCTGCCAGCTTTGGTTATGTGTGTGCTGTGGCCTGTATGTGGTCACATGTCCACCACAGCCACATAACCTGGCCTCATAAACTCCTGGCTGGCACAGCTCTTGAACCTATATGTACTGTGCTGCTGGCTAAGCAAGCTACTCAGCAAGGCCATGCACATCACATCCAATCCTCCCTAGAGTACCCTGATTTCAGACTGAGGCCCCAGCACAGCAGGCCCAAGCAGCATTGTCCCGAATGAGCAAATTAAGCTTCACATCATTTCTGGTAAGCATTACACTGCATTATTTCACATTTTTGCTAGCCAAGGCAAGTAAGAAATTCTACAAATTTGATCCACCGAGACCAATATGAGGGCATCAGCAGGTTACTGCAGCCAAGAGCGTATCCCTTCACTGAAGATCTTAACTTCAGAGGGGTTATTCATTGAGTGATCATCTGCCTTTACTACAACACACCTTTTCTATGCAGTGTGTAGCTGAAGCAAAACTGATTTTGCAACTGGTTCTCTAGACTTGAAATCCAGTGTGGCCCTCTGACCAAGTAAATGAAAGAACATAGGAGCCATCTGCCCCAAGAAATGGCCACTTTGTAATCCCTAATCATTCTTGGAAAATAAATCCACTCAACCATTGTATTTTATTTAATTTAAATCAAATTTATTGATGCGATATCAACAACACATTTTAGCCCTGTTGTCTCATATGCGTTTTCAGTAATTACCCACTGAGTTATTACTGCTTCTAAGGATGAACAAGGAATATGAATCAATATATAGTCTTTGGTGATCTCTTTGAAATTTCAGCTTAAAACTGTATGCAATACACACTTAGTAAGTTCTCAGAATTGGCCGGGGGTCTAACCTCTTATATTAATGTCCAACTCTGCCCCCAACATCTTACTTTTTCTCAAAACGCTGTTGACAGAAGCTCCCCCGTTTATTTAGAAAATCTGCTGGAAAAAAGCTCCCTCTTTACATAGGCTGTACTTCATACAACTTACACTGTTTCCTAGTGGATGCAATATAGTCTGCTGATATACCTTGGGGATGCAAGCCTTACTTTAATATAATTCCACTTTCAAATCTTGTCCCTAAATATCTGAACAAATCTTGGTTAGGTAAATTAGAATATAAGCACTTTTTCTTTTCTGTATATTAACTGCACAGTCATTACATTTTTTTTTAATGATTCCAAGTAAAAATCCTAAAATATGTTCCCCAGAGTGTGCTTTCTGTTTTTCATCTGGGTCTGTTTACATAGATCTAACTAAGGCCTTGGATATGGTCAACCACTCGCTCCTTATTGATTCTCTCTCTCATCTCTAGGTCTCTCTGCAGATGCCTCTTCCTGGTTTGTGAACTACTTGAGTGACCGCTCACAGAGAGTAAAAATCAATGAAACCCTCTCCACCTGTTTACCGGTTCACTCTGGAGTCCCCCCAAGGATCAATTCTTGGTCCTCTTCTGTTCAGCCTGTTCCTCAACACCCTTCCCCAAGCCTGCTCTGGGAAGATGTTACTTTACGTGGATGACGCAGTTACCTACAGTAGCTACCCGGATCCTGCCACCTTACAGAAAGACCTCCAACTGTTCTTCTCTGAATCTGAATCATGGTTCTCCCACCACAAACTCATTTTAAACTACAAAAAAACAAAGTCATGGTATTTGCCAATCCACATAACAAATTCAAAGGCACTACCCTAAATATTCTCAACTGCCAGCTCGCAACCCTAGAACAGGTGACTCGCTTCAGATATCTAGGCGTCATTCTGGACTCAACACATCTCGTTTTAGGAGCATATCGACCAAGTATGTAAGGCGGTAAATACCAGAACTGGCCTTCTCTGTAGGCATAGATCTTGCATGCCCTCCGAAGCCCTGCATCTGGCTGTAACCAGCTCAGTACTATCCATAGTTGACAATGGCATAGTTATATATGGCTTTGCTGCTGACTCTTCTCTTAGAAGCATCAAGATCTCCCTGAATAAAGCTTGTCATCTGGTCACCGGTTGTAATCGTCTCACTCACACCTGTAAGCTATATAAACAAACTGACTGGTTGAACTTTGAGGGAGGGCTTGTCTACCACACCTGTCCGCTAGACAAGAAATTGTCCATTGGCCTCCTTCCATCTACTGCCCAACACCTCCTTACCCTGGCACCTACCTCTCGCTCTACCAGAAACTACTCTAAAGCAACTTTCATAGTACCATTTTGTAGGACCTCCCAGGGGCAGAGGACTTTTATGTACAGAGCCCCCCAGTGGCTTAATGGGCTGCCCCAGGAGATCTCCTCCGCCTGTAAACTTGGCCCATTCAAAAAACTGCTCAGACAGCATCTCCTGACTACCAACAGCTGTGACTGCCTATAGTGCAAACACACATCTCCTTATGTTACACATCTAACCCTGTACTTCCCCTGCGCTTGACAGTGTCCTCTGGGACTGCTGCTTTCTCCTTTCCTACTCCTGCTCCCTCCTCTCACTTACTTCCCTTCTCCTTCTCCTGTCTGACTCTGCCCCACCCCAACTACTCCCTCTTATCCCACAACTTCCTGCCCTATGTCTTAACCCCCTCTGTTTAGTGTTATAACGTTGTCTCTGAATACTTACTCCTTGAGGATTGTACCTGTTAACAGTTGGATGATATTTGTAAACCTTTGCTGTCTCACCTAATGTACTCTGGTTGCATCCAGGTTTTGCCTTATTATGTGTACCAGTTGACGTGGAGCCTTTGCAAATGAGTGCCTGACTCAAAGGATTGTAATTCTGATTTTCTCAATAAATAAGTAAATAAATAAATAAAACGTTTCTCTGCCTGGCATAACTTACATGCAAACAGATTGATTCTGAGCTGCCGCAGTAACAAAATAATGCACGTATCCCCGAATCTGCCAAAATGACCCCTGCCCCAATCCTGACTGCAGGCCATGTCATGTCTTCTCTGTGTCTCCTTAGTCTCGTCACCTTCACCAGCAATCAGAATGTACAAAGAGCCCACAAAGGAACACTTACAGGCAGGTCTTGCGGTTTACCAGTGGCTTGAGTCACAGGAACAAAACTGCTTCTTTGGCCAAAACGGAGTGGAAAGTGGGGGTGGCTAGTTTGAATCAAACAAACCCCACCTGGCAGTGGGTCCGTCCAGCCTTGATGGTAACTCGCTACAACATCATGGTCTGAAACAACTCAAAGCCTAAATAAAAATGAACTCTGGCCAGACGCAATACAGCTGCTAATGCATTAGCCAGATTAGGAATGTAGAATCATTTGTGGCTTAGTTGTAATTTGCTTATTGTGTTATTGTGATGATGTAAACACCATACATTTACTGGACAACAAGGAAAATGTTTCAGGTGTGGATTCAGCTACCCTCCGGGAACTACTTGAAATGAGAGGGGTCAAGCAGCTGGAATGCAATGGTATAGATTCTTATGCAGTGGTATAGATTCTTATGCAGTCTGTAATATTGCATTGCTACTGTGCTATGGGTGGCACTCCATTGACTTTCTCTCAGAGAGGTTAAAACAGCAAAGTTCACCTTTCCTGGTTTTGGCCACGCCCAGTGGACCGCTAACCAGAAGTTTGTTTTCGGCATTGGAAGTGGAAAGAATTCCGTGAGGGAACCCATCATCTGTCTTTATTTATTTTGTTTTTGGTAACCAGGTAAGTACACTAGACAGTTGAATGCCTATTGTCTGGCATGACCCACGAGAATCCAAGACAAGTAATCAGCAGTTGACAGTAACTGAGCAAAGAGTGGTACACAGCCAAGTGACGACAAATGCATAACCATCAACAATTACAGTGCAACATCAGTGGGACAGTATGTTAAAATTAGCAAAGGTGAGTTAGAGTAGTCGAATGCTGGGAATGAACTGGGCAAGTTA